>CM019179.2:36341040-37031261 GCA_009739505.2 Apolygus lucorum | reverse complement strand
TTTTCGAAAAATTTCACACTGAAATCTTTTGGAACATTCTGAAACGATCCCTGAAGTTTTTCCAAAATCATATGTATAATACTATATATATACACATATGTGTCATTCCGGACGATAAACTGAGTAAAGTTTAAACATTTTTTTTTAGTTTTTGCCAAAATGTTTGTAGCACCAAAACCATAGGTCAAGTTCGTTAACCAGCAATTTTGGACACTCCAAAGTGGTTCCAAAATTCAAACAAACCTCCCAAAAAACTGGGTTTTTCCCGTTTTTTGTGGTTTTTTACATTGAAAAATCATGGTAAATATATGGTATATTCGGATTCAGCACAAAATTTCTGATATGAATGCATTTTTCAAAAATGAAAATTGTCCAAACTTAAGAAAAGTTTTGTAGCTATATATATAATAATGAAATACGCTGCGTATATTTGTTGTACCCAGAAATGCAGTAGCCAGGTGGGGTACTCTATGAGTTCGTAGAGACGACTAGAAATGAATATGGACTCCTAACATCTTCAAAGCATACCCAGCAATAATTTGCAGCGTATTATTAGCGAATTTTCAAGGAAAATGAAGCTATTGCAATGGCCTCAAAATTTTTAGAATCGACTTTTTCGAAAAATTTTCACACTGAAATCCGTTTTGGAACATTCTGAAACGATCCCTGAAGTTTTTCCAAAAATCATATGTATATATATATATATATATACACATATGTGTCATTCCGGACGATAACTTGAGTAAATGTTTAAACATTTTTTTTTAGTTTTTGCCAAAATGTTTGTAGCACCAAACCATAGGTCAAGTTCGTTAACCAGCAATTTTGGACAATCCAAAGTGGTCCAAAATTCAAAAAACTCCCAAAAAAATGGGTTTTTCCCGTTTTTTGTGGTTTTTACATTGAAATCATGGTAATATATGGTATATTCGGATTCAGCACAAAATTTCTGATATGAATGCATTTTCAAAAATGAAAATTGTCCAAAATTAAGAAAAGTTTGTAGCTATATATATATATAATGAATACGTGCGTATATTTGTTGTACCCAGAAATGCAGTAGCCGTGTGGGTACTCTATGAGTTCGTAGAGACGACTAGAACATGAATATGGACTCCTAACATCTTCAAAGCATACCCAGCAATAATTTGCAGCGTATTATTAGCGAATTTTCAAGGAAAATGAAGCTATTGCAATGGCCTCAAAATTTTTAGAATCGACTTTTCGAAAAATTTTCACACTGAAATCCGTTTTGGAACATTCTGAAACGATCCCTGAAGTTTTTCCAAAAATCATATGTATATATATATATATATATACACATATGTGTCATTCCGGACGATAACTTGAGTAAATGTTTAAAAATTTTTTTTTAGTTTTTGCCAAAATGTTTGTAGCACCAAACCATAGGTCAAGTTCGTTAACCCAGCAATTTTTGGACAATCCAAAGTGGTCCAAAATTCAAAAAAACTCCCAAAAAAAATGGGTTTTTCCCGTTTTTGTGGTTTTTACATTGAAAATCATGGTAATATATGGTATATTCGGATTCAGCACAAAATTCTGATATGAATGCATTTTTCAAAAATGAAAATTGTCCAAAATTAAGAAAAGTTTGTAGCTATATATATATATAATGAATACGTGCGTATATTTGTTGTACCCAGAAATGCAGTAGCCGTGTGGGTACTCTATGAGTTCGTAGAGACGACTAGAACATGAATATGGACTCCTAACATCTTCAAAGCATACCCAGCAATAATTTGCAGCGTATTAATAGCGAATTTTCAAGGAAAATGAAGCTATTGCAATGGCCTCAAAATTTTTAGAATCGACTTTTTTCGAAAAATTTTCACACTGAAATCCGTTTTGGAACATTCTGAAACGATCCCTGAAGTTTTTCCAAAAATCATATGTATATATATATATATACACACATATGTGTCATTCCGGACGATAACTTGAGTAAATGTTTAAAAATTTTTTTTTAGTTTTTGCCAAAATGTTTGTAGCACCAAACCATAGGTCAAGTTCGTTAACCAGCAATTTTGGACAATCCAAAGTGGTCCAAAATTCAAAAAAACTCCCAAAAAAATGGGTTTTTCCCGTTTTTTGTGGTTTTTACATTGAAAATCATGGTAATATATGGTATATTCGGATTCAGCACAAAATTTCTGATATGAATGCATTTTTCAAAAATGAAAATTGTCCAAAATTAAGAAAAGTTTGTAGCTATATATATATATAATGAATACGTGCGTATATTTGTTGTACCCAGAAATGCAGTAGCCGTGTGGGTACTCTATGAGTTCGTAGAGACGACTAGAACATGAATATGGACTCCTAACATCTTCAAAGCATACCCAGCAATAATTTGCAGCGTATTATTAGCGAATTTTCAAGGAAAATGAAGCTATTGCAATGGCCTCAAAATTTTTAGAATCGACTTTTTCGAAAAATTTTCACACTGAAATCCGTTTTGGAACATTCTGAAACGATCCCTGAAGTTTTTTCCAAAAATCATATGTATATATATATATATATATACACATATGTGTCATTCCGGACGATAACTTGAGTAAATGTTTTAAAAATTTTTTTTTAGTTTTTGCCAAAATGTTTGTAGCACCAAACCATAGGTCAAGTTCGTTAACCAGCAATTTTGGACAATCCAAAGTGGTCCAAAATTCAAAAAAACTCCCAAAAAATGGGTTTTTCCCGTTTTTTTGTGGTTTTTACATTGAAAATCATGGTAATATATGGTATATTCGGATTCAGCACAAAATTTCTGATATGAATGCATTTTTCAAAAATGAAAATTGTCCAAAATTAAGAAAAGTTTGTAGCTATATATATATATAATGAATACGTGCGTATATTTGTTGTACCCAGAAATGCAGTAGCCGTGTGGGTACTCTATGAGTTCGTAGAGACGACTAGAACATGAATATGGACTCCTAACATCTTCAAAGCATACCCAGCAATAATTTGCAGCGTATTATTAGCGAATTTTCAAGGAAAATGAAGCTATTGCAATGGCCTCAAAATTTTTAGAATCGACTTTTTCGAAAAATTTTCACACTGAAATCCGTTTTGGAACATTCTGAAACGATCCCTGAAGTTTTTCCAAAAATCATATGTATATATATATATATATACACATATGTGTCATTCCGGACGATAACTTGAGTAAATGTTTAAAAATTTTTTTTAGTTTTTGCCAAAATGTTTGTAGCACCAAACCATAGGTCAAGTTCGTTAACCAGCAATTTTGGACAATCCAAAGTGGTCCAAAATTCAAAAAAACTCCCAAAAAAATGGGTTTTTCCCGTTTTTTGTGGTTTTTACATTGAAAATCATGGTAGTATATGGTATATTCGGATTCAGCACAAAATTTCTGATATGAATGCATTTTCAAAAATGAAAATTGTCCAAAATTAAGAAAAGTTTGTAGCTATATATATATATAATGAATACGTGCGTATATTTGTTGTACCCAGAAATGCAGTAGCCGTGTGGGTACTCTATGAGTTCGTAGAGACGACTAGAACATGAATATGGACTCCTAACATCTTCAAAGCATACCCAGCAATAATTTGCAGCGTATTATTAGCGAATTTTCAAGGAAAATGAAGCTATTGCAATGGCCTCAAAATTTTTAGAATCGACTTTTTCGAAAAATTTTCACACTGAAATCCGTTTTGGAACATTCTGAAACGATCCCTGAAGTTTTTCCAAAAATCATATGTATATATATATATATTACACACATATGTGTCATTCCGGACGATAACTTGAGTAAATGTTTAAAAATTTTTTTTTAGTTTTTGCCAAAATGTTTGTAGCACCAAACCATAGGTCAAGTTCGTTAACCAGCAATTTTGGACAATCCAAAGTGGTCCAAAATTCAAAAAAACTCCCAAAAAAATGGGTTTTTCCCGTTTTTTTGTGGTTTTTACATTGAAAATCATGGTAATATATGGTATATTCGGATTCAGCACAAAATTTCTGATATGAATGCATTTTTCAAAAATGAAAATTGTCCAAAATTAAGAAAAGTTTGTAGCTATATATATATATAATGAATACGTGCGTATATTTGTTGTACCCAGAAATGCAGTAGCCGTGTGGGTACTCTATGAGTTCGTAGAGACGACTAGAACATGAATATGGACTCCTAACATCTTCAAAGCATACCCAGCAATAATTTGCAGCGTATTATTAGCGAATTTTCAAGGAAAATGAAGCTATTGCAATGGCCCTCAAAATTTTTAGAATCGACTTTTTCGAAAAATTTTCACACTGAAATCCGTTTTGGAACATTCTGAAACGATCCCTGAAGTTTTTCCAAAAATCATATGTATATATATATATATATATACACATATGTGTCATTCCGGACGATAACTTGAGTAAATGTTTAAAATTTTTTTTTAGTTTTTGCCAAAATGTTTGTAGCACCAAACCATAGGTCAAGTTCGTTAACCAGCAATTTTGGACAATCCAAAGTGGTCCAAAATTCAAAAAAACTCCCAAAAAAATGGGTTTTTCCCGTTTTTTGTGGTTTTTTACATTGAAAATCATGGTAATATATGGTATATTCGGATTCAGCACAAAATTTCTGATATGAATGCATTTTTCAAAAATGAAAATTGTCCAAAATTAAGAAAAGTTTGTAGCTATATATATATATAATGAATACGTGCGTATATTTGTTGTACCCAGAAATGCAGTAGCCGTGTGGGTACTCTATGAGTTCGTAGAGACGACTAGAACATGAATATGGACTCCTAACATCTTCAAAGCATACCCAGCAATAATTTGCAGCGTATTATTAGCGAATTTTCAAGGAAAATGAAGCTATTGCAATGGCCTCAAAATTTTTAGAATCGACTTTTTCGAAAAATTTTCACACTGAAATCCGTTTTGGAACATTCTGAAACGATCCCTGAAGTTTTTCCAAAAATCATATGTATATATATATATATACACACATATGTGTCATTCCGGACGATAACTTGAGTAAATGTTTAAAATTTTTTTTTAGTTTTTGCCAAATGTTTGTAGCACCAAACCATAGGTCAAGTTCGTTAACCAGCAATTTTGGACAATCCAAAGTGGTCCAAAATTCAAAAAAACTCCCAAAAAAATGGGTTTTTCCCGTTTTTTGTGGTTTTTACATTGAAATCATGGTAATATATGGTATATTCGGATTCAGCACAAAATTTCTGATATGAATGCATTTTTCAAAATGAAAATTGTCCAAATTAAGAAAAGTTTGTAGCTATATATATATATAATGAATACGTGCGTATATTTGTTGTACCCAGAAATGCAGTAGCCGTGTGGGTACTCTATGAGTTCGTAGAGACGACTAGAACATGAATATGGACTCCTAACATCTTCAAGCATACCCAGCAATAATTTGCAGCGTATTATTAGCGAATTTTCATGCGAAAATCATGTTTTGGGGAAAGAAAAAAGAAAAGAAAGAAAGAAAGAAAGAAAAGGAAGAAAAAAAAAAAAAAAAAAAAAAAAAAAAAAAAAAAAGAGTCCTCGTTCAAATATTTTATCGACAACTGCCACCGATAGAAACGTTTAAAACCCAGTGTATTATTGAAAATCGCACGATTTTTTCGTACATATCGCGAATATAACTAAATGTTATCAAATTAATTACTTAGATGCGGTAACGCATCAAGGAGAAAAATGTGTGATAAACAAAAGGTGGCTTGTTGTTATGAGGTTGGGAACATACGAGCATGAACGCGATCTGTCGCACTCATCTTTAACTACGTCCTGGAGCTTCCACAATCAGAACGCTTCTCGGGCTCCCAGATTCAGCTTTCAGCCCAGTGATTTCACGTCTTCCAGGACGTCGATTATTGGTGTAAAAGTATGTAATAAAAACATATATACATATATATAAACCAAGAATCGAAAAAAAAAAAAACTTTCTACAACAAATTGCAACACCATTGGTCCTTTCCTTAACCACACCTTAAACTGAATGATTTCTTTGAAAATTCGCTCATTAATTCATGCTGCATGAATGGACTTTTTTTAGTGTTTTTAGGGATTCCTCCCCAAAAATTTTCTTTTAAAGCACCTGGTGCAATTCATCACGCCAGGTGGATGGCCAAAGCATTTTACTGCCTCAAAATTTATCTCTTTAGAGATAAATTTTTATTAACTCAAAAAGAAATGAAAGGAATAGAAGGAATTTGTGTTTTCATAATAAATATTTTTTAGACGACAATATTTAAAAAAGTATGGCCATGAAATTATTTTCTCTAGGTGAACCCGATAGTGAAATTGATGGTAGGGATACAAAAGCGATTTTAGATTTTGCACATGTAGAACAAATTTTGGATAAGCAACTTGATTTTTTTGTCACTTCTCAAACCTCGAATTTTTTCAAGCGGTTTTCCATAGAGACAGATTTTTTAAACACCGATCCAAGCTTATGGGAAAAAATCCTCATTATTTGCATGCTAAGAACATAGTGAACGGTTTAAGGGTAGTGAACGACACTGCTGAAAGGGGTGTGAAACTGATACAAGACTTCAACTCTTGCTTGACTAAAGACGAAGAACAGCGCCAATTTTTATTACAAGTTGTGTCAGAATGTAGGAAAATTTACCCTGATATCGATAAAGCCTCACTATCTAAGCCTTTAATTTAGTACTAAATTCAGTGGTGTTGGAATAGATAAATTGTGTAGTAAAATTCTGTTATTTTCTATACAAAAAACTTATGTTATTTATACAATTCTATACAAAATACATATACGTTCTAAACAATATACATACAAATACATTCAAATTACATACAAATACAATATACATTCTATACAAAAAACTTTCATTTTGTATTATTAAAAGACTTATTTCAAAATTTGTATTGTTCTTTTGTGCATTTGATAGCACCCACCACCCACCCATCTCACCCTATCCTCTCCTTATGTTATATTCTATTAGATTCAAATGTATCAATTTTCCATATAACAGAGTGATAAAGAAGTGTCAAATCGCCTGGAGGTCGGTTTCAGAGACTGGAGTGAGGTTTTTAGGGGTATGCGTAAAAAGGCACATTTGCTAAAACGGGCCACGTTTTGAGATGGGAAAAGGTGAATAACATAAAATCTATAGCATGTAGCGAAGAAATTATGTGAGTAAAAGTTGAAGAAAATAACATTTTAAATAAAATGAGACCAATTTCAAGTCTCTAGGACAAATAGTTACTATGTTATGAGGAAAAAAAGTATATTTTTATGAAAATAGTGAGTTTTTCTGAACTTCAACCTCGATGCGGCACGGGTTAATGTTATCCGATCGACCTAAAACTTTGGGAATCTCATTTTCTAGTCAAATGGCACCTTTTAGGGGGTTGCCACGATTGAATTTCGGAAGTTGATTTTTTGTGACCACCCTAATGTCCAGTCAGTCATGACACACTTGTAACGGGCAAAACTATATGAAGTTATTGTCCGATTCTGTTGATATTTTGAGGGATTGTGCGGGTTGGGATGTAGATGATCCCCTATGAAAATCGTCGCTCCAGGATCAACAGAAGCCTCTACATGAATTCCTTGTATCAGCCGTAACCTCTGCATTTTTCATCCGAATTCAATGAAATGTTCAGGGTTTGTAAGTGTTGACGTTTAGACAGTCCTGTACGAAAATCATTGCAAACGTAGAAACCGTATAAATGCCAAAACTTCTACATTTTCAACAAGATTTTCATGCAATTTTCAGAGGTTATATGGGTTGCCGTGTTGATGGTCCCTTAAGAGGGTAGTTCAAGATACATAGAGATTAATGTGTTGAGATTATCGTCAAGAGACCGGATTATGGATACGAGGAAGCTATGTGCGACACCCACTTAGCCGAAGTTTTATAAATGTTGGTGATTTTTGCTGGCTAAAACATGGTCTTTCCCAGAGACCCTCAAAATCTCTGGAAAATACAGTGTTGACAGAAATTGACAAGTTTCAAGTTTGAGGTAGAAAGAATACCCCAGTGTATATTTTTCTGGAATGTTCAGGAGCTCATCGTTAGAGAAATTTAACCATCTTGTCAACGTTAGAAAGAAGTTAAAAAATTAACGACCAATTTAGAGCCGCAAGGTCGAAAACACGGGGAAAATACTTTAAAGCGAAAAAATTGGCAATTTGAGTGCGTTAGAAAAAGTGCTAAGATGGTTGTTGCTAATTAATTGTAAATCGATTCCTGACGTATTGCTCATTTGAGTTGGGACACCCTGCATAGGTGTACAGGTATAGGCTTTCGTACTTTTAGGAATGCAAATAGACCGTTGTGTAATAATCCGCAGCTTTGTGAATCGGGTTTTCTCTCAAACACCTTCGCCGAAATACAAAGGTTTTACATTTCAGGGAAAACGGTAAGTCGTGGGGTCAACAATGCTCTAGAGATACCGATCCTCGGTTTTGAAACTGGAGGAAAAGAGGGGAGTTTAAGATACCTCGCACGTATAAAGCTAATTGTCAGGGCCGGAGGTACCTGATTAGCAGTTCTCCTCAATCCGCCACTTACATCAACAGCTTAACAATACTACGAGCACCGCCATTACACACCGGAGCGCCGACCAACTTCTCAAGTCGGGCCTCTCTTAATGAATAAACCGGCAGCACGTTTCTCCCCTTGTTGGATTTCAGCATCTGTATCTTCCCTTTGTTTACAGCAAATTAGATTTAGCCGTTGAAGCCAACTCATGCATAACACAGGTGATGTTCGCAATATCCACCGCTGATATTCGAGTAAATTCATCATTGACCTTATTGTACAGTAACGACTACAACTAAAACTCAACAGCGTTCAGTAATAGAACCAAAGAGAAATATTGCTATTGAGAGGTCTCCACTATAGAGAGGGATCTTACAATCGCAGAGAGGCCCATTATATCGAGGGATATAATGAAAACTTTATTGAGAGAAATAGGGGATTGAAAGGAAGAAAAGTTCCTTTCGTGCAGCATGAGGGAATGAGCGAATTTTCAGAGAAACACTTACGTCACATTTTGATTTAGGTATGTGAATAATGTTTAGTTATTGAATTCGTAAAGTATGACCATTTTAAACTTTTATTAGCAATTTATTTAGGGAATTTCGCTCTTATTCCAAATTTACCATATTTTCATAACAAGTGTAAGACAAACTCCATAAAACAGAAAAATAATCGAAAAACGTTTTTCCGCCATATTTTGCTTCCTCTCTATTGCGTTTGTATTTATTATGAAGCAGGTCAAAAAAAATTGGGTCCTCTAAAAACAAAATAGTACTCTTCCGCATTTTGCGTTTTAGGACCTTTCTGACCAACTTTGATTCCTAGTATGTCTCTATTCACTACTTGTGATAGTCAATATGCAATATAGTGAGAGATCATTAAGATGCACTTCAGTAAGATACAGTTTCTTGCAGTCTGAATTATAGCTAGATTGAGGAAAGACAGTTTTTTTTTTTTACCCAGGGATCGGATAGTCTTCCTCGTGCCCCTCTGTCGAAGGGACAGGCTCTGATTATCGACACCTTGGTTAATCGATGGATTAATTGATGTAGGTTGTTGTTGATGCTGGTAGCCACGACATTTTCCTCTATGAATTTCGTCAACTTTGGTCAAACAGCAGGGTGTGCACAAATCAAACGCGATTTCAATTAAAATTTCAAAATCTCACAATCTAATTGTCCAATTTGGTTCAAATTCGGTTGGTGGTTCGGGGCTTTTTAATCTCATTACGGTCCGATCAGTAGGACACATACAGGAGAAAAATCATGAACATATGCGCCATCAACTCTGTCAATTTGAAAAACTGTCAACAAGATGGTGAAAATCTTTTTTCATGTTTTGGGATTCAACTTATTCTATTATACTACATTAAGTCATTTCTATGCCTACGAATTCTAAGTCTACGTTATTTTGTTTGAGGAGGGTATACTAGCCATCCTACTTGGTATTCGTTCTTCATTGATGGATGAAGCTCGATGATTCGATCTCAATGATGTTATCCACAACATTATCAGTCCTTAACTACCCTCCAAGCGAAATTAGATAATTAAAAGTGTGAAAATTAGATTTACCTTAAAATCTGGATTAAAGTCTACTTATAGGAGCCTACCAAGAGCCTGTCGCACAACTTTTGAAAATTTCATGAAAATCGTATTGTCTCCTAGGATAGTTTTCACAAGGATTCTCAGATACTCAGACACGCAACAAAAGTTGCTCCAGAAGGTCTAAAATTTGACTGCTTGGTGGTGGAAGGAAATCTTGGCAAGCAATAATAGTAATTTTACTCTTCCCACATTTCAGGTGCATTCAAATATCTATACAAGCACAAATAATGTATACTAATCTGGGCTGTACTATGAAGCGAGTAACTGAAACTACCGTCAAATGATCAGGCTAAGAGATTGTAATAATTACTCCTCATTCTTTATTTCAAGGGACGTGAAAGATTCACAATTTTCAGCTCCCAGGGAGCCCTACAGGCGGAACCGGAAGAGAGGGAGAATGAGAGTAATCAGCAGCCTCATTAATGGGCTTTGAGGATCAAAAGATGAAAAAGACGAAGGGTGGGTGGGGCTCTCTGTTTATTATAGAAGAAATGGATAAGGCAAAGGCAGAAACGTCAGGTCTTAGCTACCCTCCCCGCTGAAGATTCTCGTTGATATCAAAGAATCTTACCCCCCCCCTCCCTTCTTCTCCCCTCTCTCTCTAGGTAGACGTTTGTGCAGCACAAGACTGTAGCCAACAAAAGTGGGGCCTAAAAAGTCACTGAAGAGACCTCAAAAGCAACATTTGACACTTCAGTAATGAGGGAGGTTTGGATACCTATAACGCACAAATAAATAATATAGAACTCTATAAATTACAAGAAACAAAACCCGTTGTTGTAAAAATGCAATTTTCCCTCAGCCCACTCACTTTATACGCAAAAAAAATACCATCTTTTCAATGGCGAGAATAACTACGGTTTTTTTGTATGTTGTCAGGACCCTTAAAAGTAGTACCTCACAAAACTTGCAACCCTGAAAACCCTGTGCTACTGACGTAGTAATTTTCGCACTTTTTTCAGTTTTAAAGTATAACGACTTAAATATTTTACGCCCAGTAACTTTGTAAAGTAGGTGAAATTTGTTGCAGTTTGAGACCAATTTGAGCTCTATAGGTAGAATAATAACGGGAAGAAAGTAGGTAAAATGTCGGTCATTTTTAACAAAAAAGTGAAATTTTCGTGTGAGAGCCGTGTTTTGAGCCTTTTAGTCGCAACCCTTTTTTAGGAAAAAGTAAATAGAGAGGACATTGAAATAGAATGTAATCAATTTTTTTTTTTTTTTTGTTAATGTTAATTTGTATCGTAATCATACCTATAGCCATCTTAGTTTTATCAAAAAAATTGATAAAATCTTGTTTTGGGTGATATTAAGAAAAATTAACAAAATAATAAACATTGATATATTTTGGAGGACATATGAAAAGATTTCAATAAGGCACAATTTAATGGATATTTAATTACATATCCCGATAATGTCCGTAGTAAATTGAATCTTAGCACTTACCTACTCAATTTATTATCAAACTTATTGACTGAAATTGCATAAATGGGAAAGGAAAACCAATTTAAACAAACTAATATGTTAATATTCCATCACAGACTACTTCTTGGATTGTTAAACCTAAATTATGAGAAGAGGGGAGGGGGGAACTTCGTCAATGGGTTCCGAGTTCAGATAGCTGGGTGGGACTCTGCAGACGATACAACACATTGTCACACACACATACACACACACACACACACACACACACACACACACACACACACACACACACACACATACACACACACAGACATACACCTATGGTTTTTTTTCGCGGATTTGGATTCAGAATGGTCTAAAACGGATTAGTGTGTGGTTATTTTTTTCTGTTGAGTGTTGTCCAACTTTACAATGCAATGTTAGATGTATAAATTGACTGGGCTACTACAAAAAATCTGGTGTCAACTAGAAACTAGATGAAATTTATGAGGGCCCAAAATGATTTTTTTTTTTACCCAACGCCAGTACTAGGTCGTTGGCGTTTCCGCCATCATTTGACCTCGCGCAGCCCAATATAAAAGCAATGTTTTCGACCAGTTGGTCTCGTCCGGTGTGAAAGCTTGTCTAATGCCCTCGAGTTGAGGACAGTCCAATAAGTGGTCCGAGGTCATTGGCAGGGTTGAGAGGCATAGGGAACAGCCCGAGTTATCCTTCACTCGGATCCTATGAAGGTGGGCATTCAGATAATCGTGGCCTGTAATAGACCTGAACCCTGCCACTGATATATGTCGAGGTAGATTTGCGGGGACACAGTTCCTCTCCTCCAAAAGGCTGGCCCATCTCCTTCCCTCAGCTGCCATCCGATGGTTTTCCAGCAATCTTTCCTTTAATTTGTCCTGGATGCATTTTTTTGGCTGCTCTGTATCCAATGCGAGCCTCAGGCATTTCCATGCGGGAGCCCTCCTTGGCTAGTGCATCAGCTCGGTCATTTCCCTAGATACCGCAGTGTGAGGGGATCCACTGCAGTGCTAAAGTGGCACCCTCTCGGAGCAAGGCCTGAATAGCCTCTCTGCCGCTGCGGACGTCATGGGACTCTGTATAGGTGCCAGAAGACAGCGCGGTAATAGCTGCTTGGGAATCAATGATGATAGCGACTTTGCGATGTGACTGGGTCCGGATCATTTCCAGTGCCAGCAACACAGCTCTAATTTCCCCATCAAAGCTATTTGCCAGCCTCCCAACGGGGGCAGCAATAGCGCCAACCGTCGAGTACACCCCCGCACCGCCATTACTCGTAGCCCCCACCGCTGACCCATCCGTGTACACTCTCAGCCACTCGGGCTCGGGGAAGCAGGCATGCAAGGTCTCCAGCGCAGCCGCTTTCAGTTCCTCAGGAGGCGTCAAACCCTTTGTTACCGGGGTGACTAAAGCCGTAAAACCGGCGGGCGCATCCATTGGCGTCAGCTGGCTCAAGGATGGAAAATTGTCACGGTTGGCAAGTTTCCTCAAGACCATAATCCTCACGGAGCTCACAGACCCGGGACAAAAAGGCACCTTGTGTTCTCAAACGCGGTGATGCCGGGATGTAATTCGCCCAATAAACAACACCATTCCTCTGCAGTCGCTCTGAAAGAGCCAACGCTGCAGCCTCCCTCCGGAATTTCTGGGGCTCAATGCCAGTTTGTAGTTCCATAGCCACGATCGGCGTTGATTTGGGCGCTCCGGTGATCACACAAGAGGGCTTGGTGCTGGGCGGCATCCAGCTTCCGAACTACAGAATCCGAGGCGGTCACCAGCAGTTCATTGCCATACTCCATGGCAGGCCGCACATAACTCACAAATGCCAAAATGATCAACAATGGATATTCAAAGGAAGGATGAGTTATAGAGGAAATTGATTAACAGGCATTCATCCTGATTTTTCAAAATATCATAATCTATTAAATAGATTATGATATCTATTTGTAAATTAAAAAAGAGGAAAATTTTGGATTTCAATGGGGAAAATGTTGAATTCAATTTATAAATGATTGTATAATAATACAATTCTTGTTTAAAAGACAATAACGACCAATTTTTCTTTAGATGCATCCAATTTTGAAATAGGTACCTAGCGCTTATTTTGAATTTGAATTAGAATCAAATCCCATAGTGCTGAGGTTGGTTTCAACTTCGTAACTCGCTCTGCTCGGATTTCAGAAACGAAGGGTCGGTTGTGTTTCGAAGGGAACAGGTCAATCACAGTCGAAGGGTCGGAAACACGGTCGAGGATATAGGTGGAAGCCGAGAGGCTGTGTACATTGGATTTGTTTCTCGAGAAGTTAACCCTCAGAGATCGATGAGATAGTAATTTTCCTGTGTCCACCCTTCCCTCGGGAGATTGGCTCTCTGGGCCTGAGCTACGAAGAAGGATTAACCCACTTCAGCAACTCGTTTCGGGCAGTGGAGGTATCCTCCAAGAAACTCCCACGAAAATCTTGTAAGGGGGAAAATTCTGTAATCACATTATTTTACTTCACTCAATTTCCGATATCTAATCCCACCCAGAGCTGTCCCTTCGGCGGACCCTCCTCTATACTTTTGCTTTCGAGTCAACCTTAGGTAGCGAAAGCATTGTTACCACTTTTGAGAGGTAAAAATCAATTTTTTGTATCATTCTTCCTTAAGTATTATGTATAATACGGACATGTTCGAAAATGTACTAGTTCGAAAATAATCAAAAAATGAATTATTCATCAGATCACACTAATCAATCATCAAACTAATTTATCATGTAAATACTCTGATATGAAACATGAACTTCACAATCAAGTTGGTGATTTCCAACATTTAGACAGTATGACAAGGTTGAGGAATCCTGGCGATATTCTGGTATTTTCCCAAAACTCTCCGGTTGACTGGATTGCAGTGTTGTTCATCATCAAAAACTAATGTGAAACCAACGACGGGGATGACATTTATTTGAGACGATGTAGGAACTAAAGAACACGCATAGTCTGAATATCAAATCAAAATCTTTCAACAGTATTGCTCTGAATCGAGAAATTCGACATTTTACCCATTTTTTAACTCAAATGCAGAGGTTCCTTCTGATCCAAATCTAACAAAATTTATAGGCATTCGTCTTAGTCTAAACCAGGAAACCATCTGAATTTGAGCTATTATGGACAGTAGAAACTGAGAAATCGTAGTTCCAAGAAACAATACAACTTACAGAAAACTGTCTGTTGATTAACCCACACAATTTAAGAAAATTTAATCACAATTGTTCAATATTATGGCATGATTCTGTTTAAATAAAAATAAAAAAACGTCTGCCAAGTGGGTGTGGCACATAGCTTCCTCGTATCCATAACCCGATTATATAGATGATCCGATGCATAGTAGTTAATCTCAAAACACCAATCTCTAAGTACCTTTCACTACCCTCATAGGGGACCATCTACACGCTAATCTGGTCAATACTAGAAAATGTCATCAAATTCGGATGAAAAATGTAAATGTTATGGCTGTTACAAGGATTTTACGTATGCGCATGCGCAGTGGCTACTATCAGTCCGGGGGTGATGATTTTCATAGGGGACTATCTACAACCTAATCCGCGTAATCCCTGAAAATTTCATTGAAATCAGGTAGGAAATGTGGAATTTAGGCCGTGACAAGGAAATTCACGTTTGCGCGTGACTTACTTGACTTAATTCCTCTGACTCCATTCGGAGCATAGGGCCTGTACGAGATCTCGCCATTTTCCTCGGTCCTGACTAGTGTGCTTTGCTTCACTCCACGTCTTCCCAATTCTTCCAAGCTCCTCCTCTACTGTCCTTCTCCACGTTCTCCTGGGCCTCCCGGGCTTCCGTGCTCCCTGCGGGTTCCAGTCCAGCGCCCTCTTCTCAACTGCATCCTCCCCCTTTCTCAAGGTATGACCTATCCATCTCCACTTCCGTTCTTTTATCTGCGTTTGTATAGGCTGCTGATTTGATGTTCTCCATAACTCTTCATTTGTAATAACATCCGGCCAGAAGATTTTCATGATTCTCCGAAGGCATCGGTTTACAAAGACTTGGAGTTGTTTCTCCAGCACTCTGGTCATCTTCCATGTTTCACAGCCGTAAAGGAGAACAGACTTCACGTTTGTGTTGAAAATGCGCAGCTTTACCTTGATGGAGATTTCCTTGTTCCGCCAGAGAGGATACAGCTGCACGAAAGCGCTGTTTGCTTTCTGGATTCTGGCTCTTACATCCTGCTCAGTCCCCCCGGTGGTTGCCACCACACTCCCCAGGTACGTGTAGGCTTCGACGCATTGTATTTCAGTCCCATTTATGCTGATTGACCGGCTGTTCTCACAGTTGACCCTCATTTCTTTGGTTTTGCCCGCGTTTATTTTTAGCCCTGCCTTCCTTCCCTCATCCACCAGCCTCTTGATTTTTGACTCCATATCCCCAAACCTCTGCGCAAGCACGCACAAATCGTCAGCGAAATCCAGGTCCTCCAAACGCTCGTGCAACCCCCACTGGATTCCTCTCCTCCTTCCAGCCAACGTCTCTCGCATTACTCTGTCAAGTACGAGTATAAAAATGGTCGGAGAGAGAATGCAGCCTTGTTTCACCCCTCTTTCAACTCGTATGGGTTCACTCAGCTTTCCATTGTGCACGACTTTACATTCATAGCCTTCATACATGTCTTTTATAATATTTATGATCTTTGCTGGAATTTGGTATTTCCTGAGAGTATCCCATATGAATTCCTGATTTATGGAGTCAAACGCCTTCTCGAAATCGACAAAGGCTGCAAACAGGGGACTTTGCCATTCCAAACTTTGCTCGATAATGATTCTCAGGGTGTTTATCATGTCAATGCAGCTCCTGTTATGCCTAAAACCAGCCTGTTCCTTTCTCAACTTTCTGTCCACCTCTTCACTTATCCAATTCAACAATATCCGGCAGAAAGCTTTTGAAGGGTTTGGCAAGAGAGTTATGCCCCTCCAGCTGTTGCAGTTTGTCAGGTCTCCTTTCTTTGGAAGCTTTATGACTAGCCCTTCCTTCCAGTCCTGTGGTATCTTTTCCTCTAACCATACCTTCTCAAAGATTGGGTGCAAGATGTCAACTGACGTTTCCCCACCAGCTTTTAAAGCTTCTGGGGAGATGTTGTCACTACCTGGAGCCTTACCATTCTTTAGTCCCTTTATGGCATCTGCTACTTCTTGTTTGGTTGGGGGCTCTAGCCTAATACTAGATAGTGGCTCCTCCCCCTCCCCCACATTTGGCATAGTATTTACAGCTTCAGCAACGCTTGAGAGCAGCTCCGCAAAATGCTCCCTCCATCTGCCCAATTGGTCCTGTTCAGCTGTCAAAATCTTACCTTCCTTGTCTTTAACTGGTCTAGAGGGGTTGAACTTCTTCTTGGAAAGTTGTTTGGTTATTTGGTACAGCTCCTTCATGTCACCCCTTACTGCAGCTCCCTCAGCCCTCCTAGCTAAGCTGTCGACCCATTTCCTCTTGTCCCCACGAACACTCTTCTTTACCTCTTTATCCTTCACAGAATACTCCGCCTGTGCCCGTGCTTTTTCCTGTCTTGTTCTTCCAGCGTTCACCTTTCCCTTGATCTGCTTCCTTTGTTTCAATTTGTCCCATGTAGCCTCCGACATCCAATCCTTCTTGAGTGGGTCCTTACATCCTAAGACCTTCTCACCTATCTGTTGAAACGCATTTCTAGCTACTCTCCAACTATCGTCCAAGCTTACTGGGGGGGATTCTTCTTGAAGGGCATCAAATCTATTTTTCAGCTCGAGCTGAAATTCCCGCATCTTCTGGGCGTCTTTCAACTTATCGGTGTCGAGCTTTTTGCTCCGCACTTCAAACTTTTTGACAGTTGCCATGATCTTCAATTTAATCCTTGCAACCATCAGATGGTGGTCTGTCCCAACGTCTGCACCTCTTTTGTTCCGCACATCATTAAGTGACCTACGGAATTTCCTTGAGATGGCAAAATGGTCTATCTGGTTTTCAGTAACCTGATCTGGAGACTTCCATGTGACTTTGTGACAGTGTTTATGTGGGAACAACGTCCCCCCGATGACAAGATCATGCTTTGCGCAGAGGTCCACAAAGAGCTCTCCATTTTCATTTATATCACCCAGGCCATGTTTCCCCAGAATCTGTTCAAAACCATCATTCTCACTACCCACTTTGGCGTTCATATCTCCCATGATTATTATTATATCTCTCTTGTTCACCTTTCCCAAATGTTCGTACAGATTACTGTAGAAATGTGCCTTCCTTTCATCACCAGAGGGTTCTGTTGGGGCGTAGCACTGAAAAACGGTGATATTTCGGATTTTCGTTGTAAATCGCGCTGAGAGCAATCGTTCAGAGATGGGATTCCATTCCATTAAACTTTTCTTTGCTGTCTTATTTAAAAGGAGAGCCACTCCATCTCGGTGCTCTGCTTCGGTTCCTGAGTAGAGAACGGTCACACCTTCAGTTGTTCTCAGTTCCCCATTTCCGGTCCATCTGACCTCACTCAGACCCAAGATAGAGAGTCTGTAGTCCACCATTTCCTTAACAACCTGTCTCAACTTCCCAGCCTCGAGCAGAGTCCGCACATTCCAGAATCCAATTTGTGTAACATGTTTCATGCCAAAAGTCATTTCCTTTTCATCAGTCCGGCGATATCTTTTACTGGTTTCTTTAATATGTTTGTTTTCGGGTGCGCAGGTTATTAGCCTACATACCTATAGCCGGCTGGAGGGGCTGCCTCCTCACAGCTAGCGGCTAGCTGGATTTTCTTTCTGGGTTTACTCCCATAGCCTTTGAGTCAATACTCGCTGCAAGGCAGCAGGTTCGTGGTTCGTCCGCCTTTTCTGCCGTTGGGGCTTATATTTCCCTCTTCCGCCATAGGAGCCGTTGGCCATTTTCCATCTGTACCCTAGACAGGGGCCCTTACTGAGGACTACCAACCGGGCCAGCTGGACTCAGGTTTATTAACGAGGTGTTACTCCTCCCCCTCCTCCTCACACACGGGCTTGGGACCGTCGTTGGCGGAGTTACGTTTGCGCATGCGCAGTGGCTACTATCAGTCGGAAGGTGATGATTTTCATAGGGGACCATCTAAATACTAATCTGTAACATCCCTGAAAATTTCATTGAAATCGGATGGAAAATGTAGAAGTTATGGCCGTTACAAGGAATTCACGTTTGCGCATGCGCAGTCGCTTCTATCACTCCGGGGATGATGATTTTCATAGGGAACCGTCTACACACCAACCCGCACAATCCCTGAAAATTTCATAAAAATCGAACAATAACTTCGTATAGTTATGCGCGTTACAAGGAATTCATGACTGACAGACACACAGACACGGAACCAAAATTGTTCAGAAAGGTCTAAAACGCAAAACGCGAGTGAAAATTTTGATTTTGGAGAACTTTTTTTTTCGCCCTTGAAAAGTGAAAACAAAGCTTCCGCTACCTTGGTAGACTCGGAAGCAAAATAAAACGTCTGCCAAGTGGGTGTGGCACATAGCTTCCTCGTATCCATAACCCGATTACATAGATGATCAGATGCATAGTTGTTAATCTCAAAACACCAATCTCTAAGTACCTTCCACTACCCTCATAGGGGACCATCTACACGCTAATCTGGAGAATCCTAGAAAATTTCATCAAATTCGGATGGAAAATTAAGTGAGTAGGTGTATGTGATTGGATTAAAAAAGTACTTAGCCTCGGCTGGGATTCGAACCCGCGACCCCTGGGGGACAGTTGAAGTTACGGCTGTTAAAAGGAATTCACGTTTGCGCATGCGCAGTCGCTTCTATCAGTCCGGGGATGATGATTTTCATAGGGGACTATCTACAACCTAATCCACATAATCCCTGAAAATTTCATTGAAATCGGACGGAAAATGTAGAAGTTATGGCTGTCACAAGGAATTCACATTTGCGCATGCGCAGCGGCTACTATCAGTCCGGGGGTGATGATTTTCATAGGGGACTATCTACAACCTAATCCGCGTAATCCCTGAAAATTTCATTGAAATCAGGTAGGAAATGTGGAAGTTAGGGCCGTTACAAGGAAATTCACGTTTGCGCATGCGCAGTGGCTACTATCAGTCCTAAGGTGATGATTTTCATAGGGGACCATCTAAATACTAGTCTGTAACATCCCTGAAAATTTCATTGAAATCAGATGAAAAATGTAGAAGTTATGGCCGTTACAAGGAATTCACGTTTGCGCATGCGCAGTCGCTTCTATCACTCCGGGGATGATGATTTTCGTAGGGGACCGTCTACACACCAACCCGCACAATCCCTGAAAATTTCATAGAAATCGGACAATAACTTCGTATAGTTATGCGCGTTACAAGGAATTCATGACAGACACACAGACAGACAGACACACAGACAGACAGACACACAGACAGACAGACAGACACGGAACCAAAATTGTTCAGAAAGGTCTAAAACGCAAAACGCGAGTGGAAATTTTGATTTTGGAGAACTTTTTTTTTCATCCTTGAAAAGTGAAAACAAAGCTTCCGCTACCTTGGTAGACTCGGAAGCAAAATGGTGTACGCGTTTCAGGGATTCAACAACTTTGGTCCCGACCCGGCTGTCTGTTAGCCGTGAATGCACGTTAATCTTGATATTACGGATATCTTGGCACCATTCTGAACTTGATGGATGGTTTTTAACATAGGAATTCGTACATAAATCAACGATTGAAAAAGTTGCTTTTAACTCTCCTATCCCTAAAAAGACCTAACAACTTGTTCTGTCTTAACTTGACATTGACTTTGGAACCTACCCAATGAAGACCAGATACGAACTAGAAGTGAGATCGATAAAGGAGTAATTGGAGTGATTAATTAAGATAGGAGGTTTATAATCCGGGTCACTGATTAGGCCACAGTTACAGATAACAAGAAAAGGAAGAATATTTCAGCCCGGCCCTATGATTGGCTACCTTTACGCGAAAGGTAATAGAAATGAGATATGATAGAATAGAACGGTCGGCGCAACAATGTCCCACCGTTATTGTCCTAGTTAGAAGAGGGAAGTTGAATACATTTTAACGATTGCGAGTTGTAGTTGATGGTCTGAAGGGATAATCGATCAAGTCTAGTGTTTGTCTTGAAATGAGATGAGGAAGCTTCCAAGCAGGTCCTTAGATAGTCTTATAGGAGAAGGGCGAGGAGGTGCTCGAGGATCCCCAGTTTCTGCTTGGGACTCCACCACATCTTTCCTTCACTCGTAAATTCAATTTAATACATTCATGTAAGTCATTACAACCATAACAATTATTAATAAAGAAAACCATTCAATTCATCTCCATAAATCATCATTTAAAAAGACGTATTGTCAGTGTCATCGGTACGATGATTAGGAGGTACTCCTAATGAGGAAAAGATAACGTGAAAACTTCAATTTCCAAATTGCATTATTCAAATTCCTAACTTATAAAATGTTATCATCAAAATATAGAGCGGTTAACTAGAGAGTTTAAATACGGCGAAATTGTAAAATTGTAGCCTCCATTGAACCAAAACTAAGGCCATGAAAAATCCCCAAAACTCAATATCATTATCCTAACAAAACATAATATGCATTTCACCAAGAATTATAAACTGGTTTCAATCAGCCACAGTGACACAATACACGAGGTAAATTCAAAAGGTAGAAGAAATTTCAAAGTTTAGCTAATGAAAGTGCAATTACCACCTTCTACCATTGATAAAGATAGCCGAAAACCAATTCACACTCATCCACCGTCATTATGCAAGCCCCGATAAACCGATGGATTCCCTGATTCATTCAGCAGATTCATTCTTGAATTGAAATGATCAGGGAGAGAGGGAGCCCCCGTTAGGTTGGAGCTAATGGGATGAATCCGAGCCATGATAATTAGCCTGATGACACCCTGATCTCATCAATAACTGATGCATAAACCATCGCCTCCCATCGGGCCTTCCAATCGGATCCCGGTAATGTGCTGCATCTCATTCAAAACGGAAGAACACTCTCGGAAGGTGCTATTGAACTGTTTAACTGTGAACGGTTCCCCTCAAACCATCTGTGAAGCTCATCTCCGTCCATTTCGGAATCTTGTGAATCAACCCATCACCTACTATAAGGTCTTTGAATCGAACAGATTCACGAATAAACCAGTTCACCTTATTTGTAAATTGAAAAACTCAAACAAAAACCAGATCTTTACATTTTGATATCAAACGGTTAGTTGAAATCTCCTCCAGCATTGTACATAATTGAAATAATCAGAAAAATTACGAAAAAAAACTCATACTTACAGAAAAACATTATGATAGAATTCGTTGGAATAATAATGATTGATTGTGGAGGAATATGAAACATGATCATCACGATTATGTAGATAATTTTCCACACTCACTCACAGCAACTCATTTTGAGAGGGCTCCTACGACCATTGATCATCATCCAACATAGGGATGTCCGATACTTCAAAAGTATCGATATAATGTCGTATCGATACATCTAGAAAGTATCAAAAAGTATCGATACGATACTTTCAAAAAGTATCGATATTTTGAAGTATCCATACTTTTCGATACTTCTAAAAAAATGTGTGAAAATGCCTTTTATGTTTCTCTCCATCAGTGTGAATAATAATCTCTCCATCGCGAGGATAATAATTAATATAGAATGAACAAAACAATAAATCACTCATTTTTTTGTTTAGGCACTTGTTTTCGTATTGCACTTAGTCGGGTTAACATTTTGGTGGACCTTCCTAGATGATGGAGGACAGCAGGTTATCATAATATGATTATGGTCTGTTCGGAGAGGCAGTTCTGAACGGTTCAGAGGGGCTTGGAGGAGCCCATTCACCTCTATCCCCTCCCCTTTTCAGTTCTGGTTTGGTTCCGAACTGTTCTGGACTGCCTCTCCGAACAGACCCATAGAGAGCTGGAGGTGGTGGTACAACATCTTTGTTTAGTTTGTTGGTCTCCCAACAATCTACGTAGAGAAAGAGGTACCTACTAAAATTCGAGACTTTCATCTAATGTGAGAGATAAAAAATAGATAGCATTTTGATCTAGTGTGAGAGGTAAAAAAGTATCGCCTCCGATACTGGAAAAAAAGTATCGATACTACGATATATATCAGGAAAAAAAAAGTATCGATATGTATCGATACTTTTTCGAAAAGTATCGATACTTTTAAGTATCGATACTTTTGGGACATCCCTAATCCAACAATACGATAAGCAATCATCATCCAAATTTGATCAAAGTCGGGCAATTAGTTTGTGAGAAATTGATGTGCAAGGAAAATTATTGTTTTTATTGGAGGTGCAACCAGTTGGTGCGCCCAGTCGAGGGTTTAAAAATGTTTCTGGTTTCATCATATGTGGCACCTTTTATGAGAATGAAAGAGGGCTGATTGAATTTGTAGTAAGATCTTCAGAGGCCAGTGAAGACGAGGATGAAGACAGTTTCTCGGAGTTTTTGGTTGTTTTGGTCATTTTTGAAAAGTGAGCCGGCCTTCAGGATGGCCACATTGTTACGTCTTGGCGCCCCTGCCTGTGGTGGATCTGATCTGTGATTGGCTCCCAGCGATGCCAGAGCGGACCAATGAGCATTTCGTCTTCAAGTGTTGGTAATTACATCTTAACTCTTCCCTCGTCCATCTTATGAGTCTTCTTCATCATATTTGATTTGATTTGATTTGAATTTCTTTACAGCGTGCCGATCATACTTGCCAAACTATAGTGTAATGATTAGAAAATGACATTTTATTTTTTTAAATGGGATTTGAAGTCCGAGATGTGCCGTGCTGGAATATTAGACATAATGCTTTATCGTTAGATGTTCTTGGCGAGTCCGTGTATTTACCAAAACGATATGAGGTGTGCTTTCCTGAAGTTCCATTCGTATGAGTTCCGTGTTTTGGTTGATGGTTCCTCTTCCTCTAGGAAAGTCCTCTAGAAACCACATAGTTTCTATTGTTGGGTTGATATATGAGGATCCCCAAACCTACCAGTGTCGCAGCACCGTCGCAAAAACCTATCAGCTCATCAGCAGGTATCCATTTTCTCCAAGAGCCTCAAATACACATGGATGTTGCGAGTAGTTTGGCGAAGGCCACAAGAGCACGAAACCACCCTGTCACATTGCTTTGATCAGCCAGTCTCTCAGCTATCACTACCCATCACCGGGGCATATTCAAAGCCGGAGCGTTTTTTGTGAACTTCAAAATTTGCCGACTGACAGGTCGAGACTATCCCTTTCCAAGGGACCAACCAGACGATTTCAGAAGATTGATCAGTAGAAATTACCCCTTGATGGTCACATTAGGGTGTGCGTTGACCGATGAGGGACATTCTATACCAGCTCCCTTTTTGGAGCCAAGAAACGAGTCTGAGTCGTCATTCTAACGCCCGCCTTTTGTGAATTTAACTGCCCTCGAGGGCTTGATTTACCTGAGGTTATAACTGTCGAAACGGGTGGCGAGCATAAATTAATTTCTTATCAGACTCGGGTCGGGGAGAGAGGACTCCGCAGAATCAAGAAGCGAAAAAGGGAAGACCTCGGAAAAGCGTAAAAGTTGGTCGCTAGGGGGCTCCACGGGGCAAGGGGGTCATTGAATTATCCAAGAAGGGAAGGCTCCGGTTGTTCTTAACAATTCTGGGGAAGGGTCGGTCTACAAGGTGCCCCACCGCATTGTGTAAGGGTAAAACATTGTCACGAGGGAGGAATAAAAAGTTGGTTTGATATCTCCAGCACAGGCCACTTGACTCTTCTGCATTTCGTCCGTCGACTCCCCTCTCTGAAATTTGTATGGGTCGATGGAAACTTGTCATTAGCACGTTCATCTCTTCACTCCTGGTGATTTTTCTTCCTTGAGGGAATTTCCCAGACGAAGAATTGAGTCAATAACATCTGCGTGATGCTCGATTGTTTCTTTTCATTGACTACACTATTTCAATGTGATCGGGATTTTAACCTATGTTACTTCACTTTCACCAAAGGTTCGACTTATTTTCTGCCTTCATCAGGGTCCTTGGTTGCTATTACTTATTACCAAATGATCAACTCCGTTGTGACTTGCCAGTAAAGTTCTGATTTTCAAAAATGTTCCAAACATCTATAGAATCTCCGTAGTTTGTGTTTAATTTTTTTTAATTTATTTCAAAGTAATAGTACCGATTAATTTATAATTTATTTATTTTATAGGTTTGTATATACGTGACATCGGAACGCAAATTGGTCTGGCTAGTTGTGATATGAGTAAATACCTATTTAGCTATGGAATTTCTGCAAACTCTGATGAAGGCATTGAATAAGTCGACTGCTTGTCGAGATAAGTGATAAATCGAATCCATTACACTGTAGTTAAGTAGAACAGAGGATGATCCCGAGACCTCATTTTCTTCACGTCATACGCCAATTGTGGAGAATCCTCAGATTGAATCTCGGCTTCTTATTGAGTAGGGAATGCGTCAGAATTTTACAAAAAAAATAAAAACTTCTGCAGAAGCATTTATATTTTGGTTCGATTACAAGCATTTATTCAACCAATGTCTCCATCGGACAGGATACTACTTATAATTGAAGCAAGCTTTTTTCTTATAACGTGAAGGTTGAAAATTCAATCTCACTTTTCTTGCGGTAAATATTTAACAACATAAGAAACACAAATCAATTCGGGATGTAGATGCTCTCCACTACAATCAAGGGTCCTCTGGTACACTGAAAGAAGAATCCTGCTGGGCGAGTGGCGAAATCATTTGCGTACACCACGATCATGTTCACACGAACGTACCTTGGAGGGGTTTCGCCGTCAGAACTTGGCGGTTTATAGGTAAATATGGTGGTAAGAAGGAAGTCTACGACAGGATCTTCCACTTTGGTTTTGTACTCTTTCAAGGCCCTAGGACTCATAGGCACCACATTATAGGAATCTTCCTGGCATCCTCCCAATCTTTGGCTGAGCAGAAGTCCCGGTACGTCATCGTCTCTCCTGGCCGATTTCTCGAATTGGGTGTGCTTCTTGTTCATAGCCGTACAATTTACGGGTATCACTCCATTTTTCATGTAAATGACAAAGTTTCCTAACTCCGTCCTTTCAAAATCTCCAGACTCGATTCCTTTCAGAGGTTGAGCAATGTGCGATGAGAAAGACTCATCCGCTGATCTTTCCCAATGTCGGATTGCCCACCGCTCAGAGCTGTACAATGTTGGTTCGTCAACCTCGGACACGGACTTGGCTTTTGGCGGATTTGGTATGTATCCCTTCACAACAAGATAGTATTTATTAGCCTTTGGCACGTCATCGGGTCTCCTCCGCACCAGCGCCATGACGATAAAACCAGAAGGTCGTGTAGTGTTGTTATCAACGTACAAAGGATAAACAATAAAACCGCATATTCTTGCCGTAGCTTCTTTTTTTAATGCCTGATAAATAGTTTCACTCACGTTCTTTTTCCAAAATTCAGCAACTGACGGATTCATCGGTACGACGTTGAATGTCTCATTTGCCGGTCCACCGCTTTTGGGATCAACGTAAAACATCATGACATCACCGGGCTCAGCAGATTTTTGAAAATGTTTTTTCACCTCTTCCGGCACGGTTTGATCAGGAATCGAATGTCGTAGATCGACTATTGCTTCCATAGAAACGAGGCGTCCAGTTCGTTCGTCAGTACGAGTCGTTATTCCATAATTGTATTGAGTTTCAATTTCAGCCTCCCACGATTGAATCAAGGGAAACATAATTACAGCGACAAAACAAGCAAGTGGTCCATACAAATTACCTAAACTGCCCGCCATCTTTATTTTTTAAACTCACAACAATCTTTTTTCGTTCACCTCTCCGGTCCAGAGTATAGCAACCGACTAACCGTGCACTTCAGTCATTCCAACCTCGGAAGAGTCAGGATGTCAACTATTATCTGACCTAATGATGCAACGTGGGAGTTAATCAGTCCTTCGCCAATTGTATGACTAACCTATTATAAGATTCGCGTCCAAGGTCAAGTTATACAAAATTTTATCCCGGTTTTATTCTGAAAATTTGATAACAGTACAGATGTATCTGTGACTTTTTTATTCAATTCACTGACAGGGCTACCTCAAGGTTGAATTAATTTTTTCTACAGACCTTCTAACTGAATTACGAAAAAAATGCCTTCTGCACTGGCTGACTCATTGACATCCGTGCGAATTTCACTAATTCACTAATTTCAGGAAAATTTCTATTTTGAGATATTCTAAATTGAAGGGAATGCGCATTGAAATGATAGAGAGAAGTGAATCACGAGCCGTGTGATGACAGATTTAATTAAAAACATCTGTAACAAAATTTTACTCAACATTTCTCACCCGAAGAAAAAAAAATTAAAGCAAAAATTATCACAAAAAAACAAAAAAATATTATTAAGCATAAATTATTATTTAAGCATAAATCATCATTTAAACATAAATAATATATAATAAGCTTTGACTATTATGTTTAAAGTGAGACTCAATGAGGTTTTGGGAGGAGAAAAAAGCACGTCGGTCTATTAAAATGCCGAATTTTATGCAGATTCCGAATAAACCACACTTGGTACTTCTTGTAAAAACTACCTGACAAAAAGCCTACCTACCTCAATACCTCAAGGTAAAAATGTCTGCCAACTGGGTGGCAGACACCCAGCCCCCACACAAAATAAAATGGGCAAAGGAATTACTTTGCGTAAAAATTCTTGAAATTGAGCTCTAATACGATTGAATCCCAAATCAACTAATTAGAATCCCTAAATTTTCTTTAGAATTGGACCATGATTCTAAATAGCCAGATAATGGTTTAGTAATACATCGAGTAGCTCGAAACAAAGATTGACCACAGAAAGACAAGGAACCAAAGATACTAGTTTCTGAAATTTCTGTTTGTTTATCATTGGGATTGAGATTTTTACCGCTTTCTGAAAAACGTTTCCATTATAGCTTTGCAGCTGTATAAGCTAATTCCTGGAGTCGCGGACGTCATCAGCTGTCTTCCTAAGGGAAGATCAGAATTTGTTCTGATGATTTCGCTCATGGCTTTCCATTGGCCATGATTGGACGAGGTTGGGTTGGGACGAGGGGGAACTGCGACCGACTTAACCGAAAATATGCTCCCGAGGCGAGCCCCGAACTCACGGCCCATGCAACCGGTCCGAGTCTCGTCCCCGGAGACACATGCCGATGCTCGCTCGGCCACAGCTGAACCCACGTCTTAAATATTTATTGGTGTTAAATTTCGTGAAAAAATACACAATTTCATGGTACATGGTGGTCATACAAAAATGGTGGCTTGACTAGGGATAAACGGAGTATCAATTTGAGATGCCTAGCCACTCCTCTTCAAATTATCAATTTGTCCTAACCTACTGCAATAAAACACCAAAAGCGCGTTCACCTCAATACTTACATACGTACCTATATTAAGTTGTGTTTTCGGGTATCGATTAACTATGATCATATGAATTACCTATAATATGTGTAAATCCGAACAAATCTTCATTTCCAGGAAACCTCAATTTCTTAAAACTAATTTTCATGGAAAAAGAAAACAAAAACGTCTTTGATGGGAAAAATCATGGGCATGTCTAGGAATTATTTTCCCCATTAAAGGGAGAAATAGGTGAAGGTTAATAATTAAACTGAACGTAGGTAGATGTAGGCAGGAGAAAGAAATATATATAAACACATAATTTGTTAAAATTAAACATACCATACTAAAACTTTCGAAGTTACAAAAAAAGACATGATATATCCATGTCAATTAAGATTTTTCAGATGTCAAGGCAGCAAACTGAATAATGAGGTATAAGTGGTGATTCTTCAGATAATGAGATGTCCCTAATTAGAAGTTTTGTCCAAATTTTTAATTTGGGATGTACAGGTTGTCAACTACCACTAAGGGTCCACTGGTGCAGCGGAAGAAGAAACCTGCAGGACGAGTGGAAAATTTGTCAGAGTAAACCACAATCAGAGATGTGTCAACGTACGAGTAATTTGAAGCAGGTATCCGAATATATCTGAACTGAACGTATCTTGGAGGGGTTTCGCCGTCCGGAATTGGTTTTTTGTTCAATAAATTGGTTGATTTCAGATAACCTAAGATGGGATTTTCCAACTTAGTCTTGCACTCGTAGATAGCTTTAGAACTCATAGGCACTACATTAAGGGGGTGATACAAGCATCCGCCCAATCTTTGACTGAATAGAAGACCTGGAGAGTCATCGTTTCCCCTGACCGATTTCTTGAACTGGGTCAGCCTCAGACCTTCATCTCTACAACGACTGACTACTATTCCATCCACCATTAAAGTCGTGAAGAAACGATATTCCACCCTTTCGTAATCTTCGGATCGGTTTCCTTTCAACGTTCCAGTGACGAAGCCAGATCCAGTCATCTCAATTTGTACTTCCGACTCGTCCTTGATGGATATTTCAAATTCGTCAGCCTCGGACATGGCTTTTGGTGGATTCGGTAAGAACCCCGAAATACCGAGGATGACCTCGCCACCTGTTGCTCCTCTGGGTCTGATCCTCACATGCACAGAAACGATGAAACCATGAGGGCGCGTAGTGTTCACATTATCATACAAAGGACATATAAGGAAACCAACTTGTCGTTCTGTGTTCTCTTTCAACGCCTGGTAAACATGTTCACTCACATTTGTTCTCCAAAATTCAGCAACTGAGGGATTCATAGGTACGACGTTGAATGTCTCATTGGACGGACCACCGATTTTGGGGTCAACGTAAAACACCATGACGTCCCCGGGTTCGGCAGATTTTCGAAAATGTGTCTTCACCTCTTCCGTCACAGATTGATTCAAAAATGGAGTTCGTAGACTAACAACTGCTTCAACTGTTTGGATGCGTCCAGTTACGTTATCGGTACGAATCAAAGTTTCTTCGTAAAAGTGATTCAATTTTTCCACGTTCCAAGCGTGAAGTGCAGTAATCGAAATTATTATTATAAAATAAGACAGTAACTTGAGAAAACTAACCAGACAACCCGTCATATTTTTTTCAATTTAAGAAATCACTCGTTATCCGCTCCTCAAGGCACTCAGAGTTACACTGAGGAACAGATTGCATTTCGATATCATGGGGTCATATTTAATTCCACCGACTATTGATAACTAACTTCCGAGTCAGTTTATCCGTTTCATGCTAATTCCATTTTCTGAGCAGATTCGCTTGTCAGATCATTCGAAACATCCCGAAATTTATTTTATTTCATTTCACTTGCCTTAAGGCTTCGATGGACGGCCTTAGCGCCCAAGGTTTGGATAAGTTGTTCTTGGAGAAGTTTTAGCCTACCAAGGCCAGATTTCACACAACTTTGGGGGAATGCTGGAGGTTAATCTGAAAAGTCTGACAACCATCAAGTTGGACAAGAATATATAATACACATCGAAGAATGAAATCATGTACCTACGTTCCTACAAGGAGAGGAAGACAGAGCCACATCTCATAACAGTAGAAAGTAGGTCTCCTCTAGTTAGTTGTTGGAAGAAATTTCTCAAGATGCTACAGAACAATTTTCACAGCAATGGGAGAAATTCCAGGAGAATAGTAAAATATTCTGAAAAATCGACAATGGAAGAAATTCTCAATCATGTTGCATATCTCGAAATTTGGAAAATTAGCAACTTGATCGTGAATGTTCCGAATTTCATAGAATTCAGTTACCTACCTAATAGTAGTAATCACCGCAATCGTTTCCGAACCAACAGATTGTATTTGTCCATGTTATTCTTTATGAGGAAGCCTTACTGCCCACCCTACTTGCAAATATCACGGAGTTGGCAGAAAATGTTCACTTTGTGTTGATAGAACACAACGACGTTACATCATCACCAATCGAATAGATAGTACACGGTTTACGTAGTTAACGATCTCATGTCAACGGAATCCGAGTTGCAGTCAGTGCATAGTCTTGTCAGTATACTGTAACAGAATTTAAGATGGTGTGTCTGGTCGTTGTCACTCAGCTAAGGACCTTCCTTATTGTTATGATGATCTTGCCTCTAATTCAAACACGGTACGTAAAAAAAGTGAATCATATTCCAGGATTTGTTTTTCATCCCGACAAACATACTGGACGCATTTTACAAGTAGAAGGAACTTTTGATTTGTCAACTCCAATTCCGGTACAGTATGAGGTTGAAGAGGTGGAATCCCAATTTCGAACAACAGCGGAAGATGGCGACGTCATGGGGTTTTACGTTGATCCCAAAATCGGCGGACCAGCGGATAAGAAAACCAACGTCGTAGCGATGAATCCCTCAGTGGCTGAATTTTGGAAATCGAATGTGAGTGAATTTATTTATCAGGAATTAAAACAGGATGCTAGAGGATGGAGTCTTACTGTGTATCCTGAATATGGTAATATGAGCTCCACACGTCCTCAAGGTTTTGTCTTTCTGGTACTAAGAGATGTAAACTTCCCAGAGAAACAAGGTCTGAAGGGATACATACCAAATCCTCCAAAAGCTATGATGTCCAGAACTCAAAAACCTATATTGTACAGAACTTTCCAGTGGAAATCACGATTATGGAGGAAAGAACCATACATAGTAGCAAATGTTAAAGGAAACCAATCTGAAACATTAGAAAGGGTAGAAATAACATTATTTAATATTGTCATGAACAAGAATGGATTAATAGTCAACGATTGTGGTGCTGAAGAAACGCAGCAGACTCAGTTCAAGAAATCGGCGCAGAGAGAAGATGACGTCCCTGGACTTCTGCTCAGCGAGAGATTAGGGGGGTGCTTGAACAATCCATATATTGTGGTGCCCATGAGTCCTAGAGCTGTGAATCAATACAAAGCCAAGGTTGAAGATCCCATTATAGCTTATCTCAATGCGAGTACCTATAATCCCTTCGAAGATTCCAGTATATCACCTCCGTGGTCCTCGAAAGTGCTCACGACTGTGTTCGTGATGTACCCTGATGAGGTCTCAATTCGCCCAGCAGGATTCTTCTTTCACAGCACCATTAGAGGTTTGGTTACAGTGACTAGCATCTACATCCCAAATTAAGAATCTTCCTTAAAAATTAGCGAATTTTTGAAGAAAAAAAATTAGCTACTGCCACCTAAATGTCGCCATTTTTAAACATTTTTAAAAGGAAGTCCATTTTAACAATATTTTTGTTTTTATAGAAAAATATCTGACACTAAGAAACTACGTAGGTATTTAAAAAATCCAAAAATGAGGCAAAAATGATAATAACTCAAGAAATTGTATGCAGTTGTACAAAAAATTTTATGCATGCTAAGGGGTCAAATTTTGGAAAATAAGGGTCAAAAGTTGCTTTGCAAAAAGTAGGTATTTTCTGGAATTTTAGTTATTTGGAACACAAAATAATATTACCTAATAACCCTAATTGGACCATGGTATTACGAGTGTCACCGAAAACATCTCAGGAACTCCACAGCTGTCTCTAGGTGTCACTGGAGTAACCAAAATTAAATTGCAATTTTAAATTTGTTGGACAACAGAATTGGGCCATTGGAAGTCTCAAAATAGAGTTATGACAAAAATTTCCAAGAAATCGAAGAAAAAATTGTCAACATTTTTTCCATAACATAATTTTTTGACCTACTAGCTTAAAAAGATGGTCCAAAAAATTTAGCTCTGTCCATTAATTTTTAAATTGCAATTTAAATCTAGTTAATCTAGTGATGCCTTGGGACAGCTCTGGAATTCATAAGATGTTTTCGGTGAAACTAGTGACACCACGGTTCAAACAGGGTTAAGTGGCTTGAAATAACGAAACTTGTCTACAAGTTCACGCACAAAATGTAACTGCGATCCCGCCCTCGAGCGGTCACCAATCCACGATCTCCACCAATCCAATGATCATTTTATTCCAACCGAACATATTAAACGTAAATATTATGGTTTGCTGTCTTTTCAGTACTATTTCACGCAATTCTTGATTGTACCCACCCTATGTAAGGAGGGGCTCTGAAGAGTCCATTAATTCTGCAACTTGGCAAATTGAAGTCGGTACTTCTTGTTAGTATAAGAAAGTGGAACAGTCTTCACAGAGCTCTAAGAATGTGAATGTAATGAATGTGCTCAACGATCGATATAACAAGATTCATAAATTTAAAATGTGGACCGCATTATTAAAACTGGAACCAAACGTTTCATCAATCGACAAGGCCGTGGGAGTCGATGGAGGGACGTGAAGAATGGAATAAAAGAAGACAAAATTGGTGAAAATCGACAAAATAGTAATAAAACCTAGTTTATAAATAAATAGTGTTATCAATTATTGATTATTAATAAAACTTGAACAAATGCGTATTGAGTTTTACCTAACTGAAGCTTGTTTTCCATTTCCTAAGTAACCAAACCTTTAACCAGTTATTATAACCAGTAAGTACTTTACACCGGATTCACATTGACGGTAACATAAATAAATGTGCACAACCCCTATTTTGGTTTATTATGTCCAATAACAAACCTTTGGAATCGAGCAAGAAAAACAAAATTAACCCCCTCTGAAAATTTGATCTTTTGATTTGAATCCAAAAATTTTGATCTGGAATTGTTGGTTTATTATTCTCAATAATAAGCCTTTGGAATCGAGAAGGAAAAAACAAATTTTAACCCCATTTGGGGTCTAGTTGTGCCACGAAGCTTTTGGTTGATGTCAGTCACTTCTAAGGGGTGAAAACCAAGGGTTGAAATTTTCAAGAGTGCCCTAGCTCGAAAACTCTCGAAATAAAGGTATCGTTCTTTCACCAATTTTAAATAGTATTGAATTTTTAAAAATTTTTGAGACCACCCGGAGCTCTCCCTATTGAACGCAGGAAGCTGGAATTTGAGAGGGAAGGTCAAGGTAGAATACAGATGGTGGTAGGTGCTATTGATGGAGAGCCAGTGATCTTTACAGAAGGGTGATCTATACAGAAAATAATAAACCTTTGGGCAATGATTTGCAGCGTTTTGAATTTTGATTGAATCTGAAATATTTGTCAACACCCAAAAAAAGGTAATAGAGTAATTTATAAAACATTTATGGAAGATTTATAGAAACATCCCATCATCAATAGTAACGAAAAACTGTTTAGGATGAAATTATTACGGTTTTATTTTGACCATGACCAAATTCTGGCTATCGGCCTCTGATGTCATCGAGACCGGAATCGAGGAATCACTACAAATAATAGACTGGTCATCAAGGTCGTCACTATCAGAGTGAAACTCTCACTAAAGTGAGTCACAGCTCACTGAAGTGAGCACTCCCACTCGTCATCTCATCCACTAACTTGCCATCTTTAGTACAGTCATCCTAAGTAATAGTTCAAATTCCTAATGCTGAATGTCATTCAGTATATCAACGAGATGATAAAACACGAATATTAAAGCGTTAAAACACATCCCGGAGGGAAGCAGGCGGCGGAAGAATGACAAATAGCGCGAGGTTTTTACTGTAGGAAGTCACCGCAATATTTTTCCCTTCCTCTCGACCTTTTTTTCACTACAACCAAAAATTTTCAAAACACCGGTTTATTCAGTATATACATCGTATATTTATACACACCCCTACTAACACCTGCGCCTACATAAATCCCGGAGCCCGACCCTCTATTTTATTTTAATTTACATCCTCCGTGCCCCCTCCCATCTTCTATTCGGCGATAATTATGATAATGAGGAATATTTTAACTGCGATAAAAAGGTGCTTAACTGAAATTAATAGTCTCATAAAATTACCTGTCTCACCCCTCCCCAGGACACCGTTCTTTGCTCGAGAACTGTACGAATAATTGTTGTCGCCCGAACGAAATTATGGAGGAAGTATTGAGATTAATTAAAGGGAAAAGATCAGTTGCTAAGTAAATAACAAGGTTTTCCAGGCACCCTCTTTCTCAGGGCGACCCCCCGAAGGGCCAAACCTAATTTTTCATACCGACGAGAACTTTTTTATGGGACGGCAGAAGTCGCGTCTTATCTGCCTGAACTTTGGTGATTCCAACTCTTTTGACCCGACGGGGCTTCACAGAAGCAAGAAATGGGAGGTTCTTTCTGATTCTCCGCAAAAATAACCATCCAGTATTTATCAAGCAAAAATGCTAGTAATTTGGTAGGCTTACCTGTATACGTATTATTTTCGTCGGTAAATCTGAAATGTGAAAAAAACAGTTTTGTTCATTCCAGAAAAAGTGTATCATATTCTGACCAACATCTGACCTTTATGAAAGTTCTTACATTTGTGTAGGCAGGTACGTATCTATACTAACCTCAATACTCGCAGGAGGTACTGACTGAGCTCATACCGCCGACATAGTGTGATATTCTCGGACAATGGGAAGCTAATGTGCAAAAATTCCTTAAAGCCTGATCAGCCTTTTGCATGTTTGTTTTACGAACAACGCTGCGGTCTTTGGGTTCAGTTTTATTTCGTACAGTATCTTCCCTTCTTTCCAACGGAACAATAGAGTAAGATTCATGTCTCATCTCCAATCTTATCCCCTCTAATAGAAAGTACATTGGGTCATTTGGTCCATTCTGACTGCACTGTATAATCATATCTTCCTTCGACGAAATTAACATTTCCCCTTCTACGTCACGATGTTTATTATACCTGCAGTACATTGTAGGATAGCATCAAGTTAATCTTGTCTTGGACTTATAGTTCCTTCGCGAATGTTTCGAATTAGGTATTTGAAAATTTGTTATTCTTTCACCCACTTCTAAGGTCAATTCTGTCAACCCGAAACCCAACTTATTATCTACACCTACATTCAAGCTGCTTGATATTCCTTCTCAGGATATCAAACAGCCTAAAATTTGGGCGTCAGAAGTGGGTTCTACAGGTTCTTCAGGTTTGCTGAAGCTGTAGGAGGAGTTTCCACTGACATGAACGCTAATTTCTTCCAAGGACGATGATACGATGAAAAAGTAGCAGTTGCGCGGGAAGAAAGGACGATTGGACCCAAATGACTTCCCGTTGGAGAGGGGAGATAGGGGATGACATAATATGAATCTGTAGATATCCCAAGGATCAAAAATATCCTTCCGTCACTAACACTGGGGTCTGAGTACGCCATTTCGCTAGTGTAACAAGAAATACTACTTACAACTTACTCTTATAGTACTTAGGTGGGCCGCAAGATACCTTCCCTCCCAGTGTTGCTGAAGCTCCTGAGAAGGAAGTAATCTCCATCTGAGGTAAGTAGTTGATGTTATCTATGTTATGTTAGTAGAGTTATAAAAAATCTTATTGAATTCTGATTTTGATTTTTCTTCTGTTGCCCAGAAGAACTCTCTTCATTGGAGCAGAAGCAATCAGAAAAGAATTGGAGCGACAGAACATTGTTGAAGACTGAATTTTCTCTTCATTGAAGTGGTTCTTACTTTCAATTAAAATTTATTGTCCGTTCCGAATTTATTTTTTCGTAATGTTTTGTTTTGTTTAATGTTTGAATGGTTTATAAATAATGTGATGATAAACGACATAATGTGATATTGCCAGATAATAAAGTAGGATGTTAGAATATAATATCGTCACCTATGTTCACACACCACCTATCTACATTTGGAAACTGTGGCTGTGGAAACCATTCTTCACTGTTGATAGGTTGTTAGGAAAAACCGAATGTGGATACGAGGTGTGTTCAAATTAGTGTTTTCTGACTCACCTGATCTAGATAGAGCAATTTTGAGCTAACCAGTGTGCTCGGCGCGGAAAGTTACATACCTACATGAATGAAAACCTCATTTTCGCCAAAATGGTAGTAGATAGGTGGTGTGTGAACATAGGGAACGATTTACTGATTTACTAAAAAATATTGAGTCATATCATAAAAATGTTTACAAGAAACCAAAATGGAACTAAAGCGTGGTTGTTTAGCGGTGGACTTTAGACCGACCTCTGCGGGGATCGTGGGTTCAAGGCTCATCGTACGTTTTTCAGCGGCCGGGGCTCTCATCGCCCCCCTGATCCCAACACAGGGGGTGAGGCAATGGGAAGCCATGGGCGAAATCATCAGAACAAATTCTGATCTTCCCTTTGAAAGACAGCTGATGTCGTCCGCGAAACTGGAAAAACCCCAAAGGTTAGTTAGGCTTGAAAGAATCCCTGAACATTGGCTTCCCATTGGAGAGAATTAATTAATAAAATCGCCCAAGAATATCACAATTTGTTGAAGGCTTACTATCTATTAGGGTAGGGATTTCGAGTATTTAGGGCATACTTAGAAGGGGGGAGGGCAGCTCAGATTATACGTGTACCGCAGCTGTTGAAAATATGAAGAAACTCACTACCACTCACCTCAGTTCCGGTGGTTTATTGAAATTCTTCCTCGAGAACTCTCGCTGTTGAAGTTGAAAGAACACACAGAGGACGGAACAGAAGAGTATCAGATACCTACCTACTCAAGATTCTTCAGCAAGCACACTATCACCTCAAACGAATAGATTTTAAATTGGTTGCGTCACGATTTACTTCATCACTTTCGGTATCGCCATTATGAATCCCGGAAATCATTTTGCGTACCGATGTCTTTATCAAAACACGGCTGAACGAAAAACGAACTAGGTACCTAATTACAACACGGAACACTTCCGTCGCGCGAACTGCCTTTCCGGGAGCCTAGGTCGGCCATATTCGCCTTCGGTCTGTTCTCCTCGCGATGATCGAGAAAGAAAGGTCAATATATCTTTAGCCAGAAATTATCGATAAATCCAGGAAATATTTAAGAATTTTTTTTTTTTTTTTCACGATGACATTTTAATTTTGAAGTGTTTCCAATTTTCCACTAGTTTTCATTTTAGCATCATAATCCCGAGATATTTGGCTTGCACCCATGGACCTAGGATACTAGGTCCATGCTTACACACCGCACTTTGGGACCCTCTTTGCAGATTTAACCAAGGGGCTTATAGATCAAAAAAAAAGACCGAGTATATAAAACTGCTCGTTGCAAACCAAAGAATACTAAAAACGCTGCAAATTATTACACAATGGTTTATTATTTTTTATTTTTCTATATAGATCACTCGTCTGCAAAGCCACCAACCATCCAACATGAAGAAAAACATCGAAAGCATTTCGGTCAGCTTTAATTTGAACGGAGATTAGGCCTCTATTGCGATTCACACTCGTGTTTCTGATTTATCGTACGTTCAAACTTTAAATTCTCGTAGTGAGCGAACGCTTTGTCCTACAGAGCTCTGGGTGGTCTCAAAAAATTCTAAAAATCTTAAATTGAAGGAAAAACAATAGTAGGTACCTTTATATGAAAATGTTTTGAGTTAGGGCGTTTTCAAAATTTCAAAATTGATTTTGGAACCCTTAGAAGTGACCTACCTCAACCAAAATCTTCGGGGCACAACTAGACCCCAGAAGGAGCCTACATACCAAATTTCATCAAAATCGGTCAATGCTGAGTGGCAAAAGTGTCACGTACGGCGGACGGACGACCAAATTTTTATTCGATTTTTGGATTCTACGTACCTTGAAACGTAAACCATCAAATTTTGAGGGGGTGTTAAATTTTTTTTTCTTGGTCGATTCCAAAGGTTCATTATTGAAAATAACAAACCAAAAGTCGGAATAGGAAAACAGTTAAAATGAAACACAATTTTGACCAGTCCAAACCAACCAGAACAAAAATCTCCCAACTTCTTCTTCTTCTTGGCTCACTTCTATTGTCACTTATCGATGCGTCTCCTTTTTAGATCAAAGATGTTGGATGGCAGTAAAGAAGGCACTATAATTATTTTATTTATTATAATTAATTAAACTTGAAAAAAGACGGCCCATGGTTTTAGATGATTATATCGATATCCATATCCTTTCCTGCGGATATCTCTTCTTTTACTCCGTGACTGTAGCAGAAAAAAATGCGAGTAATTCTGCTTTATGAAATCAGCATCTGATTGCTGAAGCTGAAATTGATACCCCTATTTATAGTGCTGAGTCTAGTTAACACGTTTTTACTCCATAAAAATCCTAGTTTTTTTTATTAGAGTTTTCGATTTTAATTTATATGCGAATTCAAATCTGATTACCTATATGCGATAAATTTTCCATCTTTCAAGTACCTACCCGCAAAACAGAAATATTTTTCAGTTTTAATTTTACTCCGATAAGTTGGGAGAAAAATGTAAGTTTGAATGCGAAGAAACGAGGATTCGATTTTTGGAAAGCGAGCTTGTTTGGTCCAAGAGGGCAGGTCTAAAGATTATGGGTGGAATTGGTTCTACCTAATTTTCAACGGTGATTCGAGTGGCCCCATCACCTATAATTGAGTTTTTTAAACTATTATTACCTATTATTATATTTTTTGGGGACTAGAAATATGGAAAGTTTTACCTACGCCCTTTCCAACAGCGCAGTAAAAAAAATTAAAATTAAAATTAAAAAAAATATATTTAAAAAAAATAAAAATAAAAATAAGTAATAGGACATTTTCTTTTTTAAATTAGTTGCATAAACTATTATATCGAAAAATGCAATGTTTTATCAGTAGAATCGGTAATAGGTAAAACAAATCAGGAGTGTACTCTTCGACTTAGTTTACAGTAAGAAACAGTGCATTCACACATAGGCCTGCCTTATACCTATAATATTAATAATCTTTAAAAATGTAATTATAGTAGATTTGAAATAATGGAAAGTTTAGGTAGAAAAATGTGGCCCAGGAGGTGTTTTATTATAAAACGGAATGAGAGAGAATCGCAAGGTATGAGTTATTACAGATCTGCCAACCTATTCATGTTACCTAATGACTAGCATCAAGGGTGTGTGCTCAGTAGGTACCAACCAACTCGCTTCTGAACAAACACCGCCTAATCAAAAAGTACCTGTTTTGCACTTGACTTCATTTTAATTAACTTTTCTCTTCTTTGATCTCCGCCGTTAAAATTCAACCCCTCATCCACCCGTCTCTCAACCCACTTTCTACACTTTGGAACTCAGGGAGCCCCTCTAAGGTTCCCTTGCTTTGTTTCATTTCCTTTACCATCCACATGACGTTACCTTTCTACAGCACCTTTGCGTCTTGAGTAGACCGAGGACCGTTCTTTGTGAAGACTGTTTACATATCAAATAAGAATCTTTTCACTCCAAACACCGGCTGATTGTAAAAGAACCATTTGATTTTTCGAAGGAATCCTCTAATTTGGTCGAATTTCTTCATCGTTGAAGTTGTAACTTCAAAAAGGAATCGAGAGAGGTTCAATGAAGCAAACACGCGTATAATCAAAAGAGTCAAAAGGAGAGCCGTTCCATATTACCTATCCCCTGGTGTTTATTCTTATTTCAACAGAGCGGGTAATGTAGGAAAGGGGAAAGAACAAAGTACGCGGACTGACACTGCAATGTTGTATTTACAAGCTTTCTCTTTAAAATAGCAAAATATCATGTAAAATGTACGAAATTTAAATAAAATGGTCCTATCTAATCATTCATTATAGAATACAAAGCTAATCACATACACATTACACAATTGAATATAAAACATAACCTTCCATACAATGGATAGACCGTTTTAGCCGGTTGGGAACCGGTGAACATCAGAGCAATGTAAATAATTATTATCATCGAACATGAACTGTTGAACAATTAATACCACAACATTTACTAACATTAAGAAAAAAAAAAACACCACCACTTTTTGACCAGTCTTCGTGCAAAAGGATAACCAGCTAAGTGGGATTGATGAATCCTCCTGAAATAAGAATAAAATAAGTAAAATAAAAAATAAATGTACGAAAAAAACGAAATGGGGAACCGGCTCGGGTCACTTCGCACAATCTCTGAAAATTTCATAAATACCGGATCACAATTTTGGGTAGATCAGCCCGGAGAAAGGATTGGCCAGAAACAGTCAGACACGAACCAAAGTTGATCAGAAAGCTATGAAACGCCAAATGTAAGAGGAAATTTTGATTTCTGAAAACCCAATACTTTTTGGCCAGCAGCACGAATACGAAGGTTCCCTACCTTATTACCTAGTCAGAAAAAAGTCTGGCAAGTGGGTGTGGCACATAGCTTCCTCGTACTCATAACCCGACTGTATAGACGATCCGATGCATAGTAGTTAATCTCAAAATATCAATCTATAAGTACCTTGCACAATAATAACACTAGATTACAAAATTTAGGGGTGGTCTGGCTGCCTCGTTCTTTCACCGCTTTTCTTATGGTATTTGGTGCGCTGAATCCGAATCTGACGTCGGTTTTTTTTGTTTACGTCGGATTTTCAAGATATAGCTAGTTTTAAGATTTTTCTAGTTCTCCCTTTCCTTCATTTTTTAGTGAAAACTCATCTTGCTCAAATCTCCTCAAAAAGTACTCAGACTTATACGAAATTTCATGTAGAACCCGAATATGTACTTAGTTTTTAAGTAAAACTGTGTTAAACCCCCTATTTTCCACAAAACGTATCAAAAACACCGGTTCTCAACGTTTTTTCTTCGGGTTTTCCCTTACATTTTGCCACTTGAAAAAAAAATTAAGGCTAAAAAAAAATTTCTCGGGCCTTAACTTTGTAGGGGGGACACCCCAGAGAAGAATGAGACCAATCGCAGCCTCCTAAACCCATTAACATCGAAGGAATTAGCTTTTTCATGGCACTGAGATGAAAATTCACAAAAACCGTTAATTAGTTTTTCGAGATAAGTATGTGCGTTCCTAAACCTGTTTTCCTCAAATGGATTTTCCTTTCTTCTACATTTTTTTATGCTTGTCACCTATTAAGAGTAAGATCGAAAATAGGTACTCAAAGGGGGAGTAAATCATGATTGAGAAACTCTTGTTTTGTGGTTTGTCTTGTTTTGTGGTTTTGTGTTTTGTGGTTAGAAACTCTTGTGTTAAGTGGTTTTAATTCAGTTTTACAAACGAAACACAATAAACTGCAGAAAAGTTGACGGTGTAAATCTGTTTCATGAAGGCTCAGGTGAATCAAAAGTTGGTAAAATGTTTGCTTATTCCTCCACCTCAGAGGTTCCATCAAGGGTATTGGGAAGTTCACATGATGGCGGACCTTAAAAAGAGATTTACCTCAGGCGGCGAAGTTTTCTCTACATAGATGCCGGCGATGAAACCTCTGAGGTGGGGGAATAACCAAACATTTTACCAACTTTTGATTCATCTGAGCCTTCATCAAACAGATTTACACCCTCAACTTTTCTGCAGTTTATTGTGTTTCGTTTGTAAAACTGAATTAAAATCACTCAACAAAACAAGAGTTTCCCAATTATGATGAGGAAATTTTTTTAAAATCAGAGTTTCTTTTTTTTATTTTTCCTCCATCTAGCCTGGGTTCATCCCCATACAGTTGTTCCATGTCACAAGGTATCAATTATTGTGTAACTGAGTAAAGGACCTGACTGATATCTATTTATTAAATGACTGTACCTATCACAAATCAATAATGTTTTGAGATATTCTGTGAATTTTTTCCGAAAAATACACAAATGTACCTTTTTATAATTTTTGTGACTTTACCTCTCTTGATTCCGTTCTTGAAATAACTATCTTTAGTTCATTGAAACTTGAATTGGAACTTGAAAACTTGTTCAAATTGTTGAATGCTTTTTCCGACTAGGTATTCCATAAATTTAATGAATATTTGTACAGACTAACTTCTACACTAAAATCGTCAGTGAATAATGTAATATAGTTGAGCAGCTACTACAATATATTTAATAAAATTCAACCTCAACCAAAATACTTCACCACATTGGTGACAATATTTCTCGTTATTACCCACTAAGCTCAGCTTAAACGGCCATCAGCGACCGTTTAACTTTAGTCTTAGTTTAGCTCTTATCAGGAACTAAAAGCGTAGTTTAGGAACTTGTACCCCAGCCCTAAACTGCATTCTCCGTTTAAACAGTAGTTTAATCGATGAGTGACGTTTAAACGGGTATTGTACCCCCGGCCCTTAACAAAACAAGAGTTTCTCAATCATGATTTACTCCCCCTTTGAGTACCTATTTTCGATCTTACTCTTAATAGGTGACAAGCATAAAAAAATGTAGAAGAAAGGAAAATCCATTTGAGGAAAACAGGTTTAGGAACGCACATACTTATCTCGAAAAACTAATTAACGGTTTTTGTGAATTTTCATCTCAGTGCCATGAAAAAGCTAATTCCTTCGATGTTAATGGGTTTAGGAGGCTGCGATTGGTCTCATTCTTCTCTGGGGTGTCCCCCGTACAAAGTTAAGGCCCGAGAAATTTTTTTTTAGCCTTAATTTTTTTTTCAAGTGGCAAAATGTAAGGGAAAACCCGAAGAAAAAACGTTGAGAACCGGTGTTTTTGATACGTTTTGTGGAAAATAGGGGGTTTAACACAGTTTTACTTAAAAACTAAGTACATATTCGGGTTCTACATGAAATTTCGTATAAGTCTGAGTACTTTTTGAGGAGATTTGAGCAAGATGAGTTTTCACTAAAAAATGAAGAAAAGTGAGAACTAGAAAAATCTTAAAACTAGCTATATCTTGAAAATCCGACGTAAACAAAAAAAACTGACATCAGATTCGGATTCAGCGCACCAAATACCATAAGAAAAGTGGTGAAAGAACGAGGCAGCCAGACCACCCCTAAATTTTGTAATCTAGTGTAATTCACACCTTAATTATTTCTTCGAAATCGGATGAAAAATTTGGAAGTTATGGCTGTGACAAGGCGCATGCGCACAAACTAGTATCAGTTCCGGGCGATGATTTTCATAGGGAATCATCGACGCCAACCCAATCAATCGCTGAAAATTTCGTCGAAATAATATGAAAACTGGAGAAAGGATTTTGCGTTCAAACAGATTGTCAGCCAGACAAACAAGAAGCTAAAATGGGTCCAAAGCGTGAAATCCCAGTGCAAATTTCGATCTTGGAGGATGTAATGACTCATATACTCTAATATGTTAGTTCTCCAATAAAAGACACAAGGGAAACCCTGAGTGACTCATCATGCAAGGTAGGTAGAGTGAGGTACAAGGGACAAACACGTCACTTGACGTCACCCTCCTCCACTCTCCCTTTACCTTGTTAAAGTACTATAAAAGGAGGACTCAGGGCTTCACCTGGAGACATTCATGCATTCGTCTTCTAACAATCGACTTGATTATTTCTCGCTCTTCCTCGCCTTCTCTTAGAAGCCCAAAGTTCCTCGGAGGTCTCGGTAAGCACATCGCGCCGGCCTCCGCTCCCATTTCACCTAGTGGTTGTCTGCCCCCAACTAGGAACTAGGTAAATGTACCGCCTCCCTCCAGTCGGCGAGCAATCGCGCCGGGGATCGCGGCTGAGCTGAAACTCTATGCACACCTGCATGCGGTAGGCGGTAACGCACCGGGCAGAAAGTGCTGTCCCATCCTTCACCTTCGTTGAGTAGGGACCAATAGAAATCGTCAAGCCGACGTGAAGACCATCGCCTTCACACGACGACACACCAACATAACAAAGGACATTTTGCTTCCGATTCTACCAAGGTAGCGGAATCACTGTTTCACTTTTTAAGGTTGAAAGAACTGTCTCCAAAATCAAAATTTACGTTTTACGCTTTAGATCTTCCGGAACAATTTTGGTTTCGTGTCTGTCTGTTTGTGTATGTCATGAAATCCTTGTAACGGGCAAAACTATACGAAGCTATTGTCCGATTTCGATGAAATTTTCAGGTATTGTGAGGGTTGAATCCCCAAATAGTTTCATTGATGATACGAGTAGATCTTAGTCCCTGCGCACACGTAAAATACACCCAAATCCACCTTCCAGTCAGATTTTGCTCAAACTTCAAGGAGAGTTAAATATTGGCGTTCAGACCCTACCATATGAATTTCATTGATACCTTAGCAACGGTAGCCACTGGCATGCACAAAAATTGAAATCTTCGTTTAGTGCGTAATTCCAACTGTCATTTGATTTTGATACTTTTTTAGGACTTAATTACTTCAGTTTCATCCGTTTTTCATGAAAATTACAAGTTTTGTGCTCACCCGGTGACATGCGCATGCGCAAACGTTCCATCAATCAACACCTTTTCTTACTATCTAACTACCCTAAAAAACGGAGTTAAGAAGAACGTAGTCTATTTCCACGAAAATAATTAGTAACAAAGTTAAATCGATTTCGACTGTTAGGTCATCATCAGTAACAAGCAATAACTTATTATACAGGGCGTCACCCTTACGGGCGCACCACCGGCCAGGGTTCGATTCTACAACCAATTTGCGACTTTTTTTGACTCTTGACTTTTTTAAACCCCCTTAAAATCCGACTTTTTCCACTTTTAAGATGATTTTCGTATTTTCGATCTTACGCCATTAAAACAGCCATAACTCCCTCATTTTTTAGTCAAAATTCAAATGTAATTACACCGTTGGAAAGAGCGTTAAATTCTCTATTTCCCTAGTGCTATTTAACACTTTTTTAAATTTAATACAATAAATTTAACCCATTTCTAGCCGAGGGTAGAAATAAAAGAGTAATAAGAGGAGGAGGATGAACTATTTTACAGAATAGCGGCCGAAATAAGGCATAATTTGCTCTCCAATCGAGAGGAAAAACGCTGCAAATTATTACACAATGGTTTATTATTTTTCTATATAGATCACTCGTCTACAAAATCACCAACCATCCAATATGAAAGAAAAAAATAAAATAAAAAATAAAAAAATAAAAAAAAAAAAATAATAATAATAAAATTTAAAAAAAGTTCAAAAAAAAAAATTAAAATCACCAACCATCGATCGCATTTCGGTCAGCTCTAATTTGAACGGAAATTAGGCCTCTTTTGCGAGTCACACTCTTGTTTTGATTTATATATATATTTCAATATAAACCCTTAAATTTTCGTAGGGAGCGAACGGTTTTTCCTACAGAGCTCCGCGTGGTCTCAAAAAATTCTAAAAATTCTATAGAATCTTAAATTGAAGGAAAAACAATACCTTTATATCAAAATTTTTTGAGTTAGGGCGTTTTCAAAATTTCAAAATTGATTTTGGAACCCTTAGAAGTGGCCTACGTCAACCAAAAGCTTCGGGGCACAACTAGACCCCAAATGGAGCCTACATACCAAATTTCATCAAAATCGGTCAATGCTAAGTGGCAAAAGTGCCGCGTACGGCGGACGGCACACAGTGGGGCCGGAGTGGAAAAAACTCCATTTTTGCAAAGTGACTAAAAAAGAAATGTAATGTGGTTTTCTCAAAGTCTATTACCTGTAGAATTAGGGTGTGAAGGACCTTCAATGTTTAAAAATTGTTTTCACTGCTAAATGGGGGCTCAAACCTGATATTTCGAGATTTTAAGCACTTTGAGAGTGAAATTTGAAAATTTCCTAACACGTTCTATGTGTTTCAAAAAATTTAAAAAAAATTATATAATGTTGGATAGGTATATATGTGTAGTATCTCTAAAAAATACTAATTATTTTTTCATAACATTTTAGCTTGAACATTAGCTCCAGAATTGGGTTTTAATAGCGAAATACAACTTTAGAGGAATGGAAAAACCGAGCTTCGCCTTCCTTCGGTTTGGCTCATTTTTTTCTTGAGAATCTGACCATTATCAAGAAGCTGTAAAAATTTCATAGCCGTATTTCACCGAATTTAGATGTAGTGGGTTAAAATGTGATTAAAGGTACACCAAGAACGCCGTCTCTGCCGTCACCGCAGCTTCAGTGTAAAACCCTTCTAAAGGTTGTAACTTCTACATTTTCCTCTCGAAATCGATAAAATTTCCAGGGATTGTGAATGTTGACATGTAGAATATCCCCTATGTGGGCTGTTAGCTACAATCACAGAGTAACGGAGTCAAGTTAAGGCTACATTGGTCGGATCATCTATACAATCGGGTTATGGATACTGGGAAGCTATGTGCCACACCCACTTGGCAGACTTTTTTTTTTATTTTTTATTTTAAAACAGAATGATGTAAATAGCGACGTTTTCGTAAAATATTTCTGCTAAGAGTCAACAAGGTTCTGTTTGAACAAACCAGGTTCTTCGGATTGTCATTCGCAGTAGTGTGGTCAGTTCGTACCTACTGTCGTGACATACCGAGAACATGTCATCGTTGAAAATCTCTTATTCGGATTTAGCAAACGTTTAATCTGGATTCGTTCCAATATTCGATCGCTTACTATCCAATTTTCAGAGGTTTTTATCACTCAAAATTTTGTCAAAATTAAATATATAAATATATGTTTAAGGATATATATTTACATATATATATTTAAATACATGTATAAAGAAACCTCAATTCAATCATCTTTATCGTATCCTATAACCTCTGAAACGAAGAAAAAAACAAAATAACACACACCCATCGCCTGTAAAACCGCTTATCTGTTTTTTTCACACGCTTTTCCACTTTGAGTAACATTATTTTTTTCAAAATTCAAGATTTAGTACTAAAATAATAAATTTAAACGTCAGAAAACATATTTTTCTAATGTATTTTCGTATTCGGAATCGAATGAAACCATTCCCAAGACGATACAGTAATTCGTTCAAAAGATAATGACTTTTTTCCGCTTTTTGGCCATTTGGCCCCACTGTGCGGCGTACGGCGGACGGACGGCCAAATTTTTATTCGATTTTTGGATTCTACGTACCTTGAAACGTAAACCATCAAATTTTGAGGGGGTGTTAAAATTTTTTTTTCTTGGCCGATTCCAAAGGTTCATTATTGAAAATAATAAACCAAAATGCTCCAAATTATGAATTTAACATTTTTTAGGATTTGAGAGGTCTCAGTTTTCCAAATCGATATGATTTATCCATTTCATTGTTAAAAATCTGAAAAAAAATCTTGGTACAAATGTAAAAATCTATTTATGGACTGGAATCTGTTTCGACTTATGGCCCAGAATGCCCACTCGCCCAGGATCGAATTTGAACCAACATAATCACGCTTTCGGCCAAAAGGCCGTTTTCAAAAAAATTCCCCAAATCTCATTGAGCTCCCAAATGTCGAAGAAAAATTGTTTTTGAAAAGTTTAGGAACTGCATCAACGAGAAAAAATTCTTCTACAAAGATTTTCAACTATTTCAATATTTTAAAAAAATCATTATTATGGGGCAAATGCGGCGATGCAAAAATGCATCAGTGGCCGGAAATGGGTTAACACTAACTTTTTAAAGAAGACTCAAATGTTGAAAAATGAGCCCGAATAGTAAAATCTCGGAAATGTATAGTTTTTCTAACGTTTGTAAGCCGAGCTGAAACTTCCGGTTAATTTCCCACTGTAACCCCAAAAGTTGACCCAAAAACTAATTTTTCCAACGGTATGGTCAGAATTGTTTCCGATATCTTTATTAGTGGAGAAAACCGCGCTTGAATGCGAAAAAAAACGTTATTTTTTCAATGAAATCGACGGTTTGACAGGAGGATTCGGGGTTGGATGGAGAGTGAGAGGAGACCCCCGAATCCTCCCGTCAAACAGTCGATTTCGTTGGAAAAAAAATAAAGTTTTTCGCAATCAAGCGCGGTTTTCAGCTAGGCTTACAAACGTTTGAAAAGACTGTACATTTCAAAGATTTTACTATTCGGGCTCATTTTTCCACATATGAGTCTTCTTTTAAAAGTTTTATTTAGCACTAGGGAGATGGAGAATTTAAAGCTCTTTTCAACGGTTAATTACATTTGAATTTTTCCTGAAAACAAGGGAGTTACGGCCGGTTTGCCAATAAGTTGACTAATTTTGAATTTGATTCTGCCACTAGAAGACAGCGGGCTATCCTAGGCAGGCCATGCTCTTTTGTTTACATATCACTCATACTTCAACGTGTTAAAATGTGAATCATTCCAAAATTGTCTGAATTTTAAATCAAATTTGACAATTTTTCAATTTGATTCTGCCAGTACTTTACAGCAGCTTAGGATTGGCAGACAAGTCTCAAACCCGTAAGTAGACTTTTAAAATCCAGCTATAAAAATTTGGGACGTCTCAAACGTTGTGGATTTTTGCCCAAAAATTGTACAATTTTTAAAATTGAGTCTGCCGAGGGTTAATAGCCGTTGAAGAGTGGCAGACTGATGAAAACATCCATGATTGGACCTAATCTCTCATTCACGGAGTTTTCATCCATCCCGGAGATGATGATTTTTCGCGATTTTTGAACATTTCACATGGCCGCCATTTTTGAAAGCAACCGTTTTGTAATGGCAGACTTGAATTTTCTCTCTCAGAATGGACAAGATTTTCATAATATGTCGTCAAATCGAATCCCTAAATGAAGTGCGATTTTCGGCCTCGGCTCCAGGACAATAACATTAATAAGTTATTGTTTGTTACTGGCCGTCGAAACCCGATTTAACTTCAATATTACATAACAATAATAAGTTATTGTTTGTTACTGATCGAACTGACCTAACAACGAAATCGATTTAACTTTGTCACTCATTACTTTCGTGGACATAGACTACGTTCTTCTTAATTCCGTTTTTTATTAAAATGGGTTTCCACAATCTAACTATCCGATTTCGAACTGTCTTTGAAGGTAATTCCCAAGATTTTGATAATCTCCATGGATAACAGATGAGCTGTAACACATATTGCTAGTGCGCATGCGCATACACAACAATGGAATTCTTGACTCGCGCAACTTCCTCTGGATTCACTTACAGAAATTGTGCGGGTTTGGCCCTAGAGTCCCCTATTGCCATTGCAATTTTACAGGTTTAAATTATATAAATTGTACAGAAAAACGTCATCAAGAACTAACTACTCTGTTTTCATTTTATCTCAATTTCGTTTCCTTAGGAATGGAGCGACTATGGTTGATTACCTTCATGATATAGTGTTGACATTGCCGCCTTTGACTCTGTTGGGGATGTGAGCTCGGATGATCTCGGCAAATTGAGGTCTGTTGAGGAGCTCGTATGCTGTTGGCAGTACCTGAATATAATTAAAGAAAAAATTAAATTATTAAAAATTATATTAATAATGAATAATCGTACATAAAAGGAAGTTGGAGCGTCCAATGACGCTAGAAGGCTATGTTCTTCAAATCCCAGCATCCGACGAATGTTCGTGGCTATCGGTAGTTCTAAGCATGGGAAGCTTAATTCTAAACAGTCCAGGAATGCACAGTAGGGCTTTACGCGTTTGCAGGGCAGGTATTCGGCTTTGGCGTTCGGAATTTTTTCTCAAACTCGGTAAAACAAATTGTCCGTCCGTCCGTCCTTAGTTCCCAAAGGCCGATTTTGTTTAAATTTGGTAAAGGGCTCCATTTGGGGTCTAGTTGTGCACCGAAGAACATAGGGATTGTAATTTTCAAAGGGCCCTAGCTTGAAAATTAACGATGTAAAGGTATTGTTTTTCATCAATTTAGAACAGAATAGAATTTTTGAAAAGGAATGAGCCCACCCAGAACTCTGTAGGATCAACCGGTCAGACCCTTCAGAGGATTAATGGTTGAAGGGTTCCCAGATGGAAATAGGCCAAATCTCCGTCCATATTTGAACTGATATATTGAACCAAGTTCAGTTCAACAAAGTTTCACGCAGTTGTGAAACCACCTTCCACCTTTATATCAATATTTTTTGAACTAGGGCGTTTTCAAAATTTCAACCCTTATTTTTCTACCCTTAGAAGTGACTGACATCAACCAAAAGCTTCGGGGCACAACTAGACCCCAAATGGAGCCCGTATACCAAATTTCATCAAAATCGGCCCTTGGGAACTAAGGAAAGTGCCGAGTATGGCGGACGGACGGAAAATTTTTTATTCGATTTTCGGATTCTACTTACCTTGAAACGTAAACCAACAAATTTTGAGGGTGATAAATTTTTTCTTGGTCTATTCCAAAGTTTCATTATTGAAAATAATAAACCAAAATTATGAATTTCGCTGGAAAAAGCTATAACTGGAACGCTTTCCTGTTCATACCTGGCAAATTGATGGAGAAACTTGGAACTGAATCCATCACCAGGATTTTTTCGTTTCACCGACTTCATTCGAGTTTCGATGCAGGGAGATCGGAAATTTAATTTAATAATGAGAAATTCATGAGGGGTAAGATGAATAATTCGAACCTGAAGAATAGGTGTGTGAAGCTTGGTGATCCCGGAGCAGAACATGGCTAATCCAAATTCCAAACTACCACCGAAATCACATTCGTCGTTAGCGATGTTTGAGTTCGTCATGTACGGCTGGAGTTTCCCCCACAGTGAGGCCTCTTCCGTCTCGCTTTCAACCTGTTCATCATAGATACACAATAAATTGTTAAGCTAGAATTTCTTCAAATCATCCGAATCAGACATTGTATCAGTAAGTGAATGTCGATGGCTAAGAGACAACATGTGATATGAAAATTCTACAGGTTTCAGAACGAAAAAACTCTTCTATTTTGCTTGCTTTGGATCTGTATAAAAGGTAGCTAAACGTGTTGATAACACTTGCTGTCTCAACTGTTGTTCATAACAAGTGTTGCTCAATTTGAAATTAAAAATTTCCTGTGGTTCGAACAAAAAAGAGGACCACAGCACTAGATTCCCATTTTTTTCATGTCACATGTTGTCTCTTAGCCATCGATTTGTAGTGAGGTGTCTTGTTTTATAACCTTTTCGAAGGAAGTGAAGAGTTTTTCTAACGTCGACCGATTCTCGATTATATCCCTGTAGCCGACATCCGTTTTTTTATCATAAGGAACCACGATGCCGCCGCCATGCCAACCTGTGGAATACGAAGAACTTTCCTGAACCCTCGTAATTTTGAGTATTTAATAAACAGAATTCCACACATACGCCTAAGCATCAGCACGACATATGGCAATAGTATCTATTCTTCGTAACTATTTCGTAAGGAGAGTCTAGCCCCCAGAAAGTGTTGTCGGGTTTCAGCGCTACCTACCGCCACTTCAGAGAACTACCATTTCTGATATCTTATCAGGTGATCAGGCTCACGATCGCATTACCGTCGCTCCTCTAACTTGCAGTTATCCCAAGATTACAATGTAGCAAAGAAGAACAACACAACAAATGAAAACAACACAAAAATGCAATAACAAGTTCCTTTTCCTTGCAATTTAAAAAGGCAGGGAAGTAAAGCCGCCAAACTTAGAAATTAGAGAGTGGTAAAACCGAAGTGGTAAAATCGAGGTAAGCCTACTTTTCAGAAATGCCACTTGACCACGCCCACATCGAGTTGAAAAAGGATGGTAGTTCGCTGAAGTGGCGGTAGGTAGCGCTGAAACCCAACAATACTTTCTGGGGGCTAGACTCTCATTATTTCGTACATCTCGTGAAGGGATATGAAAATAATTAAAGAGGAAAATGATGCATACCTTTGGAAACACATTTGGATCTCCGACCTCTCATTTCCGATGTCAGATAGCTCAAGGAAATGTCGAGGCTCTTAGTATGCTTGGCCAATTCGGACTGAATACGCGAAATCTGCATTTTCCTGAAGGGGTCAGCTGTTTTATGGATTTTTTCTATGTGGTAGTTGAGTGCACCAAACAGGTTAGCTGCGATAGTGGTGATTTTGCAGCCTTCAGTAGTTGCGTTGCTCCCAACATAGGCTGGCATCTCCGACGGATCATCTCTGTAGTACCTTTGGGGAATATTGATAAACGAAGTCAATTATATTGATAAGGGCTGCTCTGAAGGTGTAGCAAGAAGTCCACTTCTTAGTAGTTTCATACATTGTTTTATAAAAATTGTACTAAGATTGACAACCAATATCTTTTCGGCTGATGGCCCTTAGATTGTATTCAATTCTTGGCTACTTCTCGAGAAGTTCCAGCGACGTCCCAAACCTTGAAAGGTGTGAAACTAACCAAATACGCATACCAAAGCAAAAGTGTATTCATAATTCAAATGTACCTATCTAAGTACTAGAAATGTACTAGTCATTTTCTAGTCTTTCAAAAGTCTAGCAAAAGTGTATTCATAATCTAAGTACTAGAAATGTACTAGAAATCTAAGTACTATCTAAGTACTAGAAATGTACTAGAAATCTAAGTACTATCTAAGTACTAGAAATGTACTCAGAAATGTACTAGAAATGTAGAAGTGTATCTAAGTACTATCTAAGTAGAAATGAATCTAAGTACTATCTAAGTAGTACTAGAAGTATCCAAGTACTAAGTAGTATCTAAGTAGTACTAGAACGTACTATCTAAGTAGTATCTAAGTACTATCTAGTACTATCTAAGTAGAAATGTAGAAGTGCATCTAAGTACCTACTATCTAAGAACTAGAAATGTAGAAGTGTATCTAAGTAGAAATGTAGAAGTGTATCTAAGCACTAAAAAGTACTATCTAAGTAGTACTAGAAGTATCTAAGTACTAAGTAGTACTAGAAGTATCTAAGTACTAAGTAGTACTAGAAGTATCTAAGTACTAAGTAGTACTAGAAGTATCTAAGTACTAAGTAGTACTAGAAAGTAGTATCTAAGTACTATCTAGTACTATCTAAGTAGAAATCTGTACCTCAGAGGTCGATTATCGTAAGTGACATTTTGGCGATCTTACAGCAGAGCCAAAAGAAGTTGTGGGCACACCTATTTTGATCCCTATGGCCCATTCTGATGACTTCACAATGCTCAAATTAATTCTGTAGAATCTGTTTATGCCTACCAATACAATAGAATACAAAATACAATAGAAAGAATGCACATACAAAACAAAAATCTCGAAAACGAGAATTTTGGACATACGATAGTTGACCTCTGAGGTACAGAAATGTAGAAGTGTATCTAAGTACTATCTAAGTACTAGAAATGTACTCAGAAATGTACTAGAAATGTAGAAGTGTATTCATAATCCAAGTACTAGAAATCTAAGTACTATCTAAGTACTAGAAATGTACTAGTCATTTTCTAGTCTTTCAAAAGTCTAGCAAAAGTGTATTCATAATTCAAATTTACGTGTCTAAGTACTAGAAATGTACTTTCTAAGTCATTTTCTAGAAATTACTTACCCATAGTGCAACTCGGATTTTTCGTCTGCCTTAAGAACAGTTAGGAACTCTGGAGGATCATAGAAATATCGGTAGTGGCGGAGAGCCTCTTCTTTGGTGCAATCTTTTGTATTTCCCCCGAGAACGTCGAACGGTCCAACCAACTCGAGACCGACGGCGTTCAGGGCCTTCCTGACAGGTTTGACTGGCAGCTTCTCGCAGAACTTGTAGAACTCATAAAAGTCTGGTGGCAAATCCATCAGGAATAAAGTTCTTATTTTGGTTGCCATGTCGTCTGGGAGTTTGCTTAGTATGATCAGTTCACTCTCGTCTCTCACCTAAGAAACGAAAACAGCAACACTTCATTTTAAAGAACTGTCGAATTAGTCATATTATTAGTCATTGATTTCTTAAGCACGTATGGTTCACATATAATACAGGGTACAATACACATAAGACCCTCTAGGGTCGATTCTACAACTACTATCCGAAAAACTCGACCCTCGGGCAAAAACTCGCCACCAGGACCCCCAGATGGTTACTTATTCGAGCCTTCGGCTAAAATTCAAGAATCATGGAACATGCTTTAGCCTTTCTTTTAGCCATGCCTTTAGCGGTCGTAGCTTCTCGAATGTTCTTGGTGTAATACGAGTTTGCAAATGAGCTTCCTTACTCGCTCTTCCGTGGAAGTAGACGATGACTCACTACTTAAAGCAGTCTCAACCACAACAAAGGTACATAATATGTACCTAAGAATATTATTCTTATTATTAAGAAATCGAAAACATCTGAAGCGTCGAAGAACACATCACAGCTAAAAGCCCGCGTTCATAGCAAAATCTCGCATAGGTTTCAAGATCATTTGATTACATTCGTAAAAACCAAGCGAACCAATAATATCAATAAATATAATCCACTAAAATCGATGTTGGTTTTTACCGCGAATGTTGTTGACAGGTCTTTTAAATAAGAGGTATATCTCAGCATCGTCCAAATTTAAGCTGTTTTGGCAGTAGGTACATAATTTACGCATACATTTTTGTGGGATGAAAAGTAACGGCGATACATTTCCCTAGAAACGGGTCGGTTGTAAGTCAAAATCATTACAAAACCCCACGCTACTTTCGTACTACAGTTTCGTCACGTTTTTGCCCAGTTAGGTGATGGTTCCCATAGGTTACACCACGTTACACGATCCTTAGTTCCGTATCAACGACTAAGCAAAATTTCGTGACTCGATACCGTTCCCGAAAAACGTAACACTTTTTGTCAGTAAGGTCAAGGCTAAAGCATGTTCCATGCTAAAAATCCTCTTTGCGATTGCTTTTAAAATCATTGTTTTTTGGAGTTTTTTCGTCTATTCGACCTCACATCACATAAATCCAGTTCCATAGTTCCATGGTTCTCCATGTGAACTGAAAGAGCGTTAAATTTTCCATTTCCTTGAAATATTCTGATTTTTTCCAGTGGATCAGGTAGGGAAAAAATGGACCTAACTAAAGAATTTCTCACTATTTTGAAATTTCTTTTTTTGAATGTGCGTCACGTATGAACTCAAAATAGTAAAAACCAAACGTGTTACGAGAAAAAACATTCGAGAAGCTTTGTATTCACATTTCAAGGTTGGAAAACAAAAAGTTCTCCAAAATCAAAATTTCCACTCGCGTTTTACGTTTCAGACCTTCCTGATAAATTTTTTTTTAATATTTTATAATATTTGTAATAATATTTATAATATTTTAACATATTACATTTCCTTTATGGATACTTTAGAACCGTACAAAAATGATTTTGATTGAACGTCGGCTACGTCACTGGAGGAAGGGAAGACCAGTTACTGAGCGAGACACAATGAGGAATTTCACCATGTCGGAATTTCCTATTTTCGACCCCAAAATCGGATTCTGCACCTCTAAAAACCCCCTAAGGCAAACTTTCAGCCCGAACTTCCTAATTTACGAATAAACAAAACAGTGTAGAAAATACGAATGTTTAAAAAAACCGGGAAAATGACGTCATGCTGGAATAGTTCATTTATGGCCACTTGAAGAGCTGAGATCGAGAAATCCATAGTCCCCAGATGCAAAATTTCATGAAACAGTAAAGTTCGAAATCGAAAAACTGAAGAAAAATAATAGAAAAAGCGAGATGGGAAAAATTAGGTTTCCTCTGTTTTTGTTTGATAACTTTTCTCTTAGAAAACACGATTTCGTCGTCCCAATGGGCAACACTGGGAGGAGACGGCGATCCGAACAGCCCAATCAGCGAGCATTCCCGCTGCACGTCTGTTTTCCCGGTTAGTTTTGAAATTAAAAATTTTGATTGTCTCCCAAAAATAACAGGAGACTTATTTTCCGAAATCAGCCCGATTTTCATTTATCCCACACCATCAACTATTCAGGAAAAATGCCAACAGAATTCGGTGAAATTCCTCATTGAAGAGCTGCTCCGTCGCTAAACCCTAGAAGTTCTTCAGCACTCCGCCATCTCTTCCTCGAGCCCCTGATGCACATTGAAGTGACTCGTAGCACAGCGAACGCTAGTCTAGCTCTCAGCCATCCTCGGACTGCACCCTGTGGTCGAATCCATTTGTCTGATAGCCTTTCTGCTAACACCTTCACAAAAGCTACCATTTCAGGGGCATAAACTCCACCAACTGAACACACCAGAGGAGTGAATGAAGCCCGACGTTCCTCGCAGGCACTCAGGTATTTTCGTTTCTTTTCTTCTTCTGCTCCTGAAAGGACGGCAACGACGGGTCGAGAGACATATGAGGGAGCATCTGAGTCAACTACACGGATATCAAACAATGCTTCCCTCTGTGCCTCCCAAACCCCTCGACATGCTAAGTCCCCTCTAAGGCCAGGTTGCATCTGAGTTGGTCTCCGTTTTCAATTTTGTTTCCGTTCCTGTCTGTCTGTGTGTATGTCATGAAATCCTTGCCACAGCCATAACTTCTACAATTCTCATTCGATTTTGATGAAATATTCAGGGATTGTGAAGTTTGATCTGTAGATGGTCCCCTATGAAAATCACCACCTCCGGGCTGATAGTAGCCGCTGCGCATGCGCAAACGTGAACTCCTTGTGACACCCTTTGACTTTTACATTTTCCAAGAAAATTTAGAGATTGAGCGGGTTGGCGTATAGATGGTCCCCTTAGAGGGTAGTGCAAGGTACTTAGAGATTGGTGTTTTGAGAATAACAAACCATCATGATTATGCATCGAATCATCTATACAATTGGGTTATGGATACGAGGAAGCTATGTGCCACACCCACTTGGCAGACGTTCTTTTCAGTTTATAGATATTGTAAAGGGAGTTATAGCCATTTTAGCGATGTAACACAAGAAAAAAACTTGAAAGTGAAAAAAACTTTGAAAAAACAAAAAAAAAAACAAGGGTTCAAAAAGAAATGAGGAATTTCACCGAATTTTGTTTGCATTTTTCCTGAATAGTTAATGGTGTGAGACAGATGAAAATTGGGCTGATTTCGGAAAATAAGTCTCCTGTTATTTTTGGGAGACAATCAAAATTTTTGATTTCAAAACTAACCGGGAAAACCGACGTGAAGCGGGAATGCTCGCTGATTGGGCTGTTAGGTCGCCATCTCCTCCCAGTGTTGCCCATTGGGACGACGAAATCATGTTTTCTAAGAGAAAAATTATCAAACAAAAACAGGGGAAACCTAATTTTCCCCATCTTGCTTTTTCTATTTTTTTCTTCAGTTTTTTGATTTCGAACTTTACTGTTTCGTGAAATTTTGCATCTGGGGACTATAGATTTCTCGATCTCAGCGCTTCAAGCGGCCATAAATGAACTATTCCAGCATGACGTAATTTTCCCGGGTTTTTTAAACATTCGTATTTTCTACACTGTTTTGTTTATTCGTAAATTAGGAAGTTCGGGCTGAAAGTTTGCCTTAGGGGGTTTTTCGAGGTACTGAATCCGATTTTGGGGTCAAAAATAGGAAATTCCGACATGGTGAAATTCCTCATTGCAAGAAGGAATTTGTTGTTGGAAATGAGTAGTAGTTAAAAGTAGACACCCTGCATTCCTACCTAGTTACACGTCAAACAACAGTAGTTTTACCAGAAGGGCAACAGAGTTGGAGGAAATCAATTACATACTTATCATCTACATATTTTGCCATGAGTCTTGATTGGGTATGGAATGGGGTGTGCGCCTGGGTCGGAAAAACTGTTTATTGTTATTTTCAATCTAAACTAGACCTCATTCTGATAATTTTGACACCAACCGCGGCCTTCTAGCGTGAGAAGACCTTTTTCTATGATTTTTCAAAGTTTCGACCGTTTATGACGTCACAGTAGGCGAGAGAGGCGCGTGACGTCATAAACGGTCGAAACTATGAAAAATCATAGAAACAGATCTACTCGCGCTAGAAGGTCGCGGTTGGTGCCAAAATTCTCAGGATGTAGTCTACTTCCGATTAAAAATCTAAAAAAAATCAAGGCGCACCCCCCATTGATTTCTCAACTCAGTAGGTACTTGGTTGAATACATAAAAGGTTATTTTTAATTTGGCCTTTTGGAAGATCTGAATGAAGGTTTTCCAAAAAGGTGCTCTGGACGTTAGAGAAGGTCTCCATGAGTTCTTCGGATCCGCTGGGCCCGGAGATTGGTATCAATACGGTTATTAGAGCCGATGAAACGGTTCTACGTCCGAATCAGATATCAGATTTCAGAACCGAGAGTGATATCGGCAAACCTTTACAATTCTAGGACGCTAGGCATTCTTCTTCTTATTCTTGCCCGCCAACATGGCAGACTTCATTAATTCGAGAAATTCACAAGAAAAGGCAACAAAAAGAACAATCCATTTCATACCTCTTCTCTGTCTGTATAACTCTCGTCGTCGACGATATCTGTCAGCTTGGAAACAGGCAGAGGGTCGGGTTCCGTGAGACGGCCGACTTCCGGTACCTCGCTTCCGTTCTTGGCTCGTTTCCCCGGAGACTCGTCCGGATCCCGGGACGGCAGACGTTTCTTGGGGTGTTTGTACTTCTTCAGGTGTACCGGGTTCTTCTGGTAGCACTCGGTACCATATTTGCACACAGTTCGGGAGTCCTCGTCGCTACTCATCTTCGAAAGAGTAAAATTTGATGCCTCAGTTCGGATGACCAAACGATCGCGGAAGATAAGGAACGCGGGCACGCGGGGGGCGACTTTTAGACGATCGCGCCGCACGGAATGTAAAAATATTCAACAAATTAGGTCTACGAATGTTCAAAATTAATGTTACAACAGGTTTTAAAAACAAAAACGAGACAATTTTGATTTTGAATCAAATTAAAATTGAACACAATACAAATCTATAAACAAACAAAGGACGCGTAACCTTATTCTATGGGGAAACCGTTACGTTAGGTTACCTTCTGTGGCCTGCTGGGGACGCAGGATAGCATGGAGGAAGAGCTTTGAAATAAGGATATCAACTGAAAAAGTGTTCGATCTTTTTATTTTTTATCACTGCTGATGATGACGTGATAAGTGTTCTGATAACGAATACCACACGTGCTGAGCTGTGCTGTATTTCTCGAATTTTGTCACTTTAAATCGTATGAAATAAGTTTCTATTCCGTCTTGTTTTCACAGTGGAGTGCCGTGGATTCGAAGGTTTAATTCACGGGTCATAAAATCCTGGATCATGGGGAAACTGAACGTCACTGTGCTGCGCTACCTCACCAAAGAGGACTTCAGAGTTCTTACTGCGGTAACTCTTCTACATTATTTTCATAAACAATTGAGATTTAAATAGAAGTAAATGTTTCATTAAACAACAATTTTTAATAACATAAGGTTTATATCACAAGCAATACCTTTGATCTTATCCCATCAGCAGTTGTGTTGTCAAAAACAACATTCTCCACCAGATTGTTACGATCGAGAAATATCTATTGGGGCACTCTATTTTTTTATTTAAATTAGTTAAATTTTTCCCCAAAACAATTGATCAAGTACTGAAGCGCCTGACAAAGTACCGAAGAACGCCCTACTCACTAGTTAGGCACTCAAGTACCTTCACTTGATCTGGATAGTCTCATCATCGTCAATGTGCTGGCAGATGCTGTATTTTCTACGGTTTTGATTTCTTAAAACCTTCCTAGTTGCTTTTAATTTCTGCGAATGCGTCATTGTATTGGAAAAACTTCGGCAGGAAATAATTTGAACTTACCTACTGGTTTCAGATTGAAATGGGAATGAAAAACCACGAGCTCGTTCCTGGCTCGCTTGCCGCCTCCATAGCTAATTTGCGTCACGGTGGTGTTCATAAACTCCTCCGAGACCTCTGCAAAAATAGACTTCTCTCCTACGAAAGAGGGAAGCGCTGTAAGTGTTTTTTCCGTTAAATGTTTTCGTCATCTGTGGCAAGTTGAAAATGGTTGCATTCGTTGCTTGTCAGGAATTTTGACGCCTAAAGGCGAACGCGAAAATAGTAGTCATTGTGAGCTATGTCGACGACCGATAAGTGAATTTTCGTGCACGAGTTCTGGGGGAACAAAACAAATACCAAAACACTTATGACTACGTTAAGTTAATAGGGTAGCATGAGCTAATTACCTGTTTCGAAGAAGAGCTGAATTGAAGCCTCGTGGCGAAGATGAATCAGCCTGAAGGGCGTAAGAAAACCAAACAGATCACAAATGTGTCTGGCCTGAGGGGCTGAAATGGTTATCCTGAAGGGATCTGTGCAAATTATGTTGAGGTGTGTCGATGCACGAACCCTCGTATCGATTGGGTACTTGAGTGTTAAACGGAGGCCACCTAACCTATAGAAATATTTCGTACCGGATACCAAAAATAACTACATAATTGGAAAGAACACACTTTAATAGATTTACAGGTGAAGTTTAGAATTAATCCGACGCCTGGTTCTGACGTTGTGCAACCCAGAATGCAGCAATGTCGGTCAGGATGGAGTTGAAAGCGTCGCCACCGCTAGCAGTAATGGCGCGCGCTCCAGTCAACGACCCTGACCTTGGCCTACTTGGAGGGGATTCTGCGAGTAGACACATGACTCATCTGATAAAGCTCGACTCACAACAATACTAGAATAGTTCTACTACAACATCTATAACAATTTAACCTTCTATAAGTGCCGCGGCGCATTTCGTAATGGTGGCCTCCGTTTAATACTCAAGTACCATCGATTGTCTGAACCAGGTATAACTCAAATGAGAACTTCAAGGTTACAACTAGAACTTAGTTTTATTAATAGGAAAGAGAGTGTGCAACGCACGACAAATGTGAGCCTGATGGGCGACAAGACACAAGTATCAAATATGGCACAATAAGATGGTTTATACAAGGTTTCCGTGTGATTCAATTACATTCCATTTTCCATTTGCATTAGTCAGTATCAAAATCCGTGTTGGTATCAAAAGAGGCAGTTCAATCTTATGTCTTACTAGGAACGTGTCTTTACCTATAGTTTATCAAGGTAACTGTGTGTTTTACTCTATTCACTGGCTCTACATTGGCCAATGTGTATAGTAATTTAGTTTGTGCACTAACGCTTTACAGGGCCCGGAGGAATTCTGCAAAGGTGTGGCAAGGATCGTCAACACTGATGGCAGCTGGGTCTTACAGTGTGGCGAGGTGTGTCGAGGTTGATAGCACTGGGGTCATACAACCAATTGACTGGGGGGAAGACAGAGTCGATCGTGGGTCAGGACTCACGGCGACGTCTCTGTCTGAATGCTGTTACAGGACTCAGGAGAAGAGGTCAAGGCTCTGGAAACTCCGAGGTGGCTCCCCCTTCCACTAGATGGTATTGTGGAAGCATCTCATTGGCTGTTGGGGAAGACAGCTGTCTTTCCCGCTTTAGGGAGTTGGACGCGTCAGTGGAGGTGGCGTCCTGCAGTCCGGGGGGGGGGGGGGTCAGGAGGGAAGCTGACTTCTCAGCCTAGCTCCACCACTGAGGATGTAGTTTCAGTGAGCGGGAGCTCACATCATCATCATCATCATCGACTCATGGCATTTGGAGTTACTGATGGCATTGAATCAAGTTACTATACAGATAATAATGTGTTGGTTACATCCCTTTCAGATGATGGCTATCGGCTCACGAATTCAGGTTACGATTATTTGGCCCTGAAGACGCTGTGCTCCAAAGGTGTCTTGTCATCTTTCGGTAACCAAATCGGAGTCGGCAAAGAGTCAAACATTTACATCGTAGCCAATGACGAAGGTGAACCAATATGCCTGAAGTTACACAGGTATGCTTATCTGATAATAAATTACAGGAATACGATTTTTGAGTTCGTTAATTACCTCCATTTTTATGTTGTACAATTTCGGGAATCATGATTTCCTCCTTCCGATACTTGTTAATTTATTAATACTACACTGACGTTTTCAGATTGGGACGAATTTGCTTCCGAAACATCAAAGAAAAACGGGATTACCATGGAAAACGTCATCAAGCGTCATGGCTGTATCTCAGCAGGATCTCTGCCATGAAAGAGTTCGCCTACATGAAGGCACTCAGAGACCGTGGAATTCCCGTCCCAGAACCTATCGACTGGAACAGACACTGCGTCGTCATGACGTTGATCGACGGGATGCCTTTGTAAGTAACGCTCATGTATGTCTTGGCGAATCTGGGAGCAGCAAAGGAACTCCTGTGCCCTCAATTTCTACTATCACCCTCGTTATTTCACATTTATATTATTGAAAATGACTCATTTACCTATTTCGCTTTCAAGGTCGAGAGCGTATGAAGTGCCTGGGGGAGACGTGGAATCTCTGTACGACGAGCTGATGAACCTTATCGTTCGAATGGGCAATATGGGAGTCATCCACGGTGATTTCAACGAGTTCAACATCATGGTTACCCACGAAGGCAAACCCATTGTTATCGACTTCCCCCAGATGGTGTCAACCAATCACGTAAACGCAAAAATGTTAGTTTTATTCAGTTCATGTTTTTCTTTGTAAGCTTCAACTGTGTTTTCTAGTTAACTTCCCTCTACAACTGAATTTTACTCTCTTCTACTCCGGAAGTCCTACCAAAAAGAGGCACTCTCAGTAGATGGAAATTTCGTTTTGACTGACAGAGAAGACGGGTTCACATGGCCGTCTGAATCTATCGATACCTTAAAGCACAAAGGCGCTACGTCCAAAAACTGAGTTTTAAGAAAAACGCAAAAGAAGTTTTCACCAGCGCACAATTCCTAAAATAATGGCTTATTGAACTTAATTCTTTAATTTCTTCAATAAAATTTCAGGCTATAATCATCAGAAGGTCAACAATAGTTTTGTTAAATTTGAGTTTTTCTGAAATATATATATTTTTTTATTGTAGAAGATGGATGGACATAGAGCCTTTGCGCTTTAAAGTATCGATATGTCGTTGATAGGATTGTGGGGCTATTGATGGCTTGACAAGATGCATATGGACCGTTATTAGTGAATTGGAGAATCAAATTTTTTGGAATTATTTCCGCTAGTTATTAAAATACAATTGGGGGTGCGCCTGATTTTTTTTAGATTTTTAATCGAAAGTAGACCTGAGAATTCTGACACCAGCCGTTCTCTTTTTGGATGAGTAGATCTTTTTCTATGATTTTTCTAAGTTTCGAATGTTTATGACGTCACGCGTCCCTCCCTCCTGGGCGGGACCCCCCAGCCCACTGTGACGTGTGACATTCGAAACCTTGAAAAATCATAGAAAAAGGTATTCTCACGCTAGAAGGTCGCGGTTGGTGTCGAAATTCTCAGAATGAGGCCTAGTTTAGATTAAAAATAAGAATTAACAGTTTTCCCGACCCATGCGCACGCCTCATTACTGTTAAGTAAGGTATTGGAAGTGAAGGAGGCAATTGACTTGCTGGTTACAACGGATTCTCGAATAAGGTCGGTTAATAATAATTTAGAATTGAATTTTAATTAAGCTACTTGATCCGCCACAATAACCTTAGATTTGCTGATGACACGGTACTCTTAGCAACTTGCATCGAGGATTTGCAGCGGCTTCTGGATTCGGTGGCGGATCACAGCAACCAAATGGCTCTAAGATTAAATGTAAGCAAAACAAAATGGTTGCTTGTGACAAAACGGAAGGAGTTCCCGCCAGTCTCATTGTGGCCATCATGCCTCCCTCTCCTGTACCCCCTTAATGTTTGGGCTCTGGCACATGCCTCAGACAGGAGTAGAGCGGTTAGGGAGCAGGTACAAATTCTCTGCTTCCGAGCCTGCTACCTGGTCGGGCTTCCGGGGATAGCAGTAATGCCGTAAAAGGCTTTTTACTCATCTCAATTACCAGTACCACAGGCGAGGGGAGCCCCAGGCAACAGATGCACCGACCTCGGTCAAAGCATCACCTGCCTGCCACTCAGTTGAGGTTGGATTCGTGGTGGTCGTGGTTGAGCAAACCCTACTTCATGGGATTGTACCAAGAAGGCTATAAGGGGAGAGATGGCCTCCTCAAGGGCTAGCCCCCTGAAGATGTCTCTCGCCATGTGAGTTCTGTTCTGAACTCGGGTACCAACCTGTCTAGTTGGTAGAACCTTACTTAGAAGGTTCGGCCTAACCTGTGGTGTTAATACAGCTACTAGCTCCCCTGGGGCTTCCGGGTGGTGAGTCCTTTCCACTCCCTCGATCACCCTCCTAGGGTTTTCGAGGTTTCATCTATCTGCTTGCAGATGGAGGGGGTAGCGAAATCCTTTTTGGATCGGCTCTCCTTAAAACCAAATAGTAGTTATTTGTCTCATTGTGGATTGGACAGAGGATTGTTGACCGGGTATCTTCATGAAGTACCTGGGGTGCAATATCAACGAGAACTGGGAGTATGAACAGGAGATTCGTGGTCGCATTGAGCAGGCGAGAGGAGTATTCCTTAAAATGCGCAGCGTTATTACCAGCCGTGTGTTGAGCCTCCCTCTCCTCATCCGTATTATCCGTTGTTACATGTTCAGTGTTTTGTACTGTGGACTTGAGACGTGGACACTGACGGATGTTCTATGTAAAACGTTCGAAGCGTTTAAAATGTGGACTTATCGCCGTTTGCTGAAAATCCCTTGGACCGTTAGAGTAACAAATGTGGAGGTGTTACAAAGATTGAACAAGGAAAGGGAGGTGTTGGGCAATGTTAAGCGGAGGAAATAGGAATATTTTGGCCACAAAATGCGTGATGAGAAGTATTCACTTTTACAGTTGATAATGTAAGGAACAATGGCGGGGACCGGGGCGGAGAAGGGCCTCCTGGCTGAAGAATCTCCGCCAGTGGTTTGGTTCGAGTTCTGCCCCTTTGTTCAGGGGCTGATAGGGTGGAAATCAGGCGGTTGGTCGCCGACGTCCTTGGAGGACATGGCACTTGAAGAAGAAGAAGATCCGCCACAACGAAAATTATGTTCCCGGGCTCGTGACCGAATGTGCAACAAATTAATTATGTGCTCGCTCTCCTACGTTGCTTGGGGAAAAGGAGAAGTTTAGGGGTAGTTACAATCTCTGCTTCACCAATAGGAGAAAATATTTTCAGTGTTCGTCGGACAAACCTCAGAAATACGAGACATTTTTCGAATGAAATGAATTTATTCAAATAATTTGTTTGTATTCCAGGTTTTTTGAACGAGATGTGAATTGCGTGCGAGACTTTTTCAAGAGACGATTTGGATACGAGAGCTCGCTGTACCCTACGTTTGATGATTTGAAGTGAGTAACTACAGAATGTAGGGTAAGGTCACCAGTAAGAGACAAGGGTTCAGTAGCAGTCACAAATGGGGGGTGCGCCTTGATTTTTTTTTTTAATTTTTAATCGAAACTAGACTACATCCTGAGGATTTTGGAACCAACCGCGACCTTCTAGCGTGAGTAGATCTGTTTCTATGATTTTTCAAAGTTTCGACTGTTTACGACGTCACGCGCCCCTCTCGCCTGGGCGGGACCCCCCAGCCAACTGTGACGTCATAAACGGTCGAAACTTTAAAAAGTCATAGGAAAAGATTTACACGCTAGAAGGTCGCGGTTGGTACCAAAATTCTTAGAATGAGGTCTACCTTACATTAAAAATAACAAAAAACAGTTTTTCCTACCCAGGCGCACACCCTATTAGGACCGAAATAATAAGCCTTTCAGGAGGATAAAACTGATTTTGTGGCTCTTGAGTACGGTGTTGACTTCTAGTGTTATCAGAGTGAATTTTATGAGCGATTTTATGATATTTGTAAGGCGGGTGTAAGGTTATGAACAGTAGAGGTGTGTCAGTACAGCTGTACTGGGACTGTGGTACCGAGTATTAACTTGTATTGGTTCCATGCAGTGACAAAAACTCACCTCTTAGGGTCGGTTTATCAGTCAAAGTTAATGGAGGTTAACGTATACCACTGTTAACTTTAACGATGGGATAACTTATGGAGACTAAAGGTGCCGTTTATCAGTGCAAAATTTACACTCGGGTAACTTTCAACTGGCTGGTAACTGTTAACTGTCTGTTAGGCCGAATAATCGATTATGCATGGAAGAAATACTTCTTCCATGCAATAAAATCTAGCTTCCTCCACATAAAAAAATCGTTTTCGCAGTGTGTTTTGCATCAGAAAAAAGAATAAATTAGAAGAGGATGAAGCAATGTGCTTTGTTTTTGTGTTTTCTTTTCTCGATCTCGGTACCTACTTCCTACTTGGCATGGCAGAACCTATTGGTTTTTGTTGAAAATTGTCTGGTCATGACAAGATCCCGGCCACCGAGCCACTATGTCCAGAACTTTCAAATTTGCAGACGAAATATTATGTATGTTAATAGAGAAGAAGGTACGAAAATTTTCGGCGTGTGACCCTCCTGGCGACTGAATTTTCACATGCGTGCAGTCCATAGCACCCACAGCTCCAGGAAACCTGGTTTTTTTGTTTTTTAAATAAAATTCCATCCGAGATTGAAATAATACATCCTCGGTTGCTGGTATTCTGATAAATTGAAGGATAGCCTGGCAGTTCCCAGGGACACCTGCTTGACAATTTTACAGGCAGAGCTTTTACTGACGCCACTAAAGTCACCGACAGACACCAACAAGGGTTTTTATTCTTTTATCCAATCAAAATCTCATCAAAAAATCGCAATCGTCCCACTTCTCCAAATGGTCAATCCGCGATCAAACTATGTTGCCGCCTTTCTTTCTTCCGCCTTCTTCCCCACTGCAGGAATTCGACCATAAACACACATCTTCGTCGCAGCTGTCTGAAAAAGAACCCCACACATCCATTTTCGATTGTAGCATAATTCACTAACAATCAACAACGCAATTTGCAAAAACGAACGTTCTGGGAAACAAAAACACGAGAAGTGACTCTTTGAGGTTAAAAAGCCTTGCATAAATCGAGTTACCCCCCTGTAACTTTTTATCCGGTCCTCGGACGACCAGTTAACTTTAAACTACGGGTAATGGCTATCTGGGGACTGATAAACGCGTACGATTGAGTTACCCGATGACCGTCGGATAAATCTGCTTTACTGGGGGGTAAAATATGACTGATAAACCACCCTTACAGAGATGGAATTTGCACACGGTGTAAAATATCCATGAAGTAACTGTGCCCTCACTGGTCCAGTTCCATGTATCGGGAAGCACCCTTGCCTTTTCAGTTCCACGGACCGAGAAGATATCGTATCATGAAATGGCTCTAGACCAGGAAGGGATCTTCTGTACTGGTTACCATGGTTCAGTAAGCTGTACCGGTAATTTGGAACGATTACATCTTTGTCACTGTAATCGTTGGAACCGATCCAGGAAAATACCTGGACTGACCACCTCTAATGATCAGCTACCACGAGATCAGCTGGTCTTGGATGGTTTACATTGGGTGTCCAAGTGAAGAGGTTCCCTCATAAAAAAAAGTTGCCAGCTAGGCTTCTACTGTCAGGAACTAATCCAGCATACATCGCATGGAGCAATTCGAGCCAATTTTTCGCTCTTTCCCGGTCCTTTTAAACGCAGTCGCCCCATTGATTCCAAACTTCTTTTCGTTTCTGTGAACGATCGCTTGAACTAATCTTGATTCAACCACTTGAGGTCATTTCCAGAAAATTTTTCATAATTACAGTAGCAAAAACGAAATTTTAAATCACGTATTTTTATGTATCTCCTTCATGTCTCTTTGGTCAATTTCATTTACCACATGTCATTTGAGATCATTAGGATAATGTAGATGTAAGGACTAACTAATTGTAGATGATAGGACGAAAATTGAAGTGGATCATGGATCACTACTCTTGATGATAAATGCTACAAGCTCTCAGTCCTAGTCGAGTTTTATTGTGGATACAACTACATCCCTTATTGCATCGAGTTTAACTCGATTTACCTATCAATGAACCGACTTCATATCTGACATTACTACGGCTTTCAAGCTTCGTTGTGCTCTATCCACTAATCTCACGTTGCAGGAGAGAAGACATACTGGATATTGAAATCTCAGCCAGCGGTTTCACTAAGCAAATGGCCAAAGACTTGCTGGTGGGAATGGGTATTGACGAAGAAGCCGACGAGGAAGATAACGAAGGCAGCGGGTCTTGCGAAGAAAACGAGGTAGGTAAAGTTGTACATACGTAGAAAATGAGGCGTTAGAAAATATGATTCTGATTTGATCCGGGGTTTTTTTTTAACGATCTTCCCTGAAAGATCGATAGTCTTGATGTGACGGAGTGTGCACGACGTGAATGAAATTTAAAAAAAGAACAAATCAAATGTTGATGGGGAGGATGCCCTGGACTCACCCGACACCAGTCCTAGCGATGAGGTGGGGGTGGGAAATAGGGATGAAGGGAAGTGCCTCTATTAATAAAAACTCTCTCTAGTGCCTCTCTCTGCACTGAAAACCTACCTATCTGAATCATATTCCATTTTTTTAGCATGAAACATGCTCTAGCCTTGGACTAACCACCCAAAAACGTTGTGTGGGAAAGGTGAAGTAAAATGGGGAATTTGCCTCAATTTTGGATTCTAGAATTTCAAGTCAAATCCTATAATAGGGCCCTAGAATAATGTTTAACACCAGAAATACCCAAGGGGAAAAATTAGAGTAGAAGAAAATGGCTAAATAAGTGAAGCCACTGCCAAAATCAAGGGAAACTGATCACGTTACACCCTGGGGTTAATGCCGCAAAACAACACAAAAATTGACTGGATTCAGTGCTGTGTGCTCTGGCAAAGCATACAAAAAGTGTCAGAAAATAGTATCAAAGAACGACAACAGGTAGAGCCCTAGTGACCACACAAAATGATCCACTGAAATAATGTGATTCAAATAACGAAACTAACTAATATAGAAACTAAATAAGAGAAGATGCTAATAAGAAGACTGATAATGCTTGGTAAACTAATAGGTAGAATCGTATTGTAAAAAACTGTTAGTAAAATAGCTTCTTTTGGTCACTTTCTTGTCTGGCTTTTTTCTCTTCCTCAGTAGCGCAACGTGTGTTCAACAACGTAAGCTATAGTTTCATGTAAGCTTCCATAGGTAGCGCTACTGTCGTAAGGGGCACAGATCCTCCTAAGAAGTCAGGTTGGTTAGAAAACTCGTTACATTGTAACACAGCTGCCTCCATACAGATTGGCGCTACATTTAAAATGTACACCTTCCTTAAATTCTCTAAATTTTTTGGATGTTTTTTTGAGCAGCAAATGGGGAATTTGCCTCAATTTTAGATTCTGGAAATCAAGTCAAATTCTAAAATAGGGTCCTAGAATAACGTTCAACACCTGGAGTACCCAAGGAAAAAAATTAATTTAGAAGAAAAAGCCTAACAAGCGAAGCCTCTGTCAAAAAAAAACTGCCAAAATCGAGGGATATTGTTATCGTCACACAAAAAGTGACCGGATTCACATGCTGTGCGCTCTTTCGTAGAAATCCCAGATAGTACTGCAGAATGACAACAGGTAGTTCTAAGTGCCCTTCTAAGTTCTAAGCGCGATCACATGAAAGGTTCCAGTCAACTGGCCACTCAAATAATGTGATTCAAATAACGGAACTAACTTAATATAGAAACTAAATAAGAGAGGATGAAGACTAATAATGCTTGATAAACTAATAAGTAGAATCGGATTGTAAAAAGAGTGAGTAAAATTGCTTCATTTGGTCACTTGTACGTCCAGGTTTTTTCTCTCCTGTGTTCGATCACGTAAGCTACAGTTTCTAGAGGTAGCGCTACCTCAGAGGGGCACAGCTCCTCCTTAGTGTCAGATTGGTTAGAAAATCCGTTACGTAGCAACCCCATTCCCCCATGAACAGATTGCCGCTACTTTTAAAATTTCCATCTTCCTTCAATTCTCTAAATTTTCTGGATACTTTTTCTAGCAGAACCCTACGGTTTTCTACCATATCAATGAACCCTCTTTCGAAAAAAAAAAAAGTGAGGCAAATTCACCATTGCGGGAATTTATGCGGGGGGGGGGAGTTATTCTCCACCCATTCCTCAACATCCCTACTCCGCCTAAAAGCGTGGCTGGAGCATGTTCCATGTTTTTTGAATTTTAGCCAAAGGCTCTAAGCAGTACAGTTTAGGTTTTAGGACAACTTTGTCTATCTAATTCGCTTTAGTACCTCTCCCCATTTAGTACCTTCCATGCCATACTTACTAATACATTCATATTATTTTCAGATTGAAACAATGAAGAAACTTGTAGAAAAATCAGTAGACGAAAGCTTTACTGATAGTAAATCTGAGGCCGAATCGCCGAAAGTAGAGGGTGCTGAGTTGACGGCAGCCCAGAAGCTGCTGCAGGATTTCTCTCTCAAGAAGGTAGACAACGGAGTGAAATGTGAAGGCTGGGAAGCTGCTGATGGAGGATCGGGAGTCTCAGTACCAGTCGTTGACGACGCTGAAAGTGTGTGTGGAAGTATTGCATACTCGAGAGCTACCTCAGTTAGAAGTTACAGTACCACTACCTCCACCATCGCTCCTGAAGTGAGTAAAGTTTTGTCTAATTATGCAGTCCAAGTTTGACTTTGAATCAACAGTGAACTTGCAAAACCTTTTGTCTTTGTTGGGATGAGCCAAATCTAGCCTAGAGTGATGGTACGAGTTCTCCAGTGCTATTTGTACAGCACACATTTTTTGAACCTTACGTGGATTTGCAAATTCACTATCAAACTGCTATTGTACTTGTACTTAATCAACTTGATCAAAATCGGGTGGCACTTCCGTTAACAAGCCTAGTGAAGTTTGCCACATGTGAGGTGTGAAGTTTGAGATTGGAACCAGCGCCGAAATATCTGGATTTGGCTCCAAAACACCTGGTGGGCGACTGTCAGTCTAGTTCACTAATACGAGTACTTGACGTATTAAGTTAAGATGGAAGCGATAAGAACTCTGGTTAGCGACGCCGTGTGAGTCCTAGTTATAAACTACTCACCCTTCATTTTCCATAACGTCAGTTTTGGCAGTACTATCTGGAATTTACCGCTTAGCACAGGTAAATGGTACCAATTTGAATTCCCCCATATTAGTGAGTAGGTGTACATTTCAACTAGCCCCAGATTAGCCAGTTACTCGTTCCAGCGACATGGGGCAGATTCAATTCATTCACCTTCAAACCCAGGCTCTCAATCCCCTGACGAGGGTATTAGATTTGAGGGGGTCTCAGTCGGTCACCGTTCATCCTCGTTCTGGGTTAGTCTAATCTCTTACGAACTGGCGCTCTTAATTTCAAGGTTGACCTAAATTTGACATTTTCAAGGATTTTAAAATGCATTAGTGAATTTACCTGGGGAGTTGAAAACTACTAGATTGCCGCTGAAATCATCAAAATCTAATAATATAAAACGCCAACCGTACGTACGTACGTATGCACGGAGGGGTTAAGAGTGGGGAGAGTCGGTGGAATCAGAGATGGGAGGAGCTGGGGGTGGGAGGAGTCGGAGGGAGTGGGTGGAGGAGAGAGTCGGAGGAATCGTTTTTGCCTACTTTTAGTAGGCTTTTCAGCTAGTCTAACAATAATTGCCAAAGGTAAAGGGAGGAAAATCATTTATTCAGTCAGTGAATAAACTGTTTTCCCCTTTTTCTTAGGGAATTATTGTTAGATTTTGATGATTCCAGTGCCAATCTTTTAGTTCTTCAATTCCGTAGGTAAATTCACTAATGAATTTAGAAAATCCTTGAACATTTCAAATTTAGGTACAACATTGAAATTCTAAGCGCCGGTTCGTAAGAGATTAGACTAACCTGGAACGAGGAAGGAACGGCGACCGACTGAGACCCCCTTAGATGATTTCCACCCGTTTGTCAGACCTAGAGCCAAGATAAAAGAGAGTTCCTAGTGGGTTTGGTTCGGCTTAGATATGGTGTGACGTATTACACACACACTCTCAATCTGGTGCCATTTTGTTACTCACACACTCAATCCGGCGCCTTAACATTACGGCAGAATACATCACTCGGAGGCAATCCGGCGCGCTGTATTGAAAACATGGCCGACAATCCGGTTCCGGCGGCGCCGTATCGACTCCACTAGGAACTCTCTAAAAGAACCTATTCAGTCGCCTTGATGTTTTTTAGATTTTTAATCGGAAGTAGACTACATCTTGAGAATTTAGGCACCAACCGCGATCTTCTAGCGTGATTAGATCTGTTTCTATGATTTTTCAAAGTTTCGACCGTTTATGACGTCACGCGCCCATCCCGCCTGGGCGGGACCCCCTAGCCCACTGTGACGTCATAAACGGTCGAAACTTTAAAAATTCATAGGAAAAGATTTACAAACGCTAGAAGGTCGCGGTTGGTACCAAAATTCTCAGAATGAGGTCTACCTTAGATTAAAAATAACAATAAACATTTTTCCCTACCACACCCTATTGGTACCGCTCGCTACGAATTCATCCGCTAACGTTGTTCCTTCTTGTTATTTGCCCATAGGTGATAAAAGAAAGAGTGAAGAAAGCACTCGAAAAGCGAGAAGACCGAAATAAGAAGAGGATTCTCGTGAAAGGCGAAGCTAGCGCAGTCACGAGGCAGCGCCGTGATAACCGTGACACTATTAAAGACTCATATGGGATCTGGGATGATTAACTTGTATTATTATGCACTTGTGTTATTCACTAACTTGCAACTATTGTATGTCTATTCGACGTTTTAATAATCTTTGTAAATAGTAGGTTCGGAGCTGACCATTTGAATCAGTTTGAAGAAGGATTTCAACATCATTTTGAATGTAAAATATTGTAAATACATTTATTTTCATTTTGTTTTTTAAATATTGAATTACTGAACTTGAATTTCCAAAAGATATTTCAAATACGATCAGGATTAGTATTTTTTGTCAGCCGAACCATCGTGAGTGCTGAGTTGCGAATTTTCACTTTTCTACCAACATAAAAGGTGGAAGAGAATTTCTTATCTGCCGAACAATGTTTCTGAAACACTATCGGAAAGGGTCTGATGAGCATCATTCTTGTTTGGGACTGGAATACTTCCCCGCAGAATTTGTTTAATGTAGGTAAATTTGTCAACTAGCGGTAAATCGGTTGGAGTATGTAGGTTTTCTATGGTGCTGAATCCAAATTTTAGGTCAATAACCAGAATTTCCAACCAACCGAAATACCCCATTATCAACAACTTCTCCCTCTTAGCCCTTTTTTACCCTGCTCAAAATAGCGCTTTTTCTACTTTGAAGTTATTCTTTGTGTTTTTGACCTTGCGGCACCAAGATGATCATAACTCCCCCATTTCTCATGCAAATTCAAATCTGATTTCACCGTTGAGAAGAGCGTAAAATTTTCTATCCGTTTAGTGGAAAACGCAACTTTTTCGAACCAAGACATAAAAGTGAACAAATAGGCCGAAGTCGACATCTAATTTGTTTCTCGAAAATCACCATTTTTCAGATTAATGATTTGCCTGTAATAAATAGCGCTATAGTCGGGCTCTCAACGGGAAAAACTACCCCAAGATTTTAGTTTTCCAACGGTATGTCGGTTTTTGAAGGACACTTTTTTGAGAAAATTGAATTTTAATGCGAAAAAACGTGTTCTTTTAGGCATGTTATGCTACCCAGTCTACCAAGGTGTGTAACGGAAGCATTATGTATTGTTTTCACTTTTCCAGGGTTATTATTTGACTTGATTTTTATAAAAAACCACCCATACTTATGCCCGCATAATCCCTGGAAAGTTCACCTTTAATTTGACAGTAGGTAGCTTCGTACTAGTTTTGCCTTTTATAAGGATTTGCGGACGTAGACCGACCGTCAGAGACAGACGCGGCACCAAAAAAACCTTCCATCAATTTCTGGTTTCTTAGAAAGAAAGTAGTGACGAGCAATAAATATAAACGAGGGATAATCAGTGTCAATTGCAGGGTTAACTATCAACACTCTTTTATTATACTCGTAGTTCACCTTCCATCAGTGATTTTTCATAACGCCTTAATTCGACTTTCCGACCAGTACCTACTAATAGGAAGATACCTACAGAGGTGTCGCCAAATATAGTTGGAATGAGGAATTTCACCGAATTTTGTTTGCATTTTTCCTGAATAGTTAATGGTGTGGCCCAACTTCAGGCTGGGAAACCAGTCTGAAATCGAAATCCCGATAGAACCCCCTAGTGTCAACGAGATTGCCAGTGCTATAAATGATATGAAGAATGGAAAAGCACCTGGCGTAGACGGGATACCTCCGGAAATACTCAAAGCAGATGCAATGTTAACTGCCAAAATGATCGAGCCCCTATTCCTGGAAATTTGGAAGGAAGAGCGGATTCCAACTGAGTGGAGGAAGGGGATGATAATAAAACTGCCTAAGAAGGGAGACATTGCCCTATGTGATAACTGGAGAGGGGTTACTTTGCTACCAGTGCTGAGTAAGGTGCTTGCCAGGGTATTGCTGAAAAGAATTAAGGCAGCAATGGAGAGCCGTCTCAGACGCGAGCAGGCGGGATTTCGGGAGTACAGGAGCTGCACAGGGTTGATCAGCACATTGCGGATCATCGTTGAGCAGAGTGCTGAGTGGCAGCACCCACTGTACATGGCGTTTGTTGACTTCCAGAAAGCCTTCGACTCTGTCAACAGAAGTGTAATGTGGGACATTCTGGCGAAGTATGGAATTCCGTCAAAGATCCTCGGCATCATCAAAGCGATGTACGAGGGATATGAATGTCAAGTGGTCCACGATGGAGTCCTTTCTGAGTCCTTCCATATCCATTCAGGAGTAAAGCAGGGCTGTGTCCTTTCTCCCACTCTTTTTATCATAGTGCTGGATGCCGTGATGCGGGGCGCTGTTGGAGGGAGGAAAAGGGGAATTCAATGGACCCTGAATGAACGGTTGGAGGATCTGGACTTCGCCGATGATTTGTGCTTGATTTCCCAGCGCTTCACTGATCTCCAGGCCAAGCTGTCGGCACTAGATATTGCGGCTGCAGGAGTGGGATTGAGAATCAATTCCAGCAAAACGAAAGAGATGCGCATCAAAGCAAGGACTGACCAGCCACTCGTGTTGAGAGGAGCAAACGTGGAGAGGGTTGACTCCTTTGTCTACCTGGGGAGTGTGGTGACCAAGGAGGGAGGCAGTGACCAAGATGTGCGAACCAGAATAAGGAAAGCCAATGGAGCGTTCGTACATTTTTACCCGGTATGGAAGAGCGGACACATTTCCAGGCGAACAAAGCTGCGAATCTTCAATACCAACGTGAAGTCAGTACTATTGTATGGGTGCGAAACCTGGAAAGTATCCGTCGCAATCACCAAACGCCTGCAAGTCTTTGTGAACAGGTGTCTCCGGCGGATCATGAAGATCTGGTGGCCTGAAACCATCCGAAACGAGGAGCTCTGGCAACTGACGGAACAGGAACACATCGGCACTGAGATCCTACGTAGAAAGTGGAGATGGATTGGTCACACGCTTCGCAGAGAGGACGCCATTGAAAAGGATGCTCTAGAGTGGAACCCACAGGGAGAGCGAAGGCAGGGTAGGCCGAGAATCTCGTGGAGGAGATCTGTGGAGAAGGAGGCGCGGCTTATGGGAAGGACCTGGGGAGAAGTAAAGAGACTGGCGCCAGATCGAGACGGATGGAAAAGATTCGTGGAGGCCCTATGCTCCTCTAGGAGCCACAGGAATTAAGTAAGTAATGGTGTGGGATAGATGAAAATCGGGTTGATTTCGGAAAATAAGTCTTGTTTTTTTTTTTTTTTTTTGGGAGACAATCAAAATTTATGATTTCCAAAAATAACCTGGAAGGAGAGTCTAGCCCCCAGAAAGTATTGTCGGGTTTCAGCGCTGCCTACCGCCACTTCAGCGAACTACCATCATTCTCAGCTCGATATGAGGACAATCAAAATTTATGATTTCCAAAAATAACCTGGAAGGAGAATCTAGCCCCCAGAAAGTATTGTCGGGTTTCAGCGCAACCTACCGCCGCTTCAGCGAACTACCATCATTCTCAGCTCGATATGAGCGTGGTCAAGCGGCATTTCTGAAAAGTAGGCTTACCTCGATTTTACCACCTCGGTTTTACCACTCTCTAATTTCTAAGTTTGGTGGCTTTACTTCCCTGCCTTTTTAAATTGCGAGGAAAAGGAACTTGTTATTGCATCCATGTACAACTACAGGAACTTGTTGTTGCATCAATTGTAAAACTCAAAAATATATGTTCTCGCTATATTGTAATCTTAGGATAACTGCAAGTTAGAGGAGCGACGGGAATGCGGTCGCGAGTGTGATCACCTGATAAGATATCAGAGATGGTAGTTCATTGAAGTGGTGGTAGGTAGCGCTGAAATCCGACAACACTTTCTGGGGGCTAGACTCCTGAAAAAAAGGACCTCTTCGAACGTGAAGCGGGAACGCTCGCTAATTGGGCTGTTTGGATCGCCATCTCCTCCCAGTGTTGCCCATTGGTATGACGAAATCCTTTCATCTAAGAGGAAAGTTATCAAACAAAAACAGGGGAAACCTAATTTTCCCCAACTTGCGTTTTCTATTTTTTTCTTCAGTTTTTCGATTTCGAATTTTACTGGTTTTGTGAAATGTTGCATCTGGGGACTATAGATTTCTCGATCTCAGCGCTTCAAGCGACTGTAAATGAACTATTCCAAGATGACGTCATCCTCCCAGTTTTTTTTAAACGTTCATATTTTCTACACTGTTTTGTTTATTCGTAAATTAGGAAGTACGGGCTGAAAGTTTGCTGTAGGAGGTTTTTCGAGGTGCTGAATCCGATTTTGGGGTCAAAAATAGGAAACTCCGACATGTGAAATTCCTCGTTCTTCGATTTTGATCTTTACTGGTTTTGTGAAACGTTGCCTCTGAGGACTATTCGAAGTGAGATTTCACGATCTCAGTGCTTCAAGCAGCCGTACATGTACTATTCCTGGTTGACGTCCTCCCATTTTTTTTTTTTTTTTTTTTTTTTTAAACGTTCATATTTTCTACACTGTTTTGTTTATTCGTAAATTAGGAAATACGAGCTGAAAGTTTGCCGTAGGGGGGTTTTTCGAGGTGCTGAATCCGATTTTGGGGTCAAAAATAGGAAATCCCGACATGGTGAAATTCCTCATTTTTGAAGCATTTGGGAAATAACCATTCAATTTGAAGAAACAAACTTTATTATGTACTTACAAATTGAATTGTACATGAAAAATGATCATTTCTTAGACGAGTGCTTACCACCTATACAAAATATTAGACGTGACAAAAATATAATAGATATTTTATAATCATCTTTTGTTAAACTTAAACAAATATCACTAATATCTAGGTGCTGAATGAGTCCTATGTTTAACAAAGGTGGACAATTCGTTCTTTTTCATCGATCGATGGTGTTAGGAATTTCATGTGATGATGAGTACATAAATATCATCGGGTTCGAAAATAAAATTGCACCTTAGAAGGTAAAATAAAGCTTCGCAGCGATCACACAAGTTGAAGTCTTGAGAGGTTGGGGTCGTCTTTAGTGCACTGCCTCAAACTCTTGCTCCTGAAAAATATTCGAAAGAGGTGACATAGGAACAACAACAAGGAACTGAAGCAACAGAACGGGTTGTGTAGTAATGTCTACAGAGTAGCTCTGTAAGTACATAACGTCTAATACAGAACTCACTACTACGAGGAGGAGTAGATCCTAAAAGGAAGAAAAATACGAAGAACGGGATTGCGCCTAAAATATTTTTTCCTATTGTGGATACCCTTAGAAATGGTGACCGAATTGAAAGGTACCAGAATAACTTCAGGCTTGGAGTAGGAAGTCAACAGTAAGTGATGGTGCCACAAATCTGTAATGCCCACCACCAGAGAGTGGTCTCCTAAAATGTACAAGCCACCGACTATGTTCATGCGTATCGATTGATTAGACCCAGTTGAATAAAAAACGTTGGTAGTTACGTGACCCTGGTTTCAATCACGTTTTTGGTGAACCATGAGGTTGAAGTGATGAACATTAATCAAAATTATTCCGTTAACCATGTGTGGACTCTACTCCTGAACGCTGATCTCGTATTTGGGAGAACACCTATCCTTTAATTCCTGGCAGCCACTAAAACAAGGTTGCACGCATAAACGTTGCAAGGTTGCTCTCTTCCAATATTGGAGACTATACAGGGTATAAGCCTAACTGGTCTGCCATACGGTACCAGTCGATTCTATAACTAATTTGCAACAAAAAATGTCTCTTCGCAATTTTTGTTTAAACCCTTTGTTTTCGAATTTTTTCAACTTTAAACTTTTTTTCGTGATTTTGACCTTACGTCATTAAAACGGGCATAACACCTTCAATTTGCTGTTTAAATTACAATTTGAGGATATCGTTGGAAAGAGCATTAAATTTACTATCGGATAGATGCCTTAACTTTTTTGTGAGTCAAGGTTGGAGACATGAAAACGTCCTCTAAAAAGAAAATTTTACGTAATTTTGGAAACCTTGCATTTTTTCAATCGCGATTTGAAGTACGAGATCTCATATTTTTTCAAGATGCAAGAACAGTAAAAACTGCGCCTGAATCTCAGCTTTCCAATGGTATAATCAAAAAATATTTTACAACCAAATTTAGGGGAGATATTTGTGTTTGAACGCGGACAAACGTGCATTTTTTCAACGAAATCAGCGCCTCGAAGGTCTGAGGGGCCGGACGCTAGAAGTGGGTGGGCGGGCGCCGCTGTAGACCACGAGGCCTCCGGAAACAGGAGGCCAGAGCGCTGATTTCGTTGAAAAAATGCACGTTTGTCCGAGTTCAAACACAAATATCTCCCCTAAATTTAGTTGTAAAGAATTTTTTGATTATACCATTGGAAAGCTGAGATTCAGGCGCAGTTTTTACTGTTCTTGCATCTTGAAAAAATATGAGATCTCGTAATTCAAATTGCGATTGAAAAAATGCGAGATTTCCAAAATTACGTAAAATTCCCTTTTTAGAGGACGTTTTCATTTCTCCCACCTTGACTCACAAAAAAGTTAAGGCATCTATCCGATAGGAAATTTAATGCTCTTTCCAACGACATCCTCAAATTGTAATTTAAACAGCAAATTAAAGGTGTTATGACCGTTTTAATGACGTAAGGTCAAAATCACGAGAAAAAAAAAGTTTAAAGTTGAAATAACCCGAAAACAAAGGGTTTAAACAAAAATTGCTATGAGACATTTTTTTATGCAAATTAGTTATAGAATCGACTGGTACCGTATGGCAGACCAGTTAGGCTTACACCCAGTAAAGTAGATCTCTTAGGGCCTTTACAGTTTAGAGAGCTTTCTCTGTATGTCTTCCATGCCCAACAATTTCCAAGTCCCGGGCAGTGCTCTTTCGGGAATGGTTTCGGGGGCGGCTACTGATAGAAACAGGTGCATGTGCCAATTAAAAAAAATAATTTCAAAGTTCGTTCCTATTTGTTTGAACAGTAAGTTGGCTAGTGACAGAAGACACGATAATAGGTTCTGTGCTAGTTGAATCTACGTGTGAAAACAGAGGCGGGAGCTCCCTTTTTCCTGACCAATCAGCGGCGTTAGGAGCATCAGTGGTTTTCTGCTCTGTGTGTTTTGAGGGAGAGGGGGGCGGGCACGTGAGATTGACCAACTGAGAGCAGGAGATTTTCTCGTGTTGAACAGAATTGATTCATTGCACCCCCGCCAGAGAGCTCTGCAATCCAGGTTTCCTTATTGAGTTTGAGGCAAACTAAACTGATGAGGGATTTTCGTCTTCGGTCCACCGTTTTGTTTACTGCCTCGCCAGTCCCTGTCCCTGGCTTTTCAAAGTATTGTGATTATTTCTTCGACCCCGGTGAATAAGTGGTCAAGTCAAATTTGCCCATTTTACAGGGGAGCATTATTAAAATTTGAACCTTCACCTAAAACCCGAATTTTGTCGTAGAAGGTTGAAATTTGGGATGAACGACTACATCATTCATTCCAAATTTCAACCTTCTACGACAAAATCCGGATTTTAGGTGAAGGTTCAAATTTTAATAATGCTCCCCTGTAAAATGGGCAAATTTGACTTGACCACTTATTCACCGGGGTCGCAGATTTATGAGTGTAGAAACGATGAATAATTCGGTGCATTATGTTAAAGTAAACTATTCTCGATTGTCAGTGGTGGAAAAGTGCAACATTCGAGAAACTGGCCGCCCCTTGCCATCTCTCCCTGGACCGTAAGTTTAACGTCGAATATTATAAGAAGGTAGATTGGCTTTGTGGGTGTGAAGAGACTAACAAATTATTTTGCTACATTTCATCTACTAATTGCAATAAGATGGATGCATTTCTTGGTTTTAGACCTTTGATGACTAAGTATTTCAGAATTTCTGCCCACAACAAGAGAACACTTTTTGTGTCTATAGTCCGTATTTAGTATCGTTGGAATTTTAAGATGAAAAAGTTACGAAGATTCATCCCATTTGCATATCGTTGAAATTTCTATTTGGCTGAGAAAAGCACCTGTTCTTTCCGTTCACGATAGCCTCTCCTGATCTCTGTGCACCCCCTAAGTTTTGGGGCAGGAGCCGCCACTGAATGGTTTGCATAACTTAGGAGGAAGAACCTGCTTGCCCAAAGAAGCTAAAGGAATTGTTACCCAAGCACTTTTACAGGTAGGGCATTCGATCAGTTCCAAAAGTCTCTTAGGAAGAGCACGCAAAACGTGTAACTCTAGATTAGTACGCTGGGCAAAAGTTTTCTCACAACTGCCTTCTGGAGCTCAGCAGTTGGTATCCACGAGGCCTATTGCTTTACTAGCAATCACTTACTAATCAAGACCTCCTGTCAAAAGGTGAACAAAGCTCAGTAGTGGAATAGAGTGATGTAGACCAGCTATAGAGGTTGAAGGTGTTGGGTGCACATCCGCATTAGAGCGGCCCCTTCCCCACTACCATTAATCTGTCTATCTGGACTGTCCTCAGTATGAAATGAACTTCTCCAGTACCGACCTGTGAGTGATTACTCTCCCAGCTACTTCATAGGGAGGGCAATAATTGAGCAAAAAAGCTGGCAGAATGGGGTAAGTACTACCGTCTCAATCAAAAAGCAAGAGCAGTAATATACAAGTAGTTTTTTATAAACAGGAAATTAACTTTTTCTTTTTAAATATATTAATGCGAGAAACAAACAAACTAGGTAACAATTGATTTTGCATAAGTGAAATACGAGTAGAACAGACAAAAATTATGTACCGCAAATTGAAAAACCATGTCCCAGAAACACCCTTGCTTTAAAGTAAACCACAACTCCTTCACCAGTGCTTATTCTGTATCGATAAATAATTAGTGCATTCCATACGTGAAGCCTTACCTTTATGATATTTTCAATATTGATTTCCTTTCACTGAGATTTTGACGCATGCGAATTGCTTGGAAGCTGTAAGTTCATTCACCATTAAAAAGCAATGTACACTCCATAGAGAACTCATCAGTCATCGTGAAGAGATGGTGCTGCCATTGACGCTGGTTACCTACTAGGAGGATGTAGTCCGAAGAAATCCGTAAGTATATCAGGATTGTGTACAATAGTGCAGAAATGTTAAGCTCCGGAGTTAGTTCCTATTAGTAGATGCCTACGTGATTAGGAAGAGGCGCGGTTAGTTAATCATTAGTTGAGGTTAGGGTGTTCTCGAATTTCAGTCAAAGCTGTCGAGAATAACACATTTTGATGATTAAATGTAGCCATCTCTATTATATGCATCTTCAAGGTTCAGAACTTGAGTCTCAGGCGTGTTTTGAAACCCAGAGTAGAAAGGATAGAATTCGGAATTTGAAAAACGACTGAAATAGGAGAAAGCATCCCATGCAAGTATGAACGGGGCTGCCCGTGCCGTGGAATTACTTGTTAAGGAATTTACCCATTCATTCGGAAGGTACGCCCTTAATCAAAGATTTAATCCGCAATGGGATCTGTGAAGTCATGTTCACTATGTTCTGGATCGGACCTTCCAGAAACTTGGGCTGAAAAAAGACGGGTCTTAGCGACTTCACGTTGATCACATTCATATAACATTAGCATAAGTGTTTCAGTAAGAGCTAATTCTGCCGAATTTCAGTTTATGTACAATTTAATTATTCAGAGTTGTCATTTTCAAAAGGATTGGTAATCCCCATACGCACTTGAAAGCAGAGATGGGCGAATTCTTATTCATAAATACGATTATGAACACAAATCATATCTGCGATTTTATGATTATGAATACGAATACAGGTATGAATATGAATATGAATATAAATACGAATACAATTCACACTTTGAATTCGATTTTCCCCCGTATTCGTATTTTGAATACGATTTTATGATTTTTTCTATAATTTTCCAAAAATCGAATTTTTTTACGATTTTCCCTGAAAATCATAGGTACTTTTTTATGATTTTCTCCCGAACTCTGGACATATTTATAACCTGACATTGTCAAAATAATTAATCAAAATTCGAAACGCTCACAAATTATTTTTTGATTTTTCACGCAGAATCGAATGAGACCAACTCCAGAAGATCCTATAGAAACTACGACGACATTTCCGCTGAAAATCGTATTTTTTTACAATTTGCACTAAAAATCATTAAAAAATTATGATTTTTACCGCAATTTTGGTCGTATTTATCCCCTAAAACTGCCAAAATAATTAATTAAAATTCGAAACGCTCACCAATTTTTATAGGATTTTTCACGCAGAATCGAATGAGACCAACCCCAGGTCGCTACGACCAACCGAATAGAAAGTACGACGAAATGTCCGGTAACAGTCATAATTTCCATCATGATTTCCAGTGCTAATTGTTTTAAAAAAATACGATTTTCTGCTTTCTATTTGGTTGGTCGTAGCGACCTGGGGCTGGTCTCATTCGATTCTGCGTGAAAAATCCTATAAGAATTTATGAGCGTTTCGAATTTTGATTGATTATTTTGACAATGTCAGGTTATAAATATGTCAAGAGTTCGGGAGAAAATCATTTAAAAACGTCTGCCAAGTGGGTGTGGCACATAGCTTCCTCGTATCCATAACCCGATTATATAGATGATCCGATGCATGTAGTTAATCTCAAAACACCAATCTCTAAGTACCTTTCACTACTTTCATAGGGGACCATCTACACGCTAATCTGGACAATCCTAAAAAATTTCATCAAATTCGGATGAAAAATGTAAATGTTATGGCTGTTACAAGGATTGTACGTATGCGCATGCGCAGAGGCTTCTGTAAATTTTAAGGCCTTGATTTTCATTGGGGACCATCTACAACCTAATCCGCTTAATCCCTACAAATGTCATTGAAATCGGGTAGAAAATGTGGAAGTTGTGGTTGTTACAAGGAATTAACGTTTGCGCATGCGCAGTGGCTACTATCCGTCCGGGGGTGATGATCTTCATTGGGGACCATCTACAACCTAATCCGCTTAATCCCAACAAATGCCATTGAAATCGGGTGGAAAATGTGGAAGTTATGGCCGTTCCAATGAAATTCACGTTTGCGTATGCGCAGTGGCTTTTACCAGTTCGAAGGTGATGATTTTCATAGGGGACCACCTAAATAATAATTTGTAACATCCCTGAAAATTGCATCAAAATCGGACGGTAAATGTAGAAGTTATGGTCGTTACAAGGAATTCACGTTTGCGCATGCGCAGTTTCTTCTATCAGTCCGAGGATGATGATTTTCATAGGGAATCATCTAAATACTAATTTGTAACATCCCTGAAAATTTCATCAAAATCGGATCGTAAATGTAGAAGTTATGGCCATTACAAGGAATTCACGTTTGCGCATGCGCAGTCGCTTCTATCAGTCCGAGGGTGATGATTTTCATAGGGGACCGTCTACACACCAACCCGCACAATCCCTGAAAATTTTATAGAAATCGGACAATAACGTCGTATAGTTATGCGCGTTACAAGGAATTCATGACAGACACACAGACAGACAGACAGACAGACAGACAGACGGACAGACAGACAGACACACAGACAGACAGACACGGAACCAAAATTGTTCAGAAAGGTGTAAAACGCAAAACGCGAGTGGAAATTTCGATTTTGGAGAACTTTTTTTTTTCGTCCTTGAAAAGTGAAAACAAAGCTTCCGCTACCTTGGTAGACTCGGAAGCAAAAGTATGATTTTCAGGGAAAATCGTAAAAAAATTCGATTTTTGAGGAAATTATTGAAAAAATCATAAAATCGTATTCAAAATACGAATACGGGGGAAAATCGAATTCAAAGTGTGAATTGTATTCGTATTTATATTCATATTCATACCTGTATTCGTATTCATAATCATAAAATCACAGATATGTGATTTTAGATGTGTGATATTTGTATTCATAATCGTATTTATAATTAAGAATTCGCCCATCTCAGCTTGAAAGGTTTCAAAAGGGTGTATAAAAACACTGAAGGTACCTACACTTATCACTGAACATCATCATTGCATCCACCAAGTATTACCTTAATGCCTAGAGCTGGTGCTAAGAATTTTTAGTTATAAAACAATTTTTTTTTTTACAAAATATGTCAGGCCACCACAACATTAGTCATAACCAGAGCCAGGAAAAAGTCATAAACGTCATAGTCATAGTTTTTCATCATAAAACGGCCGTTTTTCGCTGAAACGTCATAAAATGCCACGTTTCAGAAAAAACGTCATATTTTAGCCCTTTTTGCTGGATAAAATTTCTATTTCCGTCACTTTTTCATTTTTATTCATTTCAAATATTGGGAAGTTAGAGCTAGCTCTGACCGTACGTTCTTCCAGCTCACCCAAGGGCGTAAGTCTTTCAGATTATAATCGCACTGGTTCTCACAGCTAAGTGCTTTGAACAATTGGAAGTGAAAGTCCCTCAGTGCACACAAAGGAATGAATAGAGGATAAAGTGTCACCAACCTCGAACCAAACTCGCCTCAAACTGGCCAAGCCTATACCAGGTAGGTGAATTATAGTGACCAATCCCACGTCATCCTCAATCCCAGCAACTTCCTGATTGGCTGCTCCGTTTCTACGTGCGGAATACCTATGGGTGTAAATTCGTGGTGGGAGAGTAGTATTTTTTCATTTAGTTAGTGTTGTGAAAACCTACTTCACATCGTGAAGTAGGTAGTTGAGCCTGGACGCGCCTCCATTACGTTTTGATTGTATCAAATAATTGACAGCCACGTAGTGTTTTGAGAAGGCTGTTCGTTCTTCTGATGTTCAATTATTCTTGATTAATTTTGAGCTTGTATTGTGCGGTGACTGATTCAAATTATAGTTTCATCTTTCACTTACCTACTTCGACTTTTCTATTAGACAAGATTCTAATTTTAATTCATGCCAGTTCGGCTTTGGTATAATTGTTTTTAACAGTTAGTTTTCGCTAGCAGTCGTGTCACCATGCCAAAATTTACAGTGAGCAAGTCAGCGCTTAAGCGAAAGTGGATAGCAGGGGAGAAGGACTTCTCGTTGGAAGGCGAAACAATCTTCTGCAAGCCATGTGGAAAACAGGTGAGTGAGCTCTATAGTAATTTTTTTTTTCAATTTAAGTATGGGAGTTATTTAGGCACAGGAGCATATTTTGAAGGAGTTTTAAAAATAGGCATCTCACTCAAAACAAAATTAGGAAATTTTAACTTTGGTTTGGTTGTTCCAGTTCAACTTTGAAAGAAAATGCCAGTTAGAACAACACAAGAAAACCACTGTCCATGCTGCAAACATACAAAAGCAGGGGAATAAGCGCCAACGCTTGCTGAGTGAGTGTCCACCTGAGACGGGAGAAAGGCCCTCGAGCTTTGTGAACGATCTTGTAGCAGTCATGCTTCAAGAAGCAATCCCTCTTCAGAAATTAGATAAGGAAACGCCCTTGAGAAAATTCGTCGAAAAGTACTGGGAGTCTGAAGCCATTCCTTGCGTCAAAACCCTTAGGACTAAGGTGGCACCTGCAACACACTTTCAGGTGATAGAAAAAATAAGGGATGAGATAGAAGATTCCCCGATTTGGTGCAGCGTAGATGAGACTACCGATCGGCTTGGACGGAACATGGTTAACGTCATGGTTGGGAAACTGAGTGGGAAAAGTGCATCGAAAGGGCGCCTTATCCATGTGGCCGTTGTCGACAAGACGAACGCATCAATGATTTTGCAGTGCGTTCAGGAGGGGCTGAGAATTCTTTGGAAAGGTGCACCAGGAACTACTGGCAGGCTAAAGCTATTTGTAACCGACTGTGCTGCTTATATGCTGAAGGCTGGAGATCATTTGAAGGCGATGTATCCTATGGTAGTACATCTGACCTGCTTCAGTCACGGGCTTCATCGGGTTGCAGAGGCTGTGCGGGAGGAGTACCCAACAGTGAATAAATTAATTTCTTCGACCAAAAAAGTCTTCCTGAAGGCACCAGCAAGAGTGGACCTGTTTCGCACCATGCTACCCAACACACCGTTGCCTCCCGAGCCCATCATCACACGATGGGGGACGTGGCTTGAGGCAGCTCAGTACTACGCTGAAAATGTGAGTGCTATTCGGTGCGTATCCGACTCCCTAGATACGAACGAAGCGCAGGCTATCCGCAAAGCTAAAGAAGCTTTAGCGGCTTCAGAACTAGAAACCCACCTCCACTACATTTCTGACAACTTTGGTTCACTACCCAGCACCATTCAAAAGTTACAGAAGCAGGGAATGATGTTTTCTAAGGGAGTAGAGGAAATGCAAACCCTCTGTGATTCGGATTGGGCTGGAACAGTGGGAGATAGAGCTAAGGAAAAACTCACTGCAGTGCTTTCGAGAAATCCTGGGTGGAAACAAGCCCAGGCAATAGCTGCCAGGCTGAATGGAGAAGAATGTGGGGACTTGCCTGAGGGGTGGACACAGCAGGACATCTCCTGCATGAAGTACGCTCCTGTGACATCAGCAGACGTTGAGAGGTCGTTCTCAAAATTTAAATGTTTGCTAACAGACAAGAGAACGAGCCTCACCGTGGAGCATCTCGAGCAACACATGGTGGTTTTTTATAATGATTTTAATAATAATTGATCGATATTTTTGTAAACATTTCATTTGAATTATTTATGTATAACTAAGTACAGGTATTTGTAATTTAATTATTTATGTATGCTCACTATCAATAAATTAATGTTTCAACCTATTTTTTTATTCTCCTGGCGTTTTTACAACAATTTACCCGAACTTGGACGATTAATAAACGTCATACGTCTCCCTAAAATGTCATAAAATAGCCAAATTTCCCAAAATTGACGTCATAAAACTAGATAATAAAAGCCATAGAAGTCATAGAATAAACGTCATGAAATGGAAAAATAAAAGTCATAAACGTCCCGGCTCTGGTCATAACATCCTTATCGTAGTGTAAAATTCCGTCTAAAACCGTTGGCAGAGCGTTACATTTTTTATCTTCCCGATATTAAGTCAATTTTATCAGAATTGGAAGATCAGAATTTGTTCTGATGATTTCGCTCATGGCTTTCCCATTGGCCTCACCGGCCTGGGTTGGGACGAGGGGAAACTGCGACAGGCTTACCCGAGAATGTGCTCCCGAGGCGAGCCCCGAACTCACGGCCCTGCAACCGGCCCGAGTCTCGTCTCCAGACACACATGCCGCAACTCACTCGGCCACAGCTGAACCCCACAAATTGACATCAAAAACACGAAAAAATCATTAAAATTTTAAAAAGTCGGGTTGGATGGGGGCTTTGGAAACTACAGCTTTCGTACAAGTACGCAACCACGAGAGACATTTTATGTCTTATGTTTAATAAATTGAGAGCTTTCCAATGAGTGGTGAACGATTTTTGTGGGGTGGAAAATGAGGAAGTTAGTTTTCCCTAGGAACGATTGGTTGTACGTGAAAATCATCAGAAATTTCCGCGTAACGCTCCCCTCGTAACGCTCCCCTCATAACGCTCCCCGCGTGACGATCCCCGCGTGACGATTTTTCATTTATGAGCCATAGTAAAGACATAAAATGTCAAAAATGTTACATCAAAAAAATTGTAACAAATCAATCGTAGAATCATTTGCTGAAGTTTGGATCATTGATTCTGGGACACCTGTATAGTGCATACAATTATTGACCAATAGTTAACCGCAATTTTGACTCAGTTGAAACCAACCGTAGCTCTGTTGGTGACAGGTTAGTGTACCTTACGCTTTTGACAAACCACATTGACACCTTGGAAATCATCTACCGAACACATTATATCCTTGACAAAATTTGAAATTAAACGAGTCCAAAAGACTAATATTTTGAGCAAAGTACGAAGTGTTTTTGATAGGGAAAAAAAAGGTCGGCGCTACACCAGAAGAGACTTTTAGCGCGAAATATTGGGCAGCAAAACGCCTAATAAATTCAAGGGCGGGCGAAGGATTTAAAAAAATAAATAATTAAAATAGGATACTGGACTAAGCAGGATTCCTATCAAATCTGTTGACGCAATTACTAGTAGGTACACATGAAAGTGAATCAATGTCAAAGGACAATACGAACTTTATTAAATAAAGAGGTAGGCTAGATGAAAACTACTTAACTCGAATAACAGAACTAAATAGGAAGGAAATGTGAACATTTTTGAAACAGGTAAACAACAAGAATATTTAAAATTCCAAAAGAAATTTCTTCAGGGATTTTCTCTCATCTAAATCACAATTTGTATTGAGTTAGGAGAGATCGGTTCTTCATTGAGAAACAAATCATTGATTTGAACATAAGAGTGAAGTTCTTTGGATTCCCCTTCAATCAAATCTAAATGTTAGATTTACAGAAAAAGTTTTCCAGAACAACTAGAAAGTAGTTAGTTAGTGGACAAATCCCCTTCAAAATCCTCCAAATGGAGGGTGAGGCTTCTCATACGGCTCGAGTGACAGAAATTTCAAAAAATAAATTTTTGAATTTATTAATAAAAACCATTTAATGAAGATATTTATTGGATCCTAAAATAAGCTTTTGTTTCCGATGAACCATGTATGTGCGGACGAAGTTACAGAGAATAGAAGGTGAATAGTGACGAGTGCTCAATCCCTACATTTTTAGAGGTAGTGCGCATGCGCTGTGCCCGGTTTCAGAACATCGTACCCTGTAATTTTGAAATTAGCAACGATTTTTTTGTTATGGGAGATGGTTTTCGTAGGTCCCTCGAAATGTTTCCGCCATGTTTCCTCTGAATTTAAATTAATGAGCCGTTTAATACTGACCATTACATCTCGACTCATAATACAATATCGTGAATGACAATAACTATGACCTAAAACACAGGTTTAGAGCTACACAAATACATACTAATTTTTTCAGCTACAAGAGCACACAATTGAAGAAGCTAAATCCTACTAACGTCTGTCATTTCGACGATTATTGTTTATATTGTTTATAATTGTTGATTATCTACTTGAATATAAATAAAAGTTATTTGTTTAAATATTCATAGCAAGGCGGGAACTGTTTATTCCTACCATGAGAATTAAGATTTAGAATTTGAAAGTAGGCCTCACAAAAAAACTATCTGATTTTGTGGGAAATTAAACTGGAGTTAATTAAAAAATGGAAATTACGAAAATTGACCCAGCAGACTTCAATGGCCGAAATTTTTTTTGACGAGCTTTCGGTCAATTTATTACCTTCATCAGGGCTCAAAATGAAACTATTGTGTGAAATCCACACCACTCAAGCGTTTTCGTGATTTCAGCATAATGAGGAATTTCACCATGTCGGAATTTCCTATTTTTGAACCCAAAATCGGATTCAGCACCTCGAAAAACCCCCTAAGGCAAACTTTCAGCCCGAACTTCCTAATTTACGAATATACGAAAATACGAACGTTTAGAAAAACCGGGAAAATGACGTCATCCTGGAATAGTTCATTTACGGCCACTTGAAGCGCTGAGATCGAGAAATCTATAGTACTCAGATGCAACATTTCACGAAACAGTAAAGTTCGAAATCCATAAAACTGAAAAAAAAATGGATAAAGCAAGATGGGGAAAACTAGGCTTCCCCTGTTTTTGTTTGATAACTTTCCTCTTAGAAAACACGATTTCGTCGTCCCATCGGGCAACACTGGGAGGAGACGGCGATCCAAACAGCCCAATCAGCGAGTGTCCACTTCACGTCCGTTTTCCCGGTTATTTTTGAAATAATAAATTTTGATTGTCTCACAAAAATAACAGGAGACTTATTTTCCGAAATCAGCCCGATTTTCATCTATCCCACACCATTAACTATTCAGGAAAAATGCAAACAGAATTCGGTGAAATTCCTCATTGTAGTTTAGATGGTTTTTAGTGTTTCGATAGTTTTCTGGTTCTAAATAATAAGGCCCATCACTTCTTCAAAATGTTGTTGTGGACGTCGGTGTGGATTTCACAAAGTAGTATCAATTCGGAACCCTGGTGAAGGTGAATGTATTGACCGAAAGCTCGGCAAAAAAGGAGTGAGTCATTTTGACCATTAATCATAAGGAAACGCTATCATTGAGTCCGTTTCAATTGAAATGGATTTCCACAACATCGTCGTGAGTGATTTATCTTGAACTAGATCGGCTACTCTTACATACCTACAATCCAATTCAACGTTAATGTGGGCATTTTATGCTGGAAAGCAATTTTCATGTGAAGTATCCATGACAAGTCTTCACCCCGGGTGTCCATCGGTATCTACCTGTGGAGGTGAAAGATCGCGCACGAGCGTATTGACATCTTCCTGGGTGAACTATGAATGTGCAGCCATCGATATCTTCAGAGCGAACACACAGTCATTCTCGCTCCAGTGGCCGACAGAAGGGTTCAGTTCATTGAAAGGGAAAGATGAATAGGGGAGTGTTTTATGTAGAGAACTACAGATTTTGTTTTCTCAAACCTTAAGCCCAGGGCGTAGATCGTTGGATTTGTGGAGAGAATAAACATTCAAGAGGAAAGCCCACTTTAAAGTCGTTGGGCAGCGAGTGGTTGACACTGTTGATGTATACAACCACGATGCAACAAGAGCGAGATTACTCTAATCAGACCAGGCGTAAAAAGAAAAATCTCAAGCGGACATTTTGAGTTGACCAACCAAAGTGGGTACCTAACTGAAATAACTTGGTCATAATATAGCTATATTATAGCCTAATGTTATGGTAATATTTGGTACTCGCCGTTGGGTGGGATGATAATGAAGGTAAGATATCAACAAACGGGAACATATTGATACTTTTAAAACAAGATGTCGACATGTTTCATGGACTCCAGGAAGATATCGATGAATCCCCATCTTCACCCAACAAACTGAAGAAACAAACACACACACTGCTCCTAGCAGGATGGAAGGGCACTCCATACTGCCATAATTGGTACACTCCCCCAGGGGATACCCCCATCAATGAAGATGAGTTAAGTCTACACTATCATCTACTGGGGTTCACAACTCTCAGAGCAAAACTACGAAGAAACTAGTAGAACAACAAGTAGTAGTAGTAGTAGTAGTAGTAGTTCAACAAGTAGTAGTAGTAGTAGTTCAACAAGTAGTAGTAGTAGTAGTAGTTCAACAAGTAGTAGTAGTAGTAGTTCAACAAGTAGTAGTAGTAGTAGTTCAACAAGTAGTAGTAGTAGTAGTTCAACAAGTAGTAGTAGTAGTAGTTCAACAAGTAGTAGTAGTAGTAGTTCAACAAGTAGTAGTAGTAGTAGCAGTTCTTGTTGAAACTAGTTTTTCCGCAATAATTTGTCCGATTGAAGACTAGATTAAATCCTTAGCCCCTTGACGTCAACATACAAGCTCAAACTCAACATACAAGCTCAAGTCATTATTTCTGCATGCCAAGAAGATCAGTAGAAACTTCCATCTTTGTTGTGTATTTTATTTACCAAACGGTTCCTAACGCCTAAAGCCATTTTGGAGTGGATCCCTTTACTCTAACAAGTTACTTTGAATACCTATCTTATTGGAACAGTTGTGGTGAAAATAGAGGTCCCTTTTTGAAATGTTTTGGTTATGAAAGTAATCATCGTCATAACAACAAACAAATTGTGACAATTCAAAACTACAACAGAAATAAATATTTGAGAGTAACTCCCAGATAACTACTTACCTATTAATTTTAAAACTAGTTCGCACATTGTCTCCACATAAGTAAGGAAATACCATCGTGAATCGAGCGTGACACTATTAGGAACAATTTGATGTAAAAATGTTAAAGCTATTCACATGCGATTAAAGCCCTCACACTTAAACTTCCCCCAAATCGCCCAAAAACAGATGCAAGACGAGTCACAGCGAAGACTCATTTCCTCAAGTATTGTCTAATCACCTTCATGTAAGCGTTGAGGACTGTGCCTGTGAAAACGCCGACTCCGAAGAGGGTCAAGTATGGGAGATATTTGAGGAATCCCAGCCTGATTCCGGGATGCATGATGAAAGACATGAAGTTCATCTTCTTGTCGGTGTAAGGAGGGTATCTTGCACTGGAAAATGTACAAAATAGTTAACGGTGTATAAACATCGGCTTTGTATTATATATTATGAAATTACTTTATTACTACAATAATTAGAGCTTAATGGAGAATTTGCATGGTTCTGAAAATAATATAACTGCAGTTCCAGTTACTAGTGATGAACAAGAGCTTCAGGGCACCGAATGTAGACTAAGGATGGCATTTCACCAATTTTCATGAAAACGACATTCAAACAATTGAATGGCCAGGCAGAACAAGGGCGACAAAATCCAGATAATCAACATAAACTTTGTTCCGAGTAGGGGCTGAAGTCATCAGCCGGAGAATTCGATTTTGTACGGTTTGTATCTCTTTAATATGCGAGTCCGCTGCTGACGACCAAATGGTGCACCCGTACTGCCATACCGGTCTAATAAGCAGTAGGTATATAAGCTTTTTTGAGTGCAAAGGTATAGCAGAACTGGTTAGCAAGTGCTTGAGCATGTACATTCGGGAACGAACGAGTCTTTTGGACTACTGATGATATATGGGATGCTCATGTTGGCTTTGAGTCCAACCTAGTACCGCTTAATGTGATGGAGCAAGGAAAAACGTTTCTCCGGAGGGTGACGTTTATCAACTGGGATTTGGACGGATTCACTTTCACTCCATTTGGAACACCATTCATCCACCGCCCAAGCATAAAGTTGCAGTTTCTCCTGAACTCCTTCACTCGCATAATCTTTACAAAGGGCTGCAACATCATCAGCGAAATGGGCAATAATAATAATAATATTTATTTCCAGTTTTCACAACAATGTATGAATGGAATTGTCAAAAATTAAATACAAACAACAAAAAAAAAGAGAATAACCTAGAATAATAATGGGCAGCACGCCCATCTACTCTCCAATCTAATCAGCCAAAGTTAATTAATAACAAAGTTAATTTTTACAATCGGGCAGCTGAGGACACCGTCACCAATGTGGTTGAGGATCTTGATGATGGAGAAGCTGGCACATCGCTCAAAAAACTTCATTCGGTGACGTAGGACTATCATGAGGTGGGTCCGTCGTGTCGAATAGTCATGGTCGAACCTCATGTCTTCAAACCATGGACCAAGTTTCCGAGCAAACAGGACAGCGCGATATACATAGGTGGCAGGGACTTATTGGGTGGTGAGCTTATTTTCTCGGAACTTTCCTCTACAAGACTGCCCAGGTTTCAGTCCCAAAAGTACTCTCAGGGCTCGTTTCTGCATCCTAAAAACCAACTCCAGATTTGCAGCTGACCCCCAGAACAATATTGCATAGGTAGCAATTAACATCACGCGAGAGTGGTATGCTGTCAGCAGAACGGAGCGATTCGCCATTGTTTTCAGCTTCCGCAGGCAAAAGGTGTAGCTGCTCAATTGCCTAAACAATCCCGAAACATGTGCATCGTAATTAAGGCGACCGTCTATGTGTAGCCCCAGAAAGCGGGTTTTCTCCTCAACCAACACATCCAAACCGTCAAGCACAATCGTTGCTGGGTGAGATAGTCTTGACTTTGGAGCCCTGAAAAAGACACATGAGGTCTTCAACTCATTCAGGCACAAGCCATTTACCGACAGCCAATTCTTAGCCGCCCGATACAGAAGGGAACACGTTTCAATGGCTTCAGGCAGGGTGTTCTTCTTTATGATGATGTTCGTGTCGTCAGCGTATTGAATTACCAGGCAGTTGTTGTCAATCGTGGAAATGAAGTCCGGGAACCCATTGACGAACACCAAAAACAATAGAGGCCCCAGAATGCTCCCTTGTGGTACCGATCTGTCCAAATACCTCGTATTTGAGTAAGCAAACCCATCTGGGCTGGGCACACGAACCCTCCATGGTCTGTCAGAAAGATAGGACTGGAACCAATCTTCATGGAGCTGTCTTCGGGGTAGTCATGCGAATATATTAAATATAGGAAGGGACCTAGGACGCTGCCTTGCGGTACCTCTGCACGAATTCCGAATGATTTAGACACTGCAGCCTCACACTTAACAGAAAACGTCCGCTTGGATAGGAATGCTCCTAAAACCCTGAATAGTGTGTCCGGTAACCTTTCATATAGAAATATACAACTATTCTAGTCCACCATTATTACATACTTATTGTTATTATGTTACTTATGTTACAATGTTACTTATTACGTAGGTACTTATTGTTACCAAAATGTTACATCATGGATTACCTGTCATGTTGTTTATTATTTAATTGATGTTATATAATTTAGTTTATGTTGTGGCCCACCACTAGGTGGAACCCACTCTTCAAGTCTCTAGTTATGCGGTATACAGATTTGCTTCGCTCAACTGTAATGTAGGTACTATGTACAATAAAGTTTAATAAAAATAAAAAAAAGAACTACGAACGTAGAAAACAATGAAGCGTATATACAAACCTGGCAACTGCTTCACCAATCGGGTTGTAGTTTTTGATCAAGACGGCTTTCTTGTGAGAGAAGTTGTCAAAAGAGTACTTTCCATGGTAGTGCCCGGTTCCAGCATCACCAACGCCACCAAACGGCAGAGATTCAACTATAGAAAAAACATCAAGGATTAATTAAAGTAAGTCTCGGATCTAAAACGTGAAATGCAAGTATTAAACACAATTTCAGAATTTTATTTTTTCCGTATTTCAAAAGTTACTGAAATCAAAATAATGCTTCAACTGCTTGGACGAGATGGAGGAGTGAGACTGACCAGCAAACTGAAGGAGGGTATCGTTGACCACAGCAGATCCTGAAGAAGTGTTGTTCAAGATGAGTTCCTGGACTTGTGTGTTGTTAGTGAATACGTACAGAGAGAGAGGCTTGGGTCTGAAATGGATGTTTGTATTTACATTTTGAGGTCTACAAAGAGTAATAACTACCTACTATTACAGAGCAAGTCATATTAGAAACATGTCTCATCGACAATTAATCTGAAGCAGAAAGATTCTCATGCGTGTTGCTAACTAAGCAGCCACATTTTGACTGTAACACGAATGTAAAAATCATACAAAAGTAGAAAGATCCATAATCTATTACATCAATCATGTAGAATACGAGCCACAGAGAGAATCATCTACTAGTAATTACCACGATTTTTTCCAATAATAAATCAAATAGATAAACCCACCAAATAAACTTTGCAATTTATTTATTACAGGTAGCAAGAAGATGAAACTCAAAACTCGGTCCTCCAGGGCTCGCCAGGGGAAAAGCCCCCTGGACCCCCGGATGGTTAGGTACTGCTTAGAGCCTTTGGCAAAAATTCAAGAAACATGGAACATGGTTTAGCTGAACATGTTTGTTTGCTGTTTCTTCTTACTTTGTAAAGCAGTCTCGATCACAAAAAAGGTATTCTTATTATTAATAAACCCCTGGGTGGTTACTGCTTAGAGCCTTTGGCAAAAATTCAAGAAACATGGAACATGGTTTAGCTGAACATGTTTGTTTGCTGTTTCTTTTTACTTTGTAAAGCAGTCTCAATCACAACAAAGGTATTCTTATTATTAATAAATCGAAAACATCTAAAGCGTCGAAGAACACATCACAGCTGAAAGCCCGAGTTCATAATAAAATCTCGCCTAGGTTTAAGATCCTTTGACTACATCAATATAATCCACTAAATCGATGTTGGTTGTTATTTACAGTTCTTTAAAATCAGAGGTATATCTCAGCGTCGTCCATATTTACAGCTGTTTTGGCAGTATATATTTTACGCATAAACTGAGGGCTCTTCAACGAGTGGCAAACGATTTTCGTGGGATGAAAACTAACGGCGATACATTTCCCTAAGTACGGGTCGATTGTAAGTGAAAATCATTACAAAATCCCGCGCTACTTTCGTTCCACGGTTTCGTCACGTTTTTGCCCAGTTAGGTGATGGCTAATGCATGTTCCATGCTAAAATACTTTTACCACTTAATGCTATCCTAACAATTAGAAACAGTTTTACCTAGAATTGATGAAGTCTACGGCATCTTTGGCGCTGTTGACATTGACAATGGGAAGGACGGGTCCGAAAATTTCGTCCTTCATCACTGAATCATCAGGCTTGACATCGACCAAGATGGTGGGAGCAATGAATCGCTCGTCCTCTTTCGTTTCACCCCCGAATGCGATGCGACCGTCCTTCAAGTAGTTGGTCACTCGTCTAAAGAACACAGAATAATCAAGATTAAAAATAATGGAATTGCAAAATTCAAGTAACGCCACCACATCTACTACAAAATTCTAGCCAAAAGTATTACAAACTTTAGAAATGGGGAACATTCGATCCTAATAAATATCTAAATTTACCTCTACTAAGAAAATACAACTAACTTGTAATGGTTGTTGTTGATGATTCTCGGGTAGTCTTCGCTTTTCAAGACGTTCCTTCCATACCACTCCTCGACGACTTGTTTGGAGGCTTCAATGAGCTTCCTCTGGACTTCTTTATTACAGAGGACGTAGTCAGGCGCGATGCAGGTTTGACCAGCATTGACGCATTTGCCCCACAGAATTCGCTTGGCGACCAACTTCATGTCGACAGTGTCATCAATGAAGACAGGGCTGAAAAGTGGTAGTAAAACATGGTAAGTAAACCTTGAGGCGAGTGGAATCACTACAAACAGTGGATAAGAAGAACAAGTAAGATCAAGGCACGTTGAAAGTTATACTCAAGTGTCACAAAGCCCTATTCACAAGGAGAGGTGAACTGTGCTTTCTGGGCTGTGATTGGTCAATGGCCGTTCTCTCAATCAACTTAAATATGGATCCCACAAATTTTGACATGGATATATGTCTTTTGGCTGGGGGTCAAGGAATTTTTCGCGAAACATTTTTTGCTGCAACCAGTAAACAAAATCATAGCTACATATCGGTAGCTATGAAGCAAGGTTCTCTTTAATACTTGTTGAATCATCAAAAATTAACTTCCCTCGACCGGGGATCGATCTCCTATCATTCCTATCATTCTGATTCTGAATCGGAGCTCCTACCACATGAGCTAAGGAAGCACATTGACAGAAATGCGAAGATGTTGCTGATCACATCTCCCCCCCCCCCACCCCACCCACCTTTAGCAAATCTTAGGTACTCCGTTACCTAGTCAGGGAGGCTGCTTTGGCCGGCGTTTTACAACCCATTGAGAACGCGTATTTTTGACTGGCTTCTGAGTTTTTTGTTATTGTTCATTACTGACGGGGTGGGGGATCTGCTGACCTCAACGTTTGTCCGAATAGGCAGTGGCTCGACTCGTGTCTTGGGAGGGAGTTGTTTTGATGACCTAATCTTAATGAATTATTGTTTCTCTGAGAAATGCTGAAGAGAGCATTCGGGTCCTACCAACTGCGCCATACTGTTGAATCATCAAAAATTAACTTCCTTCGACCAATCGATCACAACATCCTGCAATATACCTATTACGTGCGATCAGACTTTTTTTTAGAAAAAAAATTCTGTTTACTCATTGAAAAATTATTCATAAATAATTTAGTGTGTATTTTATTTCATCATTTTAATTTTCACATTACACCTACAACAATGGACATATCCATGATCTATTGTTTTTCCCTCTAAGAGAGAAATTTCTTCGTTATGTTTAGAAAATGTCTTTTTTTTCTTCAAGCTAATGGCTTAAAATATAATTTTGCATGGGAATGTTAGGCGTTAAAAAGCCTGTGACACCCAAGGTGACTGTGACAGTCCGCTCCATGCGAAAATTTACATCGTTCGTCTCCCAGAAGGTATGCCTACTAGTGCATGATGTACCGAATGAAAAATTAAAACGTTAATAGATATGTCGGCGGCATCGCCAGTATTCAAATTAGGCGCTACAGAAATACAATAAGATATCTGAATCGGCTTCTCGATGGATCGAATGAACGAGAAGCCTATTGAATCAGCTATCGATACTGGACGGATGTATCGATGTATCAAGAGGGGGACAGGCAGTTCGGGAGAACCCCGCAAAGGGATGTCAGTCTAGAAATGCTAGTGCTCGTTTGATGAGTTAAATTCAATCGTAATGCTATTGTAGAGCAATGCAAATGGTGTGATAATGTCGATTAGTGAATACGCCCTTTCCGTCAAATTGAATTTAACTCATCAAACGAGCACTAGCATTTCTAGACTGACATCCCTTTGCGGGGTTCTCCCGAACTGCCTGTCCCCCTCTCGACACATCGATACACCCGTCCAGTATTGATAGCTGATTCAATAGGCTTCTCGTTCTCCGATCCATCGAGAAGCCGATTCAGATATGTTATTATATTTCGGTAGCGGCTAATTTGAATACCGGCGATGCCACCGACAGATATATTTCGACCAACTAACCTCTTTCCTCCGAGCTCAAGTGTAACGGGAGTCAGGAATTTGGCACCTGCCTGGTACACAATTTTACCAACTCCTGTTGAACCAGTGAACATGATGTGGTCGAATTTTTGAGACAAGATTTCTGTCGTCTCTGGGACTCCTCCGATAATAACAGGGTAGCATTCCTAAATCAGTGGAAAAACACGTCACAAATCTTGGTGCAGTAGTATTATTCTACTGAGTGTAATAACATAGACCTACTCAACTCCGTTGCCTTTCAAAAGAATCAAGACAGGAACAGCAAAACGTGACACTATGTGATGTCACGGGTCATGGTGAAGTAATTTAAAGATTGCGGTTAAATTTTAAAAATTCAAAGTTTAAATGTGAAAAACAATGTGAATTTCAATATGAAATTATCTTATCGAATTGCAATTACTAGATTACCTCATAGATATAAAAATACTGCTTATAAATAAACCAAAATGAGGGAGATTACCGGATCCAAATACTGTTCAACGAGCTCTTTCATGGCTGTGGCAGACTTGATCGAGAGTTCAGAAGGCTTGATGACGCCACAGTTTCCGGCGGCGATGACTCCAACGAGCGGCGCAAGGGTGAGGTTGATGGGGTAGTTCCAGGCGCCGATGACCAGGACGACGCCGAGAGGGTCGCTGCGGACCTGCACTTTGTCGAAGAACGTCACCAGCCCCTTCTCTCGCTGTTCGAACATAGAGGGAACTTAATACGCGTATAGACAAAGTAAGAGCAGGATAGATCTCATCATGAAGACATTAGTGGTATTTATGATCTGGGAGATTCGACGAGAGTCAATGCGCACACCGTTCCGGCTCATTCGACGATTCGATTTACCACGGACTGAAGGCGTCGTAAACCGAGATTCAACGTCGAATCACAAATGTGATCCTAACAGCAGTTGTGCGAAGCAACTATCATAACATCAACAAACAGATCTTCTCGTCCTTTCTTTTAACAACACCTTTTTTGTTTTTCATTCCGTTTTTTCCATTCGTTTATTTAGCTTTTTTTCTGTTCGAAGTGGTTATTTTTCTCGATTAAATTAGTGGAGCTGGGCACATTCTCCTTTCTAGCAAAATGCGTTCAAAATGCGTTCAAAATTGTGTGACCCCAAATGAAGCCCATATACCAAATTTCATCTAAATCAGTCCATGGGAACTAAGGAAAGTGCCGCGTACGGTGGACAGACGGAACATTTTTTATTCGGTTATTGGATTCTACGTACCTTGAAACATAAACCAACAAATTTAGAGGGGGGTTAAACTTTTTTTTCTTGGTCGATTCCAAAGGTTCATTATTGAAATCGTTTCTTGATTAAAAATTCTTCATGGTTATAGTGTACAATTGCAAATTAAATACCAGTTCCAATATTATCACGAATTTTAGATAGATAACGTAGTGAAAAAATTTACGTAACGAAATTTCTTACTGATTCAGGCGCCATCCATTCTTTCAGATTATGAAGCATGCCGTTGATTTCACCAATGCACAGGTTGATTTCCGTCACGTAAGATTCAAATTTCGGCTGAAAAGAGCAATTGGACAAATTTGTAAAAAGTCCCCACCTCAACCCAAAAAGAAAGCAAATGAATTATATAGGGATTATTATTATTCCACAAACTAATTATAGAGATAAGACCATTTTATCCTTAATTTGGTCCAAAATGTTCCCGTATTAATGTGATTGGATCGTCCAAATCCATGAGAAGATAGAAATTCAAAATACTGGAGAATCTAGTTTTTTCGCAACTGACTACGCCAATGCAATCCAATATACATCACAAATGACTACCTTATTACTTTCGAAAAATGCTTACTTTTTTGAAATCATCGTACAGAGCTCCAGCGATTTTATCACCGTTCTCCTCCATCATCTTCCTGAGCTGGATGAGTTGTTTCCTCCTGAACTCATAAGGCCGAGTCCTCCCACTGTCGAAGGCCTCTTTAGCTCGGTTTATAATCTGTAATAGACAACAGAGCTTCATTACAATATCGAAGGTAGTAATATCGTCATTGGACAAATTATAAGATGATTATCAAGAAACATTAACAACCAATTTATTGGCAAGATGCCCAATATGCGAGAGACTGACGCTGCATATAGCATACAACTTTGGTATGTAGGTTCACTGAATGATAGTACCTAAAGTAGGTACCTAAATTCGCAAAGTCAGTGTTCGTAATCGATGGTTTACACTGAGGTTTGAACGAAACAGAAATATTTCGAGAAAATGTACATTGTGTCAGTATCTTACGTAAAAAAACTTGAAAATAAAAATAATTCGAAAAAAAACCAATTTTCTCAATTTTTGGTCATTTTGAGCTAGGTAATGTTTTGACGCCCTGAAAAAGGCACCGTGTCTTGATTGGCCGCCAAAGAGTACCCAAACAGCACAAAGAGTACAAAAACCTTCACGTCTTACGAGGATTCTCACCCCCTTGCTTGTTTCTTGGATAATTTTTTCCAAAATGGTTCTCTATTTCTGAAAATCTGCAAAATTTTCTACGAACTACGGTTTTTTCCGGTGAATGTAGACTATTTTCTGTACTTGTTACTGTGTTACATAATGTATAGAACATCTCAACGCTGCCCGGAGAACACTGTAACTTGTTTGAATTTTGCAGATTTTCTGGTATTTAGAACCAGTAATTACAAAATTTAGGTTTGTTCGCTGTTTTATCGGAAGAGAGAGACCAGTGGAAGACAATAATTGCAAAATGGAGTAGTAAAATATTAAATAATTAAAAATGGTTAACATTTCCGTCGCAATTTTTCACCATTTAGTTGTTTTTAGAGATGTTGAAATATTCTTCGAGGCGTGCAATAATATTCGTCATAAGCAAAACATTTTCCCTCCAAGATCTCAAAGTAATTTGAGTGCCCGAAATCAATTCATGTGAGATAGATGAGCGAAGTATCAAAGAAAATGTAATTATTGAAATTATCATGATTGATCAAGGTTTCGATGCATTTCTTATCGTATAAGAAAAGTCGGTAGGTAACAATAGATGTTTATATAAACAATAATACATTTTCAACATAAATAACATTGTTATTAATGGAGAATTTCAATTTTTTTCGAAAGAGCGTTCACTGACATGGAAGAAAACCACAGTGTGCTGCTCGAAAATGCATCCAAAAAAAATTAGGGAATTTAAGGAAGATGGAAATCTTAAATATACCGGGAGCCTGTGACGTGATGATATTCCCCTTACGACAGTTGCGCTACCTCTGAAAGCGCACATGAAACCATTACCTTAGGTGATCGAACACAAGAGTGCACCACAACTGGCAGAAAGAACCCAGACACGAAAGTGACCAAAACAAGCAATTAAAATTAAAATTGCACACTCTTTTTTACAATACGATTCTACCTATTACTTTATCAAGCATTATTAGTCTTCACCTTCTCTTTTTTAGTTTCTATATTAGTAAGTTTTGATATTTAAATCACATTAATTGAGTAGATCATTTCATGTGTTCACGAGGGCGCCAACAACTCTATCTGTTGACATTCTCTGACAGTATTTGCCGATTTCCTTTTACGCTTCGCCAGAGCACAGTTTTGCGGTATTAACCCCGGGGTGTGACGTGATCAGTTTCCCTCGATCTTCACATTGTTTTTTAACAGAGGCTTCACTTGTTTAGGCACTTTCTTCTAAGGTAATTTTTTTCCCTTGGGTATTCCCGGCGTTGAATGGTATTGTATGGCTCTATCATAGGACTTGGAATTTCAGAATTTAAAATTGAGGCGAATTCCCCATTATATCAAAACTGGCACTTTTTACAACAGTTTCAATATTTTACAAAACTGTGCCCACCTACTTCGTAACATCTATCCTACTCTGTTCTCAGATTGCATGCATACTCCACTTTGAGTTCGTACTTATTAAAATGACAGTCGAACGATAACGCTCTGCAATCACAAGGCCGAAGGTCGGAGTCATAATTTCCTTGCATTTCCTCGTCTTGCGTCCTGAAGGGGCACGTGACTACTTGGTCTATTCACAACGTAATAACGAAAATAGCGGGTGCGTGACGCCGGCTTTCCATGGGGTTTAATAACTACCCATACTTTAGAAGATAGATCGTTCTGATGTATTAAAATCTACTGCTTTCAAGTCAGCGAATGCGTAGATATTAATAATAGGAAATAATCACAACCTATCAGTTCTCAAATCACTACCTAATAGGCAGGTAGATAACTAGACATAGACGTATTTTACTGGTAGTTTCAGAGAGAGAATGTAAAGCAATAATCCCCGGCCTCAATTGGAAGGATAGATTCCTAGAATAAATCCAGTCCATGGAAATCAAACCGTGTAGGTACCTGTACTTATTTTGCATTTTATGTCAGTACCAACTCAAAAACTAATAATCAATACTAATTAAAGTCATCAATTTCATTAATATTGATTACAAATTTTCGTCGTGTTTCAGGGCAACTGAAATAAGTTGATATAATGTGTTAGCTGAAATATGTAGGTATATTTGGCGGCTATGTTTATGTTAGGTACAATCAGGCCAAGATGCATCGATAAAACACCGAGAAGACTTTTCAGACCGAATTCAGGCAAAGACAACTTAAGAGGGTAGTTTTAGGAGAGACAGGTATAAAAATAAGTTAACCCTTTGACTCTCAGTGGGCGATACGTCCCAGTGCAACTTCAAAAATTACCAACTGGCAAAGCGGTCTTTGAAACGCTTTTAAAACCATGCCTGCATGTCCCACAGGTTTGTAACGTTAATTTGGGGTAGCAGTTTACCACTTGCTCGGTAGATCGCAGCACACAGAGAGAGTTTTGGGAGAACCATGGTGTACTGTTAGGACAGTTTTTCCCATCCATAACCTGCAGTTGGGACAAACGTTCCAGTGATGCAATACCGTTGGGACCAGAACGTCCCACTCATAAAATACTAGTGGGACACTTGGTCCCAGTCTTCATGTGCCAGTGGGACACCTGTGTCCCACCACCCCCTCCTCACCTATGTATCAGAAAATAATAACTGGACCAGTTCTCTGGCCTTTGGACCTTATTAAAACACTGCGCCCATTAGAAAAAATTGGGAGTCAGGGGGTTAAAGCCGAAAAAAGAATTACATTTTTAGTTATTTAAGCTGCTAAAAACGACCAGATTTTTAGGAACGAACATTCCAAGTCCACAGAGCTTATTTACAACTGTTGAGCTAGTGGTTTGTTCGTCTAAAAGGTATCGTCTAAGGTCAGTAGGTATTTGTCACAGCGGTCCTCAAAGCAAAAAAGCTGGATGGAAGATGGGAGGAAGAAGATGAGGAATAGAATTGAAGGAGAGATCAGATTAGAGAGCAGAAGTAGGAGCAGCCTTTTGGCATAAAAAAAAGGGCTCACCCTGAAGTAATATTGTACAAGTGGTTCCGGGGTGAGTCCTAAGCAGACGGAGAGGGGTTTTAGTTGATAGGCCCAAAGCTGGGGAGTCCAACACTGTTGGGATGAACTTCCCCTTCGCTCTTGAAGAGTTTTCTCACTCCCGTAAAAAAAAGGTCAGTAGGTATCGTCTAATGTCAGAAAGTGTTCAGCTAGAAAGATTCTGCTAAGTATAGGACTTCTACGGAATTCTACTGGAGTTGGGCTCCAGTCCAATTTTTAGAACCCCCGCCTTTCTTCGAGGGTCTCACACTTTGTGGAAAAACCAGAGAGCAACCTAATGATAACTCCTTCTGTCCTGAACTGACTGCGGACTGAAACCTCAATGGAGTTATATCCGCATTCTTGTAGTTTCCTGAACGCATCCCGGCAAATTGAACCACAATACTAAAATGGGCTAATTTCATCAAAATCGATAAACCTCATTAGGAATTAAAGGCCAAACAAATTTACAGTGTATTGATGGTTTCTCACCAAATTAATGACCTTGGCCTTTAATTGGTTTCTCCCCAAAAGTATAGAATTTTCATGCACAGTTATATCTTAGTATTTATCGGATTATTAAAATTCCAGCTGTTTGATACTCAGTTTCGACTGCACCCTTTACGCTTAAGGACAACTAAATAATGCAAAAAATAGAGTAGAACCGTCAAGTGTGCAGATGAATATAAAATCGTAAGTATGCGGCGTTTTTCATTGGATGCAACCTTGGCGATAGAGTAATCATCATTATCATTATTTTATAAAACACTAAATTATTCAAGTAACCGAGTACACATTTTACATCAGCAACTCACTAACGAAGGAAGGACGACCAGTTCAACTCCTGAATCAATGAAGCAAGGCGCAAAACTATAATATTTTCGAGAGAGAAAGCAGTTGCCGACGAATCATGAATTTAACACACGAAGTAGGGGTAGAGCCTATTTCCAATTTAAGAAACGCTTTTCACGTAACCAGCCATTTTCCAACAAACATTTTAAAAATTAAAAAAATAAAAACATTTCAAAAAGCAAACCTAAATTTATTTCTACTTACATATTATTTTATCGAATGAAATTTTAAAAATTGTTGTGTAAATACTTAACTGTTGATAATCAAGAGATGGGTAGATGCCTAAAATCTACATCATACCAGGTTATTCAGGTACATTAATCACAATTACTTGTAATAAATACCAAATGTGATATCATTTCAATTTGGAAATTGCACATTTTTCAAACGGGAATAATTTATTTCAATTTTAAAATGATCGAATTCATTGAGAATTCATTTCAGCTGTTTTTAAATTATTTATATTACGGACTCTGGGAACACCAATGTTCTAAAATCCTTTTTGAAACCCAGACGATAGGCTATTAGGTTCTGATGAAAGCAACGGATTATTATCGGCAGCCTATTCACAACTCGTTACAGATAAACATAATCATCTCAGTGGTAATTTCCTCAAACGGAGAGCCAACAATCGTCATACTCGCTAATGTGTTTTGATGGATGAGATTGGAAAACGCAACAGGAGATTAGAAGATACTAAAATAAGTATTTGTGGGAAGTTTATACTTCTCATCATGACAGATAATTTTGTGATTCTGTTAGTTTCAGGGGGGATAGATGGAAAACTATTGGAGCTTTTCTCCCAAAAACGTTTTCAATAAAAAAATTAAATAGACCAGATTTTTCATTTCGACGGGTAAATATAAAAATACAACAATTTCATTTGCAATGTCCCTGTTTAAAAAAAAATGTCTTAAACAGGTATAGTCCAAGCATATTAGGTTTTTGGTTCCTAAAAAATCCTAACAAGCTGGAAATGGTCTTAATCGACGTTGGGGCACTCCAATATGTGAAAATAGAAGAGTGCGACGATTTTCCTTCGGTGCTTAACTTTTGGGGGCCGAAAAACCTCGAAATTTTAGCACTTTTTTTGGTTTTTTGCAATTTTAACCTAGAAGGAAGCGTCTTACAAAAAAAAAATATACATACTTTTTTTGTAGAAGAGAAGATTCTGCGTCGAATGAGACCAAGAACGTTCAAATCGGTTGAGTGGTTTAGCCACAACCGAGCGTCAAAGTTTGACGATTTTTTCCAACTTGGTGTAAAAGTGAGATATTATCATGTTTTGACGCCGAAGTCACCTTTATTCACCCACGTACCCCATATATCGAGTTTTTCATTATAATTAGACAATTTTAAAAGTGGGGCCGCTGTCCAGGTGCCTCACTTGAAATAACTAAAATTACTCATTTTGCCAAGTCAATTTGTCATTCTTTTTTATGCCTAAATTGATGTACTCACCCAAGTTTGATAATTGAATATTTGAAAATTAACCACTATAAGACACATGAAAATACAGGTGAAACCAAATTACCTGTGTTCCTTACGTGTTATATGAGAACTGGGGTTTTCAGAATAAATAGACGTAACACGGTTTGTATAAAATGAAAGTAAATATACTGAATTATAAAATTATTTACAAGTATAACATGGTTTGTATAAAATGAGAGTAACTGTTCTGAATTATAAAATTATTTACAAGTATATTTATGCATATTTTTTAATTAAATCTAGCTCGTTTAGGGGCGGGCGCTGCAGAGCCAGAGGGACCGGGGACGGGCGCTGCAGAGTCGGAGAGACTAGGATATGCTTCTTCATCGTCATCGGTGTCGTCGGGGGTGATATCTGATGCCATGTCGGCTTGTTCATTGAGGATGTCTACCTCCTCGTCAAAGGATGTATAGTGGTCCTCGTCGATAGAGTTGGAGCATGAATGCCCCCTGCAGAAAGTGCATATTGTTGTACATTTTATCGATGATTTTCTGCAGGAACATGCGTTGCCACAGCCCTTCTTGCAGGTGCAGGAAATGTTATTTAGTAGATCTTTTGGGGCTGGGGGCTCGAGTGTGGTGACAGGTTGGAGCCCAGTTTCCTTTGTGTCCCATCCCCACTTCTTCGGATCCATGGCGATTCCCTTCCACAGCTGCACCTGTAAAGATTCAATGATATAATATGTATGTTACATGGTCGTATAGCCGTCAATAGAAATAGCCGTTAAATAGTCTTCAATAGCAGTTCGTAGCAATTTCGTATAGTTATGTATGTACTCATATATACTTCTATGAAATGTATTCCACAGTAAATTTAATAAGAAACAAACCAACCTGCAAGAAGACCCGAAGGGAATGCTGGCGTGCAGCTGCTGCTGTGGGTGGCAAACTGGCAAGGCTGAAGTTTACTTTTGAGAGGGCCTTCTCAAAATGGTGGAGCCGCAGGTCATTCAAAGTTGTGTTGCTGGCACCCGAGTATACTGCAGCTATGAACTGCGCTCCAGCGTCAGCAACCTGATCAGGTGTGGCATTCTGATCCATGAAAATGGAAACAGTTCTCTGAATCCCAGGGTTCTTTTCAAAGGTGTTTACAAACTTCATTTTCCCCTGCCTGAAAAATGCCGAAGTGCTGTCGCAGCCGCTAAAGGCGTGTCCAAAACCCACAACTTCAACCCCCAACAGTTGAAACTGAAAAAAAACTGAAAGTCAATTCGATTCACTACTGATTCACTTTCAAATATTCAATTATAAACTTGGGTGAGTACATCAATTTAGGCATAAAAAAGAATGACAAATTGACTTGGCAAAATGAGTAATTTTAGTTATTTCAAGTGAGGCACCTGGACAGCGGCCCCACTTTTAAAATTGTCTAATTATAATGAAAAACTCGATATATGGGGTACGTGGGTGAATAAAGGTGACTTCGGCGTCAAAACATGATAATATCTCACTTTTACACCAAGTTGGAAAAAATCGTCAATCTTTGACGCTCGGTTGTGGCTAAACCACTCAACCGATTTGGACGTTCTTGGTCTCATTCGACGCAGAATCTTCTCTTCTACAAAAAAAGTATGTATATTTTTTTTGTAAGACGCTTCCTTGTAGGTTAAAATTGCAAAAAACCAAAAAAAGTGCTAAAATTTCGAGGTTTTTCGGCCTCCAAAAGTTAAGCACCGAAGGAAAATCGTCGCACTCTTCTATTTTCACATATTGGAGTGCCCCAACGTCGATTAAGACCATTTCCAGCTTGTTAGGATTTTTTAGGAAGCACGGCCCTTTTTTTCCTTAACATGCCTGGACTAGTAAATCAGAATCAGAAAAAAATTTTTTTTTGAGAGGAAATTAGTTAGAAGTTTTGGATGTTTTCATTGTAGAACACTTGATAATTTAGCAGCCGTTTTTAGGACGTCCCACAGTAAGACTTGGGCGTCCTTATGCGATCGATCTGGGGTGAAGTTGGACAACACTCAACAGAAAAAAAAAATAACAACACAGTAATCCGTTTTAGACCATTCTGAATCCAAATCCGCGAAAAAAACCGTAGGTGTATGTCTCTGTGTGTGTGTGTGTGTGTGTATGTGTGTGTGTGTGTGTGTAACAAAATCTTGTGTACTCTGCACAGGCCTTAGTTCTCAACCGATTTTCCTGGTTCTTTTTTTGTTCGACGCGGAAAACTATCTAGTTGTGCACTACGTCGCCGGAATTTCGAATTTTGCTTTTTAAGGGGGTGAAAGGGGGGGGTTAATGCTCAAAAAACGTGCGTTTTTGGGCATAATCTTGTGTACTCTGCACAGCCCTTAGTTCTCAACCGATTTTTGTGGTTCTTTTTTTCTTCGACGCGGAATACTATCTAGTTGTGCACTACGGCGCCGGAATTTTGAATTTTGCTTTTTAAGGGGGGGAAAGGGGGGGTTAATGCTTAAAAAACGTGCGTTTGCGGGCGTAATCTTGTAAACTCTGCCCTGGCCTCAATTTCCAACCGATTTGCGTGTTTCTTTTTTTGTTTGACTCAAATAACTCCCGAGTTGTACATAATTTCACCCGAGTACCAAAATTCGCAAGGGGAGGGGGCGAGTGGGGGGGATAATATTCACAAAATACCCGATTTTTCAATATTTCGGTTCCTTTACCGCTTACTAACTGTCCCCAAGCTTTGAAATTAAGGAAAAATTCTCATTATACCTCCGGATTTTCATGAATTATTCTCTGTACGACCATGGAACTAATAGTGGTGCCACCATGGTGCCAGGACACCATAAACCGCATATTTCGTGTTTTTTTTTTTTTTTTTTTTTTGTGTGTTTCACTTTGAATACGGATGTGAACCTCGACGGACCGCCTACTAAAACTAACAGATGAAAGTTCAATGTTACGACGTATTTCCGCTTTGGTGCCAGACTGGCACCATTGTTGGCGTTGGGGTGGTGGTGGTGGTGGTGGTGGCGGCGGGGGGGGGGGGGGTGAACTCGAATTCGCATGTTGGGTATCGTAGATCACGGATTTTAAAATGCTCTTCAGATTCGAGGCTCCCATGCCGCTAGAAATGTTAAGGTGGATAATGGTTGGGGGGGTCACTATTTCTTGCCTAAAGTAATAAATAAATTACATCGAGTGAAACAGTTTTATCACTTAACAACTGGTTAAACTGATCTAATGCTTATCCAATGGGACGTCCCCTGGAATGCATGCATTACTAAACAATATGTTTATAGTTAATTGCTTCGTAACTATCACATTTATCAGTAATAAAGTAGCATTTTTCATTTAAATGAATTGTGGCGGATGGGAATCTCCAATGCGAGAATAAGAGAAAAATGCAAGTCCATCTAATTTTAAACCTGACCGGCATCCGCCTCCTCGGCGAACTCCAAATAGGAAAAAAACACGGAGGGGATAAGTTGGAACTTAGAAGGATAACTAACGGCTTTGACCTTGCACGAATCGCATCGAGCAAGCCGGCTGCCCGGTGGTTTCGATCGGGTTGCTAAAGCTACGAGTACATCCCCGCTGGATCGACGGCTCAAAGTCAAGGTCGTGTCCTGGCAATGCACTTCACCAACAATCCCTTTCAAACGAAAACACCTCCGGAGGATAAGAAGATTAGGATGATAAAGCGACAACCGGATAAATGTGATTCGCTATGAGCGGCCTTCATTGGTACAGATACTCTGTTCTGCTGTGGTACTTAATGGTGTTTGTTCGAACAATGAGAGATAAACAGGTACACTTTTTCAACGCTTTGAACTTGGAGTACCTGCTTGGAACTCTCATTCGAGGTACCTAGATACAGTAATGCATCTATAGATGGGGACACACATGTTATTCCAGTGAACTACTGGACATTACAAGAAATTGCGCCGACATCCTAAACAACTTCATCTTCAAACGTTTTGCGCAAGCATTGATTTTGAAGCTGTTGAAGGTTTGTTGGGAAGAGCTAATTCAGCAACCGCCCACTTCCTGAGCTGGCAAAGGCCAAGCTCAGGAATTTATTGCTCCCATCCAGAATCAAGCTCACCATGAAAAAAGAAGCGTTTGGTCTACAATCAAGTTGTTGATACTCGATTTCGAGCCGGTGCTTTCTGAGATTCCATGTGTAGAGTATCTAATGTATTTAGGTACCTATATGCTTATTCAAAATTTGTTTTGTAAACGATAATCCCAATTTTCAGTAGGTATGCAATTCGGTGGGGAAAAGAGCGAAGAGGAGCACACACTCAACTAACTTCAAGATAAAAAACGCTGCAAATTATTACACAATGGTTTATTATTTTTCTATATAGATCACTCGTCTGCAAAGCCACCATCCATCCAACATAAAGAAAAACATCGATCGCATTTCGGTCAGCTATAATTTGAACGGAGATTAGGCCTCTTTTGCGATTCACACTCGTGTTTCTGATTTATCGTACGTCCAACCCTTAAATTCTCGTAGGGAGCGAACGGTTTGTCCTACAAGGCTCCGCGTGGTCTCAAAAAAATCTAAAAATTCTATACTATCTTAAATTGAAGGAAAAACCATACCTTTATATCCAAATATTTTGAGTTAGGGCGTTTTCAAAATTTTAAAATTCATTTTTGAACCCTTAGAAGTGACCTACATTAACCAACACCTTCGGGGCACAACTAGACCCCAAATGGAGCCCATAATATTATACCAAATTTCATAAAAATCGGTCAATGCTAAGTGGGGAAAATGCCGCGTACGGCGGACGGACAAAAAATAATAATTAATTTTAAACAAAATATTATTAATTAAAAATAATTAATAATAAATTATTATTCGATTTTTGGATTCTACGTACCTTGAAACGTAAACCAACCAATTTTGAGGGGTGTTAAAAAAAAAAATTCTCGGTCGATTCCAAAGGTTCATTATTGAAAATAATAAACCAAAATTATATAGACATAACAACTTTTGGTTTATTATCTTCAATAATATACCATTGGAATCAAGCAAGAAAAAAATGCAAACTCCCCCTTTAATGTAGAATCCAAAAATCGAATAAAATTTTTCCGGCCGCCGAACTCCGTACCCAGTACGCGGCACTTTGATTTTGATGAAATTAGGTGTGTCCGCTCCAATTGGTGTCTAGTTTAGCCCCGAAGCTTTTGGTTATTGTCAATTACTTCTAAGGGGAAAAAACAACTATAGGATAACGATGTTTCGGTGGTAGGAACTTTCTTACAAAAGAATCTTGATTGATAACCAAGCGCGATAGTAGGTGTTATAACGGAAAACAAGAGTTCTTCGCGGACGGGTGATCTATACAGACAAATAATAAACCGTTTTGTAATGATTTACAGTGTTTTTGGAAACGTTTTTCGTGAGAATCGATCTTGGTGAAGACTTGGAGGGAAGAAGCAAGTTTCCCTGCATAAAGTTTTGGAATAGGAAAGTAACATTTCACACAAAATGCTTTTAAACTTAGGGCTCTATAGTTTATTGCAAAAAATAGTAATATTCAATAATTTGCAACATTTTTCAGGCTTTTCTTTTTTGAATTTTGAGTTATAACGTTACGCAACACATAGTAATCAAATAGCTACACGTAAATCATTGCCGACTTCAAGTTTCAAGGATGAGCGAACCCATCCTACCAATGCCATGGTATAGATTCTAATCGAGGGGATTTCCAGCATACAGGTAGGTAGGTAATATGATCACAACTCATGAAAAGAGTCAGAGGAAATTAGCATTTAAATGTGAGATCACTGAAAATTATGTCGATATCGACCTTCGCGCTCTCTCACATTCTCTTCTCGAGCCGGCCGGCGCAGCGAGATCACGACTAGACTGTTTTCTTTGAATCGAGTTAGTCATCCTTACTGCGCAAAAATAATACTGTTGTTTGTCGACAAAGACTGGAATTTTATGTCCCTCAAAGGTCAAACAGACGCAAAGCGCTTTATGAGGTATAATTGGAACAAGCGTACTACCTACCTACTTGTTTTCATTCACATACTTGTAAGCCTTCCTGCATTCTCGTTCACAGAGATGTCCTGCATAACTTATTGCCAATGAAAACTCGAGTGCCTCAAAAGATAAGATCTCTCTGAGTGAGTAGAATTAGTAGAATGAGTAACGAAGGTAAGAAATTTAGTTTTTCCCTTATCAAATTCAAGGACTTAAGCAATTTTGCAGCAGCTAAATTCTTTGATTTTGTTCAATTTAGAATTTATTTTAATAAATTATCAAACTTTTGTTGGGAAACAGGTACTTAATATTAAATATTAAGTACCTAAGTATTGTTATGAAATTTTCATAACAATAATTCTTTAATACCTAACCCACCTTGAGTCACTGAATGAATGAAAATTGATCATTGATCCACAAGTAAAGCTAAGGAGGAGTAGGATATTACGAGATATGGTGTAAAGAGAGACATTCTTGTAAGAAATTGTAATTGAGCCTAATTTCAAAAATACCTAGGTACTATCTCAATTCCAGCCTCATTCACTTAGCGATTTAATTAGTGCCTAAATACCTGAATAATGGAAGATTTAGCATCACCTCCCCAAGCTGATACGCAGGGTATTTCAATTCGTTTTCTAGTCATTTCACTGCTCTTTAGCACTAATGTTGTATGTTTCAGGTACAACGACTGTTGTCTGAACAACGTGGGTAGGAACTAGGTAAACTCAAATTAGTCGAACTAATTAATTATTAGAAACCAAATTGAACTTCTACTACTGATACCTAAAGTGAGCTAGGTAATTCTACCCATATTAAATTCTACCTATATTATACCCATATTACATTCTACCTACATTACACCCTTTTCGGATCTACCCTAAAACATTACGTCAAATTCCTATTAAAATCACAATACCTCGATTATATTACTCAAAGGTTACCAACTAGTCACAATTCGAATACAGGTAGGTAGTATAATATAGCAAACCTTTGGGTGTATCTTCTAAGGAAAGATTAAATGATGATTGGCGGTGGGTTCATGAGTCCTCAATTATGTTAACGAAGAACACAAATGATTAATAAAATCACCAATGAATTCATTGCACTGAAGAATATGCTGCGCACATTAACGAATGAGTTGTTAAGCGAGCGAAATGAAGCTTGGTCGGCGGTAAATTACAATCACCATGTAGGAAGGTATCAAGGTGAGTAAAAGACCTCCTCTACTCACCTTAGGAAGGTACCTACAAAGTTGATTATAAAAATCGCTGCAAATTATTACACAATGGTTCATTGTTGACTGACTTCAACGCGCCGAAGGCGCGCGAAAGAGGAGGTACTCAATTCGGGTTGTCATAGGACAAGGACGATTTTTTTTTTTTTTTTTTGAATGTCCGAACACCTTGCATTTTTTTATTTTGGTACCAACCAGCCTGATCCTTTTTTTACTGCATAGATCACCCGTCTGGATAGAACGCGGCGCTATCATTAAAACTACGTTCTATAGCAATAACTTCGTTATCCGAGATTCTTGGGTGTCTTCATTCCGAAATTCGATTCTTGGTTGCTAAAGACGCACAACAGAGTGCAACATGAAACTTAATCAAAGAAACGAACAACGATCGCATTTGATCAGCTATAATTTAAACGGAGTTTGAGCCAATTCACACTCGCGTTTCTGCTTCATTATTCGTCCCAACTTGGGGAGTTTCGTCCTTATAGGGAGCGAACGGTTGGTCCTACAGAACTTTGGGTGGTCTCATTCGATTCTAAAAATTCAATGCTATTTTAAATTGAAGAAAAACCAATATGTACCTTTATATTGAAAGTTTTTGAGCTTGAGTGTTTTGAAAATTGCAGCTGTTTTTTCACACATCAACCAAAAGCTTCAGGGCACAACTAGACCCCCAAATGGAGCCCATATACCAAATTTCATCAAAATCGGTCCATGAAAACTAAGGAAAGTGCCGCGTAAATTTCTTATTCGAATTTTGGATTCTATGTACCTCGAAACGTGAACCAATAAATTTTGAAGGAGGGTTAATTTTTTTTTTTTTTCTTGGTCGATTCTAAAGGTTCATTATTGAAAATAAGAAACTAAAACCAAAAGAAAATAGATAAATCAACTGTAGTTTGTTTCTGTGAATAGTTTAGTGTGGAAACGAGATCCTGAAGGTACTCCGCCAATAAGGCCATGTCTTGTCCGAGGATAGCAACAAGTCTCAATATTAAAAATTCCCACCACGTTTTGTTTCTTTTGTTTGTAATTTGCAATCGTAAGCGTTCTCTTTTCTTCTTTCGTAATTTTCCAACTAAGTAAAGGCTGATTGCATACTCAAGGTGGTCTCATTCGATTCTAAACGTTGGGAACTACTGAAAATCGTTGTAGGACCTTACCTACCGGCAGTTCTGTTGACCAAGTAGGCGATTTAAAAATGTCTCCCCTATTTACCATCTCTTGGAGATGACTGACAAAATGACAAGGTTGGAGGAACAACACACCAAACTGTAAGAACTACTGACAAAGCGGTAAATAATTTCCATGGCATTTGTACGAGTAGTACCTATCGTGGATGATGTACCAGTGGATTTACGGTTTTTTGAATAACTGAAGGTTGAACCTAACACTCAAAACCAGAAGAAGAGGGTTTCTCAATTTCGTGTCATAAAAAGATTTTTTTTCCGAGTCTACCAAGGTAGCGGAAGCTTTGTTTTCACTTTTCAAGGTTGAAAAAAAAAGTTCCCCAAAATCAAAATTTCCACTCGCGTTTTACGTTTCAGACCTTTCTGAACAATTTTGGTTCCTTGTCTGTCTGTCTGTCATGAAATCCTTGCCACAGCCATAACTTCTACAATTCTCTTCCGATTCCGATGAAATTTTCAGGGATTGTGCGGGTTGGCGTGTAGATGATCCCCTTTCAAAATCATTTTTCTACCGGACTGATAGTAGCCGGTCCGCTTGCGCAAACGTGAAATACTTAGTTGCCACAGCCATAACTTCTACATTTCTAAACCGATTTCGATTAAATTTTCAGGGATTGTGCGGGTTGGTGTGTAGATGGTCCCCTATGAGGGTAGTGGAAGGTACTTAGAGATTGATGGTTTGAGATTAACTAATATGCATCGGATCATCTATACAATCGGGTTATGGATACGAGGAAGCTTTGTGCCACACCCACTTGGCAGACGATTTAATTTTACGTTCTGATTCAAGATAATATTTTGACTTAAAACGCGTGAAATTTTAACTAATCGCTTAAATTTTATAGTAAAACACCAAATTTCAGAGGTTGGAACTCCTATGTTTTCGTTCGACACCCACCTGAACGGTATAACTTTTCATCATTATCAACTTTTGTATCTACCTAGCTATTTCAGTTAAAACTAACTCAGGCAAGCACTTAATACGGTATTTCAACAGGTAATAAGAACCAACCAAAGAGGTATTTCAATAGCTCGATTCTTTTACCAGTAAAAGTTCGCTGTAAAAGTTGTGAGAATTGCCTACCTAGAGAATTATGGTAACATATTTTCCGGGTACTCTTACAATCTGCATTCATTCCAGTTGAAAATAGAATGCGATAGCTATCAAATGCCAACTTGCCGAGGCTCACCTTGTCAAAGTCTCGATATCCTACAGCCAGTCGTCAGTGATGGGAGAATAAACAAGGAGACGGACGGCGTAAACAATCATTCCTAGCATTTTCACATTTCGAGTTGAAGCGTTACATAAACTGACACATCAGCAGGCTTATTATCTCACGAACCACTTATTTCGCTCGGGTTTCACTTTTCGAGACGGCAGTGGGTCGCGTTTCGGCAGTTTACCTGGTTGGTATCTCGTTACTGGTTTTGGAGTTACCCGTTTGAACGGCTTGGAAGGCTTTACTTATGGGAAACTGGCCAAAAATTGAATTAACATAAAATTGAGTGCCTGAGTTTGGTATAAATGTGCGGCTCAGATGAATTTAAACGAAATGAAAACTCACTTTTCTTTCAATACGAGATGCATGCAACAAGGTCACTTTTAAAGGTGTAGAGTTTTAAATACAGATATTATTTATACATTTTAATCCAGTCCGGTAGAACATTTGCACGCGATACTTCGATAATTTCTTAAAATAATGTGTATGAAAAAACCCAGGATGAAACGCCCCAAAGTAGACTATCAAGTGTTGCTTTACATTCCATGAATCATTCGCCAACTCAACCAAACGACCTAATCCCTCCTCCTTTCTAAAATTAATGGCACCGCATTGCTCTGGTTCCTTTATTTTCCATTGTTCGAAAAATATTAATTTGAGACCAACAATCAATAAAATTTGAAACAATCCATTAGCCAAATCATAACAACTTGCATTAAAGTGTACGACACAATGGAAACCAGGTAATTTCGTCAGAACGTGTACTTCGGAATGGCTTTAGGATTTGAAAATATTTCGACGTTATTCGTACACAACTAGGGAGAGTCCACGCATGCAAGTGCATACTCGATGCTCATCCGAAACGGAAATTACATAGCGGCTCAAGTTGAGGGTCAGTTCAGCCCAAGGACAGCGTTCGTAACAACGCAGCGGTCGCCTAAAATACGACAAAAAATATTAGGATACGGAGGAAGTATTCCACTTCCTTCCTTGAAAGGATAATCAAAACTTAAGACACCTCGTTTCCACTGTGATACCACTGCTGTGGAAAACGAACCACAAATACCACAAAATTATATCCAACATCAGCCTGTGTCCAATGATGGGCATTTAAAATATTCCACGGAGCCATTGGAAAATGGGAATTGTGGATACTTCCCTACTTATTTAACGAAATATTAACTTTCAACAACTTAACGTGTATAAAATAGTGTTTTAACTCAACAAAATAGCCAGGACTCAATTTTGACACTAAACAGCTAAAAGATTTTTTTTTCCAACTCTGAAATGATCATTACAAACGTTTATAAATCGTCAGATTCCTCACGAAATATGCAATCTTGACGGTGAATTATTTTGAGTCACTTTTTCCTTCCTTGTTGAGGAACGCCGACTGAGGTTTCCGATTTAGAGGTCATACATTATAAAATATTCATGGCTATCACTACCTACCAAAGAGGCTTTTGAGAGGCGAAATTATTTTATCACAAAACTTTTAACTGAAAATACAGAAAACTAACAGACAGAGCAGAGTCGAAGTGGAAAGAGAGTTGAGTTGTAGGTGGACTGGTTTTGACTCTCCATACGTGAATCTCAACATATTAGTAAATGGGGCAAACTTATTTTACGAAGTATAAAAACGGATTCCCGTTTGAATTCCTACGTTGGGAATTCGCCCATCACGTTCAAATCTGATCAACAAATGACCAGCTTTCTTCATGTACAAGAGGAATGCAGCCTGTGTTAGAGTAGGAAATATGTAATTTTAACATTCGTCATTGATAAACAAATTTTCTTTGAGCACAAGATGAAAACAATTCGATTTCAAGTTTCTTTTTCTAGTAAATTATTTTGGAAGAAACACTGAGAATAAGTGAGAAACGTTGTTTTGACACCCATTCAAGCTACCCAAGAATTGAAATTCACAACTTTTCCCTTCATGGGAGACAAAATCATTTATTGAATTTTACATGATGGAGAAAGTCGGATAAGGACTCTAATAGTTATCAAAGCGTAAAGAACTTGCAAACAGTATAAATTGGTATGCCAAAAGTTCAAAATAATTTGTCAAAAGTTCAAATTAATTAGCCAAAAGTTTAAATTGGTAAGTCAAAAGAGCAAATTGAGCTGCCAAAATTCAAATTAATTAACCTAAAGTTTAAATTGGTATTCCAAAAGTGCGAATTGAGTTGCCTAAAGTTCAAATCAATCAGCCAAATTAATAAAATTGATATGCCAAATTTCGAATTATAAGTTTGCCAAATGTTCAAATTATTTGGCAAAAGTTAAAATAATTAGCCAAAAGTTTAAATTGGTAAGCCAAAAGTTCAAATTGATTTATACCAAAGGTTTTTCTTTATAGTAGTAAACATTTTTCAATTAGACTTCGTTCTGAACAAAAAAAAAGTTTAAGAACTATTTTTGAGTGTCTGCGAATGGGGTGTGCGCATGGGTCGGAAAAACTGTTTATTGTTATTTTTCATCTAAACTGGACCTCATTCTGAGAATTTTGACACCAACCGCGACCGGGAGGGGCACGTGACGTCATAAACATTCGAAACTTTGAAAAATCATAGAAAAAGATCTACTTATCCAAAAAGAGAACGGCTGGTGTCAAAATTCTCAGAATGAGGTCTACTTTCGATTAAAAATTTTAAAAAAAATCAGGCGCACCCCCCACTATAACAGTTTAGTAAGAAGCCTCGCGCCAGAAATATTCCTCTTTAAACTGCAAAAATCAACTACTTGCATAAATTTTCAGTTTGAATCAGGAAGGGAATCACGCCAATTGCACGTGATCTGCTTCAGGTGAAATCTTCAAATAGCTCCCTTCAAAATGTGAAGTAAATACGAATCAACCATCAACTAGAATCTAGCTATCTATGGAGACCTCGAATGTCGTAAAGGCTGATCGATGGGATCAGAATGAAGAAATATGAGCGTCCATCGCTTATGTATAAGTAAGTGAAGATAAAATAGCTATGACTCGAGTGCCCCGATCCAACGGTTGGATGTGCCGCGAATACGACCAACAATGTATCATGCCTGGTGAATAATAAACATCTTACGAATCCGCTGAAAACCAATCTCCGTCAAATCGGAAAATCTATTCGTTTTCAACACTTACTGGTAATAGATCGAAAAATTAATAATTATCAATTATTGAAGTTTGATATGGCTCAAAATTGTAAAGGTAAATGCAATTTTACAACAAATGTCCCAGTCAGGCGATAAGATCAAAACCTGATTAGGTTTTGATTAGGTAAACTTCGCTAAAATGAGGTTATATGTGTATTTATTTTAATCACAATGAAGGTTGCCTCATGTCTACAAAGAAGTAGTAATTCCTGTGTCACTTTTCACTATTTACCAAATTTTAAAGCAAAAATTCGCTTCTTGTTCCTGATCACTTAACTGAAAGTGATGATAACATGATCGTGAGTTAAGTAAGGATTTGGTCTAATATGAGCTCCAATGAATCTCATGTACTACAACAGCAAAATAAGTGCGTAAGAACTGATTTTGAGATGCCTCAGACCAACAACATTGGTGCCATAAACTACCTTTGCTTGAAAAGCCATGAGCGCGGAAAATAAGCTTTGATTTCGAAGTTAAAACCAAAGAACGGGAAGCATGCTACTCTTCAAGGCTCTCAAACGAACCGATAAGGAAAACGGTATACAGATGGGACCGAGAAGAGATGAAGGCGTTTTAATCTTATTTCCACCGTTTCGCAAAATCCAAACGAGTCTTCAAGAGAGACTGAAAATAGACGACAGCTCCCGCCGAGTAATTTTAGGAACTGAAAATCCGCAGAATAACTCGACTGGAGACGTTGAAATCCGAATCAGGAGACATTTCAGGCCGTAAACTATGACTGACTATGGCACTGTCATCATTTACCTATCGAGGGATCTCGACAAAAGGCCGCCGCTTGAAAATGTTAATGAGGCAGAGAGAAACCCAAGTCAAGTCCATTAGGCTGAGAAGGAACCCGACCTCGATGGTGTACTTTTGGAGGAATACGAGAGGAAATTCGAACATTCGTATCTTCAGTGAGGAGAACGTATTAAAAGGAATGAATAATTTAGATGTACACCCACATGAGAAAAATTGGCGGAAGTTGAAAGAGAATGACAGAAGTTTTATAAAAGAGTATGCATTCTTTTAGTATAGAATAGAAGGTGGATTAAAGAAAACAGAATATCCTTCAGTTTCACCTAACTATATTTATGTCGATTAATTGACTATTGTTTAGCCAAATTATCGATTTGAAGAATCTCGACAGTAAAAATGAAGTCAACAATCACTTCGTCCTCAAAAAATGTTGTACCGAATCAAGAAGGTATTTTCAGTAAGGAAATGTAATTATGATTGAAAGCTGATGTGAACAGTAGGTCCACTGTGGTTCATGGTACTTGATGAGTAGGTACGAAGTCTTCAACCTCGTTAATTTAGTTTTCTTAAATCCATCACCAACCAAAATTCAAATCTATTCCAATAAGGCTCATTTGAGTGTTGAAAAGATGATCGGAATGAAGGCGCTCTAATAATACTGGAACAGCGATTTGAACTCTACGAGTATATTATTTGGATGAGATGGATTTACTTCCTATTTTTGGACGAACTGGAGGTTATTTCTGAGGATTACTCAGTAAAAAACGTAAGTTCCCAACGCTCCAACCGATTATCCATCCGTCTTCAGGGAGGATTTTAGTCTCTTCAGGTGTGACAAACTTGGAGGGCGATTCTTGAGCTTACCTACTTCCAAAAAGACAATTTTTACCATTTTTTCTTCATGTTTTCGACCTTTTACTTCTCGTAAAATGACCAAAACTCTCTCAAATTACTATGTAAAATTGAAAATTTGTTAAATACTTTGATGATATCCCTGTAATTATATCAGTAGGTAGGCCTACTAGGTGCACTAAGCCTCTAATGTTGGAAAGTTCAAACTCTGATACTCCTAGCTAAATATCAGATTAGTTATGTACGTACTATTATTGCATTGGCGTTGTAATAAAGTAGGCATTATCCTGTAATTGGCCTATTTCGATACAGTATTCAACCTACAGCCACAACAAAAAAGAGTTTTAGCCCTTCAACCTACAACCAGATGTTTCAAGAATCATTTTTGACGTTCGATTCTGACAGGGGAGCTTCCAATCCAACTGGGAACATATTTTAGCTCATAGATTGCAATGGGCTTGATATTATAAGGAGCTATCATAGGTATTATCCCCCGGAAGTCTCATCACGTGTACAAAACGCCAATCCTTCCACGTTCACCGTCATCTATTTGGTTTGAAAGTGTGTTTTCCAAGAATACCGAAGAGCTCGCCTTGTGGGAAGTTAATACAAGGATGGAAACACCAGTTTGCATTGTTGCACTTTTCAGGGTCGACCTCTATTGAGGGGCTCTATTAAAGTTGCAGCTCTGTGGGCGTTCTGATGCCGGCCGGTCATTGCGCAACTATTGCAAATTGCAGGGAGGCGGCGAAGTTTAATAGATAGTTCGGGGGTTAAACTCGCTGTTCATCGGATGCCCCCTCAGGGGCACAGTGTGTTAGTGGACATTTGGAAGTTCACGAATACTTCATGGAGTCAATTAGCCATAGCGACGAGAGGCTGTCATGTACTCGTATGATACACCTATACAATTACTTTAGCTGGGCACTTGACATCAGACAACGTTTGCCAAGTTGAATGGTCAATGTATAACTTCCTACCAAGCTTATACAGACACCTGTATTGTTGGTGCAAAACGTTAAATTACAGAGCGACATTTATTAACCCTAATCGGACCATGATATCACTAGTGTTACCGAAAACATCTCAGGAGCTCCATACCCAGCTGTCCCTAAGATTCATCGGAGTAACCAAAATTAAATTGCAATTTTAAATTTAATTGACAACAGAATTTTTGTGGGCCATAGGAAGTCGGAAAATAAAGTTATGTCAAAAATTTACGAGGAAATCGATGACAAATTTCCAAAATTTTATCATAACATCATTTTTAGACTTCTAATAACTTACAAAAAATAGTTCAACAAATTCAGCTCTGTCCATTAATTTTTAAATTTCAATTTAAATCCAGTTAATCTGGTGACAGGATGCTGTGTAATTTCCTGTGGAATTACTAAGATGTTTTCGGTGACACTAGGGTTAAGCACCTAAATCGAACAATAAATTTTCTGATTGATACGTGAACTTCCTAATGAAGTTGATGGTTTTCTTAATTTCAGAAACATCAATATCAATATTGTTCCATTTATGTAGATTTTGACCGACTTCCAAAAAACCAGTAGGTAAGTCTTTTTTTTCATTGTGCTATGGTTTAATTGGATTGTCTTGAACTTGACACTAATTGGACCATGGAGTCACTAGTGTCACGGAAATCATCTTAGTAATTCCACAGCTGTCCCAAGGTGTCACCAGATTAACTAGATTTGAATTGCAATTTGAAAATTAATGGCCAGAGCTAATTTTTTGAACCACTTTTTGCAACTTATTAAGAAAAAGTCAAAAAATGATATGACAAACATTTTGAAAATTTGTTCATTGATTTCTTTGAAAATTTTTGTCACAACTATTTCGAGACTTCCATAGCTCACAAAAAAATCTGCTGTCCATTAAATTTAAAATTGCAATTTAATTTTTGTTACTCCAGTGACACTTTGGGACAGTTGAGGAGTTTCTGAGATGTTTTCGGATAGTAGGGATACCTTGGTCCAATTAAGGTTAATCAATCATTCTGAAACCGATGTTTCAGGGATATCAAATCAATATTAAATAAACGTGATTTTAAGAATTTCGCGTATACGTAAAGCGGGCACTATCATTAGGCTATGTTGAAACTCATAAGTGACTGCTTCGAAACAAAACCTATCGTACAATATTTTCGTGTAATTTTGCCCAAAGAGGGGTTTATTTCGGACAGACAGGAACGGAAACCAAAATACTCGTAGTTCAGTAAGCTCTAAAACGCGAAATAAGAGTGAACATTTCAATTTTGGAGCTCACATTTTTGGAACTTGCATCGCGAATAAAGCTTCCTTATCTTCAATAGTGAGGAAGCAAAATGAGCTTCAGTAATTTTAATGACTGTCTAATTTTGAAATTTGTTCTCTGAACGCTCTAAACTTTTTAGAATTTCACAATATACCTAGGTACCTAGTTACCAAACAAACAATTTAAAGAACTACGTAAGCTGTGAGGACAGATCAAAACAAGTTTTCGGAATCTTGTTTCAATTTTGGTAAACAATTATTCCTCAACAATGATTTAAGGTTTAAATAGTTTAGGCTACATACTCATCGAAATCCCATTAGAGTAGTCATTTGGATATAACAATTATTGTTATTGTTCTTCTTTTTATTATTGTTGTTGTTGTTATTGTTAATGGGATTTCGATGAGTATGTATCCTAAATGTACAATTATTGTACGACTAGCAATTGGTTTGTTCCTTTATTTGAAGGGGTTATTTTATCTTCCTCGACCTCAAGTGAACAGGAGCGGCTGTGATGCATTTCATTTGTTGTAAGAAGGAATTATTTTTCAGTTACCGTTGAAAATTCCGTACTAGTCAGATGGAATTTTAACGATGCAGAAAAACGAAAATTAATTTTCGGATGAACGCGGAAAAAAGAAGAATCAAGGTCGAAAATAAGATGACTCGTCGATGGAAATTATTGCTGCAGGAAAGGTGCAATTTCGTGGGCGATTGCGAGGTAATCGAGCGACTAGTCTGAGAATTACCAACCTACGTGACCTATCTGAACATTACTCAACTATTGCAGGTAATAGATAACCGATCCGAACACTTATGGATAGAAGGAGTAATACTAATTGGTTCATGGGCAATTAGAACAAAAATTGGCTTTCCCACTTAAATTAAAAACGTACCTGCAGCTCGAGATCGAACAAAACTGGGCCCAGGGGAGTATTAGGAAGCTTGTTCCGTTAGTTTAAACGATTCGAACTTTTTAAATTCTAAACTTTAGTAAACGAAGCAGTTAGGTAGGTAGTCGTAGCGAAAACCATTTTAATTTGAACACTCCAATTTTGTGAAAATCTTTTTAGTAGATCTTGAGAAATTTGTTATCAAATATCAAGTTCACACCATGAAAATGTAGTCAAAAATTGGACAGACATCGAATTTGCTGACTGGAATTTTTTTTCAATTTTGTAACTCATGGAGAGAATTATTTATTGGACTTTAAAGGAGTGAACAAGTCGGACAAGGACTCACGTAATTGTCAAAGCGTAAGGGACTTGCAAAAAGTATAAATTGATTGGCTAAAAGTTCAAATTGATTACTGGCCCGCAACCTAAACTGTTCAGAAAGCTCTAGAACACAAGGTTGTGTTACTCTAAACTTCACAATTATCGGCGAAACTAGACAATTTCGTATTCAAAAATGGTTCAAATACTTAAATTTAAATTCTGAGCAGAATAGAAAAACCTATTTCCCGAAAGACATTTCCTATTTGAGACACAAGATAGTAAATCCAAATATCCCCGGGCGTAGAATAAAGTCTGCTAATGGTTTTTTAAAAAAATTATTATTGGAAAAGAATCATTCCAAAGTGATTTTAATGCGGTTATTTCAACGTACTTTCCTTATTTTTAATGAACTAAAGTCATGTGCAAATGCAGCCATGTGGCAAACTGCCTTGAAATGAGGGCAACGTGAGGCTTTTACTTTCGAGATGACGGGCGACTAAACTATCCAATTTTAAAATTACGTTATTTGAACACAAACAATTTTCGTCCTACAAGTAATGTTTAAGTAGGAGAATCTCAAAATATAAATCATGTTTTTTTACATTTTTGTTTCTCATTACTGAATTACATTTTCTGCTATTTTATTTGCATCCTCACAACCGAACGTAGACAAGATTGTAAGTATTAGCCAGAGAAATTGTGTCCACCAAAATCTAAATTGACTTTCGTATTTTGCGTTTCAGAGCTTTCTGAACAATTTTTGTTCCGCGTCTGTCTCTTTTATTCGAGGTTAAAGAAGTAGAAACGCCTAACGCTCATTCTCAATTGTCATAAATCAGGGACATTTTAAATTATTAATTGAGATAAGTGAGAGGTGGAGTAAGTTGCTCTTCTCCAAGATAACAGCTAAAACCTTTTTTTTTTAATAATAATATTTCAGTAAGTACTTACTCATATAATATTTGACAATGAATATCTGATTTTTTCGTGTCTCCATCTTTATCCAGATGTTAAATATTACTCAAACAATGGATATTAAAAGATATGAGTTGAAGGAGCTTCTTTCTTTCTTCCATTTCAAATCGATCAATTAGTTGTCCACCCAAAATTTGTATTTGAGTAATTAAACATTAACCAACTATGCAAAGAGTAAAAAAATAGTCTTTTTCTGCTTTGGACCAAACTTCCAAACAACCACTAAACACATACTAAGGTTACCAGAGTGATCTGGAGTAGGTACACTTAAATTAACCCTAAATGGACCATGGTGTCACAAGTGTCACTGAAAACATAAATATTGGGAATTCCACAACAGCCGAAGGTGTGACCAAATTCACTAGATTTAAATAAAAATTAAATTCAATGGACAGAGCTGAATTTTTTTTAACCATTTTTTGTAAGTTATTATTAAAAGTCGAAAAATGATGTTATTGCAGCAATTTTGAAATTTGTTTTTCATCGATTTCCTTGGAATTTTTGTCAACTCGATTTTGAGACTTTCAATAACTCAAAAAAAATTCTGATGTCCATTACATTTAAAATATTGCAATTTAATTTTGGTTACTCAGGTGACACTGTGGAGTTTCTGAGATGTTTTCGGTAACACTAGTGATATCATGGTCCAATGGGGTATTTCGGTCAATTTTTTTTATTTATTTTTTCAAAAGAGTATGGCTCAGGAATAACGGTAATCGGGTCTGCTCGTCGAGAAAATGTTTTTAAAAAATCAGAGAAGCTAAGGAAAGTTGAAGATTTGAATGGTGTGACGTAGCTAGCCAATCGTGACGTAGCTAGCCAACTGTCTTTGAAAAAGTATCCATGCACAGAAACCCCTCTTGGATACTACAACATTCTACTCACACACGCGCGCGGGGCAGTCCGCGGCGTAGTCCTTGCCTAGTGTGTGTGTATTTATAGCGGCCCGCCTTTTTCAAACGTGTGATCTCTTTAATTAATTTTTCTACCACATATTATAGTATCATTGGGCTAAAAGTTGGGTTATATAGGTTTTCAAGGGTGCTGAATCCACATTTGAGGTCAAAAACCTGAATTTCCGACCCACCGAAATACCCCATTAGGGTTAACGGCTGTGTAGGGTACCTACCTAGTCATTTTTATTTTTCAGTTTTTAATTTACTCATTTAATTATTTGAACCAGCTGACCATGTGTCAATCTAATTCCCTAGGAATTTTAAACAATAAAATATTCATTCTCTTCTGGAAATTCTTGGAGTCATGTTATTACTAATTTAAAGTTCTCTTTCCAAGTTATCAACCTTATAGAAGTGGTATAGGAGCCCCTACAGGCTGTTTTCAAATTTACCATATTATATAAAATTTAAAAAATATGACGGATGAATTTGATTAAAAACGATTTAATCGTCTTTTTTATCACTCGTAAGAATAGGGTAGGTAGATGTCAACAATGATGTAATTTTAAAATTTAAAACTGGCTTCTTTGCCATCTCAATTCGTCGACATGGCCAGACATGGCCATGGACAGAGTCGTTATATTACATGACAACCAGTAACGAGAAAGTAAGAATTTTTGTTTGTCAGTAACAAACATAAGGTTGTTTTCGAGTGGTTCTTTTTAAGAATCGTTCTGCCACGAAAATTGATTTAAATATATCAGCTGAATGTAGGTAGGTACCTAAACTATTCAAAAGATGTTAGGTATGCATCTTTTTACAATGGTTAGGAATTATCGCGAAAGGAGAGGATTATTGTTTTTTCAATAATCTGGCACTAGTGTAATTAATGCATTTTGGATGTAACGCTTCAGAAGATGCTCAACTATTTACACAATGCCAAAGTACGGGGGATCTCTGGTTTATAGTTAATAACTAATAGTTGGAACCCAGACATTTGGTAAATTACAAGAGCACTTGAACTAAAACGTACAGAAACCTATCCTAACTGCTAAGCTACAAACATAAAGAATAATTATGGAAACAATAATCCGTTAGGCACGTCGAAACACCGAGCCTCCATTACCAATATGTCTTGGAAATATACTCACACTTTTGATCTCAGACATGGTCAGGCCGGAGTCTGCAAACTTCAAGTTTATCAGGAAGATGAGAAGTCAAGAATCTGCCTCGTCGAAGTCGCTTCAACAAGTGAGCACTCCAGAAATACACCAAGTCATTCCATTCGCTACCGCGGAAGGCTAGCAGCGTCCCCCCACTAGATCCTGGATCACGACCTTGATGACATAACCGGTTGATATCGAATCTCGATGCAGTTTACCGATCAAAAGTTTTATTCCTCGAACGGAAACCAGTGGGAATCTTCGGGATCGTATTATACTCACAGCTCGTTATCCTACTGCAGTTAGAACTAAACAATCGTGAAGAATGTACGGTAAAACTCGAGTTTTCGACGTGATTTCTCACGAACAGAGACGAATGTATATCATGATAACAGTAATCAGAAACCAATTCAAGGTCAAGGTTCACATGGAAGTAGGAATCTCCATTCCATGTAGCTACCCAGTGATTTTGATTTCCCTCTATTTTGGAAACAGTCTATCAAAGCTACGACTTTGGTCTTCATCTCTGGTTACCTTGGTGAATGAAAAAAACTTCAGAATTGAAACTTTCCGAGTGCATAAAATTATTCATTCTCATAACAGTCATTCAGTTATGCCGGTCCCATCCATGGAGGAAGTATTGCCCCTTGTGTTGTTCCATGGTATTTGATAATAATGATAAGATAAAGATAAACCACCTGCCGCAGCCGCATCTTGTGTTTTGTGTTCTGTGAACAGAAAAGTGAACTCAAAATATTTCAAATTTTCGCAATATTTCTCCGGTTGTTCTTAAATCTATTTAAGTTGTTAACAAAGGTTCTTGCCAAGCATGATTGTGTTTACCCAGCGAAATTCTAGAGGTACCTTGGTATCTCTCTCCCGTCATAGTTATCAGTGATTGAACAGTTGAAATCCAACTCGAAACAACAGTTACACATCTAGTTGAATTTTCGTTTGACTTCGTCATGATATTTGCTGGTAAGTTAGCAGTATGGTGCTTCCTTTTAGGAAGTTCATCGACAGTCTTTTATGCTGTCCTGATCATGCTGTACGGTCAACATATTCCTGCCGTACCCAGCTATTATAATTATTTGTTACTTCTTGGCCACTATTTAACGATGAACCTCCTCATAAGAGTTCTTCTACGAGGGTTCAACTACCAAGTGGCAGTACGAGCATGCATGCTAGGCGCTCTGTTTGCCTGTGGGATGTTCGCTGCAGCATTTGTTCCTCCAAATTATACGATCTTCGGTTACTACGTCTGCGTTCTGTCGTTCTTCCATTTCTCAGAATTTGTCGCCATTTCCGCGTGTAACCCTGAGACCTTGGACATCAACTCTTTCGTCCTGGACCACAGCAAGGACTACAAAATCGCCGCCGTTACCAGCTGGTTGGAGTTCTTCATCGAGAGTTATTTTTGGCCAGATATGAAAACGGTTCGCATCATTCCTGCTATCGGCCTAATTTGGTGCATTGGTGGTGAACTCTTGAGGAAAACCGCTATGTTGACGGCTTCTAGATCGTTCACCCACACTGTGGTTTCGAGGAAACTTGACCACCACGTCTTGGTGACCAGTGGAATATATAGTGTTTTCAGGCACCCTAGTTACGTCGGTTGGTTTTACTGGGCCATTGGAACACAGCTAGTGCTAGCAAACCCTCTCTGCATCATTGCATACGGGTTGGCCTCGTGGAAATTCTTCAACGACCGCATCACAATCGAAGAGTTGACGCTGTTGGATTTCTTTCAAAAGGACTACATCGACTACCAGAAGAAAGTGCCGATCGGTATACCATTCATCAAGGGTTATATTTTGAAAGAATGAGGCCATGTCCACCATGTATAATCCTGTGAATATACAGCTTTTCATGTCAAGTAGGTACTTTTTATACTCTAACTGCATAAACTTAACTCTAACTTAACTTGAGTCACTTGAATGTGATCTTTATTAACATGGAGGATTAAACTTAATTCTGCAATAAAACTAAATTTTTGCTTAGAACTCTCTCTTATTTGTGTGACTTGACGTCAATTCGCGTGTACTTCGAAAATATAATGTAAATTTGGTTACTTGAAACAGATCGCATGTTTAAATAAGTTTATAAGTTTAAATTGACGTTTCAAAGATTTCAGGTGACGGAAAAAGCTACAAAATTACTTGTAGGTATTTACAGAGGTACCTGTAGTGTGAGATTTCCTTCGAGTTCCATTGTAGCTAGTTTCGACTTGGGCAAGAAAGGCAACTAGCTTTACCAGATGTGGATAGAAACATCTCAGAGTCTTAATTATTAACGAGTCTTAAACTATTACACGTACTCAGGATCGAACTATAGTAAACAGTTTATATACCTACTGTCTTTGTTGACCCAGGATTGTGAAAAACTAGGGTTTTTTGAGGTGGTTTTATGGACTGCACCATAGGATACCCAAAATTATCATGTTCTTACTTAGTTACGTATAATAACCTCTCAAAAGAACCATTAGGATGGAAAGTTCCTAGTCTTAAACTCCCCAACTAAACAAGTTCCTGTTGTAATTTCTCTTGTAAATGATCAAACCCTTAGTTTCTCACTAATGTTGTAGATGTGGGAACTTTTCATACTATTGCACTACAACTAATCCGGTAGGTATAAGGTTGACATCGTTTTATTACTTAGAGATTGGTAAAATAGTTTATTGTATTATGATGGCTGTGAAATTAGTCGATTGTAATAATTTCTACCTTCATATTCATTGAACGGTTATACGTTATACGTCCAAGTACGCGTTTATTAGTAGAAAGATCGACGGGTTTCCTGAACTTCATGATCACATTGTGATTCGTTGTCGTGTTTCAGGCGTTTTGAATCGGGTGGTTGGAAACACGATCGTGATTCGTTCAGACTTCAATCACTATGTAAAATTTAGGTGGACACTATGAAAACAATGTTTTCCTCAGTTGAGGTTTTATGCAACATCTGGATTTAAATATTCCCACTGATGCGTTGACATTGGGATATAATTATTTTAATTATTATTCTAACTTTAGATTTTACGTATGTATTATATAATGTTTGTGTTCTGAAAATAAACCTTTAATTTTATTAAGTAAAATCTTTTCCGTTCGGTAATTAGTTTCCTACCTGTAAACGTGAAGGTGCTTTGCATTGTTTCGTGGGGAAAATGTGAATTTGAAGCATATTTTTCAGGAGACTGCGAGGATGGGGCATACCTAATTGACGAAACTTAAAGAACTCTAAGCAGCTTGCGAATAAAATTACAATTTTCTTTCTCTTTGAAACATTTTCTAAATTATAAAATCCTAGGTAGTAGCTCTAAGTGGTTAATGTTTGAAGTTGATTTCGAATCTCCATTGTACAAATTGTGGGCGGAAATTCGAACCACCTGAAGTTCACCAACGCTGACGGTTATTACCGCGTTTTAAAATATTCTGAAAACGGGTTTGGAAAATCTTATACAAGTCGCTATGAAATCGCTTTTTGAAAATGTTCAAAATTTGAACAATTTGTTTGGTACAGTGAGAATAAATTTGCACACTTCATGAACCAGTTACCCACAATTCTGCATGAACCTTGAAGAGAAATTTTGTATCGTCAAAAATTAACTTATCCAGAATTAAGATATCCCGTTCTGTTCTCAAGTAATGAGGAGTAAATAAATCTTGGCTCCATCAGTGCTCTTATAAATCTCACTAAAACCTCGTGACATTTAGCATCGAATTACTTTCTCTTCATATTCTCGTTTTGCCACCAGAAAAGAAAGGGAAAATATTTTTAGTACGATAAAAAATGGTGGGTGCTCAGTTACCTAAAATTCGTGCAGCTCAAGCTTAAAAAACGCTGAAAATTATTACACAATGGTTTATTATTTTTCTGTATTGATCACTCGTCTGCAAAGCCACCAACCAGCCAACATGAAGAAAAACATTGATCGCATTTCGGTCAGCTAAAATTTGAATGGAGATTTTGCGATTCACACTCGTGTTTCTGATTTATTGTACGTCCAACCCTTAAATTCTCGTAGGGAACGAATGGTTTGTCCTACAGGGCTCTGTGTGGTCTCAAAAATTCAATACTATCTTAAATTGATGAGAAAACAATACCTTAACATCAGAATTTTTTGAGTTAGGGCGTTTTCAAAATTTCAAAATTAATTTTTTGACCCTTAGAAGTGACCTACATCAACCAAAAGCTTCGGGGCACAACTAGACCCCAAATGGAGCCTAAATACCAAATTTCATCAAAATCGGTCAATGCTAAGTGGCAAAACTACGGCGGACAGAAGGCCAAATTTTTGTTCGATTTTTGGATTCTACGTACCTTGAAACGTAAACCATCAAATTTGGGGGGGTGTTAAAAAATAAATTTTCTTGGTCGATTCCAAAGGTTCATCATTGAAAATAATAAACCAAAAGCGCGATGGAGAGTAATAAATAATATTTCTCCATGGATGGATCCGTAATCTACGGATGGAGAGTACCTAATAAAGAAAATAATAAACCTGTAATAAGTACAAGTCCGCCCTTCAGGCAACCTCATCAACTGAAAACACCAACAACTCCATACCAACTTCCACCGAGCAACACTACTTCCATGAATCGATGTCCGCCAATAGCCGATGGGGACAGCAACAACCGATGTCCGCCATCAAAAGCCGAGACAACCGAGCGCCACCATCGCGACCTCCCCCATCGTCAAACCAAGATGGCCGGAGGTTATAAATAGGGGTGCCCCCACCACCTGCACCTCATTCAGTCAGTGACGCGTCTCGCAGTAAAGTCGAACCTAGCTACTCGAATCATCCCCTCTAAGTGTACCGGGACAGTGAACGAACTGAGAACCGAACTTGTGATCCCTCGTGACATTAAGTTAAAAGTCGAACTGTCCATCCGCCAGTCTTTGTCTCCTCGAGCCTTTCGCAAGCCAAGGCCCGAACTCGTGGAACATTGCCGCCTTCTCCAATTTCGCCGATACGATCGATACCCAGTACGATCCCCGAACCGGGACAAGTTTGCACCGCGTTCCAGGCACCCCCTATACAAGCCTTCAAGGAAGAGGCCCTGGTCTACACCGCTACGGAGATCTCCACTATAGATCCAAGCTCGGCAAGGGTGAGCCCATTCCCTCACAACCTTCTTGTAAGCGCTTACAATTCAAATTCAAATCTGGCACAACCCCCCCGTAACCATAACGTCCTGTAAAGAGAAGTTAAAGTATAAGAAAGTAAAACGTAATATTGTGTAAAAGCAAAAACCCTCTTGTATAAACATATAAGTAAATTCGTAATATTTGTAAAAACGTAAAACGCCTTGTATAAAAGCTCGACAGATAATTAGCTTATTGTTTCATCAGCAATTTACGAAGTCAACGTATTTTAAAGTATTGAACATTGTCGTAGTCATACGTAAGACCATTTCTATTCAATATAAATGTTCCTAGTAAAATAAGGAAGCCGCAATTATATTACTACAAATTGAAGTATATATTTTATTTTCGTCAGCTCCATCAGAGCAATATTTTTAAGTCCGCTTCACGGCGACAGTTGGAAGTTTCATGAATAAAAACCCTTCGTGTTTTTAATCTTGTGTACTTATTTCAGAGGTTTACCTTTTCAACTATTCAGGTTACTTGCAGGTAAAAAGGTTAATAATCCCTGAGATATTTTGACCAGGGTGGTGGCAGCGACCACTTAGGAAATCCCCACAGGTAGAGTCATCGACCCTCGAACCTTCAGTACGAGGTACGACCCAACCCTTAGGATACCTAAGTACAAACACAGCAAAAATTCACTAAGTCTGAAAGGATCAGGATTGTAAGTAATAACACACATAAATATATTATAACACAAATTTTTATTACAACATTATCACAAAGTATAAACGTAACGCATATTCCAGTAACCTAACACTCGCACTACCATAATTCTTTTTTTTTCATGAAATTTGGGTACTTATTGTAGAAGCAAAGTCTTCAAGTAATAATCATAACTCAAGATAATATTTCGAAGTATCTTTTGATAATAGGAGTCATCTCTACTCGCACACCTATTCAAGAAAATCTAATCTACAATTACAACTAATTCGTATAAATTATCGACGACGAAAATCACGTTTCCACGTCGGTGAATAGTCGTCAGAATCTTGTAATCTAGAAACTCATAAATTCAACAATCCTACCTTTTGTTAACCCAATTGGTGGCAAAGGTGTACTTTTGGTAAAGTCCCCTCAGACCCATCAATTTGGTCGGACATAACACACATTAGCAAAATAGAAATAACATATCCTTTTTACCATACCCAATTATCTCAATAGGGTAACAATCACAAACCTAAAGGTGTGGCCTCGAGACAAACTAGTATTAGTGCCTCGAGATCATCCCTCCTTCTTCACAGACATGGACCTAGTATCCATACTTAGTATCCAGACATGGACCTAGTATCCATACTTCCATGTTGAGCAGAGCTACCTTCCGTTATCACCAAATGGATGTTACAATATCAAAAGTATCCACGACAACATTCTTCCATTTTGATTTTTTGATCGATTTCGAGTGCTTGTGGCGTGAATTTTCCTAGTTTCCGTAGCATTTTTCTTTCACTATCAATGAGCCCTAGGCTCATCTGACTGTTCTACGTAAGTGATAAATGATCATAGAAAGTTAATTCGTCTTTCTGTTAGAAAAGTGATTCTTTAGCGTCTAGGAATAGAACTCCTGCTTGACACCTAGCTACGTCGCCGTGAACACAGAGGTGAGCTTTTGATGTTTTCATCATACATTGACGTCTAGTCTCAAATAATAACGCACAACGGTATTATTCAAATTCTTGATTTTGTCATTAAATTTTAATATTAAATATACTACCAGGAAGTTACTTCTCACCCACCTATTCGATATTTATTTCCTTGTAATTCACCTGTTTTCTTTGGAACATATTGCGTTGGACGTGTTCGTTCTGTAATGTAGGTACTTACTTGTTTGTTTGAAATGTAGAATAAAATTATTCTTTTCCTTGTTGCAGTATGGCGTATTCAATGAACTCAGTGAATATATCTATAGAAGCTCCGGTTGAGAACCAGATTCAGGAAATAACGTACGATGGACAAGAGCTTTATCAAACGTAAGTTTCCAAATGGTTGATTTTAATGTTTGTTACAAGTTATCATTACAGCCTGGTTTATTATTAATGCGATACTACTTAGATCTACGCTTCAGTTTTGAGCATGATTGTGACTTCATTTGTGGCTTAGGTACCGCTTTTCATTGTGCCGTTCGATGGGGAATTTGCTTCAATTTTAGATTCTGGAATTTCAAGCCAAATCCTATAATGAGGGCCCTAGAATAACGTTTAACGCCAGGAATACCAAGAGAGAAAAATTACCGTAGGAGAAAATATCTAAACGAGAGAAGCGGTGTCAAAAAACACCACAAAGACCAAGGAAAACTGATTACGTCACTCCAAAGGGTTTCTCTTGGGAAACTGTGCTCTGGCGAAGCGTAAAAGAAGTTTCGGCAAATAGTGTCAGAGAACGTCAACAGGTAGAGTCGTAGGCGCCCTCGTGACCTCATGAAACGATCCACTCGAATAATGTGATTCAAATATCAAAACTAACTAATATAGAAACTAAATAAGAGAAGGTGAAGATTAATAATGTTCGATAAACTATTAGATAGAATCGTATTGTAAAAAAAGAGAGTAAAATCTGCCAGTTCGTGGCAAACTCGTGAGTTTGATCATGTAAGCTAGTTGTTTCATGTGCGCTAGCAGAGGTAGCGCTGCTACCACCAGTGTGCCCATTGTGAGCGGGCATTCACTACCAGGTCCGGCCTTGGTCTCCACATCAGACGGAAGCATCCTGTTGCTGCTAATGCTGCTATTGATATTGAACGAATACAGCCCAGGTATGCTTCCGAGGAGTTGCGCAGGATGGCGGCAGATGAGGCAGTGGCTGTGCGTAATGGGGTACGTAATATTAATGTTTATCTAAATGAACGTTTTCCCACGCGCACAGTCATTGCAATCAAGAACATCCGCCTGAAGCCCCACTATAAGCAGCTTGTCCAGGAAGCTATCCTGGCAAATAGCAGTGGGGCTTCTCCCGCATCTCCTGTTGCTGATGTGGAGCAGCAGCCTGCCATTCAGTATCCCTCCCCCGGGACCTCCGGTCTTCTTGCCGATCTGAAGACCAAAGTTTTAAGGCTCGGGGGGCAGGTAGGTCGTATTGAAGGCTATGAAAGCACCTACCTGCAGGATCTGGTGAGGCGGGCTGTTGAAGGGCTGGATAACCTGGAAGACGAGGTTGCAGCCTATTTAGGGAGAATCTTCCCGCGGGTTGGGGACGCGACCGTGATGCGGCACCAGGGGGGACCTCCTCCTAGAATGGTGTTGCGTGGAGGTCGCAGAGCAGCTAAACAAGCAAGACGGCGGGAGTACCACCGGGTTCAGAGTTTGTGGAGGAAGCATCCGGCGCGTGTGGCTGCGGAGGTACTGGAGGAGCCTGGGGAAAATCAAGTTCAACCCCCTCTCCAGGAGTTTGTGGATTTCTGGGAGCCACTTCTGAGTGCTCCCAGTCACGACCCTGGGGAGTGTGTGGTTCCCCCAGTCTCCACCAGGGATTCCTTGCGCAGCATCATGTGCTCGCCGGTGCTGTCTGACGAGGCACACAAGTGCCGTGTCAGGAACTCCACTTCCGCTGGACCCGATGGTGTTTCCGCCCGACGCTGGAATAAAGCACCTAAGACGATTAAGCTGCTCATCCTCAACCTGCTCCTCCTTGCGGGAAGACCCCCGAAAGCATTAACCCGTACCCGAACCGTGTTTATTCCCAAGAAAGGGGGAAGTGGGCCTGGAGGCTATCGGCCGATCTCTGTATCTTCGGTAGTCTTCCGCCACTTCCAAAAAGTACTGGCATCTCGACTCCAGGTGGCTGGTGTCATTGGTGATGTCCAGAGAGCGTTTCGGCCAGCGGATGGCACAGCGGAGAACCTTACGGTTCTCCAAACTGTCATCTCGCTGGCCCGTATTAAACGCCGGCAACTCCATCTCGCCGCTCTGGACGTCGCTAAGGCCTTTGACACAGTCAGTCACCTTGCCCTGACCGATTGCCTTCGTGGTGTCGGGGCCCCATCTCGGTTAATCGAGTATGTGGCCTGTCTGTACCAGGAAGGCGTGACGGTCCTCGAGGCAGGAGGTGAGGTGTCAGGGGACATACGGATCGGGCGTGGGGTACGCCAGGGGGATCCCCTATCCCCACTTCTCTTCAACCTGGTCGTGGATACGGCCTTGGGTAAGCTGCCCACAGAAGTAGGGTTTGATCTCGCCCCTGGGGTGCGAGTAGGAGCATTGGCTTTTGCCGATGATGTTATCCTACTCGCAGAAACCCGTGAGGGCTTGCAGATCGCCCTCAATGCATTTGCTAAGCAGCTAGCCGGGTGTGGACTTGTGGTTAACCCTGATAAGTGTGGGTCGGTCTCCTTGGTCCCGTCGGGTCGCCAACATAAGGTGAAAGTTGTGGATGGGGGTTTTGTCATTGGACAGTCCTCCATCCCATCTCGATCCGTGTTGGAGGTTTGGCGGTACCTTGGAGTCGACTTCATGGGGGTGGCCACTATAACTGCCAGCCGTGTGGACCTTGGTAGAGCGCTAGCGCGCGTTACCAAGGCTCCATTGAAGCCACAGCAGAAGCTGCGCCTCCTTCGCACGTACTTACTGCCGAAGCTAACCTATGGGTTAGTCTTTGGCAGGCTTACGGCGGGGAGGCTGCAAGAATTAGATCGAGAAGTTCGCTCTGCTGTGCGCTCTTGGCTGAAGTTCCCACCTGGTGTCCCAAGTGCCTATGTTCATGCACCGGTCAAATCCGGTGGGCTTGGCATTGTGTCTCTCTCGGCATGTATCCCTTCTCTGCGCCGCCAGCGCCTGCTAGCCCTTCAAGGGTCGAGCTGGGAGGTCGCCCGTGCGGCTGCTGATCTTGATTTTGTCAGGCAGCAGTTAGCATGGTGCGACCGAGCAACACCATCTGCTCCGAAACCCAGTTCGTCTGCTGAGTTCGCTGCTGCGCTGCATGAATCAGTAGATGGTAAAGAACTCCGACAGTGCTCCGAAAGCCTTCTCTCATCCCAATGGGTAGATTGGGCTTCAGAGGGCATTGGGGCCCGCGACTACCGACACTTTCACGCCATCCGCGTGGCATCTTTGCCAACTGCGGTCAGGTGTTCAAGAGGTAGTCGCGGGACAACCCTACCCCTTTGCCGCGCCTGTCGGAGTGGAAATGAACATTTATATCATGTAGTGCAGCAGTGTCCTCGGACTCATGGTGGCCGCATTTAAACCCTGCTAAGTGCTCAGTCATAACTTTCCATAGAAGCGACCATCACCTGACGCACAACTATCACCTCTGTGGTGCCCCTCTCTTGAGAGTTGATGAGATAAAGGATCTGGGAGTCATCTGTGATGAGCAGCTCAATTTTAACAAGCATGTTGAGGTTGCTGCGGCTGGAGCGATGAGAGCCCTGGGTTTTGTCAAGAGGAACACTAGAGAGTTTACTAAGGTTGAGCCAATTGTTCTTCTATACAAGGCCCTGGTGCTACCAAAGCTGGAGTATAGTTCCCAAGTGTGGTCTCCCTTTTATGCCACCCATAAGTATACCCTGGAAAGAGTTCAGCGGCGATTTCTCCGTTACGTGGCCTACAAGCTTGGTATTCCCGGGGATGAAATAGACTACGACGCTCTCCTTGGCAGATGCCGCCTTCAGACTTTGGAGAAGCGCCGACTGCTGGCAGATATGTCGTTCCTGCATAAGCTGCTCCACAACAGGATCTCCTCGCCCGACCTTCTGTCTAGGTTAAATTTTAGGGTTCCTCAAGTCTCCACGCGCCTCTCTCACCCATTCTTCGTCTCATTCTCCCCGTACAACTATCTTCAACACCGTCCGCTCCATAGAATACCACGCCTAGCAAATCATCTCTTATCCCTCTATCAAGACCTCGATATCTTCACCAGCTCTTTCAACGAATTCAAGTCTGCCATAAATTCTTCACCTTTTTATTAGTCACCCCTTCTCTTTTTCACTAAATGTATCATTGCTTCTTCCGATCTTTTTTTTTTTAATTTACTTTGTAATTGGGCTCGCCCGTTTCTACAATAAATAAATAAATAAATAAATAAATAAATTCTACGTCATGATGCGGTCGCCAAGCAGATAGCAGGTGCTTTGTCATCTAGCGGCTGGGATGTTGAGAGAGAGAGATTGTATCACATGCCAAGTGACCAGGGTAAGAAGCCCGACATTGTTGCCGTCAAGCCCGACCAGTCTTGCATTATCCTGGATGTCCAAGTTGTCAATGGCAGCTTGGACATGGAGCAGACTTGGCGGGCCAAGATAAGGAAATATGACACAAATGATTTACGGCAAGCAGTGTCGGAGCTAAAAGGAGTGGCACCCAACAACATCAGGGTGATGGCTGCAACCTTGTCATGGCGCGGTGTGTGGTGCGGGAAAAGTGCCACGGAGTTGCGCGAGTTGGGCATCTCGGTAGGCGTGCTCCGTGGTATCACCACCCGTGTCCTGCTCGGCTCATATTTGAACTGGTGGTCGTTTTATAGAGGCACTTCCCTTCATCCTTCTCTCCCACCCCCACCTTCCTCATCTTCCCTTATCACTAGGGCCGGCGTCGGGTGAGTCCTGGGCGTCCTCCCCATTATATTTGATTTATTTATTTATTTTAAATTTATGGCGTGCCCCCTCCGTCACCAAAGACATTTTGTCTTGAGGGGAGTTAATTCGAAAAAAAAAAAAAAAAAAAAAATAAGGAGAAACTCGTCACGTCACAGTCTCTTAGTACATTCAAAATTTCCATCTTCCTGAAATTCTCCAAATTTTTTTGGATGCGTTTTCGAGCAGCGCACTAGGGTTTTCTCCCATATCAGTGAACCCTCTTTCGAAAAAAAATATGAGGCAAATTCGCCATTTTCACTTTGATTTGCGTTGCTTAGGTACATAATTTTCACTGTTATGCTGAATGGAATTTTATTTTTTTTAACTGTTTTTCACCCACTCAACCTATCGATTTTTCTAATCGAAGGCTGAGAGGGTTATGTTTAGTTGGTACTGAAGAAGGCCTGAGAACTGTTTCTTGAGCAGATGTGTGTGATGAAGTTACCTAAAAAAAATTCATGTTCAGGCTGGATTCTGGAAGAAGTGGGCCTGGATTTCAAGGATCTAAGACTAGTTAGGAACCTGTATTGGGGACAAAAGGCGCAAGTCCGAGTGGATGGATTGCTCTCAGAACAGATATCAGTGGCCAAGGGGGTCCGGCAAGGCTGCACTTTGTCGCCATTGCTTTTTAACATTTATTCCGAGCAGGTGTTCAAGGAGGCTCTGAATGATTGTGATGTCGGTATCCCTATAAATGGATTGCCTGTCTCCAATTTGCGATATGCCGACGACACTGTACTGCTGGCACACTCTGAGGTTGAGCTTCAGGCTTTATTAGACAGGGTGGCTATTGCCTGCAGGAAATATGGCCTGGCTATTAACGTAGCAAAAACGAAGTCGATGGTTATATCCAAGGTAGTGAATGGTGGTATTCGACTGTCAGTTGGCGGACGACTTATCGAGCAGGTTGCTCGGTTCAAGTACTTGGGTCAGTGGGTGTCGGAGACGTGGTCACTTGAAGGGGAGCTGCGTGGTCGGATTGAGATAGCTCGGGGTGCCTTCAATAACATGCGGGCTATATTGTGTAGCCGGGATTTGAGTTTCGCGTTGCGTTGGCTTGTAGTGAAGTGCTACATATGGTCTATTCTCCTGTATGGAGTGGAGATTTGGACTCTAAAAGTTAAGGACATTAACCGGCTGGAGGCTTTTGAAATGTGGCTGATTCGGCATATGCTGAGAATCCCCTGGACCGCCCGACTCCGCAATGAGTACATCCTTCAGCAAAACTCTCTAATGCGCGAACTGCTGACAACAATAAAAAGGCGCAAGGTTTCCTACTTGGGGCATGTAATGCGTGGACCCAAATATGGGTTTTTGCAAACCATTATGATGGGGAAAATCAGCGGACGTAGAGGAGTTGGAAGGAAGCGGGCCTCGTGGTTGTCAAATATTCGTAGCTGGACAGGAATCGACCGAGCCGCGGACCTGTTTCACCTGGCGCAGGACCGTGAGAGATATGCGGATATGATCGCCAACCTTCAATAATGGAGATGGCACTACAAGGAGAAGGCTATCTTCATCAAAAATCTATTCTATTTGCCCCTATGCAGAAGGAAAAATGAAATTTGACTACCCTACCGAAGAAAGTTTTATCACATCCTCAGCATTCTTTAACTACTACCTAATGGTTATGTTGTTTTGTTCATAAAACTAAAAATAATAGTTTTGAATTAATTAAAAGCTACGTTACTGGTTCTACATTTTAACTAAAAATGTAAATGCTACTATGTATATTCAAACGAACTCAAGTAACAGTAGACACAGCTACATTACGTGGGGAATAACAGGCTTTCCCTCTCCCAGAAGGGGAAGAGCAGCTGCACTACTTTTCACGTCTGCACGTATTTTTCTTGAGGAGGACAAACAGCTCTAACGGGAGCTAGGGAGACCAAGTTTTTATGACTTCTTGTCAAGAAATCAGCTCACCCCAGGTCATCAGCTCACCTCAGGTGAAGGGTTTTTAGGGTTGAAAACAGAAAGAAGGTCAGGATGCAATGGATAAGTTCTCCCTATGTTTTTTCCATGTGCAGTTGGAGGGCTCTGGCGCCCTCTATTTCACGCCTTGGGGAATACCCTAGGCCCTGGGGAAACCTTGTAGATTGTACCTGAATCTGCGGATCAGGGTGAGGGGAGCCCAAAAGCACTGAAGCCTGGTGGCTTATTGTGCTTCTCCGCAGATTCTATTGTCTAGTCAAACAGTCCCAGCCCTTTAGTAAGGGCCAGTAGTGGTTTGGCTAGGTTAGTGCAGGGGAATGCCTCCATGGGTGTCGGTGACCCAAAGAGTTGGAACCTGCGGGTTGATAGAGCTTGGCAATCAAAAATTATGTGGGAGGCCTTTTCTTCAGCCTCACCACATAGCCTGCATAGGGTTGTATCTTGCGTCACCCCAATGCGGTTAAGGTGGAATCAGAGTGGGGTGAAGCCTGTTACCAGACCAACCACTAGCCTGACTTCCCTGTGGCTTAGCCGCAGCAGCTCCTCAGAGGCGCTGGGGTTGGGTTTGGCCACCATGCGCTTACTTAGAGCATGTCCTCCTAGGTTTGACCATCTTCTTTTGGTTTGGTTTGTGACCCACCGATTTACGGTCGCCCTGAAGGAGGATTTGGGAATGCCGACGGCCGGCTCCGGACCAATGAACGGAGTCAGTGAGCCTTTTCTGGCCAGCGCATCAGCATTCTCGTTTCCCATTACCCCACTATGCCCCGCCCCCCACTCCAGGGAAACCCTGTTGCGTTGTGACAGGGAGCAGAGGTTATGGTAACAATCCCACACTAACTTAGAGTTAATGGTGGAAGCTACCAAGGCCTTGATCGCAGCCTGGCTGTCCGAGAGAATGCGGATGTGTACACCATTGTGTCCCCTCCGCAGACTCTCCCCAGCGCAGACATCGATTGCAAGTACCTCGGCTTGAAAAACTGAGGCAAACGCTCCCAGAGGAGCCGAGTGGCTCCATTCAGAGTTTGCCCCATAGATTCCAATCCCTGTCCCATTCCCCATTTTGGATCCATCTGTATACCAGAACAGGTCGTTGGAACAGCATTGAAAGACTCGCCGCCCCTCTGTCGTTATGATCGATTTGAAGGGGTGTGTTTCAGCGTAAGTTCTGGGCATAATGTCTGCTACCATGTCAAGCATGGGTTCGCATAGAAGACCCAGGATTCCTGTCCAACTTTAGGTCACCATACAACACAGCAATACACCAGAATGGGTCTTACTACCGCAGTATAGATCCAGCGGACCATACTTGGTTTTAGTCCCCAGGTTTTCCCACATGAGCGTTTGGCCCTCATGAGAGCACTAAGTGCTTTTGCCTTTTGCCTTTTTTTGGGGAAACCTTGGAGAACTCCTAGGTCTTTGACCTTCTACCTTTCGTTTTATTTGCAAGGAACGCATTTATGAATTTATAGTTTGATAATACGTTATTGGTAGCCGACACATTAACAAGAAACACGTTTAATACAATTTGGCAAAGTTTTGTAACACTAATATATATTTTTTCCTGTCTCAGACCGCTCACAATGTCGGAGAGTCTGGCCAAATTGGCGCAGAAGATAGACTTCAGCAAGACGGGTTATGAAGAGCTCAAGAAAGAAACGGAAGCAGCGAACGAGGCAGGTGCTGAAGAGGACAGTACTCCCAAAGATACTTACCAGTCTTCCATATGGCCCTGGGACTCAGTTCGAAACAAGCTGAGGCACGTATATTAACTAGTACACATTTTTTTACCTGGAAAACCCCAAGACATCAGTGCTATAAAATTTCAGCATCTTGATTTGGTCATCAAAGTTGTTTAGGTACCTGCTAATATTTTATTTTGATATTTACTCTATAGGAGTGCTTACACTGAAGTATGTGTCCTTGCGGATGTCCTGGCTATTGCTAAAGAAAAGAGATACCTGGTGCTGGACCCCGTTTCTCAAGATCAGACTGAAACCAGATCTATGACTCAAGTGTATGCAAGAAAGAAGGTTAGTACTGTATATTTATTGTTTTCTCTATACAGGTTATATTGTAAGCCTAGTGACCCTAGTTCTCAATTTCTAGCCATCTTGAGCTACATCCAAATGAACGAGCCGAACTCGACCTTACTGTTTCCTTATGTTCCATACACCCAAAATCACCTCATTTAAATGACATCATGGATGAACAGATATAAGAACTGTTCAACTTGACGAAGTGGTTTTACATTGTTGCCTCATTCGGATATTTTTCTCTGTAGTAATTCTGAATCTTGCATTGTCCTTCAGGCATTGGCAGGTGCTGGATCGGTTTTGCTGACAGGAGCTGAGCGCTTGCGTGCCAGCCAGACTGAGGCTGCCCGCAACAGATCCGTCCCTGACTTCCACATCGAACTTCTCCGCTTGCGACAAAACTGGCGCCTCAAAAAGGTTTCAAACACCATCATCGGGGATCTCTCCTACCGTACAGCTGGATCCAAATTTCCCCAGACTGGGATGTTCGAGGTAATTTTACTTAATCTTTACCATCAACATACTGCAATCGAACTTTCTTGATTCATTAATCTGCCTTCATTTGAAAGTTGTTTAAAGCAAAAGAATCTAACGGCTAGTTTTTTATTCGTACAGTATTTTGAATAATTATTGACGTTTTCTACCTAAATGTTACAATTGACAAAACAATCCAAAATTGTAAAATTTTAGGTAACTAAAGCAGAAGACGAAGGAGAGAGACCAGGGAGTCCTCCACCATCCCCAGGCGCCAATCCCAAGCCGGCCTCAGCTCTCAGAGTCACTGTTCCCAGCGAACTTCAGGGCGTTGCATACATCGAAGTGCTCTGTCAAAAAGGTACCAATTTAACCATGTATACGAATAGAGGGCGGTGTTTTTAAATTTTCTAGTGGATGAAATGTTTTCTTAGTATAAGTATAGTAAGAGGTCAACCTAAAGACTAGGCGCTATCCGTGGAGAATGTGGCAACTCCGGCTAGGCTCGCTGGTGGTAAAATTAGTTTCTCGTACGTCCAATGGAGTGCTCTGATTAAAATTACCTTGGAAAGATCACATAAACTTTTTTCGAGTTTCAGTGATAATTTTCAACATTAATGAATGATAATATCATTCATTATCTATTATCTATTATCTATTATTATTATATATTCACATATTATGTCTTCTGTCTGATAAGAAATAATGTCGAAAAGACCCTTTTTTCTATTACAAAAAGGACCCAAAAACCCAAAGTCCTAACCATGCACAGTGCAGAACACGAGCGTCTAAATCACACCTACAGCATTAGTTCATGAATCCTCCGCTAGGGATAATAAACAGTTTTTCCTTTGAATCAGATGAGATAAGCTCATTTACATATTTTGATAAAGCTTAATGCGATGCAGCTGATTCAAGGGAAAAATGCTTTATACTTTACAAAAAATGCTTTTTGTCAACAGAACCAATGTAAAAAGTTGGCACTCGGAAAAAGTTGGTGTGATCTCTCCAAGGTAATTTTAATCAGAGCTCTCTATTGGGGGTACGAGAAACTACTTTTACCACCAGCGCACCTAGCAGGAGTTGCCACTTCCTCTACAGATACCGTCTAGTAACCTAAAGCTTTTAAGCGAATATCGATGGGTACAAAACAGCATAATATGTTGTTCATATTATGATGGGGAAAAAAATGGGATTTTGAGTTTTTGAATTCTCTCAGAACACAATTTCTAGCGAAATATCCGTTGCCACCTCCTTATTATTTTTCCGTTGAACAACATGCATTATGAAGTTCCTGACGGCAACCAGTGTTATCAAACGTTTTTTCCTCTCCCCTGGAAACCAGCCAAATTTTCATAACACATGTCCTGTCGAAATCGATATCCTAGTTACTTCTGGTTTCACGAAAAAGACTATTAAACATTGCGGCGGGAAGTGGACTGTATTAATTATTCAATTTTGGATAGGGCTGTAATTCACTAGGCGGTATCCATATAGGAGGTGGTAACTCCAGCTAGGCGCGCTGGTGGTAAAAGTAGTTTCTCGTACTACCAATAGAGTGCTCTAATTAAAATTACCTTGGAGAAATCACCCCAACTTTTTACGAGTGCCAACATTTTAAATTTTTGGTTTAATGTTTTCAATTATAAGCCTTTGGAATCGAGCAAGAAAAAAAAATTTTAACCCCCCCTCAAAATTTGATGTTTTACGTTTCAAGGTTATACGTTTTCAGAAGACATAAATCATCCAACTCAACAACATAATTAATTAATGTTGGAAATTGTCAGTCACACTCGAAAAAATTTGATGTGATCTCTCCAAGGTAATTTTAATCAGAGCACTCTATTGGACGTACGAGAAACTACTTTTACCACCAGAGCGCCTAGTGGGAGTTGCCACTTCCTCTAGGGATAGTCTGAATCTGAAACTCCTAATTTTTGGGACTGAAAGGTTGAATTTGGTGAGTAAATAAAATTAATGTTTCGAGAAGTACCTTTTGACAGCTCTCTGGTTGCCTCAAAGGCCCCTGGGCGTAGATTTGTCGATGTCTCGAAATCTTGAGGATGGTTGATGATGAGGAAGTCAGTAATCATAAGAAGATTCAAGTCCAGGGGAGGATCGCATGATTGAATACTTGAAATACTTGATCGCCAGATGGACCCAAATTCATTACTGTTGTATTTGGTGCGCTTTTTGAGTTTCTGTTGAGGCGTTGGGGGCGAGAGAGAGATGCAAAAAAAGAAGGTAAGGCGTTGGGGGAGCATCTATGCCCAAGCAGACATCGTTGTTTAGAATTGGTTGGAGAGCAAACCATTAAAAGACCAGGAAGGAAACTAAACAAAACTATGGTGAGAACTTGTCGGTAAGAAATGTAGCCGAATTGAAGACGGCATCCCTGATTTCACACTTTCTCTCGCTGTTACATTCACTTTTACTAACCACTAAGTGCTGTTTAATGTATCTCCATTGTTACTGGCAAAGTAGGTCGTACATATTTTTCAGATCAAGAAGATCTTTGTTCGGCTTCCATCAATCTTCAACACTCCAACGCTACTACGTACGGAGCTGACGTTCATTGGCAGCAAAGACTCGAGTCCGCTCAGAACGTTCTGTTCTGCAAAGAACTGTTCAATCAGCTCGCCAAAGAGGCAGTTCAGCTGCACTCTCCCATCCCGCATATGGTTGTTGGAAACCAAATCATGGCTAGCGTAAGTTATATTTATATGTGAACACACATCTCACGAATCCATTGAATTATTCATAAGGCGGAGCATCCTACTGCACGACTGGAATTTTTCAGACTTTTCCTGGAATCCAGTTGATTATCAAGTTGCGCCATTCGACTGGTGAAGGAGAGAAAAAAGCAGGGCAGAAGAGCGATCATGATCACGTTCTGGAGCACTCGCTTCATCAGCTGTTGAGGGAAGTTCATCACAAGAACACGCACCATCCGTTCCCGCATCCGTCATCCGCTCCTTTGGGGCCCAGCAAGAGGAGAGCTGTGGCTGGACCACATGCTGCTGACAGACACACACTCCTTGAAATGACAAATAGGTAAAACAGTCTCCTTTATAATTATTATTATTATTGAAGTTTTAAAAAATCGAATGTACCTGTATTGCGGATGGGTTTTGTTCCAGTGAAACCTTGTTAGAACAGATAATCAAGCAAGCTCAACACTATTTGATTCGAATGAGAACTGAATACGTATTGGACACCATAATTAAAGAAGTGAAGGATCCATTAATCGTCACTCACTGGAATGCACTGAATTCTCCAACTCTTTCCTGTGTGAAAATCAACATCATCACCCACGGGTAAGTTGAGTAGAGAAACGACGAGTCTTCTGACTGATTCCACTCATCTATCTTTGGTTGGCAGCAATGAAATTTTCCTTTTTTCAGTAATCCTAGCGTTAATACTTATTTTTTCTACTTTTAGGTACGACACCACATGCCGAACTTCGCTAGTTATTCAAGTTGGGGAGAAATCTTTGAAGTGTGTCTGCAGGGATGGAAAAGTGATGCACATGTCTTACGAACCTCAGGAGCTACGAGATCTTATTTACTGCCAGGTAGGTTTGGTACTTCGTGGATTCTTCACGGGAGACTTCTTGCTGTACTTTGTGTGGTTATTCTGGATGTGACGAGTTACTTACCTAACTAGAAGAAGCAAATTTCTTTGTTGTAGTAGTTTGGATTCAGGAAGTTATTCAACCTGCAGCCTACATGCTTTTACTCTTCTCTTGCCTTGTGTGTTGGTATATTCGAATCAACTACTTACCCAATTTTATCCATTGCATTTTCAGATCTTCCAGCACCAGATTCAGGCCGTTCAGTCTCTCGCTAAATGCATGGGATGGCACCACCTCGCTAACAGCTCACACTTAGGCATCGGCGCTGTTGAGCCTCTCGGTAACGCTTGCAGCTGTATTCTCGCTTCTCCAATGGGAGACAGGTCAGTATTTTTTATCATTAAAAAATGCAACAATTTAAAAAAGTCGGGATTTTTACTGATTCATACTAGTTAGGAGTAAGTACGAGTATATCCTGATGTCTAACAGGTAAATTCCCGGGAATTATTTTTTACCTTGGCTCTTCATTATATCCATTTCACCTCATGAAATTCTCCCCAGAGGCTTCGAAAAGTACCATGCAATAATATGGTTGTGAACCTCTTGTAAAGTTGTGTTGTAGATAAATCTTGAAGGCTATTTGATTGCAATCAGTGTAGATTCTAAAAGGAAAACTACCATTATCAATCAAAATCCCAAACATATTGATAAAATCTAGCATTTGGTTCTCTTTTGTGCACAAGCATGTTTTCTCACCCAAGAAAATGAGGTAGTTGAAAAGCCTTGAAGTTCCATCAAGGCTCTTGATTCCTGGAACTTTTCTTCTAAAAAGGTTCAATCTTCAATATAAGTTTGAACTGTTGATGCAATTGAAAGCATGATTGCGCACTAGTTCGGTAGCCAGAACCTTTCAGTAGGGAAGAACTGTCACCAAAAGACTCCTCGCTTCTACTAGTGGGGTCCATCCATTACAAGAGGATCGAAGCTCTCCACCTGTATAGCATTTCCAAGTCAAATCCAACCTTTTCCAAGTCAAATTCAACCTTTTCCAAAACAAATTCAACCTTTTCCTAGTCAAATCCAACCTTTTTTAAGTCAAATTCAACCTTTTTTAAGTCAAATTCAATCTTTTCTAAAACAAATTCAACCTTTTCCAAGTCAAATTCAATCTTTTCCAAGTCAAATTCAATCTTTTCCAAAACAAATTCAACCTTTTCCTAGTCAAATCCAACCTTTTCCCAGTCAAATCCAACCTTTTCCAAGTCAAATCCAACCTTTTCCAAGTCAAATTCAACCTTTTCCTAGTCAAATCGAACCTTTTCCAAGTCAAATCGAACCTTTTCCAAGTCAAATTCAACCTTTTCCAAGTCAAATCCAACCTTTTCCAAGTCAAATTCCACCTTTTCCAAGTCAAGTTCAACCTTTTCCAAGTCAAATTCAACCTTTTCCAAGTCAAATCCAATCTTTTCCAAGTCAAATTCAACCTTGTCCAAGTCAAATCCAACCTTTTCCAAGTCAAATCCAACCTTTAGCAAGTCAAATTCAACCTTTTCCAAAACAAATTCAACCTTTTCCAAGAAGGTATCTTTTGAGCAGAAGCAAGTCTGTTCACGAACGCTAAAAGTGGGGTATCGAAGTCATGAGTTAGACAAGTGAGCTGCAGTTGGCACTGAATTGCACGAGTATTGTTTTCAGCCCAGTCCCCAATCACATACAAGCATTTAGGGCTTGTGCGTACTTTTCGTCATATCCCTAATAATGGTGAAAAGGTTGAATTTGACTTGCTAAAGGTTGGATTTGATTCGGACAAGGTTGAATTTGACTAGGAAAAGATTGGATTTGACTTGGAAAAGGTTGAATTTGACTTGCTAAAGGTTGGATTTGATTCGGACAAGGTTGAATTTGACTAGGAAAAGATTGGATTTGACTTGGAAAAGGTTGAATTTGACTTGCTAAAGGTTGGATTTGACTTGGAAAAGGTTGAATTTGACTTGGAAAAGGTTGAATTTGACATGGAAATGCTATAGATGCCTCTCAGCCCACCACCCTCCTCTAAACCAGCTGGAACTGAGCCAATCTCTACTCCCATCACAAGTACCCATCAGCCAGGTTCTTCTCAACCCCGACAGCTAGAACTAAGCTAGCTCCTTCTTGCTACCTCCTCTTACTACCAGGGAATTTCATGGGGTCCTAGACTGAATATCTTTTTTCAGAATTATGTTTGTTCTTGAGAGAAGGGTGAATGAAGTATACTTGACGTTATTTTCAGTAGCTACTATTAACTGCATGTTTACTCCAAATACACAAAGATACCAATTAATGCACTTTTCGTCATTCTCTCGTTCGTTTCTGTACTTTATTTCCTGTTTATTCTTTTAGGTTGATAGCTGTACGATGCGAACCTCACGGTGGAGTTCAAGTGTCGATCGCACATTCTCCCAAGAAAGACTTTTTCAGCGGTCAACTTGTCAAAGAGAGGAAATGGGAGAATTTGGGTGGCGGTTTCAAAGAAGTCCGGTGGGATAAAATGGAAGGCAAAAACTTCCTCAATAAGATGGAGCTGCTCATGGCAAGTCTCACCAGCTCGTAATCTCATTATTTCTATAACCTCTCGAATGAAATATCTATCCGAATTTACTTCATTAACTATCTTAACTTTTGATATTCGTGGTCTAAAGTGGTTGGAATTTTCAAGTGTTTTCACCGTATTTGAACTCGATGTTGTGAGTACCTTTGATGTTTTCTTTTTGTAAAAACGTGTAAATATGTAAATACATTTTCAATTTATTAAATATAGATTTTGTCTTTTGAAATTTTATTTCATAGCCTTTTGTTTCATCTGTTCATAATCGTCCTTCCGATGCCGAATGGAACTTCATTTTTTGCTCCATTCTGTATTTTGTTTAACAAAAATTCTTAATACTTTAACTGGTTGGGGTGATGGGGAATTTGCCTCAATTTTAGATTCTGGAATTTCATTCAAGTCAAACTCTGTAATAGGGCCCTAGAATAACGTTTTACACCAGGGGTACCCAAGGAAAACAAAATTACCATAGAAGAAAATGCCTAACAAGCGAAGTCTCTGTCAAAAAACACCGCGAAAATCGAGGGATATCGTTACCGTCACACGAAAAAACGACGCGAAAAGTGACCAGATTCACATGCTGTGCGCTCTGGCGTAGAACTCCCAGATAGTAGAGAGTTTTCGCCACATCAGGCGCGACAACTTGAGATTGTGACGACTCGAGACAGATGGGGCCAGCAGATGCAGATGCTAACTCTTTTTTGGTGGACACAAAATCCTGCTACATACGATGTAAATTGAAATTGGTTATAAAAGTATGAGGTTATGAAAGGTACAGTTGTCAAGAAAGCCGTCGTCCTCGACGCCGCCGAAAGCCAGCATTTGGCGGTGTCCAAGATGACCGAGCTCGCCATCCAAGTCGTCACCCATGCGCAGTCACCATTTTCAGACGGTTGCATGGATATTACACGCGGACGTCGTCACAAAAGACGTGGCGAAAACTCTCTAGTACCGCAGAACAGCAACACGAAACAATCCAGTCAAATGACCATTCAAATAACGAAACTAACTAAATATGAGAGGATGAAGACTATTAATGCTTGATAAACTAATAAGAAGAATCCAATTGTAAAAATAGTGAGTAAAATTGCTTCTTTTGGTCACTTGCACGTCCGGGTTTTTTCTCTTCCCCAGTCGCACGCTCCTGTGTTCGATCACGTAAGCTACAGTTTCATTTGAATTTCCAGAGGTAGCGCTACCTCAGAGGGGCACAGCTCCTCCTATGAAGTCAGATTGGTTAGAAAATCCGTTTCATTGCTCCCTTAGCAACAGATTGCCCCTTCTTTTGAAATTTCCATCTTCCTTAAATTCTCCTGGAAAAATTGAAAATTTTTTTGGATGCTTTTTCGAGCAGCACACCGTGGTTTTCTTCCATAACAGTGAACCCTCTTTCGGAGGGAGGGGGGGGGGGTGTGTGACGCAAATTCTTCATTCGATAATTAGAACCACCTGTAATACTTGTAGGTATAAATCAATTTTAGGCGCAAAAATCGGTTGTTCAGCTAAGCTACAAAATTATGGCAGTCTGTACTTCAGAGTGAGAATGAGCGGAGGGCTCATTTGAACCAAAGGCTTGTTTTTTAGTCTCTTTGCACCTATATTTGATTAAACATTTCAAAGTTTCTGAAGAACACCCTTTGATATTACTTTGATAGCAGTAATAATGAAGACTCTGAGATGTAACTTCAAGGGATAAAATGAGAAATCCCATACAATTCTATAGCGTTTATTGAAATGATAATACTTAGGTAGGTCCTTATTATTTTATTATTTACCCAGGAAAGACTGCACACTAGGAAACCAAATTAAGTAACAAACGATTTGCAAACAGCTTCGGATGAGGTGATAACAACCAGGAGTTGATTAATTTGTACTGAAGTTAAAAAATGAATCCGAAGGCAAACTCAGCGAATTACAAGTAGAAAAAGATAGCTCTCCGTGTCCCGTGCCAAGAATAGATGCCACTACACCTCAATCAAGTTGATGCAGCGTTGAGTAGATCAGTGATTTCAACGTAATTTTCTCTCCTGGAACAAAGGGTGAGGGTTGTGGAGTACAGCTTCCTTTCGAGGAATAACATGGACATACAAAATTAGTTGATATAAAGATGCTCATAATAGAGCAGCACCACTGATTAATTCCTCAGCTGAATTTGATTTTTATGATCATTTTACATCAACACGATTGTGATGCTTATTATTTTTCACATCCACCATGGCACTTATTGATAGGATGATGATGAAATCCATATGCATTCTTCCCGGGTCCAGCCCCAAACTTCTCTCCGAAATTTGAGCTAAATCGAGCGACCAGATTGCGAGGTCTTGTTGCAGGGACGCTGATTGTGCTAACAATCGACTCTCCGGAGTTTACTTACTCTGGTTGTTCGCAGGCACCATAGGGCTTCGCCCACTGGGCTGAAAGCTGAAGCTAGGAGCCCTAGAAGCGTTCTGATTGGTGGAGCTCCAGGACGTAGTTCTAGATGAGTGCAACAGATTGCGTTCATGATTGCTTGTTCCCAACCTCATCGCAACAAGTCACCTTGTTTAACACATATTTTTCTCTTTGTGGCGTCACAGGCCGCTTCTGAGTAATTAATTTGATAACATTTAGTTATATTCTCGATATGTATGAAAAAATCGAGCGATTTTCAATAATACACTGGGTTTCAAACGTTTCTATGGGTGCCAGTTGTCGATTGAACATTTGAACTACTGGCAATAGGGACAACAACAATTTTAAGGGCAACTTGGAAAATACTTTTCGCCTCGATTGGTTTTTCTAAGTAATTCTTGCATATCTAAATGACGATGAAATTAGAAGTTATCAATTTCTGGTCATTCGTAAGGATTTGAAAAGAAGGGGCATGAAGAGAGTGTGGCCTCCCCTCCACCACTTCAGTTTCTGTGGTAGTTCTTTAGCTGAAAGTAGATGGCGCAACTAAGCAGCCTCAAAAATGCTTGCACGCCATTTTAACATTAGCTTTCTCCTCTGTTAACTTGTCTCCAGTACTCTGTGGCTTCGCCTCAGCTCTCCTTATTTGTCTTCTTATTTCTTTATTATTAGAAAGAAAACAGCACGATAGTCCTACCCAACCATCATGGAAAAAGATAGGAGGAAAGCTCAGTCAAGGTAAAAAAGCGTGACGAAAAATCGCCCCCAGTTATCAGCGCAACCTCTAGGTGGCAAAGAAAAACAAAGTCCCCCAATAGTACACTGCTCGGTCATTAAAGCGCAGCTTTATCACTCCTGCTCAATCCCGCAGTTTTTAAAAACTGCATGTCACCTATATTATTTGTAGGGTACGATTTTGGACGCTCTGACCTCTATACCTATCATATTGTTATAGAAATGAGATACCAGGAGTAAAGGTAGGTATGTACATACCCACCATAAAATTAAAAACAAAAATATCATCGTATATCATAAGTCCTGTTGCTCCACTTAACACTGCATTTCTGCAAAGGTGCACTCCATGGTCTCAAGTTATTGGAATTGACATCTTCTGACACTAAGTAGGTACTTCATGTTTGAATAAGTGAAACACAAACTAGAGACGAACCAGTGTAGATGAACAGAAAGACGGGAAAATCAAACTTCAAGAGACGAACTAGGGATGTCCGATACTTCAAAAGTATCGTATCGATACATCTAGAAAGTATCAAAAAGTATCGATACGATAATTTCAAATAGTATCGATATTTTGAAGTATCGATACTTTTCGATACTTTTACAAAAATGTGTGAAAATGCCTTTTATGTTTCTCTCCATCAGTGTGACTTCCTCCATCGCGAGGATAATAATAAATATAGAATGAACAAAACAATAAAGCACTAAACAATCATTTTTTTGTTTAGGCACTTGTTTTCGTATTGCCCTTGGTTGGGTTAACATTTTGGTGGTCCTTCTTAGATGATGGAGGACAGCAGGTTATCATAGAGAGCTGGAGGTGGTGGTACATCATCTTTGTTTAGTTTGTTGAAGTGGTTGGTCTCCCAACAATCTACGCAGAGAAAGAGGTACTGTCAAGTAGGTACCTTCATGTCATAGGTGTTGAAACTGATAAAAATGTCAACACCTACGACATGAAGGTACCTACTAAAATTTGAGACTTTTATCTAATGTGAAAGGTAAAAAAGTATCGCCTCCGATACTGAAAAAAAGTATCGATACTACGATAAATATCAGGAAAAAAAGTATCGATACTTTTAAGTATCAATACTTTGGGGACATCCCTAAGACGAACTGCTATTAAACAGAAAGACGAGAAAAAGAACGTTAGCAGCGAGAAACACATCATGGAAAAATACGTGGGAGTAACCGTCATTATGGCTGGGGGGCGGGGAAGTGTTACAAGCTCTAGTGAACGTGAATTGTACTTCTTAACTCCGTTCGCCACCTAAACAGAACACTACTGTCGCGATGAGGAGAGAAGGCGCCCATTGACATGAGCTTTCCTCCTATCTTCTTCCATGCAACAATTTAGAAACACCGATCTAGCATGTATATTGTAAAAGCATACCACGAGTTTCGAGTATATCACGACATGATCCGTTGCGACTTGGGGTAGAGGATGTCGTAGTGTCCTGGTCTGTAAAGAAGGTGGACAGGTTGTTCGGCACAGCCATCCGGGAAGTCATGTGCGATGACCTCCGACCCGTCACCTCTGTCCATGTAACGCACTCTGACCCCAACGTTCAGTGCGCTACTCAGAGCTATGATGTGGATGTGGTCACTTTCCTTGTACATAGGCTCCACTTCCTAAAAATAATCAATGATGGAAATGTTGCATAAATAAAAGCCAAGCCTAGCCTAGCTAAAAACCTATACCTTAGGAACCTTACTAAATATAAGTTAACAGTGTGTTTCCCCAGAACTTACCTGACTACAGAAGTCGACAACAGTTCTATTTCCTTCGATGAAGTTTTGGTAGAAATCCTCTTTTTCCCGAAGATGACCAGATGCAATCAGACGCAAGTAAACGACGACATAATCCGAATAACCCTGCTCATTGAACATTCTATGCAACTCTTCGGAGGATTCCGGACCTTTTCCAACTACGTTTACAACGTCCATGAACTGAAATAATAATAACGCAATTATCAATTAATATTTACTTGATGAAAGATTCGTGTCTTATTTTCGTGTTTTTGGTCGAATGAAGAAGTCAAGAATGCATTCTAGACCAACTTTAGTAACGTCAATGTGTAGGTTTAACATATAACACGACATTTTTGGAAGCTAAGCCAGATAGTTTAAATTATGGGATAGAGGGGTTGTCAAATAAAAGGAAATTGAGCGACCAAAGGCAGCGTATTGACAGTAAAATCTGTCCCACTTCTCCATACAGTTCAGCCAATCGAATGATGTTGACGTTGATGATGGTTGGATGTTACCAACACCACAATCTGACTCCATCCACTGGGATAACTAGCTTCAAAGGCTGCCTGATAGTGTTTAGCCCACTCTAACCCCTTCTTGTTCTTTGGTGGCGTTACAGCCCGGGGTGGGCCCTAGCCTGTCCAACAATATTTCTCCATTCCTCTCGTCTCTTGACCAACATTCTCCAACATCTATGACCCGTGCGCGCCACATCCTCCTCGACTTCGTCAGTCCATCGAAGCCTCGGTCTTCCACGAGCCCTTCTACCTCCTGGATGTCCATCGAATATTCTTTTGACGGGATTACCATCGTCCATTCGAACGACGTGTCCTTCTCCAGACCCCACTCTCACAAAAAGCTCCAAAAATCTTTCTGAGGACTCTTCTTTCGAAAGTTCTGAGAACAGTCTCACCTTGTCTCCCCATAGTCCATGCCTCTGAGCCCTAAGTTAATACTGTGCGGATCAGGGTCCTATACAGCAAACATTTTACTTGAGGAGTGAGGAGCTTTGAGTGGAGGTGTTTAATCAGGCCTCAATAGCAGATATTTTCAGCAGCTAGCCTAGCCTTGATTTCGAGAGTGGGGTCCCCATCAGCGGATAAGAGGGATCTCAAGTAGACAAAGCTGTCTACGACTTTGAAACGAAAATCTCCGATAGTTACATGGGAACCCGATCTACAGACGGTATTTGTGGGCGTTGTCGTCGTGATGAGGTACTTGGTCTTTTCCTCGTTGATGCACAGCCCCATATCGCCCGCACTCTTGACCAATGAGGCAAACGATCTCTTCATATCACCTTCTGTGCGGGCTATTATGTCTATGTCATCAGCATAGGCTAGGATTTGCACTGACTTGAAGAAGATTGTTCCCCTAGTTTGTATTCCAGCATCTCTAACAACTTTTTCAAGTGCCAGATACTCTAACCTTATTTACCACTATGGAATGGTCGATTGAGATTGTATAAAATGAAGAAGAAATGCGTATCTGATCAGTACTTCCTGATTGCTGTCAATAGTAACTGATTACTTACAACGTCGTGAAAGTCTTCAAGTGTGAACTTCGGGAAATTAAGCTTTATCAATCTATCTTTGCTCTGGTATGCAAGCTCCCTGAACCTGAAACAGACGATACATTTTAAATAGGAGGCCTTCCTAACAGTTCCTAGATACTTCAATAGGGTTTTTTTAGGGGATAGGTGGGAATAAAAGGTCTTCATTTTCAAGCACCCAGCAACGTTTAGAAGTAGTACAAACTACCAACAAAACTTGCTGGTGACCCAATGTAAACATATGGCGAAGTGTTGTAAAATGCATAACATGCAGAAAAGATATCTTCTCTGTGAAATGGGGTATTTCAGTAGGTCGGAAATTCAGGTTTTTGTCCTCAAATTTGGATTCAGCACCATTGAAAACCTCTATACTCCAACTTTTTGCCCATTGATACTATAAAATTTGGTAGAAAAATTAAATAAAGAGATCATACGTTTGAAAAAAAGGTGGGCCTCCATGAACGCACACACACTACGCCATGGGCGTGTGTGCGTAGTATTTTATAGCATCCAAGGCCACGAGGCGTTCGAGACCGCACAGGATTAGTGGAATGTCTCGATGCAAGGTCAGCAAGTTATTAAGTCACATCATTCAAATCTTCAACTTTCATTAGCTCCCCTAATTTCTTCTAAACATTTTCTCAACGAACATACCCAACCGTTATTCCTGGCCCATGCTCCTTTGAAATTCTTTTTATTTTTAAATTGACTGAAATACCCTATTTACGTCTTGTCTTTCATTACTCATATAACTCGGAACCGCCCATCTCTGGTGAACATCTTGTAGTGGACATCCGGGGTTTCGTCTCTGGCTGGGGACACCTGCTTGAGTTCCTTCTACACTTATGATGTTTCGAATCCAAACACACGAATTAAAAAACTTGAATGGTTTTTTGTACTCTCTACTTAGTTTGTTACCAATATTATTGATCAACGTAGGAATAACTCAAGTATTATAATCTAAGATGCCTACTCCATCAAACTAGAAAACAGAACACTCCTAATAATATTCATGTGCCCTTATAGAAATAATTCTAATGTCGGATAAAACCGTCTTACCTGGCATACTCTTCTTTTTTATCAAGTAGGTATTCGAGATAAGCGTAACCAAAGGCACGGAAAAAACAGTTGCCATCAGGCCTAGTTCTTCGGATGTTCTCGTATTTAGTTCCCAAGTCTCTGGTTTTTTTAAGGTAAATTTCATCGTTCAAATATTCGTTCTCTACTGTTTCTAGGCTTTCTTTCAAACCAACCAATTGGATCCGATCCGAAATCTGCGAACAACAAGTAAATAGATGATAACAATCCCATCATCATAAATATGGTGATGTCTGAGAATGCAAGTAAAGTTGAGAAAGGTCTCAAACGCTCACTTCTTTTTCGATTTCCCTGTGTTGCTGGATAATCAGATCGTCTTGAGAAGAGGAGCCAACGACTGAAAATTATATAAATATCAGTTGAGCACAGCGAGCAAAACAACGCGATAACGTATAACTTACAAAATTGGAAAGCGCTAGAAAAGAGAAATCATGAGATCACCTGCGACATCTTCTTCGCTCATCTTTAGATAACCGAATTTGTTAGAAATCGGAAAAAGCACGAAGTAGTGTGAACTCAGGAAAACCTGTACCTGAAAGAATAGTTAATCATTACTTGAATTTTCTGCACTGATAAATCACGGTGACAAGAAAAATGCAGTAATCAAAAAAAGAAGACAATTCATTCTCTGGTTGGTTTGCTGTTTGCAATACAAATTTGTGAGAAGTATTTAGAGAATCTCAGTCTTCTAATATTTTAACGTTTTACTTATTACCTACCTACTCTTGTTGAGAAGCATTTAGAAAAAGTCATCCACTGTTTTCGTGTCATCAGGTACCAACTTATTGCTTATTCTAAAACTAATAAATCTTGGACATTTCCACAAAATTGACCTAAAACTATCAGCATTGTAGGTAGGCTACGTGGTATCTCTCTTCTATGGTGACTAGTGATGTAATTAGTAATCACAAATGAACACAATCAGCCTTGCAGGGAATAAAGTGAAGCGTAGAAATATTGGATATAATTGAGCTCATTCGTGTAATAACGAATTTGGAACCTCACCCTTTATTATTAACACAGAATGTGTTTTTGCGATGACCTACCGAAAAAAATTCGTCACGAAAAAGCGACAGAAAAAACCGTTACGCGCCTTTTATAATGATTTTCACGTGCAACCAAGCCGTTGGTAAGGAAATAGAACTCCCGCAGTGTTCATTGCACAGAAATTGTTCACCATTCGTTGGAAAGCTCTCAATTTATATAGTATTTTTCTTGTAGTTACATATTTATTTATATAACATTTATAGGGTTTTAGACCAAATTAAATGTCTAACAATTATTTATTTTATTATTGCCAAAGACTCCACATTTATTATTGTTGTTTTTTATTTAACGGATGACTAGCATCGCAAAAACACATTCTGTGTTCCTATGATTTCATACAGAGTATGGAAAAAGAAATAAACCGGGGGGTGCAGGGGGGCGGAGCCCCCCGCCGAGGCGCAAAGCGCCGAGTTTTTCTATATAGATCAATCGTCTGCAAAGAACACGGCTTAGCGGCACCATGAGTCAAGAGTCAAGATATATTTTATTGTGGAACCAAGAGAATGGTATAACAATAGTCAAACTTAAACTAATATAACGGAAATTTGTAAAACAGATAACGCAGTATATAAAAATTCAACAACTAACACCAACTACATATATTAAAAAATTCATCAACATTACATAACTCAGCCATAACAAGAACATTTTTTAAGGACCGTCTGAAGTTCACACCGGCCAAGGTTTGCAGCTGAACAGGGAGATGGTTGAAGAATCTGACCCCCTGCTGCAGAGGGTTTGAGCGGAGGGACGCAGATAGACGCACCAGAGGAGGACGGAGAGCACTACGCTGCCTTGTCTCATGATCATGAATACCGCAACCCTGCTGAACTCTGTCCAGGTTTTCTTTTATAAACAGTAATGCCTGGTATGGTCAAGCACTTCATCTTTTTAAACAAACCTCTGCAAGAATGGCCATAGCCCAGGCCAAAAAAAGTTCGCAGTGCTTCTTTCTGTAACTGGAAGACGGACTGATTATGGGCGGAGTTTCCCCAGAGGACGATACCGTAACTAGCCCTGCTCATGAAGTAAGCAAAAAATACCATCCTCAACGCATGGGGCGACAGTACTCCGGAGAGTTTAAGCAACGCAAAGTTGCATTTGGCCAGCTGAGAGGCCAAGTGGTCAGTATGACTCCGCCAGGACAATCTGTTATCCACGAGGATTCCCAGGGAATTCACTGTATTCGTTAGCGGGCAATTAAGGTGAGTCTCAAGTCTTGGGTCTTGCTGTTGTTCACCAGCAATGAGTTTGCCCTACACCAATCACTAATCAGGCTGTCAGAGGCCGCCAAACGATCCGCAAGTGACACAGCATCTGGACCGGTTGTAAAGGAGGTTATGTCATTGGCATACAGAATCAGGTCGTTGACATAAAAAAGAAAAAAGGTGGGACCGAGAACGCTTCCCTGCATTACGCCACGTGGCACAGGAGCTATTTCGGATTATTCCCCATTGAAGTCAACACACTGAGGCCAACCCCTGAGGAGACCCTCGAGGAAGGCCAGCGCCGCCTCATCAAATCCGTAATGTTGAAGCTTGTCGATAAGGATATCATGAGAGACCAGATTGAATGCCATTGTCAAATCGTACAAGCGCAAGGCTGCAAGATTACCCTGTTCCACATAATCAAGAACGTTAATAATTAGTGAGCAAGCCGCTGATAACGTGCTTTTCCCCCACTGAAAGCCAAACTGCCAAGGATGGATGATAGAATGAGCAGTTGAATAAGCCCTTATCTGCTCAAGAGCAGCAAGCTCAATTACCTTAACCAACAGAGGGAGCTTAGATATCGGTCTGAAGTCATCATTAGTTTTGCATTTCCCTTTTTTGGGAATAGGAGTCACAGAGGCTATCTTCAGACAGCCATCTACCAACCATAGCGACTCTGTGAACTCAAATTGTTCTTTAGAGCATTTGATTTTTTCCGTGGCAAAAATAGGAAATTATGGTTTGGCTTTGACGGAAATTCATAATTTCACTCAGATTTTGTGTTTCAAACGTTTCTCATTTATTCCTTGCCTGTTTGTGGTCAATCTCTCGACCTGAAGAATACTTCTAAATCGTCTAATTTTTAGAAATTGTTCTGAATTAAAGAAAGTTGCGTTCAACCTCAGAAACGGAAATGTAGACAGAACAAACGGTGCAATATTATACCGCGTATTTATAAACAATCTATGCCCGAGTGAAGTACCAGAGACAGCGTAATGGAGCTAGCAATGAGGTGGTTGGGACTCGGGTGATGTCACGTTTCCCCCACCTGGCAGCGTGAGCACACCTCCTCTCCTCTACTCACCTTGGTCTGATCGTGTATCAAAATTATACACATGGCACTCAACGTGTTAAGTGTAGGTACCTATTTGTAAATCAAAAACCATAGGTATGTAAATAAGTTTGGAGAGTTCGCTACCTATTTAACACGTTCAGACCGGCTGCTTCCACCCTGGATCCACGCGAAACCTTCGCCTGGTACACCTGCTTCCGCAGTGGATCCATGAACTCATGATTCGGTGGATCCATGAACTCATGATTCGGTGGATCCATGAACATTTTTAGTTCATTTTATTTTTATTTATAGTTCATTTTTCCCCCAACAGGGCTCTTTTTGATCTCAATAGCTTTGGAATGAACCCACCTTACCGTCCCAACCTTTCGGTTTCAGATATCAGTGCATGTTATCACGCAAAATGCCGGCTTCTCATCAGTGCGACTATTTGCTGTGAAGTTCCAAAATTTTCCTAGGTCCTGGGGACAATCTGGGTTTTGAACCCCGGTCTGAAGGTGTTAACACTTTCCACGCGGGTCCCAAAATGGCGATTTCATCACCAACGCAGATCCCAAACAGGGTGGTCTTCCCAACAGTGTGGGGTGCCTACCAGTAGGCACTTTACCGCTCTACTGCCATCTGTTTCTTCTTAGTTGAACCAGTTCGTAATTTTTTTCCCCACAGGATTTCTCCATGTGATTTCGTTTAGTAATACCCGTTCTCCACTAGGTTGCGTTCTGGGTACGAAACGGGTTGCAATTTCGCCCAAAATTAGTAGTTCATACAACATATAGAAAGCGCTCGAAACGTCAGCTGCTCAGGGGGTGGGATTTTGTTTGCCTACCTGTAGGCAATCTGCGCTGGCGAGAGAATTACTTTTGCCTGCCGGTAGGCAATTTGGTGGAACGTGTTAATGATGATTGAGATCCTAAGTCCATTATAGAAACGTCTGCCTAGTGGATGTGGCAAAGCTCCATCCCTCAGCGGTAGATCTTTATTATTAGGTTATTATTTGTAAGTTAAAATTACCTGGTTGAACTCCTCCGAGGAGCACAAGTTCCCCGGAACTTATTCTTCGGTGGGCAATATCTGTTTTCCTTTTATGTATTTTGAAGTACCTGTCTTTTATTTTACTTTTTTTTTCTTTGGCTACCATTTTATTGGTCAAATGTAGTCAATCGGACAGGACTTCAGTAGATCAACCGGACCAGTACCTACCTAGTTGGGCTCGCTCATCCCCAACATTAGTCAGCTGTTTGGTCCCGTATTGGCACAGAGTACTGGAGACAAGTTAACAAAGAGAAGCTAATGTTAAAATGGCGTGCAATCATTTTTGAGGCTGCCTCAGTTGTGCCATCTACTTTTATCTAAAGAACTACTTCGGAAAATGAAGAGGTTGGGGGGAGGCCACACTCTTCATACCGCTTCTTTTCAAATCCTTTCGAAAGACCAGAAATTGATAACTTTTCGTTTCATCATCAATTAGATAATCAAGAAGTACTTAGAAAAAGAAAAGTATTTAGAAGTACTTAGAAAAATATGTGATAAACATGGTGACTTGTTGTGATGAGGTTGGGAACAAACGATTACGAACGCGATCTGTTGCACTCATCTTCAACTACGTCCTGGAGCTCCACCAATCAGAACGCTTCTGATTCCTCCAGAACGCTCCAGATTCTGCTTCAGCCCAGTGTGTATGGGCTACCGGCTGAGCACACCCGTGCAGTACTCGGCGAGTACCGAATATTTGTCAAGCACCGAGCAGGTATGCTCATGGAGCTTAACATTCGTCCTGGTCACAGAAGATCAGTGCGTCGAGTATTGAGCACATCCCGGTTTCTTTTCACATACATTCGATAGAATGTGGTGGTTTTGTGTGAGATTGGCCTAGTTCAGTTGCAGTTTCTCATGAATGGTAACATCATCTGATACCTACATAGATTTTGGTCAGTTTCCGGGAGCACCTTACTAGACCCGCACCCAAATACTCGGTACTCGCCCCGTCACGAATACTCGTCCTCCTCCCTGGCAACACAATACGTAGGAAATCGATGAACATTTTGCTAGCTACTCGCCGAGTACCGCTTTAGAGGCAACACCAGTCCTAAAGCACCCACTTTAACCAAGTTTCGCACACTCGGATCAAGCATACCTACATTAGCCTGCCAAGTATCAGACTGATCCAAGTCTACTAAACTAAAGGGCTAAACACTAGACTTTCACATTCCCAGCAGAAAGGTGCCTACAGTACATTAAAAACAATTCAGTTTCGAATGGTGACTCTTTCCAGACTACTATTGATCTAATAAACTAAGAAATAATCTATCAATATCCTGGCAAGCAGTTGGGTTTTTAACGAAATCATGATTTCGAAAGCTTCTGTTCTAAGCTTGTTGTCCTGTTTACTACTAATTCACTAGGAAATAAAAATACAAGAAAATTGTATCTTTTATCAACTCACCAATCCTTTGAAGTGAAGAACTGGAAGTGCAGATTAATGGAGAATATACGAGATCAAAATCAGGGACTAAACGTGCTCTGACTTGAAGTTTGTAGGGCTGGTGTAAATTTGTACCAATATTTTGTTGGAGGGGAAGTATTTGCGAATGCGCACAAAAGTATTCCACGGAAATACTGACGTTGAAAAGAAATAAATTACTTATTAGTAAGCTTTCAGAAAAACACCATAATAAACAATGTCAAGCGAAGGTTACCAAGTTGCAAGTTGCCTTTCTAGTGCCAGTTGCCAACGTTGCCACCAGAGAGCAGAGATCGCCATGGAGGTCACAGACTCATGGAAGTTGACCGGTTGATCCAAACGTGGAACTTCCATGATGGAAGTAGATTCTTCACCCGTGGACGGTTTAAAGTTCCATGGGAATCATTTTTCCTCCATGGTGGTGGGGGTAACGTTGTTATCAATTTGTGTTGCATTTTATCTGACAGGTGGGTGATTTTGGTAACTTCATCCTGACTTGTTCACATTTCACATTTTAATAATTTTATTGTAGAATGTTAAGTGATGCCACCTCGCTAAAAAAATGTAACACCATGTTTTGGTCCTACTCATTACTAGAAAAATAAATAAGTGGGAGTTACGATGCCATTTGTTAGAGCTGGTCCAGCGGAAATTTTGCGAGCCTCCCAGAAGGATGAGACTGCAATTAGGAACTTACAGGAACGCCTGGAGAAGCTTCTCATTCATGTTGTTGGTGAGTCAGTATGAGTTGCTTTCCTACGTTTGAAGAAATTGTGATATCATTGAAACTGGTGTCTCTACTTTATAGTGAGTTAGTAAGTAGTTCTTCACGTATAAAATCTTGAAGAAATGCTGCAACATGCAGGCATTGAGCAACGGAGGTAGCGAGCAGGCCAACAAGAAGGAAGTTATAGTTCTTCAGAAAGGTTGCAGGTCACAGAAGAACTTGTAGGTTTCCTCGCTATAAACAATACCATCACCTACGCAGGGTTGAAAACAATGGGGAATTTGCCTCAATTTTAGATTCTGGAATTTCAAGTCTAATCCTATAATAGGGCCCTAGAATAACGTTTAACACTAGGAATAACCAAAGGGAAAAAATTACCGTAGGAGAAAATGACTAAACAAGGGAACCTCTGTTACAAAACACCGCGAAAATCGAGGAATATTGTTGACGTCATACGAAAAAAAAACGAGGCGAAAACAACTCCGAGAACAGACAGAGTTCTAGCACGCCACACAAAACTTTGTTTCTTTTGGTCACTTTTGTGTCTGGGTTCTTCCTGCCAGTTCGCGGCGCACTACTCGGAAGCTAAAAGTTCGTGTATGTTCCGCTTCTGTGGTAAGCGCCACAGAACCTCCTTTGAAGTCAGATTTGTAGAATATCCGTTACGTTTCAAACATGGCTGTCTCTTACACATTGCCACCACATTTAAAATTTCCATCTTCCTTAAATTCTCTAAATTTTTTGGATGCGTTTTCGAGCAGCTCACTATGGTTTCATTCCATAAAAATAAACCCTCATTCGGAAAAAAAAAATGTGAGGCAAATTCCCCATTATATGAACTCTACGAGTCTACCTCATTTTCTGGACAATTATGCATTTTCAAGTTAAGACAAATACTTACTTCACCGATAAGTTCTTATAAACTGTACATATTATTCTGTAAATTTTACAGATTTCCAGACGTTTATAAAACACAAAAACTTGGCACAATGCTTCGGGCAGTTCTTATTCTATTTGAATACAACTCTCAGCGGACTGCAAACTTTGGGAGAGGAGTACACTGGAATCGTCCAAGTTGACAGCTCTCTTCGGCGATTGCCTCAAAAATCAGTAAGTTGATAAGAAAACCTCTCTCCGATAGATGTGGCTAAAGGGTGAAAATAATCATTATTGTTTGCTATTTTTGTATGACATGGAGGTATCCCAGAAGAGTTAACAATCTTGTATGGTTGCTGATGAGGTCATCTTCAATGGAATTGTAGTGCTGGGGTTCCATGGTCAACACATGATGGTGGATGAAAACAATGGGGTATTTCAGTCAATTTTTTAACATTTTTTTTTTCAAACGAGTATGGCTCAGGAATAACGGTAATCGGGGAAGATTTGAATGGTGTGACGTAGCTAGCTAACTGTCTTTGAAAAAAGTATCCACGCACAGAGAAGAGATGAAACCCTTGGAGGACCTCTTGGATACTACAAAATACTACTCACACACACGCGCGTGGCATAAGTGTGTGTGCGTTAAGGGAGGCCCGCCTATTTTTCAAACGTGTGATCTCTTTAATTAATTTTTCTACCACATGTTATAGTATAATTGGGCTAAAAGTTGGAGTACATAGGTTTTCAAGGGTGCTAAATCCAAATTTGAGGTCAAAAACCTGAATTTCCGACCCACCGAAATACCCCATTGTCATTATCCCTAGGCTTTGGTAGATACAAAGCACCTTTGGTCCCACGCTGTCATCTTCCAAGCTTCTCTCAACAGAACTCATGCGTGGCTTGTGACTCATTCTATAATTTCTCTGTGCTCAGGTTTACACCTCAGCTTACGCTGGCTTATGTCTTTGTGTTCAATGCACACTGAGAAAAAGAGTAGCTCTTGGCTGTGTTCACAACGTCAGGTTAGAGTAAGTGATCATCCCTTATTAGGAGGTTTTAGAAGACCACTAACCAGTGCCAGGAAGGAGACATTAATCTTCAAGGTCACAGGCCAAGCGAAGACAGTGGCTTGGGTCTGTCTTCGCTTGGGTCTGTCTTCGGCGTTCAGGCTACAGGGGTCACCACAATTTATTCTTTACCCACCTCGAGTATTGTGGCCTGAGAGTGAAGCATTCTTGAACAGATTTCTCTGTGATCTGCTAAAATCTTTTACAGATTTGAAGTGTGTAGCGAAAATTACCTGCACAGAAAGATCTCTGCCTGACCATAACAATAATAGTTTTTGCTTCCAGATAAAAATTCATAGCAATCCAGAATATCTCATTATTGCGTGACGTAATGTAAACTGTACAGGCTCACTCTGAAATATTCCTGGGTTATGTCAAGCGGCTTTATCCAGTTATACCTGAGGGTGATATGGTTACATCTTGTAAAGGGATAAGGGGTGGTCCTTACATATTTGAAGGAGTCTGTATGAGGGCATCCCTCAGTATGAGAGTGGAGAGCGAAAGAACTCCCCCCTCTGCTTGTATCACCACATTAGGAGTACCTCTAGGGAGCAGGAGAATGTGCTTGTAATATCTGCCTGATATGTAATGTATAATATGTTTGGTGGCAAAGGAGGTCATCCAGGTGGGGCGTAAGTGGTTCGCATCAATGCGGAGGCTGGCCAAAAGCCCTGGATGCTCGCTATCAGGAAGATATAGATCTGGTGTGGATTTAAACTAAATAAAGTTTTGGCATCACTTTTTTACAGAACCTGTGGCTCGCGGTGATACTGGAGTGTTTAGGCCCCACGCTGTTCCTTCATTTTCATAAATCTTTGAACAAGCTTATACTTGAAAGGAAAAAAACGGCCGACGAAGCTGAACAATCTGAGCTGAAGTTTGTGGCGTTTGTTCTGAAAATACTCCCGCTGTTCTCACACCTTCACAAAGCCTTGTTCTACTACAGCTGCGGCACGTACCAACTTTCGAAAAGAATTTCTGGAATCCACTACGTGAGTAGTTATTCTTATTATATTGAGTGGGCACTTTTGCTTCATCTAGTGAAACAATTTGGAAACCTGCTGGGTACAAACTGAGTTTCGAATCTGTCTCGATCAGAATGAAATTCAGCAGTCCTTGGAAACAGCTTGTTTTTTTTTTTTTTTAGTCCTGGTCAACTATAACTTCAAATACTAATATATACTCCTGCTCAAAATTAGAGCACCACCATCTATTTCTTCGTTTGTCCCCCTCTTTTTCCCTTATCAAGTTTTTATTTGCTCACATTGTTTGCAAACATGGAAGGAAAAAGGTAACCAAGAAATATGTTGTAAAAATATGTTTTTGATAAATTAAAGAAAAATGTACTTCTTGTGGTAAAATGATAAAAATTGAAAATGTGAAAAAAAGGTTTGAATTAAGCCAGTTTAGCTTTTCAATACTTGGTTAGCTAGCTCCTCTAGCACGGACGAGGGCTTGGAGCCTTCGACCCATACTTCTAATCAAGTTTTGGACATCCTCCTGGGGAATATTGTCGGACTCCTCTTTCGCTGTTGTTTCTAGCTGCTGAAGACTTTCTGATGGTGGATCTGTGGCTCGAATTCTTCTTTTCAGCATATCCAAAACATGCTCTATCGGATTCATGTCTGGGCTTCTTGGTGGCCAGTCCAGGATACAAAATTTATAAGGGAAGAAGCAAAGAGGCAAACGAAAAAATGGATAGTGGTGCTTTAATTTTGAGCATGAGTGTAGCCTACCTACCAATTTTCGAATCAAATGTATGTTCAGTTTGTAGTTGAGGTCTTAATACTCTATTTTGTTAGAGTATAGATTAGTTAGTCTTACATTACATGTCTGGTTTCTTACAGGTGCTCGTCCGTTTCTGGTTGAAGGACCGCAACTCCATCAAAGGATTTCGCCTCCTTGGACTGGTGTCGACCCTCCAACTTCTCACTCTATTCTTCCAACACAGCCTCGACGCCATCAACCGGATAGATCAATCGACGGAAGACCTTGATTGCCCAGCCCAGAGCGCTTCTTCCGCCCAACAGTGCGTCATATGCGTGGAGAACATCAGCAGCCCCACAGCTACTCCTTGTGGCCACATTTTCTGCTGGAGCTGCATAGCTGAATGGGCTCAGAATGAAGAGCGGTGTCCTATCTGCAGAGAAACAGTAATCCCCCATAGATTGGTACCTTTGAGAAATTACATTTGAGAGGTTGCATTACGACAATGCTAGATACCCTCCATGCTAGTGTAGAACCATGGATACAATCAGCGCATGAACGATCAACGAACGTTTTCTATTTCTTCCGTATTAAAGATTTTCAGAGAATATGGTTCAAATTCTTTAGGTTTGTTGAAGAATGGGGAATTTGCCTCAATTTTAGATTCTGGAATTTCAAGGCAAATCCTATTATAGGGCCCTAGAATAACGTTTAACACTAGGAATAACCAACGGAAAAAAATTACCGTAGGAGAAAATGACTAAACAAGTGAACCTCTGTTACAAAACACCGCGAAAATCGAGGAGTATTGTTGACGTCATACGAAAAAAAAAAAAAAAAAAAAACGACGCGAAAGCAACGACAACAGACAGAGTTGTAGCACGCCACACAAAACGATCCAGTGAAATGGCTACTCGAATAATGTGATTCAAATCTTGAAACTAAATAAGAGAAGATGAAGAATAATAATGCTTGATAAACTAGTAGATAGATTCGTATTGTAAAAAAGTGAGTAATACTGTTTCTTTTGGTCAATTTTGTGTGTGGGTTCTTCCTGCCAGTTTGTGGCGCACTCTTGTGCGCACTACTCGGAAGGTAAAAGTTCGTGTATGTTCCGCTTCTGTGGTAAGCGCCACAGAACCTCCTTTGAAGTCAGATTGGTAGAATATCCGTCACGTTTCAAACATGGCTGCCTCTTACACATTGCCACCACATTTAAAATTTCCATCTTCCTTAAATTCTCTAAATTTTTTGGATGCGTTTTCGAGCAGCTCACTATGGTTTTATTCCATAAAAATAAACCCTCATTCGAAAAAAAAAAAAAAAAAATGTGAGGCAAATTCCCCATTGTATTAGTGCTACTATTCCTTCTTTAGTATCGAAAGCTGCAAATTAGTGGTTACTTGTATGAAGAAAGGTGAGGTATGGTTGGTGAACCCCTAATGGCCAAATCTAATTTGTCTCCAAGGATCAAATTTCATATTTTTATCGTCGAACAATCAATTTTTCGAATCTATATGAAACAGGTTAAGTAAACAAATTGAGTTGCTCGCAACCAAGTTGTGGATGCCCTCTTTAATTTAAATAAAAAAACGGAATAAATTAAAACGTTGTTTATTTACATAGAAAAATAATGATTCATGATCAGCATGCATTGAAGTTTTGACGTATAATACGGATTTGTATTTTTGAATTCTCTTGAAACAGTATTCAGCCCATTTTGTCTGCATCACGTTGGCGAGAAACAAGAAATGAAGAAATGTTGGAGAATCGCTGTGGATTCTATTATAGGAATGATCCAAATAACATTAACATAAATGGTACTGTAAAAAAAAACTGGAATGGGTACAGGGTAGGTACCCCACTTCTTGTTCTTGGTGGTAGAACATCTAGGTAAGTGATAATTATAAATACTGTTTTGATGGAATTTTATATTACTACTTTTACTAATATGAAAATTTGTGATATTTTTACTTTCAAAATAATAAATGAAGTATTTTCTTTATGTGTCATTAATTATTACCTACCTACACATTCCTACCGAATTAGTATCAAATTACTGTGCACCTACTTGCCACCATCTATATTATGAGCTAATTTTGTAATAACTTCGTTAAACTAAACCACTTGTCTCAACTTACTTAAATTTTGTAAGATTTTGTATCCCTAGTACAAACCAAACCCTCCTCCGACCACCTTGGGTTTTTGGCTCCACTGATTAGCGTTTTACATTATTCAACAGACTAGGTGAGGTAATATTTGTGTAGTATATGAATACCCGGGGTAAATACGATATATCCCTCTAGCAACTCAAATTGTTCATTATCTATTAATAGTTGTGTAGTATATGAATACCCGGGGTAAATACGACATATCCCTCTAGCAACTCAAATTGTTCATTAGTAGGTACCTAACTGCTGCAGTTTCGTTTAGAATTTTGGTGGTCGACCAACATTAATTTTTCCACGAAGTTTTCGTATCCTGGTTGGATCATTGCTATAAAACTCTGTAGTTTGATTTTGGAAAAAATATAAAATAATGGTTATTTTCACAAAATATTTTGATCAATCAGAAGTAAAGTGGCACTTGGACACAAAAATGACTCCATGTTTTCATACTACCTACGCACCCAAATGAACTCCAAAGATTCTTCAGTTTGCCGCTGGCCGCGCTGCTTGTACCACCAAAAGAGAAATATTTTCAGGATTTTATCACTCACGTTTTCGTAAGTATATTTTGAAGAAATCTTCGAAATAAATTTAATTTCAAAATAACGTTTTAATTAAACAAGCTCAAGTTTATTTATTTTAACATGAGTATTAATTTTTCTTTATCAGTGATTGGTTGATAAATCCTGCCCGAAAGCCACAGCGTTCTGCTCCCAAGTAAGTTTCATTTCTGCATTTTAGTGCTGCAAATCTTTATTTTGTCGCCGAAATTCGTCTTTCCTAGCTACTTCTGGCTCTCAATTGATTTGAAAAACGTGAGTCCGAGCAGTGAAAACTCGTAGTAGTTGATCGGTAATTGGTTGAAATAGGTGTTGGCAAGTGCATTGCAAGTCATTGTTCTCATAGGTAGCCCAAGATGGCAGAAGGTCAGGAGAAGAAAATCATCAAAGTTACAGTGAAAACACAGAGAGACAAACAATCTCACACCATCGAAGTTGAAGAGGATGCGTCTGTTAAAACTGTGAGTAATTTTATAGTTCGTTTGACACTTTCTCTCGTAAAGCCTGAAATGCCTGGTTGTTCTAGTGGCCGTTGCCGAAGTGCCGATACCTACCTCGTATTATCAAAATTTTGACCTTGTTTATGTTTTAATCCTTCATAAAATACCTATAATGAAGCATACTTCAAGAATCTCATAATATTTAAAATACTAGTTGGAAGAATAAATTGGTAATACTTGGCTTGGAAATTCGTTTCTTGTGTTGCGAAATACGTCACGCAGGGTGTTCCGGTCGAGTGTTCTCGAATCGTCTATATGAGTTGTCATACGTGAAACGTACAGGTGTAGGAAGAGGGTGTTTTAGACGGAGTTCTGTTTATTGATTCAGAGTTCATAATTATGTACCTTTGTTTGTACGAGCTAGGTAACATAGCCAAGTACCTAAATGTTACGAATGTCATTGCCATTGACATAGGAGCGGTGAATTGCTTCCGCTCGTCAACTCATTCGATGAACATGCCCGTGAACATTGCATTATTCGTTGCAAGGATTTGAATGAATTACCTAGCGTTAACGTAACTTACTCCCACCACTCCCACACCAGAACGAGAGAGACAAGTATGAATATTAACAAATTTATGTGTTAGATATCTAAATTGCTTTCAATTTTATATTTCAATAGAAGTATAATCACGTCTCTAAAAAAGTCTCTAAAGTATAAACGTCTCTAATAGAATATGAAACTCTCTCAAGTCTCTAAAGTATAAACGTCTCTAATAGAATATGAAACTCTCTCACGTCTCTAAAGTATAAACGTCTCTAATAGAATATGAAACTCTCACGTCTCTAAACTATAATCACGTCTCTAAAGTATAAAGGTCTCTAATATAATATGAAACTCTCTCACGTCTCTAAAGTATAAACGTCTCTAATAGAATATGAAACTCTCTCACGTCTTTAAAGTATAAACGTCTCTAATAGAATATGAAACTCTCTCACGTCTCTAAAGAATAAACGTCTCTGATAGAATATGAAACTCTCTCACGTTTCTAAAGTATAAACGTCTCTAATAGAATATGAAACTCTCTAACGTATAAACGTCTCTAATATAATATGAAACTCTCACGTCTCTAAAGTATAAACACGTCTCTAAAGTATAAACGTCTCTAATAGAATATGAAACTCTCTCACGTCTCTAAAGAATAAACGTCTCTAATAGAATATGAAACTCTCTCACGTTTCTAAAGTATAAACGTCTCTAATAGAATATGAAACTCTCTCACGTCTCTAAAGTATAAACGTCTCTAATATAATATGAAACTCTCACGTCTCAAGTATAATCACGTCTCTAAAGTATAAACGTCTCTAATAGAATATAAAACTGAATCACGTCTCTAAAGTATAAACGTCTCTGATAGAATATGAAACTCTCTCACGTCTCTAAAGTATAAACGTCTTTAATAGAATATGAAACTCTCTCACGTCTCTAAAGTATAAACGTCTCTGATAGAATATGAAACTCTCTCACGTCTCTAAAGTATAAACGTCTCTAATAGAATATGAAACTCTCTCACGTTTCTAAAGTATAAACGTCTCTAATAGAATATGAAACTCTCTCACGTCTCTAAAGTATAATCACGTCTCTAAAGTATAAACGTCTCTAATAGAATATGAAACTCTCTCACGTCTCTAAAGTATAAACGTCTCTAATAGAATATGAAACTCTCTCACGTCTCTAAAGTATAATCACGTCTCTAAAGTATAAACGTCTCTAATAGAATATGAAACTCTCTCACGTCTCTAAAGTATAAACGTCTCTAATAGAATATGAAACTCTCTCACGTCTCTAAAGTATAAACGTCTCTAATAGAATATGAAACTCTCTCACGTCTCTAAAGTATAAACGTCTCTAAAGTATAAACGTCTCTAATAGAATATGAAACTCTCTCACGTCTCTAAAGTATAAACGTCTCTAATAGAATATGAAACTCTCTCACGTCTCTAAAGTATAAACGTCTCCAATAGAATATAAAACTGAATCACGTCTCTAAAGTATAAACGTCTCTGATAGAATATGAAACTCTCTCACGTCTCTAAAGTATAAACGTCTCTAATAGAATATGAAACTCTCTCACGTCTCTAAAGTAAAAACGTCTCTAATAGAATATGAAACTGAATCACGTCTCTAAAGTATAAACGTCTCTAATAGAATATGAAACTCTCTCACGTCTCTAAAGTATAAACGTCTCTAATAGAATATGAAACTGAATCACGTCTCTAAAGTTCTAGCAAGCTGAAAGATGGAATGTACATAAATTTACTTTTCTTTTCCTTTTTTTCCTTCCAAATTAATACTGATTTAGGCGATCATTTACTTATCGTGTATATTGGCAAATTTAATTTAAATACTAGACTTTTTACAAAATATATACTTCTTGGAAAATCCTATCAAGTATATTATGTGTGTCTAATTAAGTTAATAATAATGTGTAATCTGTCTCGGCAGTTCAAGGAACTTGTCGCCAAGGCGTTGAATGTCCAGATCGAGCAAGTATGCGTCATTTTCGCCGGCAAAATCATGGCGGACAAAGACACGTTGGCCACGCACAATATCAAAGATGGGGTTGCTGTTCACGCCGTGATCAAAACCACCACTCAAGCGCCCAACAATGCTTCATCCTCCGTTCCCCCTAGTCGTCCTCCTACAGGTGAGTCAATCTTCCGGTAAAAATTATCACTTAACGAAAATCAAATTTTCTAGTTTTTCTATTCACTGGAAAACCTTCTGTACTAGCAGTCAATAACCCCATGAAAAGGTGACAGGCGCATGCTCGCTCTCGTCACTCTTTCCACTTAAGTCTCGAACAACGATAACACTCTAATAAAAATTAAGTTGGTATTATTCTGAATCCTACTGAAAGAGTTTATGATATTGTGTCTAAGAACTGAATTTTGGACCACTGTGCTCTGGGATGATTCGTTCATCAGTAATATTCCCTGCCTCCAGGACTTATAAGACTGGAAAACCAGGTTGGTAGTGGGTGACCTCTTCACATGCAAGCCCTATTCCTCTTCTCCTGAGCTAAAGAATTGCCCTACTAACTTTAATGATTCATAATGCTCAGTTAAAAGTACGGCCTTGTGTAATATTTTTATTTATTTATTCTGTCTAGGTGAGACTGGTGGAGGACTCGGTGGTCTTCCTGCAGGCGGGGGTCTGGGAGGACTCCCTGGGCTCGGAGGTCTCGGTGGAGCGAACCCCTTCAACCTCGGTGGTCTGGGCGGCCTTCCCGGTCTGTCAGGGATGGGTCTCGGAGGATCGGGTTTTGCCGAGCTCCAGCAAAGGATGCAGAGGGAGATCTCCTCGAACCCGGAAATGCTCCGGTCGATCATGAACAACCCTTTGGTTCAGCAGATGATGTCCGATCCTAACAACATGAGGCAGCTAATTCTGGCAAATCCTCAAATGCAAGATTTGCTTGAGGTAATTCTTTCCACAAAATGAAGTTAACGAGAGTTTCCTTCTATTTCGTCTTTCATTTGACCTGAGGGCTATTCATCTGGCTCGTCGCCCTTTATCTAGAGGTGGATGGGGTTTGCTTCTGTAAATGAATAGCAAATAATCTAAGATGTTTCCTTTTACATTTGACCCCGACCATCCCTTCATTATACGCTTGCATTCATCTGTCAAGCCGAGTGCAATTTATATTCAATTATCACAATGATTTCAGAGAAATCCTGAGATCAACCACCTACTCAACAACCCCGATCTACTCAGGCAAACAATCGAAGTAGCCAGAAATCCTTCAATGTTGCAAGAACTCATGAGAACACAGGATAGAGCTATGTCCAACCTCGAGTCCATCCCTGGTAAATCACAAAATCGTCTCCTTATTGCATGTAAAATGTTGAATTAGTCTATTTGTTATGAGAGTTTCTCACTCCTACGTATTTCATGGATGCACAGGTGGTTACAACGCTCTTCAGAGGATGTACAGGGACATTCAAGAACCAATGCTCAATGCAGCGACAGAACAATTTGGACAGAATCCGTTCGCATCTTTGGCATCAGGCAATGCAGGTGATAATTTATTTAAAGCATCGAAATTTCAACCGAGGAATTTTGAACTGGTTTTCCTGTGAGAAGTGAGCGTGATGTTTATGTGATCTGTTTGGGATAGAAGGATTATTCATCCAAAAAGTCTAAATTTGTCTGCGAGTATACCCTATTTTATTTGCCCAGATCCTCTCAACAATCCCCAACAAGGACAAGTGAATGTGGAGCCACTACCCAATCCGTGGTCTGGCGGTAGACCTGGAGCTGGTCCGAATGCCGCACCCACTCCTGGAACTGGAACTCCTGGGACGGGAACACCTGGAGCTGGAGCAGCTGGTATGGGCGGTCTTTTCTCATCTGGTGGTATGCAGTCCATGATGTCTCAACTGATGGAGAATCCTCAGTTGATGCAGAGTATCATGTCGACCCCTTACACGCAGTCCATCATTCAGTCCTTAGCAAACGATCCCTCTCTCGCCACCAACATTATGTCTCAGGATCCGTTGTTCGCCAACAACCCTCAATTACAGGTGAGTTTTTCTCAACTTCAAATAACATCTCTAAATTTCTTCTAATTTACGATTTCGATAATGGAACTACAAGAATGTTAATAGAGAGTTCCTAGTGGATTGTTTCGGCTTAGATACGGCGTGACTATCACACACACGTTAGAGAGTTCCTAGTAGGGTCGATTTGGCTTAGATATGGTGTGCCGGAACCGGATCGTCCGCCATGTTTTCAATACAGCACGCCGGATTGCCTTCTAGTGACGTATTCTACCGTGATAGTACGGCGCCGGATCGGATACGGCGCGTTCTTATCACAATATGGCGCCAGATTGAGAGTAGAGAGTTCCTAGTAGGGTAGATTTGGCTTAGATAGTGCGCCACCAGAACCGGATCGGATACGGCGCGTTCACATGCCATATCCGATCCGGCGCCTTATTATTACTGTAGAATACGTCACTAGGAGGCAATCCGGCGAGCCGTATTTTAGCTGAAAACAACCTACTAGGAACTCTCTATTGATTGAGAAATTGGCTATCTAAATGGCTGGACCGATTTCAGTTTGTCTCTCTCCAAATTGATTAAAATCTAGGCTTTGCTCGAGTTTCAAGGATCTCCTTGGTGAGAAATTCACCAGTAAAGAATTCACCAATTACCAATAATATTGATTTATGGTTACAGTTTTAGTTGATTACATAATATTCTAATCTGAAGGGTTTGTCATGCTACATTTTATGGGGAAACTGAATTCTGGCGAGAAAAGCTTTTTACAAAAGAATATCTTTCCTCTCACTCTTCAATAATTTGTATGTTTTTTGATTTCAGTCTCAAGTGAGAGATATGATGCCGACCCTCCTAAATCAGCTGCGGAACCCAGAAATGCAAAGCTTACTGACTAATCCTCAAGCAATGGGAGCCATTCAGCAGATTCAACAGGGACTAGACCAGTTACACTCTGTGGCGCCTTCATTAGCGTCCCAGTGAGTAAACATAAAAACCTCGTTATTACAATAAATTAATATATTGACCTCGGATGGTGGAATTCGTTCATGCTTGGTATATAATTATACGGGTTAACACATTCAACGCGATTCATTGTCCGAAGAAGTTGCCAAAAATATGAAGTTGAGTCTTCCCCATGTTGAATATGAGCGGGAAGTGCGATGGTAATTCATGCTGAAATTTTTTTAAAGAAATGAAACCCTTTTGACCTGGAAGTCCATCAACCTATAGAGGTTCTTAGAAATTTACAGGACGATACTGCTCTGTTTATCAAAATGCTGCTCTGGTTATCATTAGAGAGTTTTTGGTGCCAAAATCTCACGGGCCCCGTTAGGAGGAGACTAGTGCGAGCAACAGAGGATGCTACCCAGTTGAAGGAGGAAGCCCGTTAACTATGGACAGGAGGGGAAGGGAGGCGCTCGTGACCCTCATGGAACCCTTTCGTCGCCCGTTGTTTTTGGGAGGAAAATTCATCGTCACCCGCAAACTCCGAGCTTTGTGAAGAGGTTCCACAGGCCCGTTAGTGGTTGCCAAAAACTCTCTAATGAAAGGAAAACAGCTGATGACGCGGTTTTTGGTAAGGGGAGCATGACGCATATCCGCTTGTTTACTTATGATTATTTTTGATGGGTTCTACTGAGTTACCGGGTTTGTCGCTCTGTCTCAACGATGGCATTGTCCAACTGCATCTTGTTCCGCTGTGATAAAGCACTTTGAAGTCGGACTCATTGCTTTATTTTTTGTAATGAAGTTTTATTTTTCTTGCAAATCCTTCTCCGTAGATTGTGGATTCGCCAAACTTGGTAAAAGTCAGCTGAAAACTGGCTTAAAAATGAAATTTTCATATTCACCTTCTTAATTAATTCAATTTACTGGTCACCAAATTGTTCGAATTAGGCATTGTGTGACCAGCAAGTACTAGAAATTCGTTCTTTCCCATTATTAATCTAGTTATTAATAATTTTGACGGTGTGGTTTTGTTTCAGAATGGGGATCGGAGGTGGGATCCCTGGAATGCCAACAGTTCCCCCTGCAGCCAACACGGAGTCTAGCGGAAACCCAACTACCACTCCTGGAAGCAATCCTCAACCCAATCTCTATTTATCCCAAATGGCCAACGCTGTGAGTCACTTTTACATCTATTAGGTGCTAGAATTCGTTTTCTGAGTTAGCGTTTTTGCTTCATGTTTGAATTCTTGAAGACGTTGGTGGGGAAACTGTTCTGATAATGGTGGATACTAAAAATCGACCAGTAAAAGACTGAAAGTAGCCATTTTGGTCCAGATTAGCCCCCATCGTAATTGACTAGACATAAGTAACGCAACTTGACGTTTGAAGCTAGGGAAACACGATGGAAACCCACCCATTTTCTCCATGTTTACTAGCGAAACGGTTACATTTGTGTATTAGGTTCCACCGTTACCGCCCTGGGCGGCTAATAGGTTCCAATAACCGGTGGTTTATTAATAGGTTATCTCAGGGACCTTCTCACAAGCTCATTCCGACATACCATTCCAAGGTATCGTTTCTTTTCGTTCCCGACCTACGTTCGTTTTTTGGTCATGTTATATTGTTATTCCAGTCCAAAGTATCATTCCGTTGATCTCAAGTTTTCGTTTCCTACCCAAGTTGGGGTTTCTATCTAGTTATTTCCTACATAGGTATTTACGTGTTTGTCTATTTTCACTCTTTTCAATAATAAAAAACCCAAGTTATTGTTCTGGCTCCACACATTTTGGAGCCTTCCCTAAAACGTTATTCAATAACAGGGTTATTTTGGTAATAGTTTCCAAGACGAATTAACGAAACCGTTAATAAGTTAACGAAATACGATATTTTTAAATGTTACGTTAAATACCGCCCATCTCTAATGCTAACTTCTTTCTTTTTGTTCTGCGAGTACGATCTTCCCATCAAACCGCAAAATTCGAAGAAAGTAGGGAGAAATTGTATTAGAAATCAGAAGTAGTTTCAGATTTTGCCACATTCCTTTGCACTAACTGTGGATAATATCATTGTGTTTGATTTAACCTGTGCGCCGGATGGTTCGAACATGTGGCTCATGTTTGTGGAAACAACTTGTTCTGAGGCAATTTGGCGTATATTATCAAGGTTATTAGAGAGTTTTTGGTGCCAAAATCTGACGGGGGGCCCCGTTAGGAGGAGACTAGCGCGAGCAACAGAGGATGCTACCCAGTTGAAGGAGGAAGCTCGTTAACTTTGGACAGGGGGGGAAGGAAGGCGCTCGTGATGGTGGGCCTCTAGGAACGGGTGACTGTCAGGGGGCACCCTTTCATCGTCGCCCGCTGTTGTCAGGAGGCAAATTCATCATCACCCGCGAACTCTGAGCTTTGAGAAGAGGTTCCACGGGCCTGTTAGTGGTTGCCAAAAACTCTCTATTAGCTAGCCATACACGAACATTCCAATTCGTCGGCATTTTGACAGTCCAGGCGCGCGGATTTCAACTCAAATCCGTCCGCGTTCGATGGCAGTCTTGATCCGAAAACCTGCGGGTTTTTCTGATAACCCAGACCCTCGGTTTCTGAACCGTCGTGCACCACTGGCGTAGAGTATTCACGCGTTTGCTGTGGGGGAACTGGTTCTCAAGTATAAACCGACCATAGACCATAGACCGAGCAGTTTCTCCGTTAGTGAAGAAACCGCTTTTTGTTTTCGGCAGGAAACCGCCCGTTTTGAAGTGTCCAGCGTGCAGGACATTCCAGAGGCCAGAAGAGGAGATTTGTTCGGATTCAATGAAGTGTACTGGGAAGACTGTCACGAAACCAAAATTAATCTGAAAAATCTAAACCGTAAAACGCGATTGGATTTTTTTCTTCTTGAAAAGTAAAATAAAGCATTTGCAGTTGTTGCTGCTGGTGGCATGTACGCTTAGAAGGGGTGGATTTGCCGAAGAAATGCTCATGTGGGTCTCGTGAAGGAACTTCAAGCTAAAGAACTTGAATACTATAGGAACTATTTGAGGATGGATGTAGTTCGAGCGCGGTCTTTTCATCTCTTACAGATTTTAAACTGTAGGTTTTCGGAAAACTGTAGAATTTGAACAGTCAGCTTTGTACTGCTGGTTTTCCCCTCCACTAACTAACAGATTCAAACTGCAGGCTTTTCGGAATAACCGTTGAACTTGTACCGCCAGTTTAGGACTGCGAATTTTCCCTCCAGCATAGGGATGGGTATCGTTATGAAAGTATCGATATTTTGTATCGATACTGTATCGTATCCAAGTATCGATATCCCATGTATCGTTGGGCATGAGTATCGATACTTTAGTGTCACAAACTATCAATATCATCCAATTTTCTCAAGAAAAATAATTTTTTCAACAACTTTTATTCATTTTTCACTATCAAGAGTCCAAGCAGGGTAATTTTCCCCATGATATTAACGTTATTTGTGCCACCAAAGAGTAATGACCCAAAAGCCTCTCTATCTTCTTCATTGTTTAGCCATTATGTTGAATTTTCCGCGTGAACAGTATCGTTATTCGATATTTAGAAATATCGGATCCAAAGTATCGATATCCAAAAATATCGGATAGTGCAGTATCGATACTAAAATATCGAGTATCGGTATGAAAGTATCGATATTTTGAAATATCGAGTATCGATACCCATCCCTACTCCAGCAACGTAGATTTTTCTTAACATAAAGGTTTCATTCAAAAACCGACGAGCCGTAGGAAATCCCAATCCTGTTTGGCATTTCATGGGAATAATCCTGGGGATTAATCGAACGAAGAATAAAACTCAACGACACCTATCTACCTATTTCTTGATTATGTTGTTCTTTGGATAATGTAGTAAATACTCTGCATTTTCTGTAGATGGCCCGGATAGCATTGAATAATGGCGGGACCCAACAACCCCCAGAAGAAAGGTACCGGTCCCAGCTCGAACAACTCTCCTCCATGGGATTCCTCAACCACGAAGCTAATATCCAAGGTAAGGCATCTTTTAACTACATAGTATCACTGTATAAGTAATTCATTTACATTCTTCATCGTGGGCGTCGGTGGTCTAGTGGACAGTGTACCCGACTGTGGTGATAGGATAAGAACCGCCTAGCGGGGATGCGAGTTCGAGTCTGGTCGCCAGCAGAAAGTTTTCTGTCTATTAGACGATCGGCAATCTCTCGTTCCAACCCAGGGCGGTGATGTTTGGGAAGCCATGAGCGAAATCATCAGAACAAATTCTGATCTCCCCTTAGGGAGACAGCTGATGACGTCCGCGACGCCACGAATGGCAGTCGGACGAAAATTCAACCTGAAATGGTTGCTTACTTTACTACTTTTACTTTACTTTTACTACTTACATTCTTCATCATGTTGTGAGAAATCCGAATATAAATGTAAATTTGGATGAATGGAACACAAGGAGAGTTTTGGATTCAAATGGCTCCCAACATTTACTCTGATACGGGAGAGTTGATTGATTGATTTCTCAATCAATTATTACAGTCAATCCACTCCGACGTTATTGAATTCTTTTTTTCTTAATCAATTCGTATTAGAGAAGTGCCATCAGTGTTGTTTCAAATTATTGAAGCGTTATACTGTAGTTGTGCAAAGACCTAATTTCACTGGACTCATGGCAAAAGGTGGTCTTTTGTTGTAATCTATGTGTTCAGTGGAGGTAAATAAACTTGATGCTAACGAGAGAGCTTCTTTCCCCTCCTCGCCGCTGTTGCAACGCTAGAAGATCCAATCTGGATAGCCTTGTAATGCCTGTGACTTACTTGACTTATTTCCTATGGCTCTTTATCGGAGGAAAGAACCTCGACAAAGGATCGCCAGCGAACTCTGTTCTGAGCCAGGCTCCTCAACTGACCCCAGGACTTTCCAGCCGTCAGAGCCTCCGTTTCCACGCTTCTGCGCCAGGTTATAGGCGGCCGTCCCTTCTTGCGCCTTCCTTGCGGATTCCAGCTGAGTGCATGCCGCTCGACTGCATCGTGCTCCTTGCGGAGAGTGTGCCCCAGCCAATTCCATTTCCTCCTGATCTGGGCGTCAATTGGGGACTCGTTGGCTCTCTTCTAAAGGTCTTGGTTGGAGATCACGTTGGGCCAGAAGATGCGGAAAATACTCCTGAGACATCGGTTGATAAACACTTTGATCTTATTCATTTCGCTCTTCGTGACTCTCCAAGTCTCACAACCGTACAGGAGGACTGCCTTGACATTCGAGCTGAAGATTCTCAGTTTCATGTGGAGTGTGATCTCCCTAGCGCGCCAAATTAGGTACAGCTGGACAAATTCAAATTCAAAAGTTTTTTTATTCACTTAAATAATCATATAATGGTGTACATAGAACAAAATAAAATTGTCGGAAAAAATATTGCCCGTCTAAAGGCTGAAAGCCCGAGGCGACGGGTCAAGAGCAGCTACTCACGACACCATAAATTCAAGATAAAACTTTAAGAAAAAATAGAAACTACAATGCAAAATAAAGCAATAGCAAATCAAAATTAAGACAACAAACTAACAAATCTTGAATGAAAAAGATAAACGAGAGAACACTAGCAAACATAAATACTTTTCATAATCAAGTTAAACTTTACCAGATTCAGAGAAATTAAATAGGAAATTACAGAAGACTTATACTTGATTTTCGGACACGTAGACGGAGACTTGAGTTCCTTACTCAATTTGTTGTGCAACACATGGAGTATATAACTAGGGCTCTTAGAAGTCAAAACTAAACGGTTTAGAGGACTTACAACAAAAGCAGCGTTAGCCTTGCGGATTCTCGCTGCTACATCCTCAGTTGTGCCACCCTTCTTTGTTACTACACTGCCCAGGTATATGGAGGTTTCAACGTCCTCGATCGTCGTTCCATTTACATAGAGGGGATGGTTGGTTGAAACGTTGACTCGCATGGCTTTGGTTTCGCCGGTTCACCTTCAGTCCATAATCCCGAGCAATGGATTCCAGGTCTGCAAGCTTGTCCTGGATGTCTTTGAACCTAGATGCCAGAAGACAAATATCATCTGCGAAATCTAGGTCCTCGAGCCTTTGGGTGAGTGTCCACTGGATCCCTCCCTTGTAATGCCTGTAGCTGGGTATTACTGTGGGGCGGCCACATACAGGGTGAGCCAAAACAGATGGTGCAGTTTCAAAGGGCGATTAAAAACAAACGACACTACTTAGAAGAATGCGGTTTATTTTGACTCCAAATCTCACCCCATTTTGATAACTTAGGTCCTGAAAATTACGTCAGAAAGGTGGGCGCCCTCAGCAGCGATACATTGATGACGGGGATTTTTGACGTTTTCAATTGCTCTCTGGCACATTTCGATGGGAATCGCGGCAATTTCTTCCCTCATTCGTGTCTTGAGGTCTCGCAGAGTGTGAGGCCGATGTTTGAACACCTTTTCTTTCAAGTAGCCCCATAGGAAAACACCGCACACACTTGAATTTGGTGATCTCGCCGGTCACCCGACATTATCCCAGAGAGAGACAAGGCAACCAGGAAACATCTGCTGCAGTTTCACCATCGAGATTTGTGCTGTGTGGGCTGTAGCCCCATCTTCTTGAAAGTAGATGTCCCTCATATCCTCTTCTTCAGACAACTGGTCCAGTTCGGGTTCAAAATATGTTTCCAGCATGGAAAGGTACCTAACGCTGAGAGTTGACAGTAAGAGTTCTTCCGCCCTCCTCAAAAAAATAAGGTCCAATCACACCAAATTTGGAAACGGCACACCAGACTGTGACTTTTGGGGAGTGGAGAGGTCTCTCGAGAATTTCTCTCGGGTTGTGGCTACATCAATAGCGGAAATTTTGTTTGTTAACCGTTCCAGAGAGATGGAAGTGGGCTTCATCCGAACTGGAAAAATTTCGCCAAGTGCCCTTCATCAATGTATTGCTGCTGAGGGCGCCCACCTTCCTGACGTAATTTTTAGAACCTAAGTTATCAAAATGGGGTGTGGTGTGGAGTCAAACAAAATAAACCGCATTCTTCTAAGTGGTGTCGTCTGTTTTTAATCGCTCTTTGAAACTGCACCATCTGTTTTGGCTCACCCTGTATAAGACAAATTACCCCTTGGTATTACCTGAGTACATGCGTTTTTCCCTCTATCCTGCAGCTCATGTTTCGTTATTATTCCTTACTTTTTTTTGTGATTTTTACCATGATTCTTGAAGATTTTACTCTGTTACTACTCAGTCCTGTATTTGTGAGGTGAAATGTCAACATTTATTGAAATTTAACTTTTCAGCACTCATTGCTACGTTCGGTGACGTCAACGCGGCAGTTGAAAGGCTACTGGCCAACGGACAACTCCAACCTCAAAGTTAACATTCCTCACTCTTCTATCGTATTTGTAATTGAGCCTATTCGTGAATTTACATCAAGAAAAATGTTGTTTGCTACTAGATTCACCATTCGACATTCCCAGCCATGGCCAATTTTTAATTGGCAATAGTTACGACTAAAACAGAAAAATATACAAGTATCTTAATATTATGGGTAAAACATTTTGTCGTGCATAGATTATTTTCTAGACCAGTGCCATTCAAATACACCAAAGTTCGAATCCGATGTTAATAATGATTGTAGTTCCGTTTCGTACTGAGGTTTATTAAGGTGAAACCTTAAAAATTCAATTCTGCGAAAATGTGTGTAACATTCTGTTGATTGACTCGTTTTATGAAATTGATATTAGTATATCCTGTTATCGCAAACTAATAAGAGTATTTTGATTTTTCCTCCCCATGTTTTACAAGGATTTATTTAATTTCTAACCGAAAAACTCGTGTACTCTGAGACTATTGTTTCGAATTCGCTTCACTCTTAATGAATCGGAAGATGAAGGTGAATAACCTTGGTCTCCTGCATTTCATTTTCTATTGTACCACCTCACTTTTTTTTCTTTTTTTCAAATCTGATTGAAGGGCTGATTGATTTTACCGACTACGCTTTTCTGGAATATATTTATGATTATCTTGAGGATCGATAATCTTTTCCAATTCCTTTCCTTTATTTACGTGATACTGATATCAGTTCATTATCGAATAAGGTCGTTTGATGTCGATGAAAATGCTCCGTGATGTTTTCCATTATTTCATTATTCTGAGCCAATCAACACGACGGGTTCTAACACACGTTTTTGTAAATCGATACGACTCAAAAATTTCTTCATAATCAAAACTTTAATATTTTATAGACATTTAAATTTGGCAACGAAAGTCGGAAAGTTAGTCCTTTAGTACACTCCAAAACTTTACTTTCAAGCACATGAATTTCAATTATTTTTATGAGGTGCACTTAAGCTAAACCCGATTCAAGTCGTAACCTCGATAGTTTGCGCTTCTCCCCCGCAGCATGAAAAATGAGGAATTGAGCTGAAATGTGTTAAAGTATTTTCGTATAGAATTGCATACTTGTTAGTTTTATTTTTTACCGTAGAATACCCGATTTCAAATTCAAACTGAGAGGTTCTCTCGACTGATTTCGGCTGCCTGAAAGTGAATTGTGGGTATTCTTGAACTCCAGGAATAAACCGTGTGATGTTTCTTTGTGTTAATACGAACTTCTTTAATACACTTATCATTAGCGAATTACAATAGCTTGTGGAGTATCGTATGAATTTTATTATGAAATAGTTTCACTAGCGTTTGAGATGTTTGCTATTCTACGAGTATGTAAGTAGTTACTCGCCAATATGTGGTTGGTGATTCCAATTGAAAACAACCTCCAAGTACCTATCAGTTTTTGAAAAATTGCATTGTTTCTTAATTTTCGGTGAAATCGCGAATAGGTGGTCTGTTTAACAAATTTTCATGCGAGTGTCAATCTTCATTTCCATTTTCGTTGTTACCTTAGGGAGTAAATTCCATCGATTTCACTGTTTGATTGTTGGTGGGTCATTTGGCACGATTTTTTCGATGTTCGAAACGGTTTTCTACATATCTGAACCAAACATGACAACATGAAACTTTAGGTATTCTTACCTAAGTAAACCCTTGATTATATCCCCCCAAGAAACAAACCTTATTGGATTTTGTGTGAGTTGCTGACGATGTTTGTGATTTTGGATTGTTTTGCAGGTTGGATTTTTAAAATCGGTTCGATTTGTTTTATTCCATGATGTTGTTTCCCATTCCATTTTTATGTACACCAAACTGTGAGGTTTCTTGTTTACGTATTGTTTCTGTTCATGTTTTAGTCATTTTAATAATTTTCTCGATTTTTAATATATTTGTATGACGACTCACGTTTGAAGTGATCGCGTGGTACCTACTTTTGAAATAATGTTTTTGTAGGTATTACGTTCAATCAAGACATAAGGTACCATAATTTACCTTTACATTTTTAAAGAACATTTGGGAATGATACAACAATATCCAACTTTTTGGGTTCTTACATTCTTTTCGATTAAACGCCCAAGGTTTTTCAAAGTGGACTTTTTCGAGCTAAGCGGTTCTTAGTGGATGGAATAGTTGTGTTTGCCCGCTATTGTTCTGTACTTACCATTATACTACTTGTGGAGTCAGAGCTAAAAGACTCTGGGAGAAGTCTTGGTGTTGGTTGCAATCACCGAAGAAATCGTTTTTGGTACTGATTCACGATTCGTTCCTACAAAGAAACGTTTTTTCAATCACTTCCACTAACCTTTTTAGGACAAATAAGAGGATTTGATACGTTTGCTCCATAACGCCATGTTGGAATCCTTTCTAATGGTTTGTAGGAACCAAAACTGCTCATTTGCATGTCGTTTGAACGGAGGGTTCTAAAATAAAGTTTGTCTGGTTGAGGTGATTAAAAGGTTTTGATGATTCATTTTTATACGGTAATGGATCAATTGACAATTTATTAGGAATTCCTGATTGAATGACATAGCGTTTATAAATACACCTCGCTGATGAATTCACGAACAAAAATTGTGTCCCGTTTTCTTGTATGAAATCGTTCAGCCTTGCTAGGACCATCATGAAGAATTATCTCTTGTTACGAAGCTTTTTTTCCTTTTGTTTTGCTATTTTGCAGTCAGAATTTGTTTGTAAATATCATATTATACATTTGTTTGTAGTACAATATAAAAAATATTATTTATGGTTCAGTATTTTTGTTATGTTAACCCTATTCATGTTTATACTAGGCTACTATAGTTGGCCGTGTTTCCCATTACATAAAATGTAAACCAGAACAGAAATCAACTGAAGAACTAATAAAGGTTGTACAGAACGACAGTACTTGCCCATTACTACCCTTTCTTGGCAACAGTACTCAACCATCAACTTCCTTGCAGTTAAGAACCAGAAATTATGAGAAACTGTTAATCATCATGTTCATGAAGAAGATGAAGCAGACTGTCGCGGTGATTGTTTTGACTTTGCGAACTATCACCTCCTGCATAGGAAAGGAATGCAGGCAGCGCTGCGATGAGAGGGAAGGAAAGAATACACTACATAGATGGTAAAAACCGTGAACAAGGGACGAAAGAAATTGGGGACTAGCGGGATTTCACATTGATCACCAATATGGCGGGCCAACTCATTTGATTGAAAAAAAAAACGTTTAATTTGATCGGAAAATGCTATGCTGAAGTTCTACGATGGGCGCCCCGTTACTACATACCTAGGGGTGCTTGTACTTTCAAGCATTTCTTGTATACGGGAAGCTTGGATTGCCCCTAACAAAATTCGATATTTGGAGTAGGTACATAAAAATTTAATTTTCACAGCAAAATACAACTAAGTACCAACGCTAGACGATGCTGAATACGCATGTTAAGTATTTATGTCTCTAATCTTGTTGAAGAAGTAGGTACATATCCAATACAGTAGGTAATCTTCTACCCCCAAAGGGCTAAGGGCTCACCCTTAAGTAATACTGTACAAGTGGTTCCGGGGTGAGTCCTAAGCAGAGGGAGTAGGGTTTTAGGTGGTAGGCCCAATGCATGGGGAGTCCAACACTGTTGGGGTGAACTTCCCACTTCCGTAACAAAAATACCTTACGTATTTTTTCTGGGTGGCTCATCAAAAAAGTTTTGCATCACCCTAATTCAGTTAAAAATATGCACGGGAAAATTTTGAGAATTGAATTTTTGAAAAGTGTACCTATTTAATTGCAAAATTGAAATAACATAAAAACTCGGGCCTCGCCAGGGGGCTAAAATTCAAGAAACATGGAACATGCTTTAGCCGACTCATAATGGCTCCATGCTACTCCATGCTCGTAAAATTACTTGGGTTACTGTGTCCATTTGGAAAAAAAATTGAAAAACTCGCTCAAAATTGTCATTAAATAAAATCAGTTATGTACCTACTTTGTATTACCTCCTGAGAGAACAGGATCATGTACTTTTAATGATTTTATCCCTTAAAGATTTTTTCTGATTTTGATCATGCGAGCTTAAGTTACAGCCTCTGGTTAAACAGAGTAGTGAATTGATTTTTTAAAATTTTGTTTGGCAATTTTGAAAAATGCGTTTTTTACCCGTTTTTGAAGAAAAAAATTGTTCAATGGAGAAAAATTAAAAAGGTAGGTTGGTACAGTTTATCTGTTTTCCCAGGAGGAAATACAAGGTGATTTTTTTTAATGTTTCTTGAATAATTACAAGTAAGTATTTTAGTTTTTATCTTTATCAAAGAAAACAATTTCAAATGAATAAATCAATCCAAATAACAAATTCCTTCGGACTGAAGATTCGTAAATTCTTCACGTAGGTACTACAGCTAAAAACTTCGTACGTTCTTCGACAACGCCTGCAATTCGCAAAAATTTTCACTGGGCGAATCCTTCGCCAAAGGATTAATTTGGTTTGGAAAATGATTCATTTGACTTGAAAAATGATTAATTTGACTTGGAAAAGTCTATAGGTAGTATTAGTTATAATTGTATAACTATAAAAGTGATGCAAAAGTATTAAAAAAGGTGTGAAGTTAATTTTGTAGAAGCTCAAGAAACACTATTCAAATGAACCTACCTAGGTATTGCCTCGATTATAGACCCTAGTCTCAAATTTACTACTATTTAAATACTCTCAAAAGGTGAGATAGAGTTGTTTAAGTCACAAAATTGATTTACCTATCTAAAGAATAATAAGTAATCCTGGACCTATTTTTTGAAATTATAGAGTGATAAAAATGTCCTGAAACCCTTCTCCTGCCGAATGTTGCACAATCGTTGCCACAAATTTCGCACCAGTAAATTATTGCATCATGCATTTCCAGTTCCAGGGGAGCAGCCATGTTTGAATTTGAGCGCCAAGAGAGATAACGGGGTTGGAATCGAGCGACCAATGAAGGAGCTGCAAGTGGACGTCAGGCTGAGCCGGGTAGAGGGCGGATGACGTCACAGCCTCCACGTTGGAACCTTCGAATTTCCGCAAGCTCGTTAAAATTTCAGTTTCCTTTCAAACGTCGTCCCCAGCTTACGTAAATTTCGAAGATTTCGTTACCGGGAAAATCGGTTGATTTCTCGCTATTCCGGGACGAGTTTTCAAAGAACACCGGGCATGTTCAGTTGAAGGGTTTCTCAACCCCAGACGGAGGGCTTGGCCGTGGAAGGAAAAGTGGGACAAAACGCTGCAACGAGAAACCTGCATCTTTTTCGGATCGTTGACCTTTTCTCTGAGTTCGAAGGGGGCCTTTTTGGTGGGGAGGACGACTTTCGCCGGCAGCGTTCAACGCGGAGACCGGAGGAACTGAACCGTTTTGAGCGAGCTCGCTACAGAGGATCCGGACCCGGAGTCCCGAACCCAGCGGATTTATTTTCGTGATTTCCGTAGGGCCCCAAAATCGGGTTATTTTCCTTTGCCGATACATTCCTCGGGGATAGGGGGCTTTAGTTTTGTGTGACTTCTAAACGGGCGATTTCCCTCAGTGATTTCACCGTCAAGATGTCCGTTCTTCCAGATTTCAACCTGATGGACATGTTGTTCGACAGGGACCACGGGCGATCCGATGAAATCAAAGTCGACGACAAACATTCATTCGTAAGTCAACTTCCTCATTTCGTAGATTAGAATATCAAATAATTGATTACACACACGACGTTTCGATAACGTTCTCCGCGTGAGCAAGTCTGTAGGTAGTGAAATGACAGCGACGCTGCAGTTACCGTATGGCAGGAAAACCGCATGGCTGGCTTGGTTCCACCTTCCGTATTTTCGAGCGTTTTGCCCGGTCTTCGTCGTTCGTCCCACTTTATATTCCCGCTAGGTTGGGATATTTTTAGTCGTTCATCGTCGTTGTCAACAAATAACAATGCAGAAGTCGGTACTTGAATCTTACAACTAGGTAGGTACCTGAATAATTGATGGCAGGTAGGTACATTGATCCAAGTTGCACCCACATCCCTGTCCATGGTAATGGTACTATGCCTAAGCTGTAGTAATTCGAAAAGTATGCTTTTGCGTAAATATTGAGCATAATTAGGTACTGAGAATGGCACTTACGTTAAGCTGCTTATAGGTAAAATAGGTAATCCGAATGGACCTACATCTACGAGCACTATGCTGCATTTTGACCAATTTTCTCCTGATCGACTCGATAAATGAATAGTCGATAAATACCCTTACGCTTTTAACCCTTAGAGTGGCACGAATTGAACCAAGTAGATTTAAAAAATTTTGTTCATAGAAATTCAATTCTAGGCCTCAAATGACTCCAGAAAAACACCTAAATCAATAATACGATTGAATTTACTAAATTTACAGCCAATTTAAATTTGGTGCCTCCAGTGACACCCTGCGTAATGCCCGCAAGCAACGATGTCTAAGCTAGGTGTCTCCTGGAGCACCTTGCCCACTCCCCACGGATATGATTTGCAAATTTTTATTAGGTTTGGTACCTCACATGACACCATGCTCGAAGGGTGGTATGACATCGTTGATAGTTTTTTCATGAAATAATGAATAATAATTGTGTACGGATGGCAAAAATGCTTAGGTAGTACCTGTAGCACCTTACTTCCCAAGGTTTAGTGAACACTCAGCAGGTAATTACACCTAGGTACCTTCAGTGCATAGGACCGATCTACTCGTAGTATCGTCATTCGTCAGAAATAATATACCTTACAAAATGAGTAACTCATGTCATGTCACATACCTACCTGCCTACTGAAACTAGCGCGAGGACAGCTATAATTTATTAGGTTTAATTATGCTATACATTAACAATGGTACTAACAATTTTGGCAAATTTGAACTTTTGACAAATCAATGTATACATTTCGCAAATACCTTACTCCTTGACAACTTCTAGAGTACCTACTAGGCTGCATTTTGACAAATTTTCTCCTGATCAAGCCGATAAAAGAATAGTCGATAAATACCCTTCTTAATATTTTTAGCTAGTGTCATATACCCACTTACAATGCAGGTAAGTACACCTACCTTCAATGCATAGCTACCGACCTACTCGTCTAGGTATCGTAATACGTCAGAAATAATATACCTTACCAAATGAGTAGGTAACTCATGTCATGTCAGAATGTACGTATCTATACCTACTGTTGATTCTCTCTGTTATGTTTTCTACTTTTATAACTTTTTACACTCCTATCTATTGTCAGATAAATATCTTTTTCAGAATTTTCAGAATAATATCTCTCGCACTTTGCGGTGATCAAAACATTTATAATTCAAAATTGTATGGGGCCAAAACATGTGGACAAAATCAATAACAAACTTGACAACACAACTGGAGGAGTTTCAAAACACCTACTATACGCGGACAGCTATAAATCAATAGATTACTTAATTATGCTGTGCAATATCAATGATAGGTACTAATAATTTTGGCCAATTAATTTAAACTTTTGGCATCCAATTTGAATTTTTGGCTAATCAATATAAACTTTTCGCAAATCCCTTACGCTTTGACAACTTCTAGAGTACTCGCCCAACTTTTTCACCCCTACAAAGTTCAATAAATGTTTTCTCTCATGGTACTATTATAATTAATAAAGTGCTTGAACAGGCATTGAAACTTGGACTTGCTGACGAAGTTCCAGTAGGACGGGACTCTCGCGAAGACCACGTGCGCCATTTGCGTTTCAATTCTACACCAAAATTGAGTAGAATATACTGTATAATATACAGCAGAGCACATTATGATTACTTTTCATATTATGAAAACTATTTTGTGCCCTGCCGTTCTTAAACGGGTTGTTTATTTTTGAGTGGAAGATTAAAACGTTGTTATCGTTATCACTGTTTAACAGGAACACATTTATCTGGTTTGTATTATCAAAAGTGCAAAATTCTGTCAAATAGAAAAGGAATTTAGAAATGAAATTTATTGTCCACAAAATCTCAGTAAGTTATTGATAAATCAACCGCTATCGGATATCAAAAATGGTGTTATTGAGACGTGAATTTTACGGGCTATTATGAGTAAATTTCACTTATTTATGAGTTCACTATTGTACGGAATACTATTGAAAATACTTCTATCTCCTACTTATAGCATTTCCGAATTGAGTTAAACTTTTTCCATTTAGGTTTAGTCCTTTTCCATTTAAGTTTAAACCTTTTCCATTTAGATTTAAACCTTTTCCATTTAGATTTAAACCTTTTCCATTTGGATTTAAACCTTTTCCATTTGGATTTAAACTCAGGAAATTATCGTGGAGTTAGAGATAAAAGTATCCAAGTAACAAATTCAACACGTGGGAAAATCAAATGCAGAATATTATGATTATTTAACTATTGTTATTATTGGTGATTAATATCATCAAACTATGTATCCAACCTAAGAAAATAATTTATTATCATATTTACCAAACTAACTTTTGAAATTTTAATTTGATTTTCGCACAATATGAATTTACCTCTTCGGTACTTTTACCTTTAACCCGACGTTATTATGCCACAACTTGAAATTAAATCATGCAAGTGTTTTTTATGCACAGAAATGTAATGTAATACATTACATTTCTGACATGTGTTCATTATTAAATGTTATTTAATAATGAACACATGTTTTTTGAACACAAGAACACAAGAATTTCTCGTGAACGGAAGTTATAAATTAAGTACAGTATTTTTCTTTCATCACATCTGAAGTGGAACAGAATGTTTATGGCGCTATGCAAATGAGAATAATATTACTTACTTACTTACTATGATGGGGCTAACTACTGATGTTTTGATGGAGTTTAAATCCAAATGGAAAAGGTTTAAATCTAAATGGAAAAGGTTTAAATCTAAATGGAAAAGGTTTAAATCTAAGTGGAAAAGGTTTAAACCTAAATGGAAAAGAACTAAATCTAAATGGAAAAAGTTTAACTTAATTCGGAAATGCTATATGTCTCACTGCAGTTTTACTCAGTAGGCTTGGACTCAAATTTACATATTTTGGTTTATTATTTCCAATAATAAGCCTATGTGATCGTATCGCAAAAAAATTTTATAACCCCCCCTCAAACTTTGTCACTTTACGTTTCAAGGTGCGTAGAATCCAAATTTGCAATGTCCGTCCGCCGTCCGCCGTTCGCCGTCCGGGCCATAAAAGGCCTTAGAATCGGTCTAAAAAACCCGTTCTTTCGCACATAGACTCCATTTGGGGTCTAGTTGGTCCTAACGTCGAACTATTCCGATCGCTCAATTCGTATAGAAGTTATGGGCAAATAACCAGCCAAAAAAGAGGTTTTTGCTTAAATATGCATGGGGTGACATTTTCAAAGTATTTTTCTTCATGTTGGATGGTTGGTGGCTTTATAGACGATTATATAGAAAAATAATAAACCATTAAAATAATAAACCATAAAAATAATAAACGACAAATCAGAAACACGAGTGTGAATCGCAAAAGAGGCCTAATCTCCGTTCAAATTAAAGCTGACCGAAATGCCATCGATGTTTTTCTTCATGGTGGATGGTTGGTGGCTTTATAGACGATTATATAGAAAAATAATAAACCATTGTGTAATAATTTGCAGCGTTTATTTATTCCTATGTGGTAAGCAACCATCGTTAAAAGTTGTGCGATGATTCCGATTTTACCATTATTCATTATTCTCTCCATTTTTGAGAGTTATAAAATTCGACCTCCATCAGTCACTACTCCACTGGAACCGGCCGTGGTACTACTTCCCATGTAGTTTCGCTTGGAGTGGAGCATGTGTGGCTTTATTCAGTTTTATGGTAGGGAAGTCTGGAACAATTAAGTATTGTCTTAAATTATGGACTAAATTATTCCATGTCAGATGTAACTTCCTATGTTGTTACACCCACTGAAGGGTCTACCGAATTATCGTTATTGTTATCTTCGTTATTGTTACGAGTCTTTTGAGTTATTAGAGCCCTACCCCAGCTCCTATCTCAATACTTTTGAGTGTGAGCGAGGCTCACTGTAAGTGCTCAACGGAGATAAGATAGAAACATGCGGGACTTATCTAGGGTCGATAGAGTTGGCAGATTCGGTTCCCTTCAAGGTTCTAGATACCTAGGCACCTATTCGGAGAAAACAATCAGCCAAAATTAGAGGTACTGGAACACACGTTTCTCGTTCAAATCTATCACAATTTACATTGGATCAACTTCCATTATTCCTGTAAAATGTAATCAAAATTGGACTATATTGCTGAAAGTTAGCACGTGGAGTCCGCTCACGATGTGAGATCATTTCAAAGAGGATCATCGAGAAATCAGTCCCATCCGCGTGTTTCAGACTTAGCTAGAAACACGTATGCAAAACTACCCGTAATCATAATTTAAATCATCGTATAACAGAAGATATCTCTTGACTAAAGTCTTGTTATTGATCAAAAGTAGTTAGGGGAGTGGGGGGCACATTTGACAATGGCTGTTTGTCACACAAGATTTGAATTTTACCGCGATTTCGTGTTTTTGTATTGTGAAGAAAAAGAAGAAGAACCATTCCAGGTGAAAACCGTGCAGGTTACAAATCATCTAGTCGGCTCATGGCGGTTTGAGTGTTTGGACCCCTCAAAAGTAAGTTTTTTTTCATTTTGTTTTTCGTTGATTACCGAGTGGATTCAGTTTTTTTTTTCAAATGTAGCTCATCCAGTTTGTCAGTCGTATATGTCTCCATGCAAGTGTTTTCCTTGGATTCTTCAAAACAATTCATCGTTCGAGGTTGGCTTGGGTTTTACTGTAATGGCTACCCTCGGGGTAGTTTTGACAGTTTTGCTAGGGGAACATTTGACATATATTTTTATATACCTATGAAGTTTGTCAATGCTATGTTGATGTAGGATTTTGAATACCTACTCGACCTGACGTTTTTCAATAAACATCTTTGTTTTGATCATTATTTTTTGTTACTTCAATTCCTGCATCCATAAAATTTGGTGTTCCTTTGAGAAAGAAGAGTGGGTACTCATCTAATTGAAATTGTGTTGGTAGTGTTGATTGTTACAGGCTGCAGGGTCTATAGTTGTTCTGTCTGACTCAACATTATTGCCAGATAATGATTTGCCGGACGTTCCATGGTTTTTTGGTAAGATTAGTTTAGAATTATGGTACTTTCTGTGAACTGTCAAAAGTGCCCCTTTCTCATGCCAATTGTGCCCCACCGGTGGGGCACAATTGTCACTTCCTAAGCATTTTGAAAATTTACAAAAAAAAATACTTGGCAAGCAGATTGAAAAAGGAACGAGATGTATGTGGGTAGCAAAAATACCGTAGTTAATGATAGAAGAAAGAAATTCAAGACCTCTCGTTCTTTCAACCTTGTAGGATGGAAAATGCGAAAAAGTGTCAAATGTGCCCCCCACTCCCCTACGCACTGATGAAAAATGTCTAGATAAGTTAGTGGACCGACTTTTTTCTGTTTCAAAACTTTGTTTTTTTTTTCGCAATCCGAAAGTTTTTGTTCACCAGCGTATCATTTCAAATTTGTATTGATGAATCTCTAGAAATATGACCGCTAACCAGTTCCGATTGAGGAATTTCTCACGAGCAATCAATATTTCGCCCCTTCGTGTCATAATTTAAAGTTCTACCAATTTATTGAAGATTTTTTGAAATATAATTGCGAAATTTTATTTTTTGTCAGCAGTCAATAATTATTGGAGAACGAACAAGACTTTCATTTTGACTAGTAGGAATATTTGATGGAAAAGGAAGTAAACGTCCTTCTCGCACCTCCGACCAAAGTTTATTATTTTTCACTTTAGTTTATAATTGTTTCTGTTAAAATTTACTTATCGTTCTATCATCAGAACTCATAAAAAGTATGGGTAAGTTGGGAATAGTGTGAAACTTTCGTGTTTTGTCCCAGAATACCGTGGTTTTTCAAGTTCGTGTTTCTGGGTGATGATAGGTGAATTACTATAAACATGATTTGAAATACGATGAAAGGTTATGCTCAATCATTAGTTAGAAACTTGTACTTGAAAATAGTTTTGACTGATTAAAAAAAGAAAAAACGTTTTATGGCACAAATAGCCACCACCTAGCCGATCCAAGATTTGCTTGACAATGAGAGTAATGATTTTTTTTTCAAATTATTATTTTTCCAGATTATGCTGTCTGAAGCATACATGTAATGTATTAGCTCTGCAAAGTGCGTTGCTGAATGTTTTTTTTTTTTTTTTTTTTTTATCGAAGTTCGGTCAAGTAATAGATTAAGGCTAAAGGGGACAGCCCTCTAGTTTGATTCTCTTTTAGGAGATGGCGCTAGCGTCGCACTCAAAAGTTTTCCCAAAGTTTTTCATCCTCCACGAAAGATTTTTTCCAATTATGATACGGGAATGTGTCCAGAATAAGTAGATCTCTCTTTCCACCATTGAGTTTTTACCATACTATTATTATTTAAATCATGAAATCGCAGAATTCGGGCTATTAAAGGTGTTGAGTAAAAAATGAGATAGCTTGCATATTCATTGTCATTAATAAGTGGTGAATGATTGGTTAGAAATCCGATTCTTGGACAATTGGAGACGGAAAGGGTAAATGAAAAATAACGCACGCTCATTGGTTGCTAGCAAATGGAGTATGAGGTTGGTTGCCTAGCGACCCTTGTTACCCTCCCCTTCAATCCGACCCTCCTTGACCCCCACGGAATAGGTCAGTAACATTGCTTGCGATTTCACTTCCACATCTACCTACCAAGTTATACTGAATAAGCAATTTTATTGAGTGATATTCATCATATACTATGAAAATGAATTGATTGATAAATGAATTTTCATTACATAGTTACTCAAGTGGGATATTTATGTTATTCAATCATAATTAAAAAACCTTTTTTTAATAATAATATTGAATAAAAAGACTATAAATAATCAACGTTTCTTTTTTTAATATGTTCACACTTGATATTTTAATACCTTTGTATATATCTATTCATTTTTCTAACGTTGCACAGAAGAATGAATGGTATCATGAAATATCAATGATGGTATCAAAAAATTCTAAAAATTCTATAGAATCTTAAATTGAAGGAAAAACAATACCTTTATAACAAAATTTTTTGAGTTAGGGCGTTTTCAAAATTTCAAAATTGATTTTGGAACCCTTACAAGTGACCTACATCAACCAAAATCTTCGGGGCACAACTAGACCCCAAATGGAGCCTACATACCAAATTTCATCAAAATCGGTCAATGCTAAGTTGCAAAAGTGCCGCGTACGGCGGACGGACGGCCAAATGTTTATTCGATTCTACGTACCTTGAAACGTAAACCATCAAATTTTGAGGGGGTGTTAACATTTTTTTTCTTGGTCGATTCCAAAGGTTCATTATTGAAAATAATAAACCAAAAGGGGGGTTTCGTTTTAAAAAAATGAAGTTAGTGTCAATTACGCGCAAATATTATGCGCGAAAGTACTTTTTTCTGAGTTGTGTGTGGTTGGGACTTAGGATGGTTCCCTATGAATGTCATCATCGTCTGACCTCAAATTTGGAGGGTTGTGACAGATAGTTGGAAATTGAAGTTTCTATCACCTACTGAGCATATAGGATTATCTCTATGCTGTCGTATTTTAGGTACGAAGATGGTATGTGGCACAACCTCATGCAAACATTTCGCTTCCGAGTCTGCCAAGGTAGCGGAAGCATTACTTTTACTTTTCAAGATTGAACAAAAAAAGTTCTACAAAATCAAAATTTCCACTCGCGTCCACGTTTTAGATACGACCTTCCTGAACAATTTTGGTTACGTGTCTGTCTAACATGAAATCCTTGCCATAGCCGTAACTTCTACATTTCTCATCCGATTTTGATGAAATTTTCAGGGATTATGGGGATTGGCGAGTAGATGGTCCCCTATGAGGGTAGTGGAAGGTACTAAGAGATTGATTTTTTGAGATCAACAACTATGCATCGGATCACCTATACAATTGGGTTATGGGTATTAGGAAGCTATGTGCCACACCTACTTGGCGGACGTTTTTATTATTAATTAGTGAATAATAGGGGCGATATTCTCAAAATCGGGTTTTTGATGATTTCTCAATTATAAGAGTATCAATACTTTCGAAATATGGATACGAGGAAGCTATGTGCCACACCTACTTGGCATACGATTTTATTATTAATTAGTGAATAATAGGGGTGATATTCTAAAAATCGGGTTTTTGATGATTTCTCAATTATAAGAGATCAATACTTTCGAGTTATGGATCCGAGGAAGCTATGTGCCACACCTACTTGGCATACGATTTTATTATTAATTAGTGAATAATAGGGGTGATATTCTCAAAATCGGGTTTTTGATGATTTCTCAATTATAAGAGTATCAATACTTTTGAGTTGTGGATACGAGGAAGCTATGTGCCACACCTACTTGGCATACGATTTTATTATTAATTAGTGAATAATAGGGGTGATATTCTCAAAATCGGGTTTTTGATGATTTCTCAATTATAAGAGTATCAATACTTTTGAGTTGTGGATACGAGGAAGCTATGTGCCACACCTACTTGGCATACGATTTTATTATTAATTAGTGAATAATAGGGGTGATATTCTCAAAATCGGGTTTTTGATGATTTCTCAATTATAAGAGTATCAATACTTTTGAGTTGTGGATACGAGGAAGCTATGTGCCACACCTACTTGGCATACGATTTTATTATTAATTAGTGAATAATAGGGGTGATATTCTCAAAATCGGGTTTTTGATGATTTCTCAATTATAAGAGTATCAATACTTTTGAGTTGTGGATACGAGGAAGCTATGTGCCACACCTACTTGGCATACGATTTTATTATTAATTAGTGAATAATAGGGGTGATATTCTCAAAATCGGGTTTTTGATGATTTCTCAATTATAAGAGATCAATACTTTCGAGTTATGGATCCGAGGAAGCTATGTGCCACACCTACTTGGCATACGATTTTATTATTAATTAGTGAATAATAGGGATGATATTCTCAAAATCGGGTTTTTGATGATTTCTCAATTATAAGAGTATCAATACTTTCGAAATATGGATACGAGGAAGCTATGTGCCACACCTACTTGGCATACGATTTTATTATTAATTAGTGAATAATAGGGGTGATATTCTCAAAATCGGGTTTTTGATGATTTCTCAATTATAAGAGATCAATACTTTCGAGTTATGGATCCGAGGAAGCTATGTGCCACACCTACTTGGCATACGATTTTATTATTAATTAGTGAATAATAGGGGTGATATTCTCAAAATCGGGTTTTTGATGATTTCTCAATTATAAGAGTATCAATACTTTTGAGTTGTGGATACGAGGAAGCTATGTGCCACACCTACTTGGCATACGATTTTATTATTAATTAGTGAATAATAGGGGTGATATTCTCAAAATCGGGTTTTTGATGATTTCTCAATTATAAGAGTATCAATACTTTTGAGTTGTGGATACGAGGAAGCTATGTGCCACACCTACTTGGCATACGATTTTATTATTAATTAGTGAATAATAGGGGTGATATTCTCAAAATCGGGTTTTTGATGATTTCTCAATTATAAGAGTATCAATACTTTTGAGTTGTGGATACGAGGAAGCTATGTGCCACACCTACTTGGCATACGATTTTATTATTAATTAGTGAATAATAGGGGTGATATTCTCAAAATCGGGTTTTTGATGATTTCTCAATTATAAGAGATCAATACTTTCGAGTTATGGATCCGAGGAAGCTATGTGCCACACCTACTTGGCATACGATTTTATTATTAATTAGTGAATAATAGGGATGATATTCTCAAAATCGGGTTTTTGATGATTTCTCAATTATAAGAGTATCAATACTTTTGAGTTGTGGATACGAGGAAGCTATGTGCCACACCTACTTGGCATACGATTTTATTATTAATTAGTGAATAATAGGGGTGATATTCTCAAAATCGGGTTTTTGATGATTTCTCAATTATAAGAGATCAATACTTTCGAGTTATGGATCCGAGGAAGCTATGTGCCACACCTACTTGGCATACGATTTTATTATTAATTAGTGAATAATAGGGATGATATTCTCAAAATCGGGTTTTTGATGATTTCTCAATTATAAGAGTATCAATACTTTCGAAATATGGATACGAGGAAGCTATGTGCCACACCTACTTGGCATACGATTTTATTATTAATTAGTGAATAATAGGGGTGATATTCTCAAAATCGGGTTTTTGATGATTTCTCAATTATAAGAGATCAATACTTTCGAGTTATGGATCCGAGGAAGCTATGTGCCACACCTACTTGGCATACGATTTTATTATTAATTAGTGAATAATAGGGGTGATATTCTCAAAATCGGGTTTTTGATGATTTCTCAATTATAAGAGTATCAATACTTTTGAGTTGTGGATACGAGGAAGCTATGTGCCACACCTACTTGGCATACGATTTTATTATTAATTAGTGAATAATAGGGGTGATATTCTCAAAATCGGGTTTTTGATGATTTCTCAATTATAAGAGTATCAATACTTTTGAGTTGTGGATACGAGGAAGCTATGTGCCACACCTACTTGGCATACGATTTTATTATTAATTAGTGAATAATAGGGGTGATATTCTCAAAATCGGGTTTTTGATGATTTCTCAATTATAAGAGTATCAATACTTTTGAGTTGTGGATACGAGGAAGCTATGTGCCACACCTACTTGGCATACGATTTTATTATTAATTAGTGAATAATAGGGGTGATATTCTCAAAATCGGGTTTTTGATGATTTCTCAATTATAAGAGTATCAATACTTTTGAGTTGTGGATACGAGGAAGCTATGTGCCACACCTACTTGGCATACGATTTTATTATTAATTAGTGAATAATAGGGGTGATATTCTCAAAATCGGGTTTTTGATGATTTCTCAATTATAAGAGATCAATACTTTCGAGTTATGGATCCGAGGAAGCTATGTGCCACACCTACTTGGCATACGATTTTATTATTAATTAGTGAATAATAGGGATGATATTCTCAAAATCGGGTTTTTGATGATTTCTCAATTATAAGAGTATCAATACTTTTGAGTTGTGGATACGAGGAAGCTATGTGCCACACCTACTTGGCATACGATTTTATTATTAATTAGTGAATAATAGGGGTGATATTCTCAAAATCGGGTTTTTGATGATTTCTCAATTATAAGAGTATCAATACTTTCGAAATATGGATACGAGGAAGCTATGTGCCACACCTACTTGGCATACGATTTTATTATTAATTAGTGAATAATAGGGGTGATATTCTCAAAATCGGGTTTTTGATGATTTCTCAATTATAAGAGTATCAATACTTTCGAAATATGGATACGAGGAAGCTATGTGCCACACCCACCTGGCAAGCGTTTTATAAAACTTCTGAGTACGGGAACTGTGTTGGGCGGGTGGCGGATGAGCTGAAGGGCGGGTTTGTTGTGTTCTGAATGGCGAGGGGGGTTGCCTGACTGAAGTTCACCCCTTTTGATTTTCGTTTTCTCTTTCGGTCGCTAATTCTCAATATTTTTGATTTCTGATGGATTCCATATGTTGGGGACATCTGCTAGAATATGCCTGGTATCTCGGTTTTGGGAAAATTTATTCTAGTGCCCGCATATTTGGTCAATGAGTGAATCACCAAAAGATTAATTATGGTGTTTCGTCAAAAAATATAGATTTTATGAGAAATTTGACATGGCACAAAGATGGAATACGAAGAAAGGAAACCAAATAATTTTACAGAATGAAAATCGGTCCACTGATAGCTGAGAACTTTTGGGAAAATGATTGAGCTCCTGACTCTCTCTTTTCCCGATATAGCTGTCTCTCTCGCACACTTGTCATCCCCTTTAGCCTTAAGATTTGTTCCAAGCTTTCGACGGTTTATTCCATTATCTTCAGGGAAATATTTTTGAGCTGGATGTGTCTAGTAGAGGTCTAATGTTCAACTGACCTCTTCTAGGCATGTGTGAAAACGATTTCCTAGTTTAGTGTTGTATATCCAGCTCAAAAATATTTCCCTGAAGATAATGGAATAAACCGTCGAAAGCTTGGAACAAATGTTAATCAATTATCTGACCGAATCTCGATTAAAAATACATACTTGTAAACCAACGGTCGATAACCAAACTACCACCTACTTGTAATGATAGTTATGTATTACTACTTTTATTGGAAATTTACCCGTCAAATTACTGGGACAAAATTCACTTACTAATGAGGAATTTCACCGATTTCTGTTTGCATTTTTCCTGAATAGTTAATGGTGTGGGATAGATGAAAATCGGGCTGATTTCGGAAAATGAGTCTCCTTTTGTTTTTGGGAGACAGTCAAAATTTTTAATTTCAAAACTAACCGGGAAAACAGACGTCCAACGGGAACGCTCGCTGATTGGACTGCTCGGATCGCCGTCTCCTCCCAGTGTTGCCCATTGGGACGACGAAATCGTGTTTTCTAAGAGAAAAGTTATCAAACAAAAACAGAGGAAACCTAATTTTCCCCATCTCGCTTTTTATATTTTTTTCTTCAGTTTTTCGATTTCGAACTTTACTGTTTTGTGAAATTTTGCATCTGAAGACAATAGATTTCTCGATCTCAGCGCTTCAAGCGGCCATAAATGAACTATTCTAGCATGACGTCATTTTCCCGGTTTTTTTTTAAACATTCGTATTTTCTACACTGTTTTGTTTATTCGTAAATTAGGAAGTTCGGGCTGAAAGTTTGCCTTAGGGGGTTTTTAGAGGTGCTGAATCCGATTTTGGGGTCAAAAATAGGAAATTCCGACATGGTGAAATTCCTCATTGCTAATACTTACCTGTAAACCAACGGTCGATAACCACACTACCACCTACTTGTAATGATAGTTATATATTACTACTTATATTGGAAATTTATCCGTCAAATTATTGGGTATAATTCATTTTTCAAGCTCACAATTTAAATTCAGTTTTCAAGCTCTCCATTTTTGCCCTTCAAAGCATTCTAAAAGAAAAGAACTCGAAAAAATTCTACATGTATCGTCTGGTTATCCCCAACGTGTGATAACAATTTTTTGTGGGATATGAACACTGAGTATAGTTCTTGAGTAGTTCTTCTATTCTCACTGGATATGCATGGTAAAGATACAGTTCAAATATAAGTGTAATACGTTTAAAATCCAAATACTAAGAAACAGTCATTTTGCTTAGGGATTCTGGTAGATTCTGGAATAATATAATAAAATACCTAATAAAAACAAGTGGGTGTGGCACATAGCTTCCTCGTATCCATAACCCGATAGATGATCCGATGCATAGTTATTAATCTCAAAACACCAATCTCTAAGTACCTTTCACTACCCTCATAGGGGACCATCTACCTACACGCTAATCTGGACGATCCTAGAAAATTTCATCAAATTCGGATGAAAAATGTAAGTTAGTTAAAAATGTAAGGTGTTACAAGGATTTTACGTTTGCGCATGCGCAGTGGCTACTATCAGTCCGAGGGTGGTGATTTTCATAGGGGACCATCTAAATACTGATCTATATCAGCCCTGAAAATTTCATCAAAATCGGATGGAAAATGTGGAAGTTATGGCTGTTGCAAGGAATTCACGTTTGCGCCTGCGCAGCGGCTACTATAAGTCCGGGGGTGATGATCTATCATCGGGCATCATCTACAACCTAATTCGCATAATCCCTGAAAATTTCATCGAAAACGGGTAGAAAATGTGGAAGTTATGGCCGTTACAAGGCACTACTATCAGTCCGGGGATGATGATTTTCATAGGGGACCGTCTACACACCAACCCGGACAATCGCTGAAAATTTCATAGAAATCGAACAATAACTTCGTATAGTTATGCGCGTTACAAGGAATTCACGACAGACAGACACGGAACCAAAATTGTTCAGAAAGGTCTAAAACGTAAAACGCGAGTGAAAATTTTGATTTTGGAGAAATGTTTTTTTCATCCTTGAAAAGTGAAAACTAAGCTTCCGCTACCTTGGTAGACTCGGAAGCAATATGACATCAAGGGTAATAATTCGATCTCCCCAACGGTGTATATCTTCCAATTTCATACCTCAGGATAAGTAGGATCTAAAAACGAGAAACGAAAAAGTTCCCGATTTTATAAACTCCAAGGAGGCTCTTTTTGTTGGAAATGAGATGTACGAGTCGCAGTGTAGTCCGTAGGTTGTGCGCTCCATATCCGATACACTCTGTGGTCACCTTATTATTCTACCGGAATGAATACAAGGCCTCTCCGTTGACATTTGATACCTACACTTCATGACAGCATTTTCATCGGTTTCCGCTGAGACTTGCACGTTATTTTTTATTTCCTCGTCTCCGTTTGTATCTAGTCTATCCTTGACCGATATCCGATAGCGGTCAGATGTATAAAATCAGTCGTACTACTTAGGCGGCAAATAGCTGAGGATCATGCGAAGGAAAACTTGTCTTTCGATCATCTCCCGTATATCGATTAGGTATTATTTGTTGAAGAACGCCTGAGTCACACTGACATTCATTGATGCTGTCACTCTGTATTATGTTGTCGACCGACTTCAAAGAAAAAGGAGATCTCTCAATCGGTGTGTCATGCATTTTTCATGTTCGACCTTATACCGTAATGATTCTCTTCCCATGTAGTATTATGATAATATTAAATTGACGAGTAATTAAACTCATATCTACGCGGCAATGAAAATGTCGAAGGTATACCTTATCTTGAACCTGTTATTGGGTTTGAAATGATTTGTTAATTTATCAAATTCATAAGTTTGTTCTGATATGAATAAGAGAGATACGAATGAGAGATGAATACGATATTATTTGTGAGAGTAACTTCTTACTTCCTTAGACAATAATGTAAATTACTGCATGGTATGATTGATTGGGTTGGAACAAATTTTTTTCAAAGGACTAATTGAATCGGTTTCTTTTAAAAGGACGTAAGTCCTTCCAACCAAACTTTCGGGAAATCAAGAAAAACTTCGTGTATGCCTCTATTGATAAAATTGCGAAAGGAAAACATTTTTCCCTGTCTCAGCAATCATTTAGACGCATTTTACGTATTTTTCCAGATTTTTATCCTCCCCTAGGAGGCCCCAAATTCGGTAATCTATCTCATGGATTTACGCCCTTTAAAAATATTGGACAATCTCATTTTTTATGAACTGCAGGCTTTTTGAAATCATGATGAATTACTCCATTTATCATTGCCAACCCTGAAAGTCGTAAAACAATGGAACACAGTTGCTATATAAATGAAAGGTCGTTTCCAATCGTCTGTCAAAGGATGGTGCACATTGCTTCCTCGTATCCAAACCCCGATTTATAGATGTTTCGATACATAGTAGCTAATCTCGAAACATCAATCTCTGAATACCTTCCACTACCCTCATAGGGGAACATCTGCATACCAATCTGTACAATTCCTGAACATTTCATCGAAATCGATCGAAAAAGGTAGATGTATATATGTATCTATGTACGATGATTTGCAAAGGAGACCATCTACCCGCAAACCCCCACATTCAATGAAAATTTCATCGAAATTGGAGTTTTCAAGTTTTATGATAGACAGCCAATCACATAGAGAGACACGAAACCTAAATTGTCCAAAACGTAAAACGCGAGTGGAAATTTTGATTTTGGAGTTTTTTTTTACCTTGAAATGTGAAAACAATCAACGCTTCCGCTACCTTGGTAGACTCGGAAGCCACAAATGAAAAGTTTGATGAAACGTGAAGAAGAAGCAAAATACTAAAACTTTTTCATAAACCACTTTTATTTGTTCAGGAAAGCTGGTTTTGTTAGTCATTCATCAAAACGAAAACATAGCCGACGTCAGGACATCATTATTTGTAGGCCAATTGTCGATTTCAGCGTAGATTTCATCATGCTCCTCTGGAATATAATGCTTGATCTTCTGCCTATCAGCAATCTTGTTACAGATGTGAGCTGCCGCTCAGCAGCTCACTGTTTCCCCTATCAGGCCATCGAGGCTATTAAGCCCTGACAACCCCCGGGAGAAAGACCCCAGGCCGCAGAGGCCAGTAAGCCCTGAACCACCCTCGACACAGGAAGACCCAGGCCACAGAGGCCAGTAAGACCTGATCAGCAGCAGGAGAAGGAGCCCACAGCCACACACAAATGGGCGTGGCCATACACCGTGCCCTCCCACCACCTTGGGCACAAAACAACCAAAACAATTGTCAAGCCAGCAGGAGGAGCCCTGATCAAGAAAGACCATCAAATCTGCGGTTTTTGGCATTGTTAGATTGGCCAGACTGGAGAGGGGAGCAGTCAAATATTAAGGTAAAGACCTGAACACCTCAGTCCTTTGAAGCGCGCCTAGCCAGCATTGTCTGTGAAGCTATCCCCCCCGTCCGTGAAGCGTTCTCCCCCGTACCAGTGTCGACCCTGTATCGAACTAGTACCAAAATCGTCCTCCTGCCTCCCAGTCGAACATTGTCGGATAGATCCTGTGAGTGGTGCCCCCTCAGTGAACTCGGCTTCCGTCCTGCCTCCCCTGGAACCGTCCGAAGGAACCGCGACGCGATCCAGTCCGATCCCGGCTACTCCCCTCAACATCTACATCTCGCCTCTCATCGTGTGCGGACTCGCTCCGGTACTCCGTCACGTGAGTGAATACAGTGTAACACCTATCTTATTGGCCAATAGTAGGTAGTTAGTGAAGAGTAACTCAGTAACCATAAGTAAAACAGTATCTGAACTGGAACATTGAAGTTGAAAACCAAAATCTTACCTGTAACTAATCTTAAGAGAGCTGTAACGCCTAGTCAAGTTAAACTAATCACAATTGCCTCTCGTAGAACGCCCTTCTGGCAGAACTGGGTCGTGGAACCCTCTAGTCTCATTTTGTTCCTAATAAAAAACCTTGCATTACTCTACATTTTCTTACAATCTTACCCTGGTTCTGATTCTGGTTCATGAGTATCGGGTATCGGTATCTAGGTAGTTAAATTCACTTGCACAGAAACGAGTAACGTAAAATCATTCTTTATTTCAACAACCGATACACCGCATTGGTACAAACAGGTAACATTTACTTAAATATCAAGAGTAACTTCAAAGTAGAACGCAGCCTCATCTCCCAAGCCGTATCGAGTCAAGCTACCCACGACACGTTACAAGCTAAGTATTTTTCTATTTTCTAGTTTAAGTTTTTTTTGTCTTTTCAGTTGTTCCTGGAACCGTTACACTTCCCCTTTTTAACAGTAACAGCAAAATTTAGAGTCTTTTATTCCCGATCGGATCGATACCCCGCCCCCAGGCTTACAAATTTGGTGGCAGCGGGTGGGATTCCTGCAAAGTGCGAACCCGGAACTGTATCGGACCCGAAACTTTCATTTCGGATCCGGTGTATTGACGGATCGCGTGTGGTGGCGCCCTGCACGAACCCACAAAATAAAATATTTGTGCCTAAGGTATCGGCCGATCCGATTTCAAAAAGTGTCGAAACAGGTCAGAACCAGGGGTAGTAGGTAGGAAGGACACCTCGTAACGGTAACTCCGAAAGTAGGTCGCACTTCACCACTACACTCACATTCCAACGAACTGTGTCGTCACACAGGAACACTAAGACAAACCGTATCGTCATACGGGAACACACAACTACCAACCCCAGACCGAACTACGAGACAGTAACTGCTACCGAGTCGGAACCGACCGTATTGACTGTGCTGTGTTTACCTATTTTGCCGCGTCTTAAAAGTGAAACATGGTGCTTTCGGACGTCGAGGATGAGGAGGAACAGCAACCCTTCAACAACAAGGAAGCGGTCGATACGCTGACCGAAACCATGAAACAGATGAACGTGTTACTCAAAAAGTATCACGAGACGACCCAAGATGGTGACAAGGATGGTATTCCACGTTCACTACTGTTAGAACTGGAACCATGGGACCCAGATACACCGGGTTCGCTGAGTGTCGGGTCATTTTTCGCAAATTTCGATACCGTAACTACCGGATTGACCCAGAAACAAAAAATGAGACTCCTGAGAACTAAAACCAGGGGAACTGCGAAACAATTTCTAATAGACAGAGACGATACCCTCGAGTATGACAACGCGTACGAAGTGATACGGGACGAAATGATGAACTGGTTCATGCGCGAGAACCCGCAACATGCCGCAGCCCTACTCTGGACCATCAAGAGGAACACCTCAGAAACGCTCCGGCAGTTCGCCGATCGCATTAGAGGACTGGCTCGATGCGCAGTACTTGAAGAAGGAACGCATCTCGACCGTCATGAGAAACGGGAATGGGTCGAGCGGAAAACTCTGAGCGCCTTCGTGAGGGGTGTCGGAAGGAAGATGAGCGCATTTCTCGTAACCAACCGACCCACATCACTCCGTATTGCCCTGGAACGAGCGGAAGAACTCGAGAACACACTAGTAGAGACTGAAGAAACGGAGGAACGATGGGACCTAGCAGCTGTATCGGGTGAATTAAGGTGCTACAATTGCGGTGGAACCAACCACTTTGCGGCCCGATGCCCCCGAAAGGATCAACCGGTACCCCGACGGGAACAGCGAGCCAGTGATGACCGCCGTAACAGGTGGAACAGTGATGAACAACGCCCAAGAACAGATGAACGACCCGCACCGCGATACCCCTGTATCTTCTGCGCTGCAATGGACCATTTTCCCGTTGACTGCCCCAAGAGTCCGCAACAAGCCATATTCTGTAACTTTTGCGGGTGTCGGGAACACCTAGAAGAGAGCTGTCCCCAGAAACGGAAATTACTACCCGTGTCGCAACCAATCGCCGACCCGAAACATGTGAATGAGGTCAACCGCTATAAGTCACAAGAACCGACTAATCTCCATGTAACGGCCGTGGAACGCCCTATGGTACGGACCCTCAAGGTAGAAGTGGGTCTTGGACCTGAAACCAGGAACATGATCATCGATACCGGATCCGCCTTGTCGGTGTTGGCTCGTCCTGTATCGGGAGTCCCGCTCTTGCCAACAAAAATCATGGCATGGGGAGCGGACGGGGCCCTATTACCTTTCGCCGGGGAACAGTGTATTGACACCCGTATTGGCAAATACCGCTTCAAACATAACTTCCTCGTATTCGCCCGGAAGGGCGCGACCCTCGACTTACTGGGTCTAGATGTACTTAGAAGGGTTCCGATGACTTTCACAACTGGACCAAGGATGGGAATGAAAGCGGAAGATGAAGAGGAATGGAGGAACATGGACCCCCTTTATTGCGAGTTGGGAAGTATCGGGATGGTGTCGCAGCTCGGGAGGAGGGAGGAAACTGGGTCACCGCGCCTGAGCCTTCGTGAAAGCGCCGACACAGTCCTCCCCAGCACCTTTCGGGTTGTGATGGCCCCCCCTTCACCCCCGCACCACGGCTGCTCTGAGGAACTTCCCATCGTGACCTTCGAGGAACGCTTCACACCGGAAACCGACCCTGTAACCTTGACCGACGGGGCCTTGACCTCCCTAGAAAAATGGAACCGGGGTGTGACGTCGGAGGTAACCGCAGCCTTGTGCGCGGGTCAGGAACTCCAAACCGTATCGCCCCTGATATGCACCCAGGAACCAACCGGAACGCAAGGTGTAACGCCGGGTGTAACGCAAGGTGTATCGCCCCTGATATGCACCCAGGAACCAACCGGAACGCAAGGTGTAACGCCGGGTGTATCGCTGGGTGTAACGCAAGGTGTATCGCCCCTGATATACACACAGGAACCAACCGGAACGCAAGGTGTAACGCCGGGTGTATCGCCGGGTGTAACGCAAGGTGTATCGCCCCTGATATACACACAGGAACCAACCGGAACGCAAGGTGTAACGCCGGGTGTATCGCCGGGTGTAACGCAAGGTGTATCGCCCCTGATATACACACAGGAACCAACCAGAACGCAAGGTGTAACGCCAGGTGTATCGCCGGGTGTAACGCAAGGTGTATTGCCCCTGATATACACACAGGAAGGCATAGGATCGCAGGGTGTAACGCCGGGTGTAACGCAAGGTGTATCGCCCCTGATATACACACCGGAAGGCACAGGATCGCAGGGTGTAATTCCGGGTGGAACGCCGGGTGGAACGCAGGGTGTATCGCCCCCAATAAACACCCAGGAGCTGACAGGAACGCAAGGTGGAACGCCGGGTGTAACGCCGGAAGTATCGCTGGGTGTAACCCCGGGTGGAACATTGGAAAGACTTGAAGGCGGCCCGCAAGATAGGCCCAATCCATGGGAACCCCGCTACAAATTTGATGGCAACCACAAGTTGAAGGCAGAAATCATTCCCGAAGATGAAACAGATAATGATGAGGACCTAGTCGGAACCAAAGCACGAGTGGCAACCCTGCAAACCGCACTACTGTCCCCAACGTCAAGCCAGAGCGCCCCCGAGTATGTTCAGAGTTCAGCTGGACCCTCAGGTTCCACTACAAGAGGAACACTGGGAAGCCCAGTAACCTCTGCGCTCACTGTTACGACGCCTCGTCAGAACGACATATGGGACCAGACCACCGAGTCCCCTGATACCCCACCAAGCGTAAGGAACGAACGACCCGTCGCCTTAACATCGCAGCAGCTAGCCACAACCAGCCGCCAAAATGATGAAGATACTGGGAATCGTCCTGCGCCAAGGTACTCACTACGACCTCGAGTGCCGGTAAATTACAGCCAGACCCATGCGGAAAGCGATGACTTACTGACTAACTAAAACTAAAACTAAAACTAAGACTTACCTGACAAAACACAAACACACACGAACACACACCTGAAACAAGAACAAGAAATTGAGTAATGCATAAAGATTGAGTAATGCAAGCCGAAGTTAAGAATGAAATTCGAACTGGACCCTTCAGGTCAACCAATTAAATAGGACCCTTCAGGTCAAACCATTTAACCAGGACCCTTCAGGTCAAACTCCCAATGCCCACGAGCCCGGAAAACCCATTACTAGACCCTTCAGGTCTAATAAGCTTGGATAACAAAATATCAAAAACTGAGGTACTCACCGTACTTTCAAGCCCAGATTGAGCCCAAAATGCGCTAGTTCGCACCGAAGTAAATGCCATATAATTTTGAGGGCCAAATGCTATTAGGGGCAATTCGTGGTTGTTAGGATGGCGCAACGACAGCTCGAGGACCCTCGAGCCCAGAAACGAGCCCCAGCCTTCAACGTTTAGAGCGCAAGACCCATCACCCGTGGAGGAACCGAAGGAGATCGTGGCGACAGCAACCCTTCCCTCGCCCACCACCAGCCTCGAAGCGTCGCCGGATACCAAGCAGCCAGAGCCACCTGAATGCACCTTGGACCACAGGAACAAGCAAGAGCCAGCAATATGACGAGGATTCAGATGATTCCAGTATGAGGACTGTGAAGAGCCTATTCATCGCAATGACTTCCTATATCCAGTGTCATCGGAGAGGACACTGGCTCCCGGAGAGGTGGGGGATGTGAGCTGCCGCTCAGCAGCTCACTGTTTCCCCTATCAGGCCATCGAGGCTATTAAGCCCTGACAACCCCCGGGAGAAAGACCCCAGGCCGCAGAGGCCAGTAAGCCCTGAACCACCCTCGACACAGGAAGACCCAGGCCACAGAGGCCAGTAAGACCTGATCAGCAGCAGGAGAAGGAGCCCACAGCCACACACAAATGGGCGTGGCCATACACCGTGCCCTCCCACCACCTTGGGCACAAAACAACCAAAACAATTGTCAAGCCAGCAGGAGGAGCCCTGATCAAGAAAGACCATCAAATCTGCGGTTTTTGGCATTGTTAGATTGGCCAGACTGGAGAGGGGAGCAGTCAAATATTAAGGTAAAGACCTGAACACCTCAGTCCTTTGAAGCGCGCCTAGCCAGCATTGTCTGTGAAGCTATCCCCCCCGTCCGTGAAGCGTTCTCCCCCGTACCAGTGTCGACCCTGTATCGAACTAGTACCAAAATCGTCCTCCTGCCTCCCAGTCGAACATTGTCGGATAGATCCTGTGAGTGGTGCCCCCTCAGTGAACTCGGCTTCCGTCCTGCCTCCCCTGGAACCGTCCGAAGGAACCGCGACGCGATCCAGTCCGATCCCGGCTACTCCCCTCAACATCTACATCTCGCCTCTCATCGTGTGCGGACTCGCTCCGGTACTCCGTCACGTGAGTGAATACAGTGTAACACCTATCTTATTGGCCAATAGTAGGTAGTTAGTGAAGAGTAACTCAGTAACCATAAGTAAAACAGTATCTGAACTGGAACATTGAAGTTGAAAACCAAAATCTTACCTGTAACTAATCTTAAGAGAGCTGTAACGCCTAGTCAAGTTAAACTAATCACAATTGCCTCTCGTAGAACGCCCTTCTGGCAGAACTGGGTCGTGGAACCCTCTAGTCTCATTTTGTTCCTAATAAAAAACCTTGCATTACTCTACATTTTCTTACAATCTTACCCTGGTTCTGATTCTGGTTCATGAGTATCGGGTATCGGTATCTAGGTAGTTAAATTCACTTGCACAGAAACGAGTAACGTAAAATCATTCTTTATTTCAACAACCGATACACCGCATTGGTACAAACAGGTAACATTTACTTAAATATCAAGAGTAACTTCAAAGTAGAACGCAGCCTCATCTCCCAAGCCGTATCGAGTCAAGCTACCCACGACACGTTACAAGCTAAGTATTTTTCTATTTTCTAGTTTAAGTTTTTTTTGTCTTTTCAGTTGTTCCTGGAACCGTTACACTTCCCCTTTTTAACAGTAACAGCAAAATTTAGAGTCTTTTATTCCCGATCGGATCGATACCCCGCCCCCAGGCTTACACAGCTGATCAAGACATTCCTGCTGGTGTAGGTGAATGTCTGTCACTTGGAAGGAAGCTATGGTGTTGATGTATTACGGAAGGAAGCTATGATGCACTCAGTTCTCCGACAGATTGCGGTTCCACTTTTCTTTTATAGGAGCTTAAGTCCGGACTTACCTAAAAGAAACCAGGATTTTCAAGGGCGACCTATCATGTTAGAGACGTCATTCGCATGCCCTTTTAATCCTAATTGGACCGTGATATCACTAGTTTCTCCGAAAACATCCCAGGAACTCTACAGCTGCCCCAAGGTGTCACTGGAGTAACCAAAATTAAATTGCAATTTTAAATTTGTTGAACAACGGAATTTTTTATGGGCTATTGGAAGTCTCAAAATAGTTATGGCAAAAATTCCCGAGAAATCGAAGAAAAAATTGTCAAATCTTTTGTCATAACATCATTTTTTGACTTTTACTAGCTTACTAAAAATAGTTTACAAAATTCAGCTCTGTCGTCCTTTTATTTTTAACTGTAATTTAAATCTACTTAATCTGGCGACACCTTGGGACAGCTCTGGAATTCCTAAGATGCTTTTGGTGACACTAGTGATACCATGGTCCAATTAAGGTTAATTGAAAACGATGCGCTTAGGGTTGAAGAACAGAAGAATGAAGGAAAAACGAAATGGCATTTTTGTGGACTTACGCTCTTTAAAAAAACTATTTAATTGTAAACAAAGTAAAAATCTTGTCAGGAAAAAAATGTATTCAAAAACAATTTAAGTAAAATTAACTCAAAAGCGGCTTTTAAGCTGATTTCTATTAAAACACCAGAAACCAAACAGTAGTCAATCTGGTCTTGGGTGGCATAAATAGCGAGTGTGGATGGTTGGAGTGAAAAAATACATATTTTAAAGGTTGGTAATAAGTCATGTTCGCGCTAAAGTATCATCCGAAATTAAAATAGTCGTAAGACCTATATATTCTCATCATGCATTTCAGAACTTTTTATTTCTAGTCCCCCATCGTTCTGTTTATCAGTGTTAAATATTCCTCGTCTCCGCCAAAACTGCTCAAAATTATGGTCTAAATTCGGTGGAATTTCCAAGGGTTTTGCGATCTGTCTCCCAGAGGGGTCTCTTGACATCAACAATGGTAGTGAGTGCGGAAGCTCAAACATGGATTTCAATATACATAGTTTTGCAGCTATTTTTGGTGAGTAAGGTATTAGTAGAGTGATGTTTGCGTGTACCGGGGCTATTTAAACACATTTTACTTGCGTACCCTTGAGTATGAGCAATCAGAAGCTCTGAATAGTTGATATCTTTGAAAAGCTGATCGGTCCTCCCCATTGAGACTGACATTCGTAAGGAGGTAAACATGAACGAGGGCATCGCCCCTACAGCGGAAACGACTGCCCCTACATACTAATTGAGTAGGTACCTAATACCTCTACCTCGTTACATAGCTATGTTTTCCTGATCTTTTCAAAGCCCATAATTACCAGTACATACATAACTACAGCTTATCTCTAGAAAACCGGGGACACTCTGACAACTCTCAAATTGTTAACATTCATTTTCCCGAAAGGTAACGGAGTTATAAACAAGAGAGTGTGGTTACTAAGGATGACCACCTTTGATTGTTTTTGTTATTTGGGAAGACCGGTTTCTGTCGTAGGCCATCTCCAGTTCCCTTGGGTAAAGTTGATCTTGTGGATGTTGCAACGAGACATGTCAGTAGCTATCAATTTAAATTGTGCTTCAACTCTACAGTTGGGAAAGATAGAAAGAAAACTCATTGTGAGCGTAGATAGGAAACCCGCCAAGTCCACAAACCATAGTCTGCAGATGTATGGATTTAAATAGGTATCATAAAAAAATCGAAATCGTAATTTACTTTGAAACATTTATGTGAAATTGAAATTATGAGAGTGAATTTATATGAATGATGAAATTAGAAAATAAATATACATTTTTTATGAAAAATGTGGACCGAAAAACACAAAAATACTTGATTCATTTTTTTCTAAAATTCGTAAAATGTTATTTTACTTGAAAAAACGAAAATCTGAGGTATTCGGGTGGACAGGCTTTCCTATTCGAAAATTGATTATTTTGGGACATAGTGGATATTGGCTTCTCAGTCAGTTTTCGGATTTAGCGAAAAATGAACTTTTCTAAAGTGAATTAATTTTTTTCCAAATAGCCTACCCAACTAGAGAACCCCCAAACATAATTTTGACACAAAAATCTCATTTTGAGCCAAAACTAGGCGTTGCGGATTCTCCTTATAGGCCCACGAAATGACCTACAAAAATCTTGCTGCAAAAAGACCTATAACAACCTGGTCTACAAAAAGTGATATTAACTTACACTTTTCTCCTCTCTCTTTCAAAGTGTTTATTTTATCTTATTTTGAATTAGGTAGGCATGTATTTCGATTCCACAAACATTTTCGACGTATATTTTCATAAACTTAACTGAAAACGCTGCAAATTATTACACAAAGGTTTATTATTTTTCTATATAGATCACTCGTCTGCAAAGAACACGGCTTTGCCATTGTTACCACCAACCAACTTGAAGAAAAACATCGATCGCATTTCGGTCAGCTAACATTTGAACGGAGTTTCGGCTCTTTTGCGATTCACACTCGTGTTTCTGATTTATCCCCCTAAATGTGTCCTACCCTTAAATTCTCGTAGGGAACGAACCGTTTGTCCTTCAGGGCTCCGCTTGGTCTTTAAAAATTCTATACTATCTTAAATTGAAGGAAAAACAATATCTTTAAAACACAATTTTTCGAGGTAGGGCGTTTTAAAAATTTCAAACCTTATTTTTCAACCCTTAGAAGTGACCTACATCAACCAAAATCTTTGGGGCACAACTAGACCCCAAATGGAGCCCACATACCAACTTTCATCAAAATCGGTCAATGCTAACTGAGGAAAGTGCCGCGGACGGACGGCCACATTTTTATTCGATTTTTGGATTCTACGTACCTTGAAACGTAAATCAACAAATTTTGAGGGGTGTTGAAAAAAAAATTTTCTTGGTCGATTCCAAAGGTTCATTATTGAAAATAATGCATAATGGTTCATTATTGAAACCCTGATATCCGCTCGACTCGATCGCCCCTAAATATAGCTTTATAGGTATCGACAAATAGTTTTATGTTACGCAGGAAGTTCAATTTAATGTTGTCATTATTGGTTATTTTAGTGGTATAAGGTCGATAACAGGAGGCTCGCCTATACCACCTATTCACCGCCTCGCCGAGTCATGTCTAATCCTCTCCGCTTCTCTATAATTTTCTTTTCTTCTTTTTTCCCCCAACTCGTTGGTCCTGGCATGCCAGGAGACAAAAACTGGCTCTTGTTCTCCTTCCCTTCTTTCCTGCTGTTCTTCCATTCTCAATCACTCCTTACACTCTTCTCTTGAATTATTTCGTCAATAATTTATTTTTTAAGTATACCTTTCGTGTTTATATACTTCCTCCAACAATTTGACGTCATAATTTATAGTAGTTCTGTAAAATTTAGTTCTTACGAAGGTACTTAGTTTTTACCGTACAAATCTTCATTGAGGCGGACTAGCTCTTATTTTCCACTCGGTCGACCACCACTTTCACCGTTGCATTGTTGCATATAACAACGCTCGAAAGATTGAGGTGGATAAGCTGGTCCAGAGAAAACTGGTTCCTCTCTAGTAGAGGAAACTGATCAAAAAACGTTGCAAATTATTACACAGAGGTTTATTATTTTTCTATATAGATCACTCGTCTGCAAAGAACACGGCTTTGCCATTGTCACCACCAACCAACATGAAGAAAAACCTCGATCGCATTTCGGTCAGCTAGAATTTGAACGGAGATTAGGCCTCATTTGCGATTCACTCTCGTGTTTCTGATTTATCGTAAATCCAACCCTTGTAGGGAGCGAACGGTTGGTCCTAAAGGGCTCCGCGTTGTCTCTAAAAATTCTAAAAATTCAATACTATCTTAAACTACCGTTAGAAGTTACCGAAATCAACCAAAAGCTTCGGGGCTGAACCAAATGGAGCCCATATACCAAATTTCAACAAAATCCGTCGGTGTTAACTGAGGAAAGTGCCGCGGACGGATGGCCACATTTTTATTCAATTTTTGGATTCTACGTACCTTGAAACGTAAACCAACAAAATTTTGAGGGGGGAGGGGGGTTGAAAATTTGTTTTCTTGGTCGATTCCAAAGGTTCATTATTGAAAATAATAAACCAAAATTACCTACGGGGGATTGGATCAGTTTTCTGTCCAGTTAAAGGGAAGGAGCTAGTCCGAAGAGGTTGTTGGAAAAATTAGGTATCTATTCCGTTCAATTGATTCTTCTCTTAATCTCAAGAGATTGTTTCTTGAAATTTCTCGTGTAATCCGAGTTTGCATTACAAAATTATGATCGTAAGAATTTTCTTAATAATTTACTAGTGAAAATCGGCTTGGTTTTCGAGACGTGCCCATCCCTCCCTCGTCGCACCTTGAGTTTGATTAGACAGATATGAATTTTACAAGTGTCGCTAGATAAGTAGTAGCCCCGTTCGCTGAGTACCTAACAATAACGCCCACAATGAGGTTGTTGAACGGTTTTTTAACAATAACAATCCCAGACCTTGACCAGGTACAAGGAAGATGCGAGAGTGGAGGAAACAGGTTGAGAATAATTTGGTGTTGCCGGCACGAATGAGTAAAATTAGGGCCTCCTCGTAATCTGCTCGTTTATACTGGAATGTAAAAACGAGCTATGAGGGGTCGGTGGGGGAATAAGAGACGTGACGTCAGACAAAATAGGTACCTAATTGTCCTATCGAATTTGTTGAGTTTTTATTGTAGTTAATTCAATTTTTTCAGGTTGGATTGAAAAAAAAAGGTTTACATTTTCACGATTGGTAGTGTCTCTTATTACCCTCTTGTTGGAGGATAAGAATTCATATCGTCGTCGGCGAAGCCACTAAAGTCCCTGAGTTGGACACGTACATACGTACGGCAATGCGTTCTTTTTGGTGACTAGCTAAACATCGTATAGGTAATGTTTACAACTTCCAGACTTGGCGAGATATTTAAATGCCTGTGTCTATTTTAATCCTCTAGACCCGTCTTTTTAGGACGTCCCACAGTAAGACTTGGGCGTCCTTATGCGATCGATCTGGGGTAAAGTTGGACAACACTCAACAGAAAAAAAAAATAACCACACAGTAATCCGTTTTAGACCATTCTGAATCCAAATCCGCGAAAAAAACCATAGGTGTATGTGTGTGTGTGTGTGTGTGTGTGTGTGTGTGTATGTGTGTAACAAAATCTTGTGTACTCTGCACAGGCCTTAGTTCTCAACCGATTTTCCTGGTTCTTTTTTTGTTCGACGCGGAAAACTATCTAGTTGTGCACTACGTCGCCGGAATTTCGAATTTTGCCTTTTAAGGGGAGGAAAGGGGGGGTTAATGCTCGAAAAACGTGCGTTTTTGGGCATAATCTTGTGTACTCTGCCCAGGCCTTAGTTCTCAAACGATTTTTGTGGTTCTTTTTTTCATCGACGCGAAAAACTATCTAGTTGTGCACTACGGCGCCAGAATTTTGAATTTTGCTTTTTAAGGGGGGGGGGGAGAGGGGGGTTAATGCTTAAAAAACGTGAGTTTGCGTGCATAATCTTGTAAATTCTGCCCAGGCCTCAATTTCCAACCGATTTGCGTGTTTCTTTTTTTGTTTGACTCAAATAACTACCGAGTTGTACACGATTTCACCAGAGTACCAAAATTCGCAAGGGGAGGGGGCGAGTGAGGGGATAAATACCCGATTTTTCAATATTTCGGTTCCTTTACTGCTTACTAATTGTACCCAAGCTTTGAAATTGAGGAAAAATTCTCATTATACTTCTGGATTTTCATGAATTATTCTCTGTACCACCATGGAACTAATAGTGGTGCCACCATGGTGCCAGGACACCATAAACCGCATATTTGGTGGTTTTTTTGTTGTGTTTCACCTAGAATACGGATGTGAACCTCGACGGACCGCCTAGTAAAACTAATAGATGAAAGTTCAATGTTACGACGTATTTCCCCTTTGGTGCCAGACCGGCACCATTGGAAGAGGGGGGGGGGGTGGAACTCGAATTCGCATGTTGGGTATCGCAGATCATGAATTTTAAAATGCTCTTCAAATTCGAGGCTCCCATGCCGCTAGAAATGTTATGGTGGATAATGGTGAGGGGGGGGGGGTCACTATTTCTTGCCTATAATACTAAATAAATTACATCGAGTGAACAGTTTTTTCGCTTACCAACTGGTTAAACTGATCTAATGCTTATCCAATGGGACGTCCCCTGGAATGCATGCATTACTAAACAATATGTTATTCTCCTAATTTCCTCTATTCGTCACGTCCCTCCAAACCTGCATGATTTCCATCTTAAAGTATACTTGTATCCTGAAAAAGGCGAACTATGTTTGTAATTCGTGGGTTACTGTAGTGACTCCTGTAGACTTCTCGTGAGTAGCTGATGTAGGAAATGCTTCGTAGCGGATTGAACACGAATTGGGTGAGTTTTTCGACCAATTTGGAAACAAATCTAAACTGTCTAAATTTCAGGATATTCGATCTGCTTCTTCTTTTGTTCATCATCCTTCCTCAATCCTGTAGGTATCGTTGAAGAATTAAGTTCTTAAGGTACATGATCAACAGTTCAAGAAAATCCGTTTAAGAAAATCTGATGCAATTGTTAAAGAAAATCTGAGAATGACCGTCAGAGCTGTGAGTCAGAGAAGTAGCGGTCCTCTGCCTTGAATGAATCACGGGAGTGAGTGGGTACAAGTTTTAGGTCCGAAGATCCGGGATGAGGGACCTGGCTGAAAAAGTTTCATAATTACTTATGAATTATGAATTAATTACAATACTGAGTAGCTAGCAGGTAGGCTGGTATTGTTTCAGTTTCCGGGTTTTTTAGCCAATTTTTTTTTTAAGCCAAATTTGATTTTCTTTTTGTTTAATGCTTTCATTTAATAATTTTCAATAATGAATCTATCTTTTACTTTCTTACTTCATATTCGATGGTTTGTGGGGTAATGGAAACTTATTGGATTCTTCAATCAGGTACCTTGGGAGGTTGGAGTCGACTTTTTTTCCCTAATTATTAAGTAGGTAGTGAGCGTAGGTACTCCAAGATCGAAATTTTCTCAAACATTTTTGGTTTCGTGTCTCTACCCTCGTATTGTCCTGCATGTTCAATCCCGTTCCACAACCCAAGGCAAAACAAATTCGTTTTCAACCTACCTGTGTACCAAACAGTTCTGAAAACGAGAACAAGTCCTTGTAATGGATGTATTATTGTTCTTTTACGACCTCGTTTCTCGACAATGTTGACCAAACATTATTGCGACACCGACATTTCCCTCTTCAATTAGCTTACGAATCACTTTTACAAATATGCGTTTTCGCTGAGACTCGATTCTCTTTAAACGAGCCCACGTGGGTGCATCGGAGATAACGTCTTCGATCCGTTTTCTGCTGATGAAATTTATTTATTCTAATTGACACGCGTATTCCAACCCTCATGTCATAAATTTGCTGTGAAAGTAATTTTTTTAATCTTCTGTAAAGATGTAAATGCCGACGTAGCTACTTACTGTCCGCTCGGTAAATATTGCGTTGTGATTGCATCGCCGATAACACTCAGAAGTAATCCACGGTTTTGTTCAATTTGTCTCGTTATCAATTTTTTACCGTTTTGAAGAGGCAAAAATACTGAAATATCCAACGTGTAACTGAGTGTTATGCAACTTTTAGGTGGTTACTCTGGTAGACAGTCGTAGATAAAGCGACCTATCGAGTCCACGTTGAGTACAAATCTGTTCGCTCGTTGAGTAGCTGTAACAAAAACGCTGCAAATTATTACACAATGATTTATTATTTTTTTATTTTTCTATACAGATCACTCGTCTGCAAAGCTACCAACCATCCAACATGAAGAAAAACATCGATCGCATTTCGGTCAGCTTTAATTTGAACGGAGGTTAGGCCTCTTTTGCGATTCACATTCGTGTTTCTGATTTATCGTACGTCCAAACTTTAAATTATCGTAGTGAGCGAACGGTTTGTCATACAGAGCTCCGGGTGGTCTCAAAAAATTCTAAAAATTCTATAGATTCTTAAATTGAAAGAAAAACAATACCTTTATATCAACATTTTTTGAGTTAGGGCGTTTTGAAAATTTCAAAATTGATTTTGGAACCTTTAGAAGTGACCTACATCAACCAAAATCTTCGGGGCACAACTAGACCCCAAATGGAGCTTACATACCAAATTTCATCAAAATCGGTCAATGCTAAGTGGCAAAAGTGCCGCGTACGGCGGACGGACGGCCAAATTTTTATTCGATTTTTGGATTCTACGTACCTTGAAACGTAAACCATCAAATTTTGAGGGGGTGTTAAAGAAAAATTTTTCTTGGTCGATTCCAAAGGTTCATTATTGAAAATAATAAACCAAAATGCATGTCAAAATTTTACTCACAATCATTGCTGGGAGTGAGAGGAATTTTTTTTTCTTTATTAAGGCACATGCAACCTTCAAATGGTCTTGGGCGGAGAGAGAGGAAATTTCCAAGTGATTGGAAACCTATAGGTTTTTTTTCATGAAAAAGTGATAGGTTTTTATTTCCAAGTAATTGAAAACCTATCACTTCATTGATCGGTTTCCGAAAAATCAACAATTACAATAACATATTGCTCAGTTGATCAGCTGCTAAAATAAACGTAGAATACGATAATCAAGTTGGCAAGTAACATCCTAACATTGGAATTTCGGATTGTTTTTTGCTTTTCCCGTTCTTAATTTTGCATTATTTTAAGGGTTTTTTGACGGATTTTGGAACTAGATATGAAAGAGATTGAGAGCCAGTTTCACCACTGTTTTCACTACACTAATAGTTAGTCACAATTAAGATTAATCTATGATTCAAATTAACCAGCCGGACAAATCGTATTTATTAACGAGTTACCACTTCTATTTTCAATGGGCAAACATGCTTTTGCAGTTTTTATGCTTACCAGTGTTCTTCTTTTGGTTTATTATTTTCAATAATAAGCCTTTGGAATCGAGCAAGAAAAAAAAAATTTTAACCCCCCCTCAAAATTTGATGTTTTACGTTTCAAGGTACGTAGAATACGAAAATCGAATAAAAAAATTTCCGTCCGTCCGCCGTACGCCGTACGCCGTACGCCGTACGCCGTACGCCGTACGCCGTACGCGGCACTTTTCTTAGCAACACTGGACCGATTTGGTTCAAATTTGGTATATGGGCTCCATTTGGGGTCTAGTTGTGCCGCGAAGCTTTTGGTTGATGTAGGTCACTTCTAAGGGGTGAAAATTAAGGGTTGAAATTTTCAAGAGTGCCCTAGCTCGAAAACTCTCGAAATAAAGGTATCGTTTTTTCACCAATTTTAAATAGTATTGAATTTTTAAAAATTTTTGAGACCACCCGGAGCTCTGTAGGACAAACCGTTCGGTCCCTACGAGTACTTGAAGGTTTTCCTTCGATAAAACAGAATCATGAGTGTGAATCGCAAAAGAGGTCTAATCTCCATTCAAATTTTATCGGACTAAAATGCGATCGCTGTTCATTTCTTCGATTTGTATACAGTTTTGCCTTCTGCGTAACCAGTAATCAAATTTCCATAAGAAGCTTTCTATTTTTCCAATCGAGTGTGAAGCGTTTAGTTCTTTCTAATAAACTTGATTGTGAAGGTGTGAAGCCAGTAGGTATGGTGTGGTAGGTAGTACCTAGCTGGTAGGTAAAAAAAAGTTGGTAGGTAAATAAAATGTTGGTGGGTAAAAAACGCTGCAAATCATTGCTCAAAGGCTTCTTCACTCTTCAGATCACTGATCAGCTGAGTGAGCTCCGAAGCCATTTTCAATCCTTTTGAATGGAAGTGCTCTTCCAGCCGTCTCCAGCATTCGAGGAGATCTTCTTCACTCTTCAGATCACTGATCAGCTGAGTGAGCTGCAAAGCCATTTTTACTCCTATTGAATGGAAGTGCTCTTCCAGGCGTCTCCAGCATTCGAGGAGATCTTCTTCACTCTTCAGATCACTGATCAGCTGAGTGAGCTCCGAAGCCATTTTCAATCCTTTTGAATGGAAGTGCTCTTCCAGCCGTCTCCAGCATTCGAGGAGATCTTCTTCACTCTTCAGATCACTGATCAGCTGAGTGAGCTGCAAAGCCATTTTTACTCCTATTGAATGGAAGTGCTCTTCCAGGCGTCTCCAGCATTCGAGAAGATCTTCTTCACTCTTCAGATCACTGATCAGCTGAGTGAGCTGCAAAGCCATTTTTACTCCTATTGAATGGAAGTGCTCTTCCAGGCGTCTCCAGCATTCGAGAAGATCTTCTTCACTCTTCAGATCACTGATCAGCTGAGTGAGCTCCGAAGCCATTTTTAATCCTATTGAACGCAGGAAGCTGAAATTTGAGAGGGAAGGTCAAGGGAGAATACAGATGGTGGTAGGTGTTATTGATGGAGAACCAGTGATCTATACAGAAGGGTGATCTATACAGAAAATAATAAACCTTTGAGCAATGATTTGCAGCGTTTTTTATTTGAACCCAAAATTTAGTCTTTTCGGGGATAGATTAGTTTTGGAGGAGGTGAACAAAATTGAAGATTATGAAGACATCGCACCTACTTAGGACACTAGAAATGCACCATAAGATTCATTAAGAATTTTCTTTATCTGTAACTGTAATTTGTAGTTTGATGATACTGTTTGATTATCCCTTTCCAACCTAAATCAAAAAGGTCCAATTTTGAATGCATCTCCTAACGCAGAATTTATGTTATGCAGGAGTGCAAAAATAAATTCTGCGAAAGTATTATTGCGTGGTATTAAAACTGGATCATTGTGGGTTCGTGGGTGCGGTTGAGAAAGTGAAATAAACCGGTTAGCGCGCGGAACAGATCGGAGGGAAAGAGCAGTTGTCTGCGGACGACGACCGTAATGATTTTTTTTCGACGTCGAGAATAAAAACTCGACTGTGTCAGAAAGTATTCGATTACGTCACTGCTGTTGCAACAGTGAAGCACCAACGTGGCAAACAAGACCTTCAGTTATATGTAACTACCTGGTAGTACAGGAAAATGAGGACTTTGGTAGGTGCAGGTACTTGTCGTTCCGGCATGAAACTTGTCATGGAATTGTGGGAGAGGCATTTTGAAGGGTGGGAGAAACGAAGATGAAAGAGATCAAAGATAGGACAGTGGGAAGAGGATAAATAATGTAGTTTATGACTTCGTTTGTAAATATTTTCTACGTTACAACAGGCTCAGATTGAGTGGGCAGTACAATAGTTTCTAGAGATGGGCGGTATTTAACGTAACAGTTAAAAATAATGTATTACCGGGTTTCGTCAATTCCGCTTGGAACCTATTACCAAAATAACCCTGTTATTAAATAACGTTTCAGGGAAGGCTCCAAAATGTGTGGAGCCAGAACCATAGCTTGGGGTTTTTTTTAAATCGAAAAAGAGTGAAAATATCGGCAATAACTTGATAGAAACCCCAAGTTAGGAGGAAACGAAAACTAGAGACCAACGGATTGATACTTTGGAGTGGAATAAAAATTAACTATTAGTTTCCAACACGTGGACATACTCTTTATAATTAATTAGGAAGTATTACTCAACACTTATTGTGTTATTCTACAGGGTGTCCCATGTTTAGGACCACAAAACTTTGGGAGTCGATTCTACAACTAATCTAAGTAAGAAAGTATCTCATAGCGATTTTGTTTTCTCCAATATCCCTTGTTTTCCCCAATTTTAAGATTTTTTTATCATGTTTTCGACCTTATGTCACCAATATTAGCTCAACTTCCTTAATGTACCATAAATAAATAAAAATAAGGGTACCGTTCGAAAGGGCGTCAAATTTTCCATCTTTCTAGTGTCTACAAAAAACTATTTGGGGAGGTCCTGATGGGTAAAAAATCAACTCGTAAATTAATTTTTTTCTCAAATTGTTTGTTTTGGCTGTTGAGGTTTTGAATGAGAGGTGAGAGGAGCGACAGTGGAGTAGACCCCAGAATCCCCCGTCAAAAGGTCGATTTTGTTTGAAAAATTCACGTTTTCCCGCGTCTAAACTCAAATGTTTCCCCTAAATTAATTTGTAAAATATTTTTTGATTATACCATTGGAAAGCTGATTTTTTGGTAAGTTTTTGGTGTTAAGTTACGTGGAAAAATGATGAGAAAATAAAACCTTGAGGGGGTCTCAGTCGGTCGCGGTTCGTTCCTCGTTCCGAGTCAGTATTTCCCTAGATTGCAGGGGCTCAAACTTTAAAATTCGTACCTAAATTTGAAATTTTCAAGGATTTTCGAAATTTATTAGTGCATCAGTCTAGGGAATTGAAAAACTAAAAGATTGCCGCTGGAATCATCAAAATCGAACAATAATTGCCAGAGAAAAATGGGAAAAACTGTTTATTCAGTTTGGGTTGATAGACTGAGACCCCCTTAACAACAAATAGAAAAAATAGGACATTTTGAAAATTTGTCAAAAATTACTTTACGAGTTGATTTTTCACCCATCAGGCACCCACAAATAGTTTTTTTGTAGGCACTAGGAAGACGGAAAATTTGACGCCCTTTCCACCAGTACCCTTATTTTTGCAATTTTACGGTATATTAACGTAGTTATGGCAATTTTAGTGGTATAAAATCTTAGAATTGGAAAAACGAAGGGTTTAAACAAAATTGCTTAGAGACACTTCCTTAATTTCGAGTAAATTAGATGTTGAATCGACTCCTGAAGTTATGCGGTCTTCTGTATAGTTCGTTCCTGCAGAGCTCACGGAGCTTATTCAATGTTCAGCAACATGGATATCAATATTACCGAGTTCGTATGAAAATAAACTAGGTGAGGGGATAGAAGATCGTACTGGCACTTGTAACAATATCTAGTTCATTCCTCGGCTACTCTTCAAACTGAAAATAATTATCTAATAAAGATGAAAATTTGCGTCCTTTTTCGTTTCTTTCTATTTGGATTTGAAGGCGGAAGGTACGAATTTAGCTTACTCGTTTGTCGGACTGAGGGTCAAAGCTAAAGCTTTTTCAAAGCATTTCTATCTGCTGACTGTGGTGACTTACTATTCGCTCAATTTTGATGAAATCCCCGGAGTATGTATTGTTGTAATCTTTCTAAAATAGTATCCGATGATGGGGATTGAGCGAAAACTTGTGTTGAAGTTTCGCAAATAATGGTTACCCAATTTTCAGCGCACTCCGAAACTAACGATTCTATCGCCTTGGTCCTTGTTTGGCTTGTGGGGGGTGGGTTTTACCAGATCTCGAACGTTTCGACTGTGATAATATGAAAGCGGATGTCTGGAATCAGCGTAAACAGAATGTTTCACAGGGAGTATTGTTACTTGTCTACTTTCCCTTACTTTGCAGATTATGATCTTCTCTATATCTATATTTAGAATGACTTTGAACAACACAGTGGATCTAGATGGATCCAGACTAGGTATGTAGGTGAAGGTCGTACGTTCTTCCAATGGTCTCTCCTTGTCTACTTTACATTGCAAACGTTTCAAGTTTTAAAAATTTCATAATTTTGGAGTATCATGGTTGATGATTTTTCTTTTCTTAGTGAGATATATAATTATTTTCCGTGTACTTGCACCAATTTGATTATCGATAGTTCGAATTCTAACAAAAGATTCTAAAAATGTCCAATTTTTTGTTCCAATTTGAAATACTCACCAATAAATTCCACTTAATTTTGTAAACTTGGTACCTTCCTAATTTTCTTTAGTTAAGGGGGAGCCTAACCAAGCTCGGAGTATACTTAAATTGCAATAATCACAGCTAAATTTCGGAAAAAAATCCTCTGAAATGACTGCTGAAAATGCTCAAAAATGGCAGTGGATACTACGCCAGAAATTAGGCAGCTATGCGATCTGGATTTTTCTAAATGTTTTTAAAGAAAGTTAAGGATATCATTAACTAAGAAACCTCGAATAATTAAAATTTATCTTATTTCTCGATTTAAAAATTCTCAAGTTCTCTCAACATACTCGTAAGTAACTATAAAATGATAGGACCGACTCTAATAATGTTAACAGTTAAAAGAAAGAGTGCCAGTTGTCCAAAAACAAAAGCTGTTTATATTTTTTATTAAAAAAATGAATAAAATAAAAATAAAAAATATTAAAAAAAAATGAAAATAAAATGAAATACGTACAAATAATGAAAAAATGCGTTTTAACAATTTTCTAATATTCATTCCTTCCATTTCAACACAAATGTATCTTAAGGGGGTCTCAGTCGGTCGCCGTTCGTTCCTCGTTCCGGGTCAGTATTTCGCGAAATTTAAAGGACAAATCCTAAAAACATTGTACCTAAATTTGAATTTTTCAAGTATTTTAGAAATTTATTAGTGCACGGCCCTAGGAAATTGAAAAACTGGAATATTGCTGCTGGAATCATGTAAATCGAACAATAATTGCCAGAGAAAAATGGGAAAACTGTTATGTTTTTAACATAAAATGTAGCTAAACTTGAAATTTCGAAGGATTTTAGAAATCCTTCAGGACCGTTTATTCAGTAGTTTTTTCCATTTTTCTCTGGCAATTATTGTTCGATTTTGATGATTCCGGCGGCAATATTTCAGTTTTTCAATTCCCTAGGGTCGTGCACTAATAAATGTCTAAAATCCTTCAAAATTTGAAATTTAAGTACAATTTTTACGTTTTTGTCCCTTCAATTGCGCGAAATACTGACCCGGAACGCAGAACGATCGGCGACCGACTGAGACCCCCTTAACATCTACTCAAGGCCGAATGTATTAATTTTACGACGCCAATAAAAATTATTTTAAAAAACTAAAATACAGTGCATTTGGTGTAAGAACGACGAAACTTCAGTGATATATTCTGCAAGTAATTTGCAACAACTGTTGTCATATAACATTTTTTTACACCATAACTCCTTTAATTTACCTCGGATAAACTAAAAAAAATTACCTTGAAAAAGAGCCTTTCATTTTCGTTCCATAAAATTTCACTTAAGTCACGTCAAATATGCTTTGTTTAGCCTGGCACTTGAATTTTTGTCAACTTCCTGCTTCTTCGACAATTTTTAATGGTGTTTTGCTACAATATCACCTGGGTACTGAAAAATGGATGGGTTCCATGGTTCAAACATCCACGTTTTATCAGCTTTCCATCGGTCTATTGAACTTTTATTTCAGAGCAGTTTTTGACCGAAAAATGTGTGTTTGAACGTGGAAATACGTGATTTTTTTTAAACGAAATAATGATAGATGACTATACTAGGAGACAGGCATATAAAACCATAGCTTCAGATGACTAATGGTGGTGTTGGTACAGCTGTTTTGACTTATTTTTGTTGGTGAGAAATTTGAGGAGAGCGTTTTGTCTGATGGGTTACTCGAGATTTCCGAGTGGTTTTGTTCCACTCATTAGTTCCGCCGTTGGCTATTAGTGAGACATAATAATTACTGGTCGCTCCAGTAACTGCATGAGGTACCTTCCGTCTACCTACCGAAAGCCAGTAGTTGTCTTCCTCGTGTTTTACTATGTCTGCACATTGCAACTAAGAATCCGCTCAGACCGTCGTTGAGATCGCTGTATAACAATATTTGGTTGCGCAGAGGTACTTACACTGGGTGCGGCAGCGAGACTTACTTTTTTCAAAACTGAATTAAAGCAAAGTTTGTAATTTGGTTTTTACAATGTAGGTACACTACTAAAGTTTTGTTTTACACAATTTTGAAGATAAAATCACTCCTCACCCCTGATTGAGATGAGGCGTTCTGGGAGTTTACCCTTCTAACAGCCATTGCGATGCCCTTGCGATGTGTGCTGTTGTACAATCTTGTTGGAACCAAATGTCCAAAAAACAGAAGACAAAAAATCCTATAACACCTAAAGCAATAAAATGGCTGTTTTGAGGGCATTTCCCAGAAGCTACTCCTGGGGTGATTTGCGTTGGCCGGATCTTCCAATTCGTCCCCTTGTGATTTTTTCCATGGGCTTTTGTGAAATCCCGTATTTATGTGAACCGTCCAAGGATCCTTAAAGATTTATAGAACGACATCAAGAAGGAATTTCCAAGACAACGCTTGCCATGCTTGAAAGAGTCATGAGAAACGCCAGAAGTCAGTATATTCAATGAATTGAGAATGGGTGACGTCACCTAAGTGATTTTATCTTAAAAACTACGTAAAACAAAACTTTAGTAGTGTACCTACATCGTAAAAACCAAATTACAATCTTTCTGATTCATACAGTGCGTTTTATTCAGTTTTGAAAAAAAGGAAATTAGGCTGCCACACCCTGTACTTCAGAAGTACAAACGCATCATCTTAACTTTCATCAAATTGAGCTGAACTTTTGGAAAATCGTTTCAAACTTTCGACGGTGTGTAATCGATCTGCAACGTGAGACATGAACTAAACTTGTTGTTTTCTAAATTCATAAACAATAGCAACACGATAGAGAGTTGTTCCTGATGATTTTTGTCGATTCTATTACCTAGAAGTAAAACGGGGTAACTATTGACAAAAGAGGTGAGTACAGTACAACCACTCATGCTCAATAGGATCAAATCAAAACTAATGACAACAATGTCAAAAAACCTTAAATTTGACCGTAATCTCCACCCCGTTTTACCGCATCTATTTTGTTTCAGGGCTGTTTTTGACATTTTCATGTCTGCTTTGGCACATTAACTGAAAAATCGTCACGAAAACTTGCTCACGCGACCAATAAACACTGTGTTGCGTAGATAACAATCAACTGTTTTCTTATTTTGATGCTTGGGTACATGAACAACCTTACTTCACTACCTTGTTGTGTAGTGGTTGACGTGAAAATGTCCCAATGTGTCGCAGACTCGTATGCAAGCATTTATAATCTAACCATCTAGGTAGCACCATGAGCTTTATACGATAACTTCCAAATCGTATCTTTTAAAATTAGATTTAGCTATCAGCTTTTCAGCTTGCCGATAGCTTGTGACCAATCTTAGATCTATCCGATTTCGGATGCACTCCATTGTCTTCCCGTAATTTTTGTATTTTCCTCATAAGTAGGTGTTCTACATGAGCAGTATCTGACATCAGGCATAGGAGAAATACCACTTAATGGCACTTAGTCAAGCATCTTGTGTAGATAGTACAAGACTTGTACTATCTAGCCTCTACTACTATCTACCCTTACTTGGTACCTATAAAGTGAGCCAAGAGAGCCTCTTGATTCACAAATTGCTAAGGTAATTTAGTGGTTACTCTTTCATACTTAGTATGAAATTTAGTGGGCATACTTAGTATGAAAGAGTAACCACTAAATTACCTTAGCAATTTGTGAATCAAGAGGCTCTCTTGGCTCACTTTATACCAAGTGAGGGTTGAGATCTCTAAGGGGATGATTTCAATATGTTTTCAATCTTTTCGTTTCATATTTAGGGAAGATCTTGTCATCTTTTAAAGTTTGAATCCACTTCTGTTAATTGATGATAACTTCGTGACTACGTGACCTAATGAGAACCTGAAGTGAAAGGTAGACAGGAGGCACATAATATCCTCATTCGTGAAGGCGGTTGAGTGTACTGGTTTATACGTTCACCTCACCTTTCTCTTCTTATTTATTTTGCTCCTCTTTCAATACCTTTCTCGTGTTCATTATTGGAACCATTTCGAGCTGAAGAGCTTGACAAATGGTTCGGGCTACCCATTCGCGGAATCCAGGATTACCTGAGCCATCCTTGATGGATTTTTCGTAACAACGCGCCCACGAGTGTCTCAATAACTACCTGTGTGTTTAATTATCATCAATAAGTGGCGGGAACGCAACACTATCAATATTAGGTACACAAGAAACTGCTTTAGGTGCTTAAACTTAATTTAAGCTCGTAGCTATTTAACGTGAAGATACACTGGCGTTCGAACAGATCATTGAATCGTGTGGATCTAATATGATGCAATCCACGATCATGCTCATGAGAGGAGAGCGATACGAAGTGCAGCCCCTAAATACATGGTAACTTAAATACCCTTAATTGTTTTAGCAGTATCAGATTGTATTAAAAATTTATATCTTTTTCAAAAATAATAAAACCGGATCGTCGCAATCCCTATTTGTTTAAGACAGTCTAGAAGAAAAAACAGCTGCAAATTATTACACAAAGGTTTATTATTTTTCTGTATGGATCAATCCATACAGCTTTGCAATACTACCTACCATATTTTTGCTTCACAATCAAGTTTAATTATAAGAAATAAAGCGTTGTGGGTGCCTTCGTTAGGAAATTTAATACTGGTTGCTGAACTCAAAACTGAGTACAACTCGAAAAAACCAACAGCGATCGCATTTCGGTCAGCTAAAATTTGAACGAAAATTAGGCGTCTTTTGCGATTCACGTTCGTGTTTCTGATTTATTGTAAGTCCAACCCTTAAGTACAGAGCTCTGGGTGGTCTCATTCGATTCTAAAAATTCAATACTATTCTAAATTGATGAAAAAGCAATACTTTTACTTCAAAAGTTTTCGAGCTAAGGCGTTTTGATATTTCAGCCCTTATTTATCAACCCTTAAGAGTTGACATCAACTAAAAGTTTCGGAGCACAACTAGACCCCAAATGGAGCCCATGTACCAAATTTAATTACTTAAAGTTGGGCGGATGGCAAAATTTTCAATCGATTTTTGGATTCTACGTACCTTGAAACTTAAACCAAAAAATTTTGAGGGGGAAAGGAGGAGGGGGTAATATTTTTATTGGTCGTTTCCAAAGGTTCATTATTGAAAGTGATAAACCAAAATTATCAATTTTGAAATAACACTTATTCAAACACCATCCCCCCCCCCCCCTTCAAACTTCATAGTGAACGTAAAAATGGGTCACCGTTGGAAAGCTAATGAAAAGGAGCATGTTCTGAGCTTTTGAGAATCTCTGAAGAAAATCGTGTTTCAACGCCAAAAAATCTCCAAAATGTTTGGAAAAAACAGAAATTGACAAATTTTCTAATTTGAAGTAGATAGAATATCCTTGTTTCCCCAAACTGGTCAAGAGCTCTTCATATGGAAATGTATCGCTCTTTCCAACGGTGTAATCAGATTTGAATTTGCATGAAAAATGAGGAAGTTTGACCATTTTAGTACCGACAGATCGAAAACACGAAGTAAATCAAAAGTGAGAAATTGAAAGTGGCATTTTGCCTAAATGTGCGAGGAGGGAAAAGTTGTTGTAAATTAGGTGTAGAGTCGATTCCTGAACTATTGATTGGTTCCGGGATACCTTGTGTACTTACAGTCGAGTAATAACAATAAAAACGGTAGATCTTCATGTTATATGGTATCCAAGTGAGGGCCAAAACTTTTCGACTGTCGACAATTTGGAGAATTAATAGCGCTTTGTGACATTCCGTACCTCCATTGTCTACTAATTCAAGGATTTTTGCTTACCCCTAATGTATATTTCATAGCAAGAATATAATTATCTTCCTCTTAGAATATTATTCAATTGTTGCAGGAAAGCTACTGGGACAACAGCGGGAGCGTGGATTTCTTGGACTCGATCCTCTTCAACCAAAACCTCAATGATCTCCTTCCGCCTCCCGACGGGGAAGAATTCCTCAACAACCCTCTCTCCAACGTCACTGGAAGCGTCTGCTCTGACAGTGGTAAGCACCTCTTAATTTGCTTCATTTCCGACTTTTGGTAGTTACTGGCGTATAGGCACCTAAATAATTCGAAGTCCCTTGAGCTAAAGCCGTTCAGAGTTAGCACAAATAAATTTTGTTAACTTGGTGGGAAATGCAAACACTGTTCAGTTTGTATTCTAGGCCAATTTTTTCAAGATAACTAGGTTAAAAATGCCGAACGGAAGATACTTATCAGAACCAGGATGGGTCTTAAGGGGGTCTCAGTCGGTCGCTCGTTCCGTTAGTATTTCACGAAATTACCTGCGCTCAAACTTTAAAAGTTGTACCTAAATTTGAAACCCGTTTATTCAGTCAGGTTTTTCCCATTTTTCGCCGGCAATTGTCCGATTTTGATGATTCCAGCGGCAATATTTTAGTTTTTCAATTCCCTAGGCTGATTCACTAATGAATTTCTGAAATCCTTGTGAACTTTAAATTTAGGTACAACTTTTAAAGTTTACTTGGTCTACGATGTGGCCAAGTTGGTCCTCACGCCGGAAAATCATGAAGCGAGTACTGTACAATGGATACCGGGAGCATATAACCTTATTAGGTAATGACAAAGCCGATGAAGCTGCAAAACGCGGAGCCTCAGGTGAGTGCCAATCTCTGGCAGTGCCAATTCCACTCCCAGATGCGTTTAACTTGATCGATCAGGTGGCAACAAATGAGTGGCAAAAATGGTATAGAAAAAAGGGACATACCACTTCTACATTATGGACCGAATATGTCAAAAACCTAAAATTCTGAAGATGAATCTGCCAAGAAGGGATATGGTACAACTTATTCGAGCCCTGGGCAGATAAACCGTAGTCTCCAACTCAGCGACTCTCCATACTGCACTTTCTGCGAGGATGAAGTCGAAGATATGAACCACAAATTGGAAAAATGTCAACATTATGAAGAAGAAAGACTTCAGTACAGCCCACTTGGAGGTCAACCATTGGAGGAATATTTGTGGGTGGCCACACAACATGACCTGAGAAAGTTGGTTCATTTCATGAAAAACTCGGGTATAATACTTTAATATGATTTTTAAAAAAATCTTTTTTTGAATTAAAGTGAAGATTTTATGTTTATGTGATTTTATTTATGTACAGACTGGTTATATGTTACTGTTCCTTGTAACGCAACCAATAAAAAAAAAATGTTTAACTTTTAAAGTTTGAGCGCGGGTAATTTCGGGAAATACTAACCTGGAACGTGCGGCCGACAGAGACTTCCTTAACTGAAGACTGGAATGAAGCTGCTGGTGGTGGTAGGGGTCCCAATAATGGTCTGAATTGGTTGTCCAAGAGCCGCAGGAGTAAGGGACGACCTGGCTGTGCAATGCGAAGGCGAATTGTGGGTAAGAGTGGTCAGTGGAGAGACCGAAACATCAGGCGTCATGCAGCAAAAAGCAAACCCTGGCTAGGAGAGAAGCGTTGCAAATTACAAAATTAACTAGTAACGTAAAAAGTCGTAAAATAAAGAGTTATCATCTTAACATTTTATCAGGTGTGTCCAGCGATCAACAGATGTCTCCCGAGTCCTTCCAAGACAGCATCGACGAGCTCGAGGCTCAAGGCCTCATCAAAACGGAAGCGGAAGTCGCCTACTCCGAGACGATCCAGGGAGGCGACAATCAGATGATGATCGAGGACTTCATCGACGGGAACAGCCAGGAGGTCGAGATCAAAGCTGAGGATGTCGATGTGGACGTTGACGTTGAAGAGCTTATTCCTGAACGTGAGTTGATTGCGTGGAGTGGAAGGGTCATCCAAATCCCAACTGAAACCTTCCTCCCAATATCCTAGATAATCTCCATTCAAACATCCATTTTCGATTTATATATTTGTCCTGAGTTCGATGAAAACAATCCGTATTTCATTCTTACGTCTGTCATACAAATATTCCTCAATTTCATTCAATTTTAATACCAATTTCTGTATTATTTTGGATTGGTCTGGAATCTTTACATTTTTCTATGAATTTTAACTCATCTGCTCACACTGGTCCAAAACTCAGTGAGGAATTTCACCGATTTCTGTTTGCATTTTTCCTGAATAGTTAATGGTGTGGGATAGATGAAAATCGGGCTGATTTCGGAAAATAAGTCTCCTGTTATTTTTGGGAGACAATCAAAATTTTTAATTTCCAAACTAACCGGGAAAACAGACGTGCAGCGGGAACGCTCGCTGATTGGGCTGTTCGGATCGCCGTCTCCTCCCAGTGTTGCCCATTGGGACGACGAAATCGTGTTTTCTAAGAGAAAAGTTATCAAACAAAAACAGAGGAAACCTAATTTTCCCCATCTCGCTTTTTCTATTTTTTTCTTCAGTTTTTCGATTTCGAACTTTACTGATTCATGAAATTTTGCATCTGGGGACTATGGATTTCTCGATCTCAGCACTTCAAGCGGCCATAAATGAACTATTCCAGCATGACGTCATTTTCCCGGTTTTTTTAAACATTCGTATTTTCTACACTGTTTTGTTTATTCGTAAATTAGAAAGTTCGGGCTGAAAGTTTGCCTTAGGGGTTTTTTAGAGGTGCTGAATCCGATTTTGGGGTCAAAAATAGGAAATTCCGACATGGTGAAATTCCTCATTTCTCGCTATCTAATGATTCCATTTTACTTTGAGGGTAGTTGAAACTGATCTCTGGGTGAATCCTCAGTTTGTGCTCATTACTAAACTTACTCTGCGGATATTTCGAACATTTCCTCAAAAATAATCTTCAGATCGTGATTTTCTAACATTGTTTCCAATTACTCATTTCTAATCGAAAATCAACACTTATCAGGACCCTCTGGGGAATTCTCGTACCTCTTAAACTCGTAGATAACCAAACCTTGACCGTGGGACGTCCAGTTTTTGCTCCTCCGCTCTGTTATTTTAGTATAATTTCTATTGATTAATTCTAGCGTTGAACGACCTACGTTCCTTTCCATTTTTTCTCTTGATTGCATAAAAGTGTTACCCTTGAGTTTGTAAAACGAACTTATAACCTACCTATTTCACTGAATGTGAACTTCATCCGGAGAATTTTGACACCGACCGCGCTCTCGTCCTCCCATGAGATCTTTAGAGAGCTCTGTTTTTGAGGAATGAAAAATATTTTTATTCTTTCCGATCTTTCGAATATTTCTACCCAAATTCTAGAACTTTACTATTTAACGATATTAGGTGTAATAAAGTAAGCTTGGAATTTACCTTTCGGAACAAGGCTTTATTCGGCAAGAAACGCACATTACGAAATGAGATCGGAAATTGATATGAACTTCAGATGATACGAACATATGTTAAATAATAATTAGTTTATGGAGATGAGAACAATTAGATAGGTAATAATACTACATTCTTCCCCTCTTAGTTCAAGATGTAGTCCTTTAGGTATCCAGGGGCTTTGTGTTCACGGTTACTCCTCCTGAGTTCACGAGAAGGAACCTCTTGAGTGGATGAAGGGGATCGGGGTTGAATTGGTAAGTCTACCACGGGATCTTCTGTACCCAATGGTAGATGGGGTTCTTCAATAAGAGGCGTCTCTTCTGCTTGTTGTCCAGCAGGAGCCAAGTGCCTCGTCGAAACGGTGGTTTCTCGACCGTCAGGTAGCCGTACATGGGCGTAATCAGCATTTGCCTCCAATAAGTCCACTTCTTCTACAGCTGGGTCGAACTTGCTTCGCCTTTGAAATCTCCTGAGCAGTACTGTTCCTGGTTGAAGAAGCCATATGGGTAGAGAGGTGCCACTAGATGATCGCTGTGGATGTTAGAACAACGTTCGTGAGGAGTAGTGTTGGTTGATGTACATAAAAGGGACCGTATGCTGTGTAGTGCATCATTGAGGACCAATTCCCAGTCTTTCGATTCTAGGCCATTCTATCTCAATGCCAGGTTTACTGTATCCCAAATGATCTTGTTGTACCGTTCGCATTGTCCATTTCCACGTGGGTTGTAGGGTGTGGTGCGACTGGTGGCCTCCTACCTATTTAGTTCTTAATCCGGATCCACTTTGTATTGATAAATTGTCCCGAATAGACAGGTTTACTACCCATTTGAGTGGCACATTCCTTCAAACAAGATTGGTTTATTTTATCAACATTTATTTCAACGAATGGTCATACAAAGCTCGAGTAGTCAGCCTATTGAACTGTTCGAATATTCCTCAGCTTATCCTGATGAACCCGGCCAATGAATAATAAATTGAGAAAGTAGACCATAAAAAGCATCGGAAGAGTCGGAAAGTAAAACTACTATCTTCTCAACCATTTCTGATATTTCAAAATAATTGATCCATTATCGTTCATGAAGGGTGGAATGTTTTGTGACCCAAGTGTTGTTATTTTCAGCTGTACCAGTGCAGTCGTGGTCCCGCCCTGTGGTTCGAGTGAAACCGGTTTCTCCTGTAGCGCGCGGTAACGTGAAAACCCATCAAACGGTCTCCTCCAGAACGTCACACACGCGTCAGATCCTCATCCCTGTGAAGGGAAGGAAGAGCTTGAAAACCATCAAGATCATCAAAGCTGTGGGTCAGCAGGCTCAGCAAGTCCAGAGGCAGCCGGTTCAGCAGCAGCAGCTGCAGTACGACGATGATGACGATGACGATGCGAGGTCTTCCAGCGACGATTCTGGAGATGACGCAGACTCGAACTCATCCAAGAACATGTACCCACGGCTGCAGCTGACAGGTCAGTGATTCAATCAAAGCCCTTCAAGAGGTGACGAACCAACTCTTACACCACATCTCCCGTCCCGTGTTATCTTCAATTTAGAAATGTAGCATGGAGGAAGCAAACTTCAAATTACAGAAAAGACCCCTACAATTTTATGGTCTTTCTTTCCCTGAAGGCCACCCTCTCGCATCCTCGTCCCTTTAGCAATCAACGCCAATGCGCTGAATCAAGAACATTGTCATTGTGTGCTACTGTGAAGCATTGGTTTATCTCAATACACAATCCTTGGAGGTGATGTCTCCTGAGGCAATTTTGAAGGATGCTTACACCGATCTTCTCTGCTTTGCTAAAAAGTAGAAATAAAAGAAGGGTTTTGATCAATCCAGTAGCAGCAGTAGGCTAATGCTACCTGGAGGCATTACAAAATAGACCTCCCTAGGTCGCAGTGGAGGTAGTCAATCAGTTTGTTCATCAGTTCATTGATTTAAAAAAAATAAAATAAAATTGTAAACTAGTTTTGTGAACATGAAGCGAGTGATAAGCAGAAAGTGACTGGTCCCATTACATCTGCTATGCTTTTACTCTTTTATTATGAAAAGCGGAGGGCACTTCTGTATTTCGCAACATTTCTGGACCCATATATGTTTCTTGCAACAAACTTTAAAAGTAAAGTAAATAACTATCTCAGGTTATATTTTCGTCCAACTGCCATTCCTGGCGACGCGGACTTCAGCTGTCTTCCACAGGGAAGCTCAGAATTGGTACTTAATGCCTCACCCGCTTAAGTGGAACAAAAACAGTGGTTTTGGGTGTTGGTGGTACCAATTCTCACGGGAACCGGTTAATTAAAACAGCTAACGCCAACAAATTATACTCCGACTTATTTGTATAATCCACTCTCAATCTAAACCTCTGTTGAAGCTAGCCACTATGAATGACAGTAAATGGAAGTCATTAGCAGACTAGGATTGACCATTTGCTTGTACTTCCAGTCAGTAGTCCCTCTTGACAACTGAACTACCTATTGCTCATGGAACAACCTCTAGGGAGGGAGGGAGGCTCTTTGCGGGAAACCTGAACCTATTTATGGCTGCTGACTTATTCTACGATTTTTATAAGGACTTTTATGCAGTATAAAAGAGCTAAATAAGCATAATATAAAGAGTACCATAGGCAATTACTCTATTACTTCTACATTTGTGTATACACGAACTACGATGGCGAGTTTCTCCAACCGTGATACCTCTTCATTTGCAGAGGAGGAGAAGAGATTGATGATCAAAGAAGGAATAACTTTGCCTAGCCATTATCCTCTGACGAAGCAAGAAGAGAGGGACTTGAAAAGGATCCGAAGGAAAATCAGAAACAAGATCTCCGCTCAAGACTCCAGGAAAAGGAAGAAGGAATATGTCGATGGGCTTGAAGACAGGTGATTACTTTGGAATCTTAATAGACCTTACATGTTTTCTGGTAGCATTGTTACTACTCTACTACTATTAATAATTATGTCTTTTAAAATGTGTACCCATGTTGGAAAAGCTAGATCTGATTAGTTTCATGTCTCAACTGTTCCATTAAGCTCTCCGAAGATTAATGATTAATGTAATATTAAATCAACAAAAATCAATTCAACAATTCAGAATGACGAGTCAATAAAAGTAGGAAGTAAGTCCTCCTTTAAAAATGATTCAGTGATGCATTAACATTTAGTTTCGACTTCATCGTTTTGTTTTTTTTCAGAGTCAAACAGTGCACGGCAGAAAATGCAAATCTCCTCAAGAAAATGAGGGCCCTTCAAACCGAAAACCAGTCCCTGAGTGCACAGCTTAGGCGACTCCAAGCTGTGATTGCCCGTAATGGCAACAACGGGTCACAAGCGCAGCCCGCCACATGCCTGATGGTACTCGTGCTGTCTCTCGCACTCATCATGGCGCCCAACTTCCGCAACACATCACGGGCTGTCACACCGAGTGACTTGGGCATCCCAGATAGCAAATCTGCTCCAATCGTCCGTGAGTACAGATTTTTTGCTTATTCTATTACGGCGTTCCTACCACATGATATCGCGTAATCATTACATATTGTCACACATCACTTCCACCACGTTGTAGGTGTAACATGATGAGCAGTCTCTTGGCAATTCACTGATTTGGTTTTGTTAGGTTTGTTAGTGTGGGAGCTCACTCACTCACTGCTCGGGGTTGCCATTGGAAGAGAGTTTCAGGCTCATACTCTCCCTCTTTTGAGGCCCCTTCATATTAAAAGAGGATACCGCCGGCTACCCCGCTTCGGAGTTTGTAAATCTTTTGCTGAGATCAGCAAATTTCTTTATGCGTTTCCACGAAATTACGCGCAAGGATGCGCATTCCACTATGTGGTGACCGAATGCTTCCGTTCTGGATCTCCAGAATTGGTCGTATCTGCACAAGAAGTGTTTGGCTGTGTCCTCTTCTTGTACGTATGGACACATTGGTGGTATACGACTGTCCATGATATTCAGCATTCTTCGGAAGTTGTAATGTCCAATTAGAATCCCTATCATTGGCCTGATGGTGTTCCGGCTTTTTGAGGTCAACCATAAGGCCTGTTTTGCATCATAGGAAGTGATGAGTATTCTGGTCTGTATGTTTCTGTCAGTTTCTTTAGACCATAGTATATTAAAGTCTTGAGATTCGCATTTTTTACCTTTTCTTTACAAGCATTCTTCGAAATGTCGATCACTGGTTTTCTTGAACCCTCTTTGGCCAGGTTGTCGGCATATTCATTTCCAGGCCGATTGGAACGTCCAGGTGTCCCGGGTACGACATTAAACTGCGACCGTGGATGAGGGCAGCAGCAACTTCCACTATCGGAGTGAGGCTCAGGTGAATTAGTTACCGTGAAGGCTCACTCCGAACAGTCAAAGGCGTCTTGTAAATCTAACAAGTAGCGGCTTTGACACTGCGAGGGCAGGTCGGGCTCTCTAGCTCTATAGCAGCCGACCTAGGGGAGGGAAACCCTGATCAAAAATGACCCGGTCCTCCAGGTTGGGGGTTGGGCGTGGGGCTAACACCCCCACCCTGTAAAACCCTTACACGTTCAGAAAACCAACAAGAATAAGCCGGACAGATCAAATGGTAGACGAAAACGGAATTTGGACCTGACATTTGCAACATGGAACATACGAACTATGCTACAGCCGGGAAAGATGGCAGAAATAGCTGAGGAGATACTAAAGTTTAAATATGACGTGGTGGCCTTACAGGAGACACGGTGGAGTGGGAATAATAAGGGGATAATAAGAATAATAAGGCCCCAGGCGAAGACCAGCTTGTCGCTGAGTTCTTCAAGCATGGTGGAGAGTGCCTCCACAATGAACTCCATACATTAGTGTTGAGGATTTGGGACTCAGAATGTATGCCTGACGAATGGTGTTCAAGCGTAATTTGCCCAATATTCAAGAAAGGGGACAAGCTCAAGTGCGAAAATTATCGGGGGATTTCGCTCTTAGCTGTCGCTTATAAGATATTTTCCAACATTTTGGTGAAACGTCTGAACGTATACGCTGAACGCCTCCTGGGAGATTACCAGGGTGGCTTCAGGCGAGGACGTGGGACAGCAGATCAAATATTCGTCATGAGACAAACGATGGAGAAATGCTGGGAGTTCAACATCGGTCTGCACCTGCTCTTCATTGACTTCCGTCAAGCGTTCGACCGGGTGAGTAGGAGTCGACTGTTGGCGGCACTGAAGGAACAGCAAATACCCGAGAAAATAATAAGACTGATAGATATGACGCTGGCAGGGAGCTGTTCAAAAGTTCTTGTGAACGGGGAGATGAGCCGAGAATTCCCGGTTAGTTCAGGGGTTCGGCAAGGGGATGCCCTCTCCACCACCCTCTTCAACCTCGCCCTTCACTATGTGATAGAGAAAATGAATGTACAAGGCAACATAGTGAGCAAATCCAAGCAGATATGCGCGTACGCGGATGATATCTGCTTGGTCGCCAGAAACATGCAATCCCTTGAGGAGATGTTTCACCAAATTAAGAGCAAGGGAGAGGAAATGGGTCTGAAAATAAATGTCGACAAGACGAAATATATGCAAATGTCCCGCCAAGGTGAGCCTGAGTCCACGCAGGATTTGAAACTCGATGATTGCGTATTCCAGAAGGTCCAAACATTCCCGTATCTTGGAGTAGATCTCAACGACAAAGCCAGAATGATGCATGAAATTGAAAAAAGGATCATGGCTGGAAACAGAGCGTACTATGCCAATCTTAAGCTCCTCCGATCCACTCTTCTCTCCAGAACAACCAAGGTTCGGCTGTACCGTACACTGATTCGCCCAATAGTTACCTATGGTGCCGAAACATGGGTAAATAAATGAAACGCTTGCATACGAGTCTGCAACACATTGAAACATTTTCATGCTGATCTGGGAGCTCGATTTTCGACTCAGCTGATCTGGGAGCTCGATTTTCGACTCAGCTGATCTGGGAGCTCGATTTTCGACTCAGCTGATCTGGGAGCTCGATTTTCGACTCAGCTGATCTGGGAGCTCGATTTTCGACTCAGCTGATCTGGGAGCTCAATTTTCGACTCAGCTGATCTGGGAGCTCAATTTTCGATTCAGCTGATCTGGTAATATCAAACTGTAAAGTACCTACCTACCTAACAACTTCACTTCTGATGGTCATAATCATCATTGTGGCGACTTGGGACAAATTTCGTCGCATCAAATTTCGTGACGATTTTTTTTTTATGTGCCATATGAAAGACATGAAAATGTCAATAAGTACTGTTGCCGCCAATAAACTCCGTGTATTTGAGCGAAAAATATTAAGAAAGATTTTTGGGGCAGTGTGTGTTGATGGAGAGTGGAGGATCCGGACCAATGATGAGCTCCAGCACCTTTACCATCAGGAGGACATCGTCCAGTTCATTAAGGCTCGGCGGATTGACTGGCTCGGTCACGTAGAGCGGATGCCGATGCGAATGCCAAATAGCATATTGCATGCGAGGATGATGGGGACTCGTCGAATGGGACGACCAAGGATTCGCTGGCTCCAAGATGTCGAGGGGGACCTAAAAAAGCTTGGTATAAGAAACTGGAAGCAGAGAGCGCAGAACAGATCTGAATGGCAGACCACTGTTAGGCAAGCCAAAGCCCACCCCGGGCTGTAGAGCTATTTAGTAAGTAAGGTATCCATTTTATGGACATTTCATTATTTCCTAAAAATAGATTATTTGTTTGTCTTTTCGTTTCCCACACCAGTTTTGAGGTAGTGATTGGATTTTGAAGGGCTTTTATACTTGCCTGTGTGGGAGCAGTATCCCCAAAACTTACCCATTTGTCGATTACTGAATGTGTTCCATCTGTCTCTCCTACTCGAAGATAAATCAATTGTCAGAATGACATTAGTTTATTGTATCCAAACCATTTGGAAAAACCAAGAGATTTGAAAAAAAAAACAAACTAAATGGTCGTGTATAAGAAATTATTTGAAACTGACGATGGAGATTGTTGATGTATCCACAGTATCCTACTAGTTGATGGTTCTTCCGCCTCCCATTTGGCGTGAAACATCCATTGGCACTGCGTGGTGCCATGGAAGTGGAGTATATTTTTACTCTGTATAATCTCTTCTGCAATTGCTCTTATTAACAGCAGGCACGTTATGAACATGTATAAAGCTGTCAGAGCTTGCTCTTTTCCAATGACATCCCCAGGCCATGAATGAGTGAGATGAAGTTACCAACATTGAGGTTACCATATGACAGAAATCAGATCTGAAAAATTTGACAATTTGCGGTAACGGTTAGATGACGTGCTGCCTTACTTGTTGATTGACAATCATTAGCTGGCCATACACGAGCCGATATCGGCGTTATATCTGGGGTTTCTGAGCGATATCGGTGGGAAAATTTGTGAGTTAGTGGGCGACAACGAACTAACATCTGCTGAAGATGTCGGTGGGAAAGATCTGGTGGGTGAGGATCTGGCAGGTTACACGTGCCCTTCGCCCCCTAATGTACAGACTTCTTGCGAACAATATCTGTGAAACACAGATCCGTCAGACTGGATCGGCCGCCCCCCTTAACGAGCTGTATTTTCCATCCAGTTATCTCCCAATCCTGAATGCGTTATCGTAGTACGTTGTTGTTGTTGTGTTACATAGTAGTTGAAGTCGTCTCCATTCATCCACTGGTAGTTTTTAGAATCGTCAGGATGGTTACTTCTCAGTTGGCTAACTAACTGCATGTGCTTCTTCTCCGCTTTATCCACGACTTCACCCAACTTGTGCGTTTTTTTATCTTCTCCATTTCATGGGTAAGTAAAAACACACCCCCCACAAAAGCAGCTATTTTCGTTTGTCTTTGAATAAACGTACCAACCCCATGACGAGAGATGCAAAATATAGGGGATTATCGCGACAACTACCTCAAATCTGCCACCTATCTTGGAAATGTTTGGAGATGTTTGGTCCTGACTGATAATCCAGATCTGCCAGATCTAAGTCTGTGACAGATCTGCCAGATTTGGTCCACTAACGAGCAGATATGATCGGGTGACAGATCATGGCTAGCCAATAATAAAGATACGTCCATGAGCTGCAACCGATCTCATCGCTCACTGAAATTGTTAACGATGGGTCTGTTCGGAGAGGCAGTTCGGAACCAAACCAGAACTGAAAAGGGGAGGGGATAGAGGCGAATGGACTCCTCTGGGCTCCTCCGAACTGTTCAGGACTGCCTCTCCGAATAGACCAGATATCTGCCAGAGGAGATCGGCCGATCACATCGGTCAAAATTATCTGCACGTGTATGGCCAGCTATTGACTGTGAAAATTTGATTGGCGATTCACACCTGGTGAAAACTCCAAAGTGAGTGGAATGTGCTAATCCATGTGTTATTAGTAGATTTGTTGGCATCATTCGAGGCTTTTTACTTGTAGAACTAGCCTTCCAGGTGTTCTTATAAACTGTTTCATGGTTTTCAGCTGGAAGAACGAGGACGATTCTAGAAACATCCAAAACCCTGGACAACGGATTCCAGGACATCCCGATCGACGGGACCTCAGAAGTCGTCTTTGAGGACGAAGAGTCCAAACAGGGGATCCTCTCCGAACTAGCGGAAATGCTCCACTTCAGGATGACGCCCTCTCAACACGACCACGACTACACGTCTCCGCGTCATCGCAAGAGGTCCCGTTCATACGTCGTTCCGCCCGTCGACGACAAATGGCCGCCGCCCAAACGCCCCGCCACGACGCATTCTCGACCAATGACGACGGGGCATCGCCCGACCATCCGCTCTTTCGCGACGGTCGAGCCCAAGAACAGGACCCACCACGGGCCCCCGTCTCCCAGCAACATAGTGGAGATCGAGCTCACTTCGAGCAGCGACGACGGGTTTTAAACCCGCCTTTTAAACGATGCTGCTGTACACCTTCTATGTGCTCAGTTCCTATGGTATTTGATGATTCACGAAAATCATTGAGATTTTAGAGACTGAATATTTATATGCAGCTTTCGACGTAGGTTGAGATGAGTTAATGAATTTCTCTTCAAGTAGCAGCATGGTACAAGAACAGACAAAAAATATACTTCCTACGTATATTTTGAAACTTTAAGAAACGACCAATTCCTGCTTAGCACTGCTCAAACTGTGACCTTCGTTACAATGTAGTAACTTTTGGCCAAAAACATGAATTAAAAATCTCTTGTTCCTTCCAAAGGAACAGCTCTCCCACAGTGTGCTGCTGCCTCGCCTAAAAGTATTATTACGACTAGTGTTACCACTACGACCATAATAGGAACCTCACACTAAAAAATAAATCAAAATTTTGCTAAGAACTCCTCAACTTACACGTCCTTGATCGCTGTACCCATTTAGGTAAATTTCTTAGCTATAAGCAACTTTTATCTTAAAGGTCATTCAATTCTTTATAACCCACAATCGTCGGCTCTCTCATAACCGATAATTCCCCAGGATCACGTCTCAACCATTTTCTTCGTGACTATCATCGTTCATAGGAATTGACGTTGCATAGCGATTAGTTGAATTCTAAATGACTTGACATGAAAGAATATTTTTAGACACGAACTATGGATCTATTTCATTATATGTATTCATTGGTACAAATGTAATAATGCTTTATGGAATTTTGTTAATTTTGTTTCTTTTCACTTCCGAGATAGTCAAGTTTATTTCAATTGTTAAATAAAATTTTTATTTTTTAATAAAAGTAAAAAGATGTTATTGTTTATATTTTGAAAGAAATATTAATATATTATTACTAAATTGGTTGTTTTTAAGTAGATGATTATATTTTGGAGTATTTTTTGGAACTTTTTTTTTTAATTCTATATTATTGCTGTTATTAGATGTTAAGTATAGTGATTTTATTACTTGTATCGACACCACTCGTATTGACGTAAGATTTAGTGTAATTCAATTTTAGTTTAAAAGAACTGCTGCTTGTTCTGCTAGATCATGTTGACGGGCTTAAGCATACTATGATTCTCAGTTTTTTTTGCACTTTTTCTTCATCTTATAACCACTTAGAATTTCATTTCAAATTTCTTCACTTTTTGTATTGATTTGCTCTATCGTCAATAATTTTTGCACTCTTGGTAATTTCCTTGTAAATATTGATTCTATCATTCCAGTGTGGACTTCGAAGGCGTACTATGTGTTCTGTATACATCCAAAACTGTAGGTAGGTAACTAATTGTTGGTATGTCCGGAGAGGCAGTCCTGAACGGTTCGGAGGAGCCTGGAGGAGTCTATTCGCCTCTATCCCCTCCCCTTTTCAGTTCCGGTTTGGTTCTGAACTGCCTCTCCACAGAGACCCTGTAAAACCATCTCCAAACCCTGTTTTTTCTAAATTCGACTTGATACAACGAATTGTTCGGGAAATGGAATCGATTGATTTTCATCAGCACGCAATTAACGGTTTGGGTTTGCTTGTAAATTTCGTATTTTTGTCAGTGTTCTATTTTTGTTTACGACGACGATTCTGATTTGGATGATACGGGCTCTTTGAATTTTGTTAGAATCTTAAGACATGGCATTCCTTTATATTTCCTCTTGAAACGCGTAAATTACATCAATTTGATTGTTAGTTATGTAATCGTAATCTGTAAAAAATTTATTTTATTTGAATTTAGTTATTCAGTTTAGTGAAGATAGAATGGAGTTTTGTCATCGTGGATGGGAAACTGTTTTTTGATCGTTTTCAATCTTATTTTCGACTACCTACCTTTCATTGAAAAACTGTGCAATATTTTCTTTCATTTTTGAAGGTGTTTTTTGTTTTTGTCAAAATAAATTATTTTATAGATCCTATATATTTTTTTGATAGTACAACTTTACTCCATTAGATCAATTTTAAATCAATGATTTATAGATAAATATTATATATTTTTTTGAATTAATTTATTCACGGAAACCATCATTTGATCGGCGTTAACGCCTCTTCGCTTCATTCAAAACGTCGAGACGAACATGAATGCAAAGTAATTCAAATCGGATAATTTCTTAATAGTTATCAGTGTCCCTGTTTTGAAAAGAATGTGGCGTTGAAACCTCGTTGAAATAGTAACGAAAATTGTCATTGATAAGTGTGATTATTTTTGTTGTTTGTTCTTGCCGGGATATGGATTTACGATGTTATTGTTCTTGATTAGGGATCTTGAAAGATCCCAGATGATATAGTTGTACGTATAGTCGTTACACATTCGATGTTGTTGAGGATGTAAACGAAACCTTGAAACCTATGGAAATAAAATACACATCTACATTTACGTTGTAATGATATCTTTGATGGGCGTCGATGACTCATAATGAACTGTGTTGATAAGTAAACAGCAGCATGGCGGATAAATGGTGTTTTTATTCACTTTCCTGGGTCTCCGGTTATTAGTTGAGATGAGCAAATGGGAAATTTGCCTCACGTTAAAAAAAAAATTTTTTTTTGAAGGAGGGTTTACTGATATGGAAGAAAACCATAGTGTGCTGCTCGAAAAAGCATCCAAAAAAAATTTAGAGAATTTAACACTTTCAATGCGGATGATGTAATATTACATCATGCAGGACTTCCCCAGTCACGGGTGATGTCATATTACATCATGGAGTCTCAGACTGGTTGACAACTTTAAAATTCCTGCTAGCAAGTACAGTACCATCTATGATTCTTCTGAAGGTGGATTTCTCTCCATTAGTTACCTACCTACACCATAGAAGGCGCCTTTTAACCTCTACCGTTCATTAGCGGGTACATCCTCAGTTCTAAATTGTCAAATATGGACTGGAGTCATCCAGAAAAACGCTGTTGTCACCTTGCTTTCAGAAAATATATTTCCTTCGTCAGGGCTGAAAAAATACAATGAGCAAACTCAGGCAATAGCGTTTTTCTGGATGACTCCAGTCCCGATATTTGATGATATATTCATACTGCGGGTTGATACACACAACATTTTATCCTCAGTTATGGTTAAAAATCTCGATTACACCAGGTCTGCTCGGGAGGGTCCTGTGCCTGGGGATAGATTCTGGGCCTGCATTGAAAGTTTTAAGGAAGATACACATTTCGAATGTAGCGGCAATATGTTTATGTGGCAGCCATGTTGCGACGTATCAGGCCTTCTAACCAATCTGACTTCATAGGGGATCTGTGCCCTTACAATAGTAGTGATACCTCTGGAAGCGTAAATGAAACTCTACCTTCCATGGTCAACACAAGACAGGAGTGCGTGACTGAGGGAGGGAAGAACACGGACACAAAAGTCACCACAAGAATCAATTTTACTCACTATTTTTTACATTAATTCTACGTATTAGTTTATCAAGCTTCTTCTCTTATTTAAATACGTTATTTAAATCACATCAAGTATTTGAGTGGATCGTTTTGTGTGGTCACAAGGGCGCCTACAACTCTACCTGTTGTCGTTCTTTGATACTATTTGCTTCGACTTCTTTTAGGCTTTGCCAGAGCACAGCAGCGTGAATCCAGTCAGGTTTTGCGGTAGGTAGGAACCCCAGGGTGTGAAGTCCTCAGCCTCTCTCAATGAGGAATTTCACCATGTCGGAATTTCCTATTTTTGACCCCAAAATCGGATTCAGCACCTCGAACAACCTCCTAAGGCAAACTTTCAGCCCGAACTTCCTAATTTACGAATAAACAAAACAGTGTAGAAAATACGGATGTTTAAAAAAACCGGGAAAATGACGTCATCCTGGAATAGTTCATTTATGGCCGCTTGAAGCGCTGAGATCGAGAAATCTATAGTCCCCAGATGAAAAATTTCACAAAACAGTAAAGTTCAAAATCGAAAACTGAAGAAAAAAATAGAAAAAGCAAGATGGGGAAAATTAGGTTTCCCCTGTTTTTGTTTGATAACTTTTCTCTTAGAAAACACGATTTCGTCGTCCCAATGGGCTACACTGGGAGGAGACGGCGATCCAAACAGCCCAATCAGCGAGCGTTCCCGCTTCACGTCCGTTTTCCCGGTTAGTTTTGAAATCAAAAATTTTGATTGTCTCCCGAAAATAACAGGAGACTTATTTTCCGAAATCAGCCCGATTTTCATCTATCCCTCACCATTAACTATTCAGGAAAAATACAAACAGAATTCGTTGAAATTCCTCATTTTCATGGTGTTTTTTGACAGAGACTTCGCTTGTTTAGGCATTTTCTCTTACGGTAAGTTGTCCCTTAGGTATTCCTGTTGTTAAACGTTGTTACAGGATTTGGCTTATTCCAGAATCTAAAATTGAGGCAAATTCCCCATTATGCTTACCTAAAGTTTATTTTTGTTGAGTCAAATTTTTTAAATTTAAGCAGCCTACAAATTTGGTTACACATCTAGTTTTGGTTTATTATTTTCAATAATGAACCTTTGGAATCGACCAAGAAAAAATTTTTTTTAACACCCCCTCAAAATTTGATGGTTTACGTTTCAAAGTACGTAGAATCCAAAAATCGAATAAAAATTTGGCCGTCCGTCCGCCGTACGCGGCACTTTTGCCACTTAGCATTGACCGATTTTGATAAAATTTGGTATGTAGGCTCCATTTGGGGTCTAGTTGTGCCCCGAAGCTTTTGGTTGAGGTAGGTCAGTTCTAAGGGTTCCAAAATCAATTTTGAAATTTTGAAAACGCCCTAACTCAAAAAATTTTGATATAAAGGTATTTTTTCCTTCAATTTAAGATTCTATAGAATTTTTAGAATTTTTTGAGACCACCCGGAGCTCTGTAGGACAAACCGTTCGCTCACTACGAGAATTTAAAGTTTGGACGTACGATAAATCAGAAACACGAGTGTGAATCGCAAAAGAGGCCTAATCTCCGTTCAAATTGAAGCTGGCCGAAATGCGATCGATGTTTTTCTTCATGTTGGATGGTTGGTGGCTTTGCAGACGAGTGATCTATATAGAAAAATAAAAAATAATAAACCATTGTGTAATAATTTGCAGCGTTTCTTTATATTATGAGGTATCTACAGTTATTAGCTAATTGTCAAAAAATTAAGCTAATGCAATTGTGTTTGCCCTTCCTCTTTTACTTAGTCCTTTTCCAAAACAAGAGCAGGTGTGAGGGTGCCTCGTGCAGGCCACCTGCAAACGGTCAAGACTCGTGGCGCCTACCTCCCCTTCATCTGTGATCTATCACACGTTTTATATGAGGGCAGCTTGAGATACTGACATCATCATTCTCGCCCAAAATTTAGTTTTCCTCACTTTCTGCCTTACGTGATCATCAAATGGTCGTGTCAGACGATCTGTCCTGTTTACCAAACCCATACGAGTATCAATGGTTTTGTGCTGGTTAGATTCAACATCACCTACGCCGTGTAGAATTGGTTTCCATCTTAAATCACTTCTCACGTTACTTTCAGAGTCAAATCCTAAAATAGTTAAATTCACTCTGTGGATAACACAACGAATAGCAAGGGGGCAAGTACCATATTAAAAGACAGCCAATGGGGGGTGCACCTTGATTTTTTTTTTTTAGATTTTTAATCGAACGCTAGAAGGTCGCGGTTGGTACCGAAATTCTCAGAATGAGGTCTACCTTAGATTAAAAATAACAATAAACAGTTTTTCATACCTAAGCGCACACCCTATTGGCCGAGGAAAAGTATGATATTTGTGCGAAATTGGCAATTATTGCTTATTTATAAGTAACTATTTGGTAGGTACCTTTTGGATTTTCAACAATCTTCCTCTACACATGAGGGATAGTTTGCTTTTTGGGAAATAATAATTAGGCTGGAGTTACATAATTTATCTGGTATATGTGTTTAATTCAGTGCTTGTTGAGGATAGAGGGTCCAAAATGGGCTAAAATAGAGATGAGATACCGAAGCAGCTTCTAGCATGAAAAAATAGGCTGTTGTTAGTTAATAGTAATAAATATCGAATATAATGAATAATAGTAATAAATATCGAATAGGAATAGCATCAAGAAACATTTTATGATACGTACGATTTATAACAAACTAAAATTAAAAATAATTGAATTAAATTTATAACGAAACTATGAGTTTGGACTTAACCAATTTCGACCCAATAGTCACAGAATCAGTTACGTGCTTGGTTTGGTGGCCAAATCCTTTTCTCGGCAAAACTGGTGCTTTACAATTTTGATGAAATTTAGGTTTTTAATTTTTTTTCGAAATTGGCTGCTCATACAGCCACGATTTTAATAAATTTGGGCAAATGCACACTCACAAATGAGATTTTGCTTATCCACCAATATCCCACGATCTAACAGTCCGATTAATTGTTGAGGGTAGCCTGTAGCTGGTCCCAAAAAGAATGCGCGATGATTCCATCACGATCGAATGCGATGGAGGTCAATGGTAAACGCTTAAAATTGAAAAATCATTATAATGAATAACAATAATTGTTATTGTTATTCAATTGTTCAATTATAACAATAATTGTTATTCCGAATTATTCGGAAAAACTTAACGGGATCGTGAAAGTCCAGTTCTATAATGCAAAGTAATATAATATACCTATCTGTGTAGATTTTGAAATTAAATTTTCATGTTACATGCCTAATACATTAAATTTAGTGAAAAAGGCGGTTTGCAATGTCCAAAGTTCGCCGCACCAAGAGATTGTCTTCCTCCAATAAGCAACAACAACAGGAACCACCACCACTGATAAAGATGATATCATATCTCTTATCAATGATGAAGTACAATGGTGAATTGTGTTGGGAATTTCCGTTTCCGCTGAGAAAATATTTTTTCGGTGTGTTCACATTTCATTCTTTGAAGGGATTTTCTATGACAAAACTACTCGGCTGCAGGAATAAATCATCAAAGAGTCATAAACTGTAAGTTGTTTGAGTTAAAAAAATGTCCTAGGTATGCCGTATTGTCATTCAGGTACACAGAGCACTTAGCGGAGATTTGGTCAGGTAGCATGAGTGAGCTTTTTGGGCCGTGCTCAGTTGTTAGTTGCCTTCGCTATTTTCTGTTAGGCACGCTGAATCTGCAAAACTGTGTATCGCATTACAAGGTTACTATATTTATCTATCTTTCAACTTCAATACTTAACTATAGTTGTCTACCTTACTATTTCTATTCTTGGGGCTATTTACTTACCTACCTGACCAAATTCAATATACCATTCTTCACTAGCCCATAAAAACAAATTTATAAGCAGGTCGACAGGTTCACAAAATGTGAGAACTAAGTACATAACACGTCATAATTAAATATAATAGGTAGGTATATGGCTCAATTTTCAGATATTCGTTTTTCCATCAGCATCCATAGCTGAGATCAAGTAAGTAGGTCTTAGGTAGGTGTTTGTATTCAAACTAGGATGGATGTTGATTTACTTATTGGAAACGGGGTCTACCATATTGTGTACCATCGTTGAGAAATATTGGAAAATAAAATTTCACAAATTTGTGGTAGGTAGGTAAGAAGTTCAAGACGTTTGCTAAACACCTAAGTATTGTTTTCAGATTTGTTTGTACACTTTTTATCTCATTTTCCTGCGAATTCAACCGATCGGAGAAGTCAAGGTGGTTGGCACTTTAGTCGTGCAGTTTCTTGAATCAACATCGGTTGTCGTAAGACAAAAGTTCATTCTCGCGCACCGCACGTTTGCACAGAAATGTCATTGTGGGAGACCACCAATATTTCATGAGAATTTAGTGAAATAAGCACAGCCTTAGTTTCTCACCATACTTGGCACAGGCACAGAGTGAATGAGAATCCTATTGGCTCAGAGAAGTGAAGGGACCTGGGAGGATCATCAAATGCCAATCAAGGCAGACCAAGTGAAAGGGAGCTCAAACATTGGTGAGGGTAACATTGTGAAGGGGAGACCAAGCTATTGTAGGGAGGAACCCATCAATGGTGAAACATGTTGAGGGACCACCTCATTCAGACATTTACCACCATCTATCACTCTTGAGAATCTCGAACTTTTCAAGCACATCCAACATTGATATGTCCATCTCATTGATTAACAGAAAACATGATTTCTCCATTTATAGAAATACCTACATAGAATTTCCTCATTTTTGCCCTTGTGCTTGAAAAGTTTCGAGATTCGAGTGATAGGTCTGAATGAGGTGGTCCCTCAACATGTTTCACCGTTGATGGGTTCCTCCCTACAATAGCTTGGTCCCCCCTTCACAATGTTACCCTCACCAATGTTTGAGCTCCCTTTCACTTTGTCTGCCTTGATTGGCATTTGATGATCCTCCCAGGTCCCTTCACTTCTCTGAGCCAATAGGATTCTCCTTTCACTTATCTGATTGGGTATGACTTTCACTTTGTCGACCAATGGGATTCAAGCTCCCTTTCACTTGTGACTATATAAGCTATGCTCTCAGTGATGTACCTTCAGTTATTGTTTGTTGCTGATGATGACCTAACCGTCAAAGTCGATTTAACTTGTAATTCATTATTTTCGTGGAAATAGACAACGTTCTACTCAACTCCATTTTCATTAAAATGGTTTTCCACAATCTCATCACGAGTGATTTTATTCGTATTAGATCTCCAAATTAGTGGGATCTAATGGGGGACAGCGTTGTGGCTACGGTCGTTGGGGCGTCGTTGTTTGGCGGTGGACTTCGAACTGACTTCTGTGGGGGTCGTGGGTTCAAGGCTCATCGCCGGCAGCGTGCGTTTTACGGCGACCGGGGCTCTCATCGCCCCCTCTTCCCAACCCAGGGTGGTGAGGCCAATGGGAAGCCACGAGCGAAATTTTCGATGCTTTAATCATCAGAGTAAATTCTGATCTTCCTTTGGAAGACAGCTGATGATGTCCGAAACGCCAGGAATGGCAGTTGGACGAAAATCCAACCTGAAATGGTTGTTTACTTTACTTTACTTAGTAGGATCCGCATTCTAGTATATGTTCAATTTGATGGGCGATCTTGGATTGGGAACACCAGTTGAACATTATACATCCTATCTACCTTCTTACATAATAGAGAGTTCCTAGTGGGTTTGGTTCGGCTTAGATACGGCGTGACGTATTACACACACACTCTCAATCCGGCCATGTTTTCAATACGGCGCGCTGGATTGCCTCCTAGTGACGTATTCTACCGTAATAATATGGCGCCGTATCGGATACGACGCATTCTTATCACAACACAGTGCCGGATTGAGAGTGTGTGTGTAATACGTCACGCAGTACCAAAAACCACTAGGAACTCTCTATTGTTACACACACACTCTCAATCCGGTGCCGTATCTGATCCAGCGCCGTAACATTACGGCAGAATACGTTACTCGGAGGCATTCGGGCACGCCGTATTGAAAACATGGCCGACGATCCAGTTCTGGCAGCGCCGTATCGACCCTACTGGGAACTCTCTATTATGTCCAATTCGATGGGAAATGTTTGGAAGGAAACGCCTAGTGGACATAAGCTACCTTAACTGTACAGCTCGAGTGCAGGGATACAGGGACTCTTGCTTCTTTCATGATAAGTACTAAGTAAACTACTGAATGCTGTTTCACCGAGTTAGATTATAATTTCAGTAATTAACGGGGGGGGGGGGGGGGTTATTGAGAGTGAACAGTTGTTGTAGAGATTAATGAAAATAGTAGGTAGATACCTACCTGTTTATTTTTTCGGACAGTCACCTAAAATTGACCTCTAAATCCAATTTCTTGCTGTCAATGGAAAAGTGGGTTCTTCTTGCTCATCGCCTTGATCTACTTTGTAGTGTAAACTAACGTTATGTTATAATAATTTCCTCTAAGACTCTCTTTTGTGTCATACCTGTAAAAACAAGAGAACGGGGTAGGTATATCAGTCAATTTTAAAAATTTTTTTTTTCAAAAGAGTAGGTATGGCTCAGGAATAACGGTAATCGGGTCTGTTCGTCGAGAAAACGTTTTCAAAAAATCAGAGAAGCTAAGGAAAGTTGAAGATTTGAATGGTGTGACGTAGCCCTGTCTTTGAAAAAAGTATCCATGCACAGAGAAGAGATGAAAACCTTGGAGGACCTCTTGGATACTACAAAATACTACTCACACACGTGCGCAGCGTAGTGTGTGTGCATTTATGGTGGCCCGCCTTTTTTTCAAACGTGTGGTCTCTTTAATTAATTTATCTACCACATGTTATAGTATCATTGGGCTTAAAGTTGGAGTACATAGGTTTTCAAGGGTGCTGAAATCAAATTTGAGGTTGAAAACCTGAATTTCCGACCCACCGAAATACCCCATTGAAACTAGAATTTTTGTTTCATTCGTATTTTAGACATCTGATATGTTAGGAAAACTTAATGACTGCGTCAATTTCTGCGGATATTTCATTTTCCATCACTTTCAGAATCTTGAAAAATGGCGAGTGAAAACAGAGATACTTCGAAAGAGCAGTCGGGCGATGATGATCTCGATGAGTTGTTGGACAGTAAGTTTAAAACTTATCAAATGAAATAATTTGTTGTTTGGTGAATTTGTTCATTGTTTAAAGGTATCGAACTTACATGAGTAACTCAACTATTTGATTCATAAACATGTAACTAAAATAGTAAGTTCATGAAAGGTTGAGAACGAAGATGCTGGAGAAGCAACATGCTGGATTACAAACACGTCTGGCGTAGTCTGGCGAGCAGGTGAGGAACTAGCAATAGGGAATAGCGACACAAGAGGTGGCATGCAACATCTGAAAAGCACTTGGGCTAGAATTTAAACTCATTATTGTCGTCGAGGATATGCTTTAATCTCGGAGAGTCTATTCTACCTACTTTGGATCTCGTTTGGGAGTAAGAGGAGCTCCAAACTGGTCTTCTTATCCACTTGATGACAGCTTCTCAGCTCTAGCTGTTATCGTTACCTCACCAAAACTTGAAACCAATTCTGTCCTCACTCCTAAGGCAAACCATTCAGTACTGTTATACGCCGTTCCTCTTCCATATTTGATATTCGAATGGAGCTGTTGGGAGTGGAAATGCCTGAAATTTTTAACCATCTGTGGTAACTGTCATCTAATCGTACTCAGTGACGTCATGAAATGATGCTTAAAGTCGTGAGGCGCCTCTTCAACCTTTCTAGGTTGCTATCTTGTGATCTCAGATATAACTTGGAATGTTTTGGAATGAGTCTGTCTGCTGATCTTGGACTGATTCCGGATTGTCGCTCAACACATGGCCTTTTGACTTGTATGCCTTTTCCCCCCTTAATATCGACCTGCATCTGACAACAACCTCAGGAGCCTGCACAGACTGTGGACCAAATGCCTTCCAGGAATTCTTCGCCTCAGCTCCGAGCTGTCTCACTTAGACAACAATTTATTAACAAGGATGAAGCTAACTGATGGGCACAGAAGAGGCGTAATAAAGTCATAAAGAGTTCTTCTTTCATATTCCAATATTCGTATTTCAATATTCCTTTTTGCTTCCGAGTCTACCAAGGTAGCGGAAGCTTTGTTTTCACTTTTCAAGGACGAAAAAAAAAGTTCTCCAAAATCAAAATTTTCACTCGCGTTTTGTGTTTTAGACCTTTCTGAACAATTTTGGTTCCGTGTCTGTCTGTCTGTCATGAATTCCTTGTAACGCGCATAACTATACGAAGTTATTGTCCGATTTCAATGAAATTTTCAGGGATTGTGCGGGTTGGTGTGTAGACGGTCCCCTATGAAAATCATCATCCTCAGACTGATAGAAGCGACTGCGCATGCGCAAACGTGAATTCCTTGTAACGGCCATAACTTCTACATTTTCCATCCGAGTTCAATGAAATTTTCAGGGATGTTACAGATTAGTATTTAGATGGTCTCCTATGAAAATCATCACCTTCGGACTGATAGTAGCCGCTGCGCATGCGCAAACGTGAATTTCCTTGTAACAGCCATAACTTCTACATTTTCCATCCGATTTCAATGAAATTTTCAGGGATGTTATAAATTAGTATTTGGATGGTTCCCTACGAAAATCATCACCTTCGGACTGATAGTAGCCACTGCGCATGCGCAAACGTGAATTCCTTGTAACAGCCATAACTTTCACATTTTCTACCCAATTTCGATGACATTTTCAGGGATTACGCGGATTAGGTTGTAGATGGTCCCCAAAGAAAACTAAGGCCTTAAAATTTACAGAAGCCTCTGCGCATGCGTTTACGTAAAATCCTTGTAACAGCCATAACATTTACATTTTTCATCCGAATTTGATGAATTCTTCTAGGATTGTCCAGATTAGCGTGTAGATGGTCCCCTATGAGGGTAGTGGAAGGTACTTAGAGATTGGTGTTCTGAGATTAACTACTATGCATCGGATCATCTATATAATCGGGTTATGGAGACGAGGAAGCTATGTGCCACACCCACTTGGCAGACGTTTTTTCTCTGAGCTTCGGGAGCGGCCTCTTCTCTAATTTCTTAGTAGGGGTAGGGGTGCTCCGTCCTCTAACCCCATTCCGAGGCATCTGATGCTCTTCCTCGAGCCTCGAAGACGTCGGGAGACTGCACGGATGATCGATATTTGGAGTTTCGTTCTTACCCATCCAGCAATGGCAGATCTTGGTTTACTCCATTTATCAGCGAGCACATTCACGAGCCTCTTCTGAAAGGCTAGGAACTCCACTTGCAACACCCCTTCACACGAGCGCACCAATGGAGTAAATGAAGCTCTTAGATCTTCAGCCGCCTGATCAATCTTCCTGTGCTTGTCTTGGACTGCCCCGGTTGGCAGTCTCACTTAGATTGGACAATGTTCATCTCCCGCTCACTGGCTCAGCTCATTCCAAGGATTCCTGGTTGCACGCGTCAAGATTGATTTTTTTTTTGCCTGCATGCCCCGTCGCCAACTTAGATGTGAGCGACACAACTCTGCATTCTACTGTTCAATGTCCTATGCTGACTACTCATCTAAGGTTCGCCTCCTCTGCGGCTTTGGCGATTAGGTCTGACATATTTTCCGGCCTACTCGTGGATTCGGGGGGTTTTGAAATGACCTTCCTAGTCCTGCCTAGGCCTAAGTTCCCTAACTGGCTATTGCCGGAGATCGGGTAGATCTGGGGCTGGGGGGCAACTCGCGGTGAGCGCGGGTTCGCGACGGTAATGGCGGAAGTGAGGTTCGGGGTAAGTTGTGATTTGGTGTTCGGACTGACCTGATGATCCTTTCTGATCGAGGTAATCTCGAAGATTTCGTCCCAGGGCCATTTGAAGCAGCAGCGATCCACTTTCTCCCAGGAGGCGGCAGGTACTCTTGGACCAAGTAGACTGTGGTGATACCACTCTCTTGTCACACAGCGGAAGGCAGCAGATTTGGGTGCGTCTCGGATCGAAGGGCACTAGGTTCCAGATGCTGATGCACGACCTCGATTTTGGCAGCGCGTAACAGTTTTGTTCAACAGCTGGGGGCGTATCTTCGGGCATATGGGCGGTCGAATATTTTTGGTGATTTTTCTTCCAGTCCTTCCACCTCTCCTCGCTGGTTGGATGAGGAGCTTTTCCTGGGCGTCGAATTTTCGGCTGACTAGCGAAAGCGGGGATAGATTTCCGCTAATCAGGCCGCGGTAAATTTTACCGTGGAGAGGACTCCACAAGCCGTGTTTTTTGGCGACGTGGGCCTTAAGAATTGTTTTCCCTGGGAGCCGTCGATTCTCCTTTTCCGGAGTCGAATTGCAAAGATTCCTTTTCCCAGAGAGAAACATGAGACGTTGTCAGTGTGAGCGTCTGACAACTCCCCACGTATAGCTTCTGCTGCCAGTGTTCGCGATGCCTCTTTCTTTTAAATAACAATTCAAGCGAACACTCACGTCGAGTGACCCGAATGTATGTAATGTCTAATAGCTGGATTTCTTCTTATGTTTAATTTGTTATGACGCACCATAATTTGTACCATTACTAGAAAGGCAATAAAAACCTACCTATTTATCCAACTGTCACCTAATGGTACTGAGGTTTCAAGAAGGTTATTCTGATGGATACGCGCTCCACTAAGCTTGATTTTAATTTTACGATAGAGAAATAACAATGCAACTTCAATTGCATTTCAGGTGCGATAGCTGATTTTGATAAACCTACGGAAAATAGTAAAAGTAACTGTCCAGACAGCACGGATGGTGAAGATGCCTCTGCTGCTCAAGCCTCTGAGCCTTGGGACGCTGAATTCTTACTCGAAGCTCAAAAACAATTGGAGGAAAATATGAAGGCACTCTTAGGTGGAGGTAAAATTAATTTTTAATGTATTATTAATAAATAATTTATTTATTGCCATATCTTGACGAGACTATGTCCAATAGTATCAAGATACAATAATATCTTCTCATGTAAACTAATTTTCTGCGTGAATTAGTAACTTGAGTGGTCATAAGCTCGCTTGTGAGAGTTGAGCCAATGGGGTGTGCACATGGGTTGGAAAAACTTTTTATTGTTATTTTTACTCTAAACTAGACCTCATTCTGAGAGTTATGACACCAATCGCAAGCTTCTAGCGTGAGAAGATCTTTTTCTATGATTTTTCAAAGTTTCGAACGTTTATGACGTCGCAGTGGGCTCCCGTAGGGACGGCACGATACTCCAAAGTATCAATACTTCTTTCGATACGATATTTCTCAGGAAATATCGATACTCGATATCTTTTCGATACCGATGATATTAGATATCGATACTTCGATAATATCGGCTCAAAGTATCGATACTATCGATACTTCAAATTAACCCACAAATGATTTCGCAAACCAAATAAAAACTCCATTAATCAAGAATTATAAATATTAACATTATAAATATAATAATAAAAGTCAATAATTTAAAATGTTACTTATAAAAGTCAATAATTCAAAATTTAATAAAAATGTATGATCATTTCATTTTATATTTATTCCAATTCTTATTCCCAAGAATTCTCCGTTCAATGAAATGATTTTTTCATCCACTACAAATGGAAAGGATCAAGTAATAAATCAGTTACATTACAAATGAATAATATTTATTATCGAATCATGAAAACAAAATTTTGGCGTGAAGTGAATTTTGACTTGAATTTTTAAAAAAGTAAATAAAAAAAATTGTTGTGCACTGGAAAGTAAAACGATGGTCACAAGGAACTCGAACTGTCCAAGAAACCCAGAGAAATGAAAACCCATGGACCTAGTATCCTAAGGTCCATCTGAAAACAGCAAAAAAATGCGAAGTTACAGGGTTACTGTGGAAAGTTTTTGAATATCTATGAAGGATATTGGAAGCGATATATCGTTTCGATCGATACTATTCTGAGTATTATTCAGTGGCAGATATAGTATGGTATCAGATACCAGAACTTAGATTCAAAGTTCTTGATATTCAGTTTTTTTTACTATTCCACTTTGGCAAAAATATCGACAATATCGTCAAGAAAGTATCGATACCTCCGATATTTCAGGCAAAAGTATCGATACCAACATATCGGTAGGAGTTTGTACAAATATCGGTTTCGATACAAAAAAAAGTATCGATACTCCAATATATGGTGGTATCGTGCTGTCCTTAGGGTCCCGCCCAGGCAGGAGGGGCGCGTGAGGTTATAAACATTCGAAACATTGAAAAATCATAGAAAATACAGGATGTCACCCTTACGGGCGCACCACCGGGCAGGGTTCGATTCTACTACTAATTTGCAACAAAACGCTTGCATACGAGTCTGCAACACATTGAAACATTTTCATGCCCCCCTGGTAATATCAAACTGTAAAGTACCTACCTACCTAACAACTTCACTTCTGATGGTCATAATCATCATTGTGGCGACTTGGGACAAATATCGTTGCAACAAATATCGTTGCATCAAATTTCGTGACGATTTTTTTTTTTATGTGCCATATGAAAGACATGAAAATGTCAAAATCTACTCATCCAAAAAGAGAACGGCTGGTGTCAACATTCTCAGGGATAAAATATATTTTTGATTAAAAATTTATAAAAAATCAGGCACAAGCAAGCGTCGTTGAGCTTCAACCCAGGATCTGAGCGTTGTCTAATTATTTGCCATACTTTGGCATTTATACTCCTAGTTTGAAATATTGCTTTGAGTGGTTGAAGTTCTTCATTAATTCACATCACAACTGTGAATGTGTTCTCATTTTCGGTTCATCTAATTTACAGGCGATGGATCGCAACCTCTGAGTCCGGAAGAATTCGGTTCTCACCTTCAAAGACTTGCTGAAGAAGCAAACAAAGCATTGACTGAACACCCCATCGATTCAGACTTTTCAGCAACTATTGCTCAGAGTTTGAGATCTCTGTCTGATGATGCTGGGAATCTTCAGGTAATGAACTAACCATTCCTACCTTTCCTTTGTCTTCCCTGACATACCACCAGTAGTTATTATGTCAAATTTATTGTTTATATTGCTGTACCAGTAGCTTAAACCGATGCCCTGTTGCTTTGATTTCAGCCTCAACTGGATCCGGAAGCTCTGTCATCAATGCTGGGAGATCTCAACTTGGGAGGAGGTGAAGGCGGCGCTAATGAATTTACCAACTTTATGCACAGTATGATGCAATCATTCTTGTCCAAAGACTTGCTTTACCCGTCCCTCAAGGAAATTTGTACCAAGGTAAATAGTACCTACAATTCAATGCTAATGTCGTACCTTATGTTAATTCGAAAAAAAAGGAAACCGGTAGATCTTTTTAGGTTTGTTCCAACAGGAGGTTTGAAGTTGGAAGGCAGTCTAACCGCGGTTCACAGCCTTCTAAATCGCATTCCAAAACTGTTGAACTGTTCAATTGCACTCTTGGTTTGATCTGTTGGAATGTTCGTCCTGTAGGAACAGCCGTTAGACTTCTACGCATGCGCCAGTCGCTTTCCTTCCAACTACGATCGCTGTAGTAACAAACCTTGTACTTACTACACAGATGCTCTTATCACCTGAGCTGATAAGATAGCTCGAAACTGACAAAGCATGCCGTAATTCATATTGCTCTGTATTATGATTTTTCTTAGCAGGTGTATTAAAAGTCATCTTCTAATCTTCTTGTCTTCTTTTATTTTCAAGTAGGTATATGAAAACGACTGATGTGCATTTTTATCTGACTACAGTTCCCTGGCTGGCTCGAGGAAAATAAAGATACCGTATCTGCGACTGAATTCGAGAATTATTCCCAGCAGTTCAAGCTGATGGATGGCGTTTGTAAGGAGTTTGAGGCAGAATCTGACACAGATTCAGAAGATACAAAGAAACAACGGTTCAAAAGAATTTTGAAACTTCTCGAAGAGGTATGTTTTCTGTACCGCTTATTAAAACCGACTTGATAGTATAAGAGGGGGCACCACTGGATATGGCAAACACTAGAGCACTCTGTTGGGAAAAATACATACCTTCAATTTCAGTTTTTTTCTACTATAGTTCCGCCAATGTGGAAATTGCCTCAATTTTAGATTCTGGAATTTCAAGTCAAATCCTATCATAGAGCTCTAGAACAACGTTTAACTCCGGGAATAACCAAGGGAAAAAAATTTCCGTAGAACGAGATGCCTAAACAAGTGAAGCCTCTGTCAAAAAACTCCACGAAGATCGAGGAAAATTGATGACATTATTCCCCATGGTTACGCCCGAAAAACTGTGCTCTGGATAAACAGAGTTTTGGCAAATAGTGTCAGAGAATGTCAACAGATAGAGTTGATGGGACCCTCGTGACCACATGAAACGATATACTCAAATCATGTGATTCAAATATCAACAATAGAATAATATAGAAAACTAAATAGGAGAAGGCGAAGGCTAAATATGCTTGATAAACTAACAGGTACAATCGTATTGTAAAAAAGAGTGAGCAAAATGGCTTCTTTTGTAGGGATGTTATTGATACTCGATATTTCAAAATATCGCTACTCGTGCCAATACTCGATGTTTTAGTATCGATACTGCACTATCCAATATTTTTGGTTATCAATACTTTGGATCTGATATTTCTAATTAACGAATATCGATACAATTCTCCCGGAAAATTCAACATAATATGTTGTTTAGCCATATTATGGCTAAAAAACGCTGCAAATTATTACACAATGGTTTATTATTTTTCTATATAAGTAGATCACTCGTCTACAAAATCACCAACCATCCAATATGAAAGAAAAAATCAAAAATAAAAAATAAAAAAAAATAATACTTATAAAATTAAAAAAAAAAAATCAAAATCACCAACCATCGATCGCATTTTTGTCAGCTCTAATTTGAACGGAGATTAGGCCTCTTGCGATTCACACTCGTGTTTTGATTTATTTATTTCAATATAAACCCTTAAATTTTCGTGGGGAGCGAACGGTTTGTCCTACAGAGCTCCGTGTGGTCTCAAAAAATTCTAAAAATTCTATAGAATCTTAAATTGAAGGAAAAACAATACCTTTATATCAAAATTATTTGACTTAGGGCGTTTTCAAAATTTCAAAATTGATTTTGGAACCCTTAGAAGTGACCTACATCAACCAAAAGCTTCGGGGCACAACTAGACCCCAAATGGAGCTTACATACCAAATTTCATCAAAATCGGACAATGCTAAGTGGCAAAAGTGCCGCGTACGGACGGCCAAATTTTTATTCGATTTTTGGATTCTACGTACCTTGAAACGTAAACCATCAAATTTTGAGGGGGTGTTGAAATTTTTTTTTTCTTGGTCGATTCCAAACGTTTATATTGAAAATAATAAACCAAAATGAAGAAGGTAGAGGGGCTTTTGCATCATTACTCTTTGGTTGAACAAATAACGTTTATATCATGGAGAATATCACTCTGCTTGGACTCTTGATAGTGAAAAATGAATAAACAATGTTGAAAAAAATTATTTTTCTTGAGAATATTGGATATTGATAGTTTGTGACATTAAAGTATCGATACTCAATATTTTAAAATATCGATACTCTTGCCCAACGATACTTGGGATATTGATACTCGGATACGATATAGTATCGATACAAAATATCGACTTTCGTGTCTGGGTTCTTCCTGCCAGTTCACGGCGCATTCTTGTGTTCGATCTCGTAAGTTAATGGTTTCATGTGCGCTTTCAGAGGTAGCGCTACTGTCGTAAGGGGCACAGATCCTCCTATGAAGTGAGATTGGTTAGAAAACCTGTTACGTTGCAACATGGCTGCCTTCATGGCCGCTACATTTACAATTTCCATCTTCCTTAAATTCTCTAAATTTTTTGGATGCATTTTCAAGCAGCACACCATGGTTTTCTTCCGAATCAGTGAACCCTCTTTCGAAAAAAATAAATTAAAACATTGTGAGGAAAATTCCCCATTAGAACGAATTCTTCCACTCCACAGAAGAGATAGCAAGCAAAAATATTTAAATTATTGTGCTCAGAATCTTTCTCTAAGCCCTTTTTTTAGGAGGAAAAGAAAACGTCGGATGACGCGTATTTTTTAAAACTCAGAAATCGTTTTTTGGGGCCACTGTGGGCTGGTATTGGTCTCTGTTTGCCTCTACTCGTCCTTGAACAGAACATTTCCATGGGACGAGGTGGGATTTTAGTTTCAAGTTACTACCACCATTATTTTCAAAGTCGGTGCAGTAGTCAGGCATAGCCAGCTGCTATTTAACATTTCTGATTTGATTATTTAGGTCGAATTTTATTTTTTGTAGATGCAAAAGTTTGGACAACCTCCCAAGGATTTGGTTGGTGAAAACACGCTTCTCGATAGCAACGCAATGCCTTTTCAGATGCCAACCAACGACCCTTCGCAGTGTTGCCTGATGTGATTCTAAACGGTTCAGGTGAGTGGTATTCAAAAATTCGACTTTGAATCAGTTAAAGGGGTCTCAGTCGGTCGGCATTCCATCCTCGTTGCGGTTTAGTCTAATATGTTATGAACCGGCGCTCGTTTGCCCCTTCCACCCACCCCCTCTTCGAAGGAGCAACATTGCCACCCACCACTCCCAGTGCCGCCCCCATCTCCCAGCTGGTCAGTTTTCATCAACAGTTTTCCCAGGAAATAATCATCGTGTGGCTTTTTCTTTTTATAATCTCTACAATGCGTTTGTTCAATTCCAAAAGTAGAAAATTGTGCCTAAATTTGAATTTTTCAAGAATTTTGAAATTTATTAGTACACATCTATGGAATTGGAAAACTAAAAGATAGCCACTGGGATCATAAAATCGACCAATAATTGCCAGAGAAAAGGGGAATAATATTACTATATAATATTAATAATAACATTACTAATAATATTAATAATATTACTTATTCTACATCGACCTTTTAAACTAGAATATTCATGAAGGTTATTACACATACACATACAAACTTGCTAACTGAGCATTTCATAAACGTTTGTTCTCTTCCTGTGTATCACATCTAGCTAAATTGAGGGCCAGTTTAACAATCACATGTTTGCTAGCCTAGACATGATATGTATAGCCTAGACGAGACTGTGCCGAATAAAGGCATCCGGCTTGTATTCCAGTGGGTGTCCTCCCACTGTAGACTACATGGAACCGAAATGGCCGATCACTCTCAAAGGAGGGATCACTGATGACCCAGACCCAGAGCCCCTTTAACCCAATATGCAGCAAGACGAGAGGTGCAACGACAGATATTGGAAACAGATGCTGTGATGCACGTAGAGAACGCCCAGGGTGAGAAATGGGAGCCCCTGAAAAGGGAACCTGGACGAATCCTGCCAAACCTTCCCCGCAGGGTTGGAGTGGCCTGCTTTCACACCCTCACAGGCCACGACTTCCTTCAGAAACATCTCCACCACATAGGCGTGAAGGAGTCCTCTATACAGCGTGTCACCCTGTCGGGTGACTAAATTGCAACAAAAAATGTCTCCTCGCAATTTTTTTTTAGACGTTTCCTTTTCGAGTTATTTCACTTTTAAGATATTTTTCGTGTTTTCGACCTTACCTCACTGTAATGGCTATAACTCCCTTAATTGATGAAGTAAATTCAAATTTGATCATATCATTGGAAAGAGCGTCAAATTTCCTATCTCCCTGATGGGGTTTTAGAAAATTTCAAATGAAACGAACGGGTGTAAAATAAGCCAGAAGAAAAAAATTGGTAAAGTTTCGAAAATTTTCACTTTTTTCAAAGTTTGTTTCTCGAATCGTCGTGAACGGAAATTTCCATGCTGTAAGCCTAAAAGTTGTATGTGAATCGCAGCTTTCTAACGGTGTAGTCATTTTTTTTAAACACCAGTTATTCAGTTAGAAAATGACGTTTTTATGGCAGAAAACGTTCATTTTCGGGTGTAAATCGGCGTTTTTCACCTGAAATGCTTTCCAACTTAATAAATCATTTGACATTAAATTTTACGAACTTTTTGACGCTGAATCGAATGGTAACATTTTCCGATCTCCTCGACAAACAAATAGTACTTTTCAAGCCCTTTCTGGGTTAAACAGGGTACAACAACTGAGTCCTCGACTCCCAACTTGTTATCTATCGAAAAGATAAAGCTTTCCGCAAATGATCGGGACGATATTTTCAAGACAGAGGGCAAAAATTGGGTAAGTCAACAAAGTGGAAGGAGTGCATATTAATAATCCAGACCTCCCTTAATGACAATTTTGGATGAAACGAACACCGAGATTGAGCCCTTCGCTCAAAGGAAAAGGCTTGAAAAGTACTATTTGTATGTCGAGGAGATCGGAAAGTGTTACCATTCGATTTAGTGTCAAAAAGTACGTAAAATTTCATGTCGAATGATTTATTAAGTTGGAAAGCATTTCTGGTGAAAAACGCCGATTTACAAACAATAAATAAATAAAGTGAAATAACTCGAAAACGAAGCCTCTAAAAAAATTGCTAAGGGACATTTTTTGTTGCAAATTAGTTGTAGTGACACCCTGTATGAGAGAAATGGATGGACCACTTGGAGCTTTGTGGGGGTCTGCGAGATTTAAGAGCATCTATTGTTGATGAGGGTACTTATCATCATACTGCTAGTTAATATTGGGCTGCCAGATGTCTGATGGAAATTGCCACATCGACTCGGCGTAATTTAAAAAAAAGCCTATACAAACCTCTGACTTAATCTCTTTTAACAACACTGAAAACATACATGACAGTCTCACATTTACATTACTTGTGATTACTCTTTTGTTACAGTACCAAATCGGGTGGCAACACTGCTTCTTACAGTCCTAAGTTAGCCAAACCCCTCTTGTTCAATTGGGGTTAACTTTGAGTATTTTAGTGTCTAGAAAGGCCTCCTTTCGAGACACAATATTGTTGAGGTCATAATAGTTTATTTTATTTTGGGTTCGTGAGTGCTTGTTTGTAAATAGCTTTAGTTACTTTTGACCTATGAATGTTGGTTATACTGTTGTTTTTAATTTATTTGTCAAAGTTATAGTCAATATATCGAATTTATAAAAAGCTCACGATTATACAGTGCCTGCAAACAAATTCATTTGCAGTTACCATACGTAAACGAATTGAGGGTGTAACAGAAACTTATCCTAATCTCGTAGATTCAATCAATATCTCTCAATATCATCAAATTTATACATTTCTCATGAAACAATCAGAAGTTCTATATTATTGTGGGTAATACTTGTAAAGATACTACCTTTTTATCTAAGTCTGAATTGAAATGTTTATCAAAGTGAACGTTCAGTGACATATAAATTGAACTTAGTTGCAAATTTCTTGTTATTTAAATGTCAGAACAATGTTAGGAGTATGGGATAAATACTACACCAATCTGGAGAGGATAAAAGCACAAATCGTCATTGGTGACGTCACAAGGAAGTGATACCAACTTTGCAGTTTTGATGTGGTGGTTGTGATGGCGCGGCCACAGATCAGGTTCTCTCGGAACTCTCCAGGCATCAATCTTGGGAATAAATTCTTACCATCAGATGGTGAGTGTTGTTAGGTTGGTACAGAATAGCATTGAAACTGTCCTCCTTAACAAGACATCTTTTTGGAGGATAATGATAATTTGAAATGTACACCACAATATTATAATGAAGAGAATAAATTCTCATTTTGAAATACCGATAAATTTGATAGAAAACAATTTTTACGAATGTACCATCTGTTCTCTGTTTATGTAATCTTGTTTTTTTTTTGTTATTTGCACTGAGTGACTGTGTGTGTTGAGGATTGTGTTTATGGATATAAAAGTTTCCATTGATGTGGGGAGAGAAGTGCTTTATTGGGTATTAATAGTGAGTAGTTCCGTGATTGTTTTATTAAATATTATTTTATTGAATAGGGCTTGGTTTAAAATTTACTATTGTTAATAGAGAGTTTTTGCTGCCAAAATCTGACGGGCCCCACATGGAAGAAGATAGGAGGAAAGCTTCACTTTGGGCTCTTGCGTGCGTCTCTTCTCCTCATTGCGATGGTAGTGTTCTCTTTGGGTGGCGAACAGAGTTAAGAAGTACTATTCACAGTCATGAGAGCTCATAACGCTTCCCCTCCCCCCAGCCCCGATAACGGTCACTCCAACGTATTTTTCCGATGTTTCTCGTTGCTAACGTACGTTTTCTCATCTTTCAGTTTGACAGTGGTTTGTCTTTTGTAGTTCAATTTTCTCGTATTTCTGTTCATCTACACTGGTTCGTCTCTAGTTTGCTTTTCATTTATTCAAAACATGAAGTAGTGTTGGAAGATGTCAATTCTGACTTGAGACCATCAGTAGGTACGCCTCTGCAGAAATGGCGTGATAAGAGTGGTGCAGATGATAGATGATGATATTGTAGTGTAATTACAGTCCCTGGACATTATGTTTTGTTGGCATTTAGTTAGTTGTTTGTATTGAAAAAGTTGTTGTTGTGTTTTGATCTTGAAAATAAATTACACTTGTCATATTTTGTGCCAATCAGTGGTTTTCTTGCACAATATTTTTGTTTTTCATTTTCAAGGGTAGGTATGTACATACCTACCGTTACTCCTTCTCTCCTGGTATCTTATTTCTATAACTATTATGATAGTTATAGAGGAAAGAGCGTCCTAAATCGTACTCCACAAGTAATATGATGAGGTGCAATTTTTAAAAAACTGCGAGAATGAGCAAGAGTGACAAAGCTGCGCTCTAGCCACTGAGCGGTATACTATCAGGGGACTATGTTTTCCTTTCGCCACCTAGAGGTTGTGCTGAAAGCGGGGGGCGATTTTTCGTCAGATTTTTTAACGTTGACTGAGCTTTCCTCCTACCTTCTTCCATGAGCCCCATTATGAAGAGCGCGCGAGCAACAGAGGATGCTACAGTTGAAGGACGATGCCTGTTAACTATGGACAGGGGAGGGGGGAGCTCGTGACGGGGGGGCCTCTAGAGACGGGTGACTGTCTGGGGAACCTTTTCATCGTCGCTTGCTGTTGTCAGGAGGCAGATTCATCATTACCCGCGAGCTTTGTGAAGAGGTTCCACAAGACCTGGTAGTGGTTGTCAAAAACTCTCCATTTACAATTTGATCCTTCTTGCCATTTTACCTAAGTGTAATTTTCCAGTGGTGTTGGCGCGAATGAAATTGGAAACTCTGACTCTGACAATACTTATTTATTAAAGTTGGAGGTTCAATTTGTGGGGCGAGAAATTTTCGTAGCTGCATTTCTACATCTCAAATCATCATGACCTCCATGTTTATCGCATTTATCTTTCATAGTGGGTAGATTACATGAAGGGAAAAGGGAGAACTGTTGCAAACGAGAAGTGTTCAACTGATGAGTACGTAGCTCTGGATACTCCTCTAAATCGCGCTTTTCGTTATTATATTGCCGCGAAGCGTTTATTTATTGTCGAGTTTCCTGAAATCCAGTTAGGTAATTGAAAATCAAAAACAGCCTGCTACTGCTTATTAGTTTAGGTAAATAATATTTTTTTGTGCGTTTCGTCAAATTGGAAATGAAACCTGTTTCCTTCATTGTGTAGATTTGTTTTCATTGATTCCTACAGTTTCCTTGACGAACATCAATATCACATTGGCAGGGAGTTCATGTATCCTCAGCCAGGGAAAGTAAAGCTTTTCTTCCTTGAATCAGATGAGATAAGCTCAGGCACTTATTTTGATAAAGCTCGAGATAATGCGAAGTAGCTGATTCAAGGGGAATACGCTTTCCCTAGTGGAGGATACATGAACTAATGCTCCCAGTATGGTTTTAGACGTTTGTTTCCTTGCTTCATAGAGGCCCTTCTATCAAAATCTATTCACCATCTAGCTAAGGTTTGAGCCAATAAGGAGAACAATAGTGCATTCAAATCAATTGTAAAACTCAAAAATAAATGTTCTCGAGTCGACTAAGTCCATGTACATCGCTACATTGTAATCTTAGGATAACTGCAAGTTAGAGGAGCGACGGTAATGCAGTTGTGAGTGTGATCACCTGATAAGATATCAGAAATGGTAGTTCATTGAAGTGGCGGTAGGTAGCACTGAAACCCGACAACACTTTCTGGGGGCTAGACTCTCCTCAAGTTAACACGCCTTAACGCGAAAATCGGGAGGCTTGTTTGAGGCATTTCTAGTAGAGATACGACTCTGAAACTCCGAAAATCGATAGAAATCGACCCCCAAAACCCCCGGGTACCAATAACTCAATTTGGTCAAATTTTCACGTTGCGACTTTCTGGCTTAGCACGGCAGTATAGATTCCCATTTTATTCATATCACGTTGTCTCTTAGCCCTCAATAGTTGAATGTTTCATGTTTAATCGTGATATTACACCTCTTCAACGCCTATCATGGACAATGGCCCTCTGGCTCATAAAAATTCTTTTTCACCTACTGTTATGAGTGCCAAGCTTGAATACCTTATTATATTATAAAAACTATGATTCTTCTGGCTTACCTGTGTACGTGTTGGAAAACTTTTTATTGTGCTGTTCCTCGTTACTATTTGCTTTATACTCCTACTGAATAAAATGTTTCTTGCCTTGAAATGTTACTTCGTCGAATATTCATCACGTTCCTTTCATATGGTGTCTGAGGTTCGTAGTATTTTTGTTGAAACCAACTGTCAAATGTTCCAGTTTTCTCTCTTGATAGTAGTCATGGATGCTAATACTTCTTTTCCATCCAATCTAGGAGGCTGTAAATTCCCTCCATAAATTACATCACAATTTCAATTTCTATCTGCTTTCCTAACTCGAATCTTCTACGCTACATCAACAGGGTACTCATAGCAAAACAATAAAGAATCATCTAAATTTATTCATAACAACAAAATCCCTCCGAGAGGTCAACTTCGGCATTATAAACAATCACAAAAAATACAGTATTATAAAAATAATAATCAGTTGCCGAACATAATACGAGTAGGTTATGTTTATTTATTAATATTTTCCCCTGTGTGGGTTATCGGAAGCGAAGAAAGTTACACTTTTTGTTACAATTCTGTTTTTGGTACTGTTGGAATATTGTCGTCGAAAATATCGGTTCAACGTTAACAATGTTAATTGGTTACGATTAATTTTTAAATAATTTATCACATTGAGATTCCAAAGTTTGAGATTTTCAACAAATATTACAAAACAACAGCTAACAAAAAATGAGATTTGGTTGGTTCAAAGTTGAACCGGAAGATGCGGATGAAATCTTTACTGATCGAACGCTACCATTTGGAGCTCCTATATCGCTTAATTTATTGTGGAGACTAAGATTTTGAGATGTAGGAAGGGCAGAGGATTCCAATTTACCTTCGTCGGACCCCCAGGCCACTTTTCCTCGACGAGAAGATATGCGATGCGAAAAAAAATATGTACAATAGTAATAAATGTAGGTAATTATAGTCTCAGCGAGTTTCGAGTTGCGCAAAATGAGATTCTTGTTGCGTCATAAGCTGAAGTAAGCTAATAGCGTTATATTGAGTCCAACCCTCCTCCTGCCAGCTTGGTTGCGTATAAATGTATCACCTGAAACATAATAACGAAAACACTAACTATATTTACGTATAAGAGAAAACGTTTGTTTCAAAAGTGAGTAAATCGATGCTCGAACATAAATTTTTCCTGAATCAGGTTTATCATTGGGTATTGAGAAATATTGAATTTAGCAGGATAGGAATGAAATAGATAATAATACTAATAAATAGATGATAGATAATAAAACAACGCGTCGGTTGCCTGGAAAATGTGATTAAGTCCACTATTATTGTGAAATTTAGTTCTTGGTATCAATGGACTCGTCTAGAACTCACCTACATGATACGTGAACTCTTGCATATGGATATTATTAGAGAGTTTTAGCACGCCACTACCGGGGCTAGGGATGGGTATCGTTATAAAAGTATTGATATTTTTTTTGTATCGTATCCGAGTATCGATATCCCAAGTATCGTTGGGCATGAGTATCGATATTTTAAAATATCGAGTATCGATACTTTAGTGTCACAAACTATCAATATCATCCAATTTTCTCAAGAAAAATAATTTTTTTAACAACTTATATTCATTTTTCACTATTAAGAGTCCAAGCAGAGTGATTTTTTCCATGATATAAACGTTATTTGTTCAACCTAAGAGTAATGACCCAACAGCCTCTCTATCTTCTTCATTTTCTAGCATTAAGTTGAATTTTCCGCGAGAACAGTATCGATATTCGATATTTAGAAATATCGGATCCAAAGTATCGATATCCAAAAATATCGGATAGTGCAGTATCGATACTAAAATATCGAGTATCGGTACGAAAGTATCGATATTTTGAAATATCGAGTATCAATACCCATCCCTAACCGGGGCCCGTGGAACCTCTTCACAAAGCTCGGAGTTCGCAGGTGACAATAGAGAGTTCCTAAACTGCATCTTGCTTAACGGTGAACGTTACAGGCATCGCCGTTATGAAAATGTCTAGGGCGAGTCAAATCAGATGCTAACCCTAGATGAACGTTAGCAAAAATAACGGCGATGTTGAACAATTTTACGGCGATGACAAAAGTGACGCGAAAGATAAAGTGACAGGAATTTCTGGCTTCGCCGTTAAATCCTCAGTTCTCTATTGTTGACTGCCTTCGTTTTTCAAGTTCATTGTTCGCTAATTCAAGTACATCTTGTCAAGGTGTTTGTTCGAGATGGTTCATTTTATGAATTTGTACGTTGCGGGTCTACTTTCTGCTGAAGATATGATCACAGTACGTCGAAAACGTTCCACGAAGACAGGGGCTCTCGGAGTATGGGCGTTTCTCACTGGACGAAATTTCGGATGCGGTTGCTCGTCTGCAATTCCTTTTTGAGAAATCAGACATACGCCTGCTGCGGGAGCGCCTGGGTATTCCCGATATTGTAAGGGCGCAAGGATACAGAGTGCCAGGCATCACTGCCCTGTGTATTCTTTTACGTCGTTTGGCCTATCCAAACTGGCTTGTTGATCTAGAGCAGATCTTCCGGATTAAATCTTCAGGACTATCACCCTTAGCGATTTGGATGACAACCTTCATAAAAACAACGAAGGGACACCTGATTTCCGATCTGGGCAGGAGTCTGTGGTTGGACCAGGAAAAGCTGGCTGAATACACTGAGGTAAGTTTTTCTAGCACTACCATGAAGCCAAAAATGTAAACCTACCGAAAAATTAAATTTACCCTGGGAAACGATACCCCACGTGACCCATGTCATGAAACTTTCAGTGCAATCTGAGCTTTTTGATCTGCCTTACAATCGGGAACGTGAGGTGGGGCTTTGTTTTGAAATTGATATTGGTGGTTGCAAAACTGTTACCGGCATGTCAGGTTCACTCTCCTCTAATGGCAGCCCGTTAGTCACATGGACGTTAGCAAGATGGCCGTAAGTTAGCAGCCAGAACGTTCGCCGTTATTTGCTCGGACGTTATTTGATCGCGGTAATTTTCTGCGCATGCGCAGAAGGTGACCTACAGACGCCGTTAGCTTTGCCGTTATGCCAAAATCATCTTAAGGAACTCTCTGATGAATTTGCCTCCTGCCAACAGCGGGCGACGATGAAAGGGTTCCCCAGACAGTCACCCGTCTCTAGAGGCCCCTTGTCACGAGCTCCTCCCCCCTGTCCATAGTTATCGGGCCTCCTCCTTGAACTAGGTAGCATCCTCGGTTGCTCGCGCTAGTCTCCTCTCAATGGGGACAATAAAATTTTGGCAGCAAAAACTCTCTTTGATGTACCCTTCATTCCTTGGGAACACGAAAAAATCACCCCTCTCTCCGTTTTCTTCAGTTCCCTGGTGAAATTTTTCAAGTACCACTTGATAGTTTTTGCTAGTAAACCAATCGGCGTAGAAATGATCGAGTGGTACCGTTTACCCGAGCAAGTAGAAAGGAAAAACTGATCAAGTCCAACTTATTTATTTTCTCTCTAATGTTTGCTTCGTGTATCGCTCCTCAAATTAAAAAAGATCAAATCCATACTCAGGTTGTCAACCGAATGGTGTTTTTATTGGTTCAGTTGGCAATTGGTCGAGCGGAACCCACTATTTGCTTAGCTTTTGATTCCCAGTGCCCGATCTTGCACGTTTTTCCTCAGAGTTATTCATTATCGTCGAACTTAGAGTGAGAATACGAATAAGTACCTACCGATCACCAAGTGGATTTCCTTAAAGATAAAAATGATGTCTCGAGGGAAACTATTAGTTGCAATTAATAATTTTTCTGTCTGTCCGCGGACCCATACGGCGAAACTTTGTCCAGTTCCCGTGGACCAATTTTGATGAAATTTGGTACGTAAGTACGGTAAGTGTAACGGCACATTGTGCTGGAAACCGCAAAACGCATCTGGTTGCAGGAATCCGCAAGCAAGAGTTTTCTTATGGGCGATGACAAATTAGGAAACCTGCACTGCAGTGACCGCAATTAAAATTTCAAAATTTGTTTCATCAAAATTCGGATGAGAAATGTAGAAGTTATGTTCGTGGGTTCCAGGCAACCAACGAACGGTTGAAACTTAGATAAATGAGATTGAGGTGAAAACCGATAAGACAGCCCCTTTGCCTGGTGTCAGAAAAAATGGAGATTTTTACCAGATTTTAGAGGCAAAGATGTTCAGCAATATTATTATTAATAAGACAATAAATCCCTCACCAACATCATAATTTTACCATGTATTCCAAAAAACTCTAATAATACACGTACCTGGTAAATTAAATAATACTGCAGATTAGTTTGAACTGATCCTGCTCTGTCTCTCCTGATGCTGTACACAGTTTTCGGAATATCGACGATTCTATCAGTCTCAAAATCGCGGATAGCAATGTCAATCGCAATGACTGTCCCTGTCCTGCCGGTACCGGGCGAGCAGTGAACTACGATGGGGTGGCCGGGCTTGGAGTATGACCTGGCTTCGATCAGGTAGGCGATGATTGAGGTTAGATCGTCCGGCACACCGCGAATAGGCCATCCCGTGTACCACAGGTGGTTCACTTCTCTCCACAAGTTTGACTCCAAGTTCTGCAATTAACCAATTTATTACAATTTTTGTAGTTAAGGGGGTCTCAGTCGGTTGCGCGTTCCGGGTTAGTATTTCCCGAAATTACCGGCGCTCTGACTTTGAAAGTTGTACCTAAATTTGAAATTTTCAAGGATTTTCAAAATTTATTCATCTAACTGAATAAACAGTTTTTCCCCATTTTCGCCGGCAATTATTGTTCGATTTCAATGATTCCAGCGGCAATATTTTAGTTTTTCAATTTCCTAGACTGATGCAGTAACAAATTTCGAAAATCCTTGAAAATCTCAAATTTAAGTAAAGTTTTTTCAGCGCCTGTAATTTAGGGAAATACTAACCCGGAACGAGGAACGAAAGGCGACTGACTGAGACCCCATGTTTGTCCAGTTGGAGGTTTTCTTTTTCACTCAATATTCTGGGTTCTGTTTTCACTGTACTGTTGATGAGAAGCATTTGTGGGTCTTATGGTAGGTGTGAATTATTCTTTGATGAGGGGAGCTCTTAGATGAACTTCGTTTTCAGAGAATTTGCATTGTTCTATGCATGTACCTAAGTTGCTCGTGTCATGTTATTTGGAATGTGAGAACCTTGCTTGTAGAATGGTGCAAACATAAAACTGATCTAGGAATGAAGAAATCAATACAAGAATTCTATAAGATCAGACTGAGGCAAAAAAATACCATATATAAATAAAAATAAAATAAAATAAAAATAATATAAAAATTTAATATTGGCATCAATAAACCAGACATATTAGAGTAAGATTGGTCAAGAAAGGCTGTCGACCTATCGCACTTCCATGGTGACCACAGAGAAGGGATAGGGTTTTAGCCAACAAATACTAATCTGATAGGAACTATGACGTCACAATTAAGTTAGTCCGTTAATTTTTGCGGAAATAATGAATTCCCCAAAATTATTGAGATACCATTTCTGCTGTATGGAGTTTTAGTACAGCTCGGGCAGACGGATTACAAAGTGGGAAATAAACTAGAGCGAATGAAAAATTACAAAACTAAATTTTTTCTTATATATTGGTGTTGAAGATGTTTATAAGTATAGTTTGGGGCTCAGCTGTGGCCGAGCGAGTTGCGGCATTTGTCTCTGAAGTAGAGACCCGGACCAGTTGCGGGGCCATGAGTTCGGGGTTCGCCTCGGGAGCATATTTTCGGGTAAGCCAGTCGCAGTTCCCCCTCGTCCCAAACCAGGGCGGTGAGGCCAATGGGGAGCCATGAGCGAAATCATCAGAAAAAATTCTGATCTTCCCTTGAGAAGACAGCTGATGACATCCGCGACGCCAGGAATGGTGGTTGGACGAAAATCCAACCTGAAATGGTTGTTCACTTTACCTTTTTACTATTTTACTATATTGGTGTTGAAAATTTATTTGAGTATAGTTTTGAGCAACCTATCTGGCAAACTGGAGCCCCCAATCTGAATACACTGAAAAAGCCTGTTTTCGTGGGTAAGGCAGTATGGAGCGTTAGAACCCAGTCACTTCCTCATTAAACATTGAGAGAGTTGAGTCGCCATTAAACACTCTCCAAGGCAGTGGATTCGGAAACAGTCACAAATTCTTGGCATTTTGCACATTCACCCCTACAAGATGGTAGTCGTCCAGGAATTGTAGCCACATGATAATGAAGCCAGGTTTCTTAGACGCCTCATCTCCCTGAGAGGTGATTTGAACTGGCCAGCGTGGTTACCGGATTACGAGCGTCTAAATCACACCTACAGCATTAGTTCATGTTTCCTCCGCTAGGGATAAAAGAGCGTTTTTCTTTTGAATCACATGAGATAAGCTCAGTTACATATTTTGATAAAGATTGAGATAATGCGATGCAGGTGATTCAAGGGAAAAATGCTTTACTATCCCTAGCGGAGGAAAGATGAACTAATGCTGTAGGTGTGGTTTAGACGTTTGTTACCGGATTTAGCTCTATTAGCTCCCTGTAATTTTCCCTTGTGGGGTCAAATCCTAGGTTCATGGTGATTGTCTCAGGACCCTGTAAGCCTTCAACAACATCAGAGCCAAGATCCCCGAAATACCCATTGAAACGCTCGGAAGAGTTTACAAAAACTTCAGTTCACATAAAACGGCTTCTTCAGTGAATTCACAGTGAGGACTCCCATTTGCCAGAAACTCTGTTCATAACCATTTAAATTTCCAAGACCAAAATAGAAGGAAAAATTAAAAAGTTTGGTAATTTTTCATTAATTAGTTTCATGTCTTTCGACTACATCCCGTATTTTCAAGAGACTACTTCCAAAAATTCTCAGGACTGACAGTGACTCAACCATTTCTGGAATTATTCACTTTTACACACTTACTCCTAAGGTAATGATAAATAGAAAGAAGGTACTAACTCTTAACTGCAGGCTTGAAATGACATATTTTTCTCGAACTTCTCGTTTTTTCAACGTCACTTGCAGATCACCGAAAACTCTGTGACAGTCTAACACTTCAGAGGGTGGCAAGTAGTCTGCGCATTTCTCCTGTAGAAAGGTTAAAAACAATAATAAATACATTAATTAGCGATTCTCAGAAATAAAAACATGGACTATCCACACTGCATCCAACAAAATACACGATGCGACATTTTTTTGTCATATTTTTTTTTGTCTTAGTCACTTAGACATACGCGGTGAGTAATACTAACCACTCCATTTTCATGTAGATCAGTCAACATAAGGATGACTTGAGTTTGTTGTTCCCAAATCATCATCCAAAAATCAGCTATCGTGCTATCCAGGGGAGCCTGGCATGCGATGTAGAATTTTTCTGCTCCTTTAGCACCCTGTGGACCAATAAATTGTAAATCAGTTATGAGCAACCTCACGAAAGATTGATAAGTGACTTGAAACGGAACAATGAGAAACATAATCTCAGCAAAAACAAAACCTCAATAAATATAATGCGCGTATCTGATTTTTTGTCTTCAGTAAATCAACTGAGATGATCTCTGAGTTGCTTTTGCATGGGACGATAATTTTAAATTGAGTTTGGGAGTTTTGATGGCACCATTGTTATAACGGTAGGAGTAAGGATAACATTATAAGCATGTCTCTCTTGATACTTAAAAACTAGTTCAACAAGGATCACCACTTGGGGCTGCACTTTATGATTTTCAGCAAAAAGCTATATCAGCTGTTAATTCTCAATGGAAGGAGAGTTCGTGATACAAGTTTACCTGTAAACAAATGGTATTGCGAGGAAAACAGAAATTCCAGACCTATGGGCAATGGTCATTGACTTTGGAAAGGTATGAACCTGCTCTGCGTGGATTCGTAATACACAAAGCTGAATGAGATAAGGAAAGGCTTATTCCTATTCTACATATGGCAGAATGGGGTATTTCAGTCAATTTAAATTTTTTTTTTTTTCAAAAGAGTATGGCTCAGGAATAACGGTAATCGGGTCTGTTTGTCGAGAAAATGTTTTTAAAAAATCAGAGAAGCTAAGGAAAGTTGAAGATTAGAATGGTGTGACGTAGCTAGCCAATCGTGACATAGCTAGCCAACTGTCTTTGAAAAAAGTATCCATGCACAGAGAAGCGATGAAACCCTTGGAGGACCTCTTGGATACTACAAAATACTACTCACACACGCGCGCAGCATAAGTGTGTGTGCATTAAGGGAGGCCCACCTTTTTTTCAAACGTGTGATCTCTTTAATTAATTTTTCTACCACATGTTATAGTATCATTGGGCTTAAAGTTGGAGTTTTTAGGTTTTCAAGGGTGCTTAATCCAAATTTGAGGTCAAAAACTTGAATTTCCGACCCACCGAAATACCCCATTCATTTTTCATGGTATCCATTCTGTTGCCTAATTGGTCAATATTCAACTGTTCCTAAATCACCGAATCCATGAAAGAAGAACGTACTTCTGGCTTGAGTTGCTTATTGTGTGGGGAATCTATTTTATCCCACTTGAATTCTTTCAAATCAGCAAAAAAGGCAGTAACTTTATTTTTATGGAAGATAGCGCCATGTTTAAATGGGTGCAGCATCCATATGGACGAATTTTGGAAAGAAGAGCCGACTAGTTATACAACAGTTTAGACTGGCGCGTGGTCTTGATATTTACTGTCTGATCTCAAATCGTCATAGGGGATAGTGTCCATGGTTACCAGAGTCTGTATGACATGTGTATAACCGGTTGCTCTTTTCATCTGTCTCTGTCAGCATCATCTGAATTAATTTAATCTCACACTACTCCTTTCTCTGGTTTTGAAGTCACTGGAGCATTATTGGCTAGTGTGTAGCAGACCTAAATTATATTAGATATCATACTTTATGTAGTATCTACGTTTATGATGTTACAGAATGAAGTGTAAAGCACCATTACTAGACGAACAATGAATCTTTATTGTTTACATCAAACAGGCTCTTGGTAACTACGCTAGTTACAACAACAAACTACTGTAGGTCGCTACATCTTCTCCCCCTCCAACTCTTCGGATGATTGTCGCTGATGTAGCTGGTCAGCGTGCTTTTTCCTTTCCACACCGTTCTGTTCAACCAGGTACGAATAGAGCCCCAGTCTCTTCACTATCTTTCCTTCTGTGAAACCCTTTCCAATTTGATTCTGCACCCAGATCTTCTGAACTCCCTGAACCTCGCCTTCCTGTCATGGCTTAACTTTTGCTTCACCAGTTCAGTATCAATGTGACCTCCTGTGCTTGGTTTCAGTAGTTCCAGCCTTGTCTTGATCCTCCGACCAAACATCATCTCGGCTGGAGTTCTTCCTGTCGTCCTTTGAGGTGTAGTGCGGTATGACATCAAAAACATTTGTAGCCTTAAATCCAGGTCCTTCACTGACTCTAGTGCTTTCATTCTTGGTTTGAATGTACGCACGTCCCTCTCTGCTAGACCATTCGTCTTAGGATGATATGGCGCTGACCTGATGTGCGTGATGTTATTGCTTTCACAAAATTCCCTGAATTCGCGACCACTGAACTGTGGTCCATTGTCCGACATCAAACATCTTGGTAGGACAAACCTTGCAAAAACTTCCCGCAGATGCCTAATTGTTTTTTCAGCGGTGGTCCGCTCCATTCTGATCACCTCTAACCACTTAGATGTGGCGTCCACTATTAGGAACCACATTTTCCCCTGGAACGGACCCCAAAAATCCACATGCACCCTCGTTCAGGGTTCGGCTGGCACTGTCCAAGAGTACAACGGTACCTCTATTTCTACTGGTCGTGTTGCTTGACAGAATGTGCAGCTTTGAACATGAGCCTCAATGTCTTTGTCCATGTTCGGCCAATAAACAAGGCAACGTGCTAACGCCCTCATTCCGGTAATTCCTCGATGGCCTTCGTGTAGTGTTTATAGCATGCGGCCTTAATCCTCTTGGGATCACCAGACGACCTCTCCACAACAGCATATTTTCTTCTCTTGATAACTCTTCCTTCTTTTCAAAATACGTGTGCATTTCTGGTGGTAGCTCTCCTTTCGACTGAGGCCACCCTGCCTCCAGAAGTGCTTTGCACGCGTGGGTTTGGATCCCATCCTCGTCGCCAAAATGTAGTATCTACGTTTATGATGTTACAGAATGAAATGTAAAGCACCATTACTAGACGAACAATGAATCTTTATTGTTTACATCAAACAGGCTCTTGGTAACTACGCTAGTTACAACAACAATCTACTGTAGGTCGCTTCACATTACTAGTCGAAAACAAGTAGGAAACTGAAATTCACAAACTTACCTTCACATAATTTGCGTTGATGAACACTTCTTCCCGCTCTGACCCAGAAAGTGGTACTCTGGTTTCTGGGATAGGTATGACGTTTGCGTACCTATTCTTGCTCTCGGCTCCCAGAGGCAGCTCATCGGGTTTGACTGACACGGTTGGTACCTCCGAGTATTCAGTGTCAATTTTCGTATGGCTGTTAGCCATGTTGGAGAGACCGACGAAATTCAAAGGATTGGTAACTGTTACCTGAAACAATGGAAATCAGTAACTGTCCCATAAATTTTTCCTAACCCAATTTGTAGACCATGACATATGGGTCGGCTACTTACAAACTTTAACTCGGATTCGTATAAAATTGTTCAGATTGAACGTTTTTCTGACTCCTATGCAAGTGAAGACAATCCCTCTAAATGATATCGCATGGTGGGTAACCAATGCAATGACCAGAGCAATAGGTTAATAAAAACTTGCGACAATCCATTCTTCTTAGGCTGTTATTTGTTGCAAATTGTTTCTTATACGAAACAGTGTTGTTATTCGAACCCACGACCTCTGCCACTTGTCTATGAGAATACCTGAGTGCTATGTCACTCCAGCTTGGAAGCTAGAGCACCCTAGTACTCTGTTCAATTGATAAAAACAGTATATATCATTCTTATAATCATTATTATAACTTAGAAGAGAAAGATCAAGAGAATCTTGAGTGTGGCGTTCCACCAGGCGGACAATGTAGGATTGGTTTGCACTTGGCTTTGAACTGAGTTTCCTTGAGGCAGATGAAGGCATTCACGCAGCCAAAGTAGGGTATCAGGGTAGCTCTATCTGTAGAGGTTCAGGATCGAAACCCCATGAGCACAGAGCATCTCGTGGGGCTCAGCTTTGGACACAAAGTCCTCGTTGTTACTCATCCACGGTCCTTTGACTTCAGCGAAGAAAATATTGACAAATTAGATAACGAAGTTTTCTAGTCTCTTTAGCAAAAACTCGTAGCCTTAAGTGCTCTAGTACTATCATTCTAGAAAGGTACTTATCAAGTCAAATTGAACACCATGTTTCTGTAAATATGTTTGAACCTTCAATAAATAACATGTGCTACTCTTTAGATTTTAAGAGAAAAGATGTCAATTTTGAATAAATGGGCAGTTGTTTGAGTTGAAGAAACCATTTAGCAAAAAGCAACTACTTGAAGTGTCAATTTTCATGTTTCATCTCATTGACATCTTCCGTGCGGAGGATTGCCGAGGAAGTCATACCTGCTCCCATGCGGAGGACCGTCACACCCTCCATTCCAACTCTCCAGGGGGGGGGGGGGGTTGAGAGGTCCTGACGTGTCCCCACCATACTTTTTAGTCTTTTTTCGCATCTTGTTGTCTCAAGTACGAGCTTAATATCAACCCGACTGGTCAGATATTAGTGCCCTATTATTTCCTGTATTCCACGATTTTTTAAAGAAGCCCCTATGTCAAATTAAAAGCTGAACAATATTTTAGGATGGCACGGTTGGCACGAGTTTGGGACCCGCGTTGAAGGTGTTAAGACGCCCTGCTTTCGAGACTGCCTTAAGCACGTTTGATTGACGTCAAGGTAGTAATTACGAGTAGATACATTTCGGATTTTAGGAGCATCTAGGGGAAGAAAGTGGTGGAACGGTCTGAGCGCTGCATAGCGACGATTAGATCAGGGGCGGCTACTGATAGGAGCATAGGCGCATGTGCACCCCCAGTCAATTAAAAAAGAAAAAAAAAAATTCAAAGTTCGTTCCTCTTCGTTTCAAGAGTAAGTTGGCTAGTGACAGAAGACTCGATCGTAGGCACTGAGCTAGTTGAATCTACGCGCGAAAACTGTGGCGGGGAGCCCCCTCTTTTCTGACCAATCACACCCGTTTGGAGCATCACTTTCCTTTGCACCATTTCTAGGGAGGGTGACGTCATTCGAGGGAGGCAGGCACGTGAGATTGACCAATCAGAGAGCAGGACATTTTGTCGTCTTGAGCAGCATTGGTTCGTTGATCCCCCGTCAGAGAGCTCTGCAATCCGGATTTCCTTGTAGAGTAATAAGTAAACAAACAAACCTAAATAGAGCATCCGTCCATCCATAAACAAACAAACCTGATAAGGGAATTCCGTTTTACGTTTTCGGTTTACTACCGTTTCAGTAGGTACACACCGTTTTGTTCAAAGTATTGTGAGTACTTAGAGTGTTGTAGGTACGATGAGTAGTTTACATTAAAGTAAAGTAAACTATTTGCGTTTGTCAATTGTGGAAAAGTGCGACATTCGAGAAACTGGCAGCCCTTTGCTGTCTATCTGGACTCCAGCAGGCGTTGAAATTTGCCGTGCAGATTTCAGAAACCGTGCAGATTCGTACCGTAAGTTTTAATGTCGACTATTATAAGAAGGTAGATTGGCTTTGTGGGTGTGAAGTGACTAACTGACAATTTCGCCTACTTTGTTCTCCAACCGAAATGAGGCTCGAGTTAAAGACGTCATAGGTGATCTCCCATTTAGCCAAAAAATTGAAAAACGCATTGGCTGTCTCCCATAAGAACGCTCTGGTAGATTTGCGTATAGTGTGTCGTCAAAATATAATGCAACAACTCGACAGTGCACATCGTCATAATCTGATACAAAAAAAAAAAAAAAAACGAAACGGTTAGAAAAATAGCCGTGCGTGGGCATGATGAGAGGGAAGATTCTTCGAATCTCGGAGTTTTCAAGGGGCTCGTTAATTTTTCTTCCGAATTGGACGATGTTTTGAATCGTCACGGGCAAATATACATTTCAGCTATTGCAATTAGATGGATGAATTTCTTGGGTTTCGACCTTTGATTATTAAGTATTTCAGAATTTCTGTTAACCACTAGAGAACATGTTTCGTGCCTATTGCACCTAAGTATTTAGTACCGTTTGCAATTTTAAGATGAAAAAGTTACCAAGATTTATCCCATTTGCATATCGTTGAAATTTCTATTTGGCAGAGAAAATCACTTATTCTGTCCCTTCTCCATAGCCTCTCCTGATCTCTGTGCACCCCCTGAGTTTCGGGGCGGGAACCGCCACTGGATTAGATGAACCTTCCGGAGCTCAAGACATACGTTATCTCTCTTATCAGTCGCCTGATGTGATGTAGGCGATTCCTAAAGCCGGGTTCCGTCTTCTGAAATGATGGGGTGGGAGTGAGCATCGCGGATGTCAACTAACTAATTTGAAAATTAGATATTTTACGGATAACGGACAGAGCTACATTGATAAATTTCGTAACAAATTTCCATCGTTTGTTTACAACTCTTTAGACTCGATCTCACCCAAACAAAGGCAAAACTACTAGAATTCTCGGTAAAATGTATCAACCGAGTTGTCATCACATCAGCGGACTGATAAGAGATAACGTAGGTTTTTAGCTCCAGAAGATTCATCAAATCGTCGCCAGGCAGCGCCAGGCCATTCCACCACTCTCTCCCCCTAGATGCTCCTTCGGATTTTTCTTTAAAGGTTGTTACCTACCTACGAGTATTCCTGAGTAACGAAAGATGTTAGGCAAACCATGACAGATGATTTCGATCGATAATGATTTGTTGGTTCTTCAGCATCAAATCTTATGAAGTCACCAAGTCATCAAGTCTTATGAAGTCAGGATTTTTGTAATGTGGATGAGCATAATTGAACTGTAAAGGAAGATGATTGAAGTAATGAACGAAGAATTCCGTAAACATGATTTAATGTTCATAATTAAGGCTCCCTCGAGGTCTGTTCTTGGAATATGAACGGGAGTCAATGCGGGATGTTTCCTGGCAATTCGAATCCATTTCCCAGCCTTCTACAGGTAATTCCAGTTGGTTGGGTGGATGAACTGTCGCGGCTTTAGAAGAACACAAATTCAGACGACGCTATATACCTTACAGCTCGCTGAAATTGAAATATATTTGATAAAATGTAGTGCTTATTGAAAGCATTTTTTTTTTTGTACGAAGAGATGGCGTTCAAAACGCATTTGTTCAATCGTAAGAAGAGGAAAAGGGTCATAATAGGGTGTGCGCCTGGGTAGGAAAAACTGTTTATTGTTATTTTTAATCTAAGGTAGACCTCATTCTGAGAATTTTGGTACCAACCGCGACCTTCTAGCGTGTGTAAATCTTTTCCTATGAATTTTTAAAGTTTCGACCGCTTATGACGTCACAGTGGGCTGGGGGGTCCTGCCCAGGCGAGAGGGGCGCGTGATGTCATAAGCAGTCGAAACTTTGAAAAATCATAGAAACAGATCTACTCACGCTAGAAGGTCGCGGTTGGTGCCAAAATTCTCACAATGTAGTCTACTTTCGATTAAAAATCTAAAAAAAAAGTCAAGGCGCGCCCCCCATTTAAGTTTTGGTTGTGCGGAATTGATAAGTTCACTGAAGTCGAAATTGAGTAGGTATATACGCCTTGGAATGGTTGTGAACTATTTGTCAAGTCTCCAAATTCTAAAATCTGTCAAAATGTAACATACTATTGATTTAAACTAACAGCTAGAGATAAGCTGCTCCACCATTGGCACTTCAGAGAGGCATGGAATCTTAAGCCAATAGGACCTTTGAACCCACTGATCAGTAGGTTATATTCCGACATGGGTTCAAAATATTAAAGGACATTAACATAACCGTCCTGAACGCCACCTCCTAATTATACGTCAACGTAAAGAACCTTAGGTAGGTTCGATATCAATACCTATAAACTGCTAGACCTGCTAAACCCACTTCCGGTCGTTGGAAACACCTTTAGATAGGCTGTCTTCGAAAAGTCTTTACAAATAAAGTAACCAAGCACGTTAGGTTGGATTGAAACTTCAAAAATATGCTCATAGTAGCAGTTTAAAATTGATTTCTGATTATACAAAAGGTTCAATAAAATGATTCGTCACCTTTAGAAAGGTCATGTACCTAAAAATTCAGTAATAGGTTGCTTCATGTGCTGATCAAGTGCTTGGTTAGGTATTGCATATTTTCATCCACGTGCTTTGTTTTGGTGAATTCAGAAAAAAATCATTCACTTTAGTTTAAAGCAAAACGAAGCCAAACACTCTCAGCCAAAATTATCAAACACGTTTAAGCGGATAAGTAAATTATTAGGATCTAGGAATAAGACTGACTCCGATTTCAAAGGAAAGTCTCGTCGAATCTTAGTAACTTTCTGGTTGAAGAGGCATCAGCAGAGGTCTTGGTAGGTACCTAAATAAATATTTATCCAGTCGTTTGGATGACAATCAGATTTCTTATAAGCCAAAGAAGCATTATCGAAAACAAATTTGACTCGCACAGTAGAAAACTTGCGGCGTAGCAGGAATTAATCAGCGATGGAACCCCACTCATCGTGTTTTTCTGCTTACAACGATCAAGTTTGTTGACTAACACTACAATTTATATGATATTTTCACTTGCAAGTTACACCTAAAAGATCGAAAATATCAATAATTTTGAGCACTTAGTTGCGCACTAAGTAAAAAACTTAAACTTTCTGCCGGGACAGAATTGCACACAATGAGGTTAAATAGTAGGTATATAGTATAGTAGGTAAATAGTAGGTATATAGTTTTTTCGGTCGTCAAGATGTCTGTTTCTATCATTGCACGAGTTTGATAGTTTGCTTGATTTGTTACACTGCTTCTCTAAATATGGCCAATAATTTTCTACTCTGGAAAGTCTGGGAGCAGTGAGACACCAAGAAGGTATCTCGGTTGGCTTGGAAAATAGCTCATTTGGGTTAATTCCTCGTTATTATGGCTCTCATGAGCCACTTCCCTTGGATCAAAGAGTGCTCCACAAGCACCAAATGTCAGCCATCGCAAGAGCCCCTTAGATCTCTGTGTCAAAGGAATGCGAGGGACCAGTAAAACCTGGATCGAAGTATATAATAAAGGGCTCCTTGCTGGAACGATAGTCATGAAATGTGTCTTGACTTTTTGTAAGCTGTGTTTCCCCTGTGATACCTTCAATTCCTTGTTGTTACTCATCACCTAACCGTCAAAGTTCTGATAAGAGTAGACACTACCTCTTCATACGAGTAGACACAGTACTAATGTTTTATGCTATACGCAATGGACAGTTTTACACGAAAACATTCCTATGCAATTGTTCCTATTCAATGTGCATTTTTAAAAACAATTCAATACAAAAATTAGTTTTTAAAAAACACAGCTAGAGTGGGATTTTTTGAAAACATTAGTCTATTGTTATCTTAATTGTATAAATTAATACACAAAGCAAGGCCTGAGAATAGAAATTTTGGGAACATTCATAACTGCTTGAGGTTGTTGGAGAGGAGTGTTGCTTTGATTCTTTGGTTTCCTGGATGGAGTACATGAGATATACAAATGGGATATGTGTACATGTGTACCTTTAGAATGTAGAACGATTCGGCTGATCGGAGTTTTTGATGTGTGGGGGAACCAGTTACACACATTGTGTTCAGTTTCATTATGAAACTACGAGTATTTCTATTCGAGCTGTATGACTGACCAGGTTTGTGAGTAAACTGAGACTCAGACAGCCACTTATGGGGGCCCTATACTATAGTGTGACTTTGGGCCCAAACTCTAACACAGAAGTTCTCACAAAAGGCTATAGGTTCCAGGTTTAAGGTGTTTCTCGGTTTACTAGCTTGCTAACACTGTCTAATAGGCCTGCAAATATCATCAACAACCCGGGGATTCACTGTGGCCGAGCGAGTTGCGGCATGTGTCTCTGGAGACGATACTCGAACCGGTTGCGGGACCGTGAGTTCGGGGCTCGCCTCGGGAGCATATTTTTGGGTAAGCCGATCGCAGTTCCCCCTCGTCCCAACCCATGGCGGAGAGGCCAATTGAGAGCCATGAGCGAAATCATCAGAACAAATTCTGATCTTCTCTTAGGAAGACAGCTGATGACGTCCGCGACGCCAGGAGTGGCAGTCGGACGAAAATCCAACCTGAAATGGTTGTTTACTTTCTACTTACTATCATCAATAACCCGTATGTTGCAGACCTCTAAAAACCTTGATCACGAAGCTTCTTAGCTCAATCGATCCCATCCTAAAGGCACGATTACAATTTATATTTGGAAAAAATACTTCACCGCTACAATCGATGGTATTGTACATAAATATTTACATCACAGCACTCAGCAATCATGTCCAGCTGGCTGCTTGGTGCAGGGTCCGAGATCCGACCTCGGACATTGGGGTGATGGACAAGGTTGAATCACCTTGTCCCAGGAATGAGAGGGAGGATTGCGCCTCTTCTGACTGCCATCAGCCGACGCTTCTACTCCCCATGGGGTTCGAGTTCAGCTCAAAGTCCCACGGGGCCCATTTGCTCGAGCCGTCGTGTGGCCGTAGCCCTGAATGCATACCAGATAAACGATCCTCCTGTTAGGACTCGGGATTATTAGCTACCACGTCCTCAATCCAGAGTGAGGATTGCATCTCCTCTCAAACAACCGCGAGCAGTCACGATTCGTCCACAAACCTTGTTTTCCTAAACAACCTTCTCTAACCAGTTCACATAGGTAGTAAAATAGTAGTATTAGACGAAAAGTTAGAACAAGAGGCTTACTGGGTCATCAAAAGCGGGGTTGCCATACGATCTTTTGGATGCACGCATAGCTTTCCTTCTTACACTGTTGAAGACAGAAATGTTATCGAGGCTGTAGTCCTCCAACGACACCGGAGTACACCTCTGCCCGTAGGAAGTGAATCCTTTCTGACGTTTCCTCATAATCATCTGCAATTAAAATTCGATTGAGCGTTGTTACGTTAAAATTAGTAAAAGAACAATAAGCAAATATTCAAAGAAACTACATTTCGCTCATTTGAAAATGTACTGAAATTTGAAAAAAAAATCGGAATTGCCAACAGATGTTGGAAATCATCTAACATTCAAAAAATTCTGGCAAGTTGGGTGGGCTGTATACAGAATATCGACACGCAAAACTAGTTGATGTAAGCGTGCTTATACTTCATTGATCTCTGATCACTGATAAATTCCCCAATACGAAATCTAATTTTTACGATCAGCCAAAATCATACAATCATGAAGTTGTTCGCGATTATGTCGATGATTTTACACAAAGTGGGAGCAAAATCGAGCTATTCGATCGTGGGAAATGGGGAATTTGCCTCACATTTTTTTATTTTTTTTTCGAATGAGGGTTTATTTTTATGGAATAAAACCATAGTGAGCTGCTCGAAAACGCATCCAAAAAATTTAGAGAATTTAAGGAAGATGGAAATTTTAAATGTGGTGGCAATGTGTAAGAGGCAGCCATGTTTGAAACGTGACGGATATTCTACCAATCTGACTTCAAAGGAGGTTCTGTGGCGCTTACCACAGAAGCGGCACATACACGAACTTTTACGTTCCGAGTAGTGCGCACAAGAGTGCGCCACGATCTGGCAGGAAGAACCCTGACACAAAATTGACCAAAAGAAACAGTATTACTCACTTTTTTACAATACGAATCTATCTACTAGTTTATCAAGCATTATTATTCTTCATCTTCTCTTATTTAGTTTCAAGATTTGAATCACATTATTCGAGTAGCCATTTCACTGGATCGTTCTGTGTGGCGTGCTAGAACTCTGTCTGTTGTCATTGCTTTCGCGTCGTTTTTTTTTCTTTTTTTTTCGTATGACGTCAACAATACTCCTCGATTTTCGCGGTGTTTTGTAACAGAGGTTCACTTGTTTAGTCATTTTCTCCTACGGTAATTTTTTTCCGTTGGTTATTCCTAGTGTTAAACGTTATTCTAGGGCCCTATAATAGGATTTGCCTTGAAATTCCAGAATCTAAAATTGAGGCAAATTCCCCATTGATGTTTCAGTGAAATCTCATTTGAGCGTACGCATTCGTTGCTGTTTATCCAATGTTGATGAAAGTTCAAAGGGACTGTCTCGAGGCTAACCCGCATCAACCTAAAAATTTCACTAGTATCGGACCATGATTTCGAACAGGCGGCTATGCCTGAAATGATTCAACTCAAACCTGAGCTTTATTCAGTCAAGAACGTAACATAGTTGAATAGAAAATTATTGGATTGAAGAAGAAGGAGAAGATACATCTGGTATCAAAGGAAACATAACTATATAACAACCATAACTGGAGTTAACTTCACTACATTCTCCCCGCCTAGGAGAAAGTTACGTAGTCCTTCAAGTACGCAGGAGGACGGCGATTTCTAATCGGGCGAAGAGACTCAGTTGCGGTTAGCACAGGTATTTCTTGACTAGGAGAAGCTTCTTCCGAAATCAAGACATTCTCAGAGCTTGCTGGAGGATTCACTACCTCTTGGAATTGGCTTGCAGGAGATTGATTGGATTGGATGTGCGAGTGAGATGGAGAGCTTGGTGGGGTGAAATTCTGAGGAGGAGATGAGGGTGGAAGGCTGCTATTATCAACGAGGCTGGTATCTCCACGAGGAGCTAAGTGCTTGAGGGATACAGTGTCTTCTCGACCAGATTGGTGGCGAACTAGAGCATATTCCGGATTGGCTTCTATCAGCTCTACTTCTTCGACCTGTGGCTCGTATTTGTTGGACCGATTAAATTTTTTGAGAAGGACAACTCCGGGCTCGCTTAGCCATGTAGGCAAGACACAACCATAATTGGACCGACGACGATGCTTGAACATCCTCTCGTGTGGGGTGCAATTCGTCGCTGTGCACAAGAGAGATCGAATAGCATGTAAGGATTCAGGTAGCACTTGCTCCCACTGTGTATTTCTCAAGTTCTTGCTCTTAAGTGCAAGTGAGACTGCTTTCCAGACAATGTCATTATACTTTTGAACTTGCCCATTGGCCTGTGGATTGTAAGGCGTTGAATGACTTGCGGTTGTGCCTCGAGAATGGAGGAATGTTGTGACTTCATTTGACATGAAAGAAGCACCGCGATCTGAATGCACACATGCTGGCATCCCAAACGTTGTAAAGAGCTCCGTGAAACACTTAATCACTGTTGACCCACTAAGATCTTTGCAGGGGAAGGCAAAGGGAAATCGGGAATACTCATCAACGATTGTCAAGATGTATGGGCGTCCTGTTGATGTCGGTAGAGGTCCTTTGAAGACTGCCCTTTGAAGCAATGCCCTGGACAAGAATTGGCCTCAGATCAACTTCAAAACGACATTTTGATTTGAGGACCAAAATTTCGCTGACCTGTTCCACGAATACAAAGATTCCCAATTCACAAAGTCGTGGGTTTTTAACCTCCACAAAACTGTTGCCACCCCCCCCCCCCTCCGGTCAATTCCCTAATCATTAAGATTTTTATTGTTATTTCAGTGATTTCTCTGGGGAGTATTCCTAATTCAATTCTGTATTTGCTACTGAAAGTGTGTTGCTGAAACGTGTTTTCACTGAAGAAAATTAACTTGGGAGTCCATTCAGGTCTGACGCACTGTACCTATTGCGTGTATGATTTCTTCTCGAAAAGACGACATTTACAAACAATTCATGTAAGTAAGTACAATTAAACATAAATTCTCGATCTGCATCAAAAACACAAGTTCATATTAGCATAAGAAAGAATAGAAGAAGAGAAAGGTGGCCTGGAGGTGGGTGGAGGTTGGTGGCCTTTTTGTCAATAAGTATTGAAATATGCATCAGAACTTGCCAGAAGTATGGTGATGCAGCAGAGGCTGACGCCAGCCACAGATGACACCACAATCGCTGCTACGACGGTTCCGCCCCATTGTTCCTCTTCCTCCATAAGTAGAGACTTCGCTTCCATTTCCACGTTCGACACCTGAGAACAAGGCGGCCATGACTTGGTCAGTCGCGCGTACGTTATTTCGTCGTATACGAAGGGATACAAAGTTGTGATATTCGTCGATGTCATTGCAGGAGTTAAGACGGCAGGGGTATGTAAATTGACATGAACAGGGGGTAGTGAAAACCCCCTCCCGAAGAAGGTTCAACCTGGTAACCAAGGAGACTGACAATCACACGTCATTTGAATAGATCGGATAAACTATGGGTTGGGAGTTATTGATTAGAGAATATCAGCTCTGCGTATGCTTTGACTGTTTTCTGCCAATGATGCATCTTCCAAACCCAACATAACTCGATTTCTAAAACGTATGTTTTCAAAATCAGAATGATACCCTGAGCTGATTTCAAAACGAGCTTCGTTCATCGTTATTTTAATCGAACCTTTGGATTCGAAAAAAAACATCATATATTTGAAAAACCGCCTTAAGTATGGAAAAATCGGCAAAGATTTCAATAAATATACTCCAGTGAATATTTCTACTGAAATCATCGTCATTCATTGGTTTCACTTAATAAATATCCGCGAAAATTTAAACAAGGTTCGGATGATAGAAAACACACATAATCATGTTTGGGCCATCAATGACACACTAATGATTGACACAATCAAATACTATTTTGTAAATGACGTTTAGCGTTTCAAGAGGTTATTTTCTAGAAAGCGTGCTTGATCGGCTGGAAATTCGTAATTCCATACCTATAGAGTCTCTATTAAGTATTCATCGCATCCTTAAATGCTTATGTTTCCATGGTGTCAAGTTTTGTGATGGGTAATACACTCAATGGGTTTATGTATTCTGTTTTTAAAAAATGGAACTAGCGTGAAATCGTCGTTATGGTCCTTGTTTGCCTGGGATTCGAGCATTTCATTGCTTACTCTTCACAAAAGTGACAATCGATAATTGTTCTTCTAGAACAACTAGGCTTAAGTGTTATTTAGGTAGCAAAACTGGATATCCATCAGTTTGAAAGGTTGAAGATTCATGAGTTGGAAAGATGCACAGAATGTGAGTTTCTCTCAAAAACTTCACGAACGTGGGATGTGAATTTTGTTTATGTTTGTTGTGCACGGTTGCATTGATTCGTTCAAAGTTTCAAACCTTCAATAGACATAACTGAGTTGTTTTGACATGGATATTTATCATGGCTGGAGTTAATTCCAAAATTATGTTACAAAATATTTTACGTGATTTACATTTTATGATTTTACGTAAAACCAATCAGTTGTGCCAAATCGTTCACTTCTGGAAAACTCTCCATTTATGGCGGAATCGTGAGCTATCTGGTTTACTCTAATAATGGAGGAACTGAATCATCGATAACTTGCACGGTGAAAGTACTGTCTTCTATTTGAAGGCAACGGTGATGTTCTGCTTCATAAGTGAAATATAACTTTTACGCAAGGTTATACTTCAAAAAATGTCAGGTCTTATACGAATATACAGGTTTCCGAGAAAGATACGGCCAAACTTCAGAAGTCGATTTTATAAGATATTTCCAATAAAAAATAACCTTAGCAATTTTCTTTTCACTCCTTGTTTTTAAAAGTCTGTCCAATTTAACTTTTTTTTCGTATGTTGAACCTAGTCTCACTAAAATGATTATAGCTCCCTTATTTTACGAGGAAATTCAAATCTGATTACACCGTTGAAAAGAGCATTAAATGTCCAGTCTAATGAAGTATAACGCACATTTTTAAAATCACATCTAGTTAGATTTTTTCTAGGCTAAACTTAAAACTTTGCAAGTTTTTTGACATAATTCTCCAGAGATTTTCCCTCCATTTCCTGTTGAGGAAATTCGATGCGGTTTTCAGCAAAAACATCCTCAAAATCTCAGGTTTCCAATTGTATAATCAAAAAATATTGTATAGTCGAATTTAGGGGAGAAATTTGTGTTTGAACGCGAAAAAACTCGGATTGTTTTCAACGAAATAGACGTTTTGACTGGAGGATTTGGGGGTCTCCTCCGCCGCCGCTCCTCTCGCCCTCCATCCAACCCCAAATCCTCCCGTCAAAACGTCGATTTAGTTGAAAAAAATCCACGTTTATAGAGAGTTTTAAAATCGCCATCATAAAAACAAAAACTTTATTTTGACTAGTTTTTGGGAATAGTTTCAGTCTTTGTGAAAGACAAGATGAAAGTTGTTAATGTTGGCTAGTAAACTCCACGATTCTGACCTGATATTTGAAGTTGAGTCGTCCCTGCTTCAAGTACGTGTATAGCAGATCTGTGAGGTTTTGATCACTCTTTCCTTCTCTATCGGTAATTTGAAGTATTACTGGAACTTTGTCAGCGAGTGGCAGTACTTTCGACGAGCACTCGGTCATCCCTAAGTTCAAAATTCGAACTTGGCTCGGACGAATGTTGCTGAAACAAGGAACATCAAATTGTATTTATGAAAATTCGTGAGTTGAGTCAAGGTTTAGGGGTTGGGGCAGGACTGAGAGTTGGAATATTGGAGGGGTAAACAGAATGATGGACAGTGTTCCATGCGTGTATTATCCAAAGATTTATAGGATCCATGACTTTTGAATGTAGAAGGTTTGTTCCAACAGGAACAGCAGTCGAACAGAAAGTGACCAGTGCGTGCACAGTGTTGCATTAACTGCTGTTCCGGAAACTTCTCCCATCCGAAACCCCTTTATAACCTACTCATTCTCTCTTCTACCATTCACTTCGCCTCACAAAAAATTCGGACAAAATTTAACTATTTCAGTGGCCTCAAAATTATAAGCATCGAAAATTTTCCTCACTGAAATCGTTATGAACTATCCTAAAAAGATTTCCAAAGTTTTACTCTTTTTATCTGTATATAATAAAATTTATCTCAGGGGTCAACATTTCAAAAAGCAATGTGGTAAAAAAAGGTTTTTTAAACGTTTTAAGAGAAATTACCATTTTAATCATATTAATGTTGGGTATACCTATTCAAATAATTTCTGATAGGGGTATAGTATATTCACGATAAAGGCATAAAAGAAGAGCATCTAATACATAATTCTATCCTAAATTCAAGAGCAACACTAGCATTAGTTTGTTCAACACTAACTTGATGGGAAAAAGCGTTCCATAGGAGCTGTCGAACTGTTGACAGATTTTGGACGGTGATTTAGAAGGCTGTGAACCAGTTTAACTGCAGCCCAACATCCTGTTGGAACAATCTTAGAACAGCGTTTGATCAATCACAGAAATGGAGTGCCTCAGAATTAGAGATGGGCGAAACGGTTACATTAAATGTAACAGTTACCCAGAGCAGTAACGGTGGAACCTAATACGCAAATTTTGCGTATTAGGTTCCACCGTTACTGCTCTGGGTTGGTAATAGGTTCCAATAACCTGTTATTTACTAATAGGTTATCCCAGGGACCTTCTCACAAGCTCATTCCGACATACCATTCCAAGGTATCGACGATACTGTATCGTTTCTTTTTGTTCCCGACCTACGTTCGTTTGCTCATCATGTTATATTGTTATTCCATTCCAAAGTATCATTCCGATGATCTCTAGTTTTCATTTCCTACCTAAGTTGTGTTTTCTATCAAGTTATTCCCGACATATTTATCTACGTGTTAGTGTATTTTCCCTCTTTTTCCATAATAAAACCCAAGCTATTGTTCTGGCTCCACACAATTTGGAGCCTTCCCTGAAACGTTATTTAATAACAGGGTTATTTTGGTAATAGGTTCCAAGCGGAATTAACGAAACCCGGTAATAGGTTATTTTTAACTGTTACACCGCCCATCTCTACTCAGAATTGTAAACGGTGGTGGGATTCGCCAAGTCTGTGTATCGAACCACTTGTCTCAAAATATATTACCTCGAAAGAAGGTTTTATAGGATCCATGTCTCTATTGCCCAATCACATCCCAATACATGTAGTCTACATCTGCTTTGAAAACTCGATATGAACAGGGCTTAACTTTACAACTCAGTCCAATCCTCTCACAACTTACCTCGTCGCTGCTTCTTTCAATAGGACAGTTAATGACTCAGTCAGACTGTCCCTGACCAGGCAAATCTCCTTATAAGAAGCTTGGAAAGTTAGACGAAGCCTTTGATCTGTTTCCGAGTCATCCAGCTTGACTGGAACTAAAGAACAATACATAGTTTAGTTGGTACAAAGAGTACAAAACTACCACAGTAGTATGGTGCTAATTATGATTTCTTTAGTCCTGAATAACATTTCTGCGTGTAGAAAATAACCTTACCTTCTGTTGTGTGGTAAACGTCACTCTCTGTCGCCTCGTACGTTGTACTCGGAGTTTCTCGTGTTGTTGTCTTTGGTAATTTAGTGGTTGGTCTCGTAGAAGGCATCTTAGTTGTCATTTCTTCGATAATCACCAATGTTGTAGTTGTAGGTACCTCATTTTCTTTCTCATTCTCATCCTCATCCTTGTCGCCATCATTGTAATCTTCCTGTTCCGTTCCATTGTTCTTTTTATCAGAAATATCCGTGTTAGTTACGTTATATTTCAGAGTGTCATCGTGATCGTCATCTGTATCGACTGGAATATGCCCCTTTTCTGTAACTACGGGTTCGAAATGACGTTTTGTCGACGTAATGTCCAGAGTAGTTTCTATAGTGGTTTGTCTAGGTGGAGCTGTTGTTGTCGAGGAAGGTCGAATAGAACTTGATTTTGGAGGAACCAAAGATGTTGTTTCCACAATTTCGGATGTGTTTTCCGTAGTTGTAGTTGGAGGTTTGTCCTCACTACGAGCAGTAGTGAGACGAATAATAATGAGAGGTTCTGTAGTGGTAGTTGGTGTTTCGGTTTCATTATTTATACTAATTCTATCAACTTTACTATCAGTACTGGGTGGACTGGAATCAATTCCAGTCTCGGTGATTGTGGATTGGTCTGTAGCACCAGTCAATTCCGTCGTGGTTGTCGGCTGGTCATCAACATCTGTCGCATTTGCAGGGAGGAATATTGTTGTGACAGGAGTATTGTTATTTGGTGAAGTTGTTATTTGGGGACTCATTGTGGAAACTGTGGAGCTACTAGGAGCAAACGATGTTGCGACTGGTTTTGGTTCAGCTGTTGTTGCAGGAGGTAACGTTGAAGTTGGTAGCAGCACGTTGTCTGTACCTTGGCTGGAACTCGGTAAGTTGGACGGATCTTTGACTCGAGTAAATGCTTCGGGAATATCGTTGACTTCTAGAGATAGCGTTGTAGCAGAAATCTCCTGTGATTCTTTTGGCTTAGTTGGAGATAATGGTAGTTTTTCTCTTTGCGAACGAGGTTCCAGTAATCCATTGGACAAAGTTGTCGTTAGTGATTCAGTAGTTGTATTGTGGATTGGTGCAGATGTAGTTGTTTTGCGGTGTCTGAACTTTCGTTTTGTTACAGCTTTTGCTGTTTCTGTAACAGAATCTGTTGTTGCAATGGAAGGAGTTGAATATTCAGAAGCATAATCTTTGCTTGAAGGGGAATTGACCTCAGCAGTGGTGTCATTTTCGTTTTTAAACGATTGTGAGGAAGATGCACTTTCTGAAGGGGTCGTTGGAGAAATAAAATTTTCCAGCAAATTTGCCATTTTGTTTGTTACTTTTTCCATGGGTGAAGGACTCACGATTTCTCCCAGAGCTTCGGGAGACGATTCTGTATCAGGAGCGTCGGTAACTGTACTAGTAGGGATTGTGGTAACATTGCTTCGGGATGTTGCATCCTCTGGGTTTGCGGTGAATGTATTGCCTGAAAATGTTATATTTATAACCGAAGAAGATGCGGTTTCTTGATGTTCAGGCTGAAGAGTAACGATAGGAACCTCTATGTTTGCCACTTCCGACGAATTCTGTGTTGTAGAATTCACAAAATCTAATGAAGAATCCGGTGATTTTTGGCTAGTAGTTTCATTAGTTGTGTCCAATTCTGGTACTTCACTGTCGATTTGCTCCTGCTTGGAGTAATCTTCAGTATACCGGGACGCAGCTGTAGCCAACACTCCAGTAATTCCATTTAGAACGCTAGATCCAAGATCCACGCCCTTCACTTCTTTTATAAGATTACTTCCTGCATTTTGGTCACTATCTGACTGATTGGAAGATGCGGGTTGAGAGGATCGGGACGAATTATTGCTTCCACGGTGGTGAGACTCCGTAGTATTTTCCGGATGGTGCTTGCGGTTCGGATGATGTGCTGTCGTACTATTTCCGTGTTGCTTACGGTGATGTGAGGTTGTTGTATCGGTTGTATCTTCTGACTGCTTACTCAAATCACTGTACGATGGTTTCTCCAGGTAGTTCGATCGTTCAGTTGACTGGGAATCTGACCAGGATACATCATGCTCACGTTTAGGACTGTCATGGCTGCTCGTGAGGTTTTCATGTTTAACCAAATTTTCAACGGGAATTACAGAGTCAGTCACGTTTTTTTCATTTTCCACCCATGACGCCACATCTGAAATTAAAACTAAGAATTAATACAATGACTTTAGACGAATTAAGATTATGATTGGATCTTGACTGTTCAATTTTAAAAGAAAATGAGTTGTTGGACAGCGACCTCCATTGAAAACTGGTAGCTCACTTTTCTCTTTACTCGATATTTACAGCTCAACGTCTCGAATACGTAAAACATCATCCAATAACAGGGTCAGTACAGAGACATCCTTACTTTTTCTAACTCGGGCAAATAGAACATTGAATGTGTTCTGCCCACTAATGCAGACTGATGCAGGTATCAAAATCACTGTGGTTATAGTTGGAACGAGTCAGAGCTTGGATAAATACAATTCTCAGCCACTTCACGAATAATCGTTCTTATAATTTTCTTTCAAATCATCCGGTTGGGGGTCAGTTGTGAAGGCAAAAAAATTGAAAAAAAAAAAAATATATGCGGCAGATGAAGTCTATTATATTCAACAAGTTGAATTAATGGGCTTGAGAGAATCTCCTGCTAACTACATATCTGCTCGTATCCTATGATACTTTTTGCCTTTGGCACTACAAAACCTTCGCTTACTGAGATAGAGAGAGCATTTTGTTTTCATGCCCAGCTTGAAAAATCCTCAACACAAGATAACGACCAGGAAATTGCTGTGTTAATAACTTTGCGTCGAAATATGATAATGAGGCAAATTGACCTGTCCAAGGTCGTAGAACCACGATTGAGGCGCACGATCGAAAAAGGTTGGTCGTCTCTGGTGCAGACATTTTATTCAATGTGCAATAATAAAACTGCAAAAAGAAACTTTAGTTCAGTTGGGTTGATCCAAGAAGCAGTCTTCAATGCGCAATAATGAAATTTCCAAAAGAAACTTTAGTACCAGTTGATTGAATCAAAGAACAAAGAAACAGATTGCAACAGACTAACGATTTAATGAGGAAGAAATTCCTACAAAAACAGTTTTGCTTCCAAGTTCACTAAGGTGGCGGCGGAGGCATAGTTTTCACTTTTCAAGGTTGAAAAAAAAAAAAAAAAAAAATGTACACCAAAATCAAATTTTACTTGCGTTTTAGGCCTTCCTGAATAATTTTGGTTCCGAGTCTGTCTCTCATTAAATCCTTGTAACGGGCAATACTATGCGAAGTTATTGTCCGATTTCCATGAAATTTTCAGGGATTGTACGGATTGGGGTGTAGATGGTCCCCTATGAAAATCATCGCCCCCAAACTCATAGCAGCTACTTACTGCGCATGTATCACCCTGTAATCAGCCATATACAGGGTGTCCCATATGTTATCCACCAAACTTCGGGGGTAGTTTCTACAACTAATTTTCAACGAAATGTGTCTCTTAGCAATTTTCCCTTAACCCCCTTAAAATCCGACTGTTTTTACTTTTAAGATTTTTTTCGTGTTTCGACCTTCAAGCGGTCGTAACTCCCTCAAATTAAAGCAAAAATTAAAAATAAGGATATCGTTGGAAAGAGCGTAAAATTTCTCAATACATGAACCGTTGACCAGTCGAGAAAAACAAAACACTAGAGTAGTATTTCTACCTCAAACTTGAAAAATAGTCAATTTCTGTTTTTGGTGAAAACGTTGACGATTTTTCCTCATTGAAGCAAGGTATTTGCCGGAGGGGCTCAAAAGCTTAAAAACTGCTCCATTTCATCAGCTTTCCAACGGTCACCCCAATTTTTAGTTTTACTGTGGAATTTGAGGGAGAAAATGGTGTTTCAATGCGAAAAAACGTGTATTTTTTTCAACGAAATCGACGGTTTGACGTGGGGACGTGGTGCTTGGGAGGAGGGGCGGCGGAGCAGACCCCGGATTCCTCCCGTCCAACCGTCAATTTCGTTGGAAAAAAAATACGTTTTTTCGCATTGAAACGCCATTTGCTCCCTCTAATTCCACAGTGAAACTAAAAATTGGGTGACCGTTGGAAAGCTGATGAAATGGAGAAGTTTTTTAGCTTTTGAGCCTCTTTGGCAAATACCTTGTTTCCATGAGGAAAAATCATCAACATGTTTGAAAAAAAAAAAGAAATTGACAAATTTTTAAGTTTGAGGTAAAAAACTACTCTAGCGTTCAGTTTTTCTCAACTTGTCAACGGCTCATCTATTGAGAAATTTCACGTTCTTTCCAACGGTATCCTTATTTTTAATTTTTGAGTGCAATTTAAGGAGTTATGACCGTTTTAAAGGTGTAAGGTTGAAACATATTGTTTAGTAATGCATGCATTCCAGGGGACGTCCCATTGGATAAGCATTAGATCAGTTAAACCAGTTGGTAAGCGATAAAACTGTTTCACTCGATGTAATTTATTCATTACTTTAGGCAAGAAATACTGACCCCCCCCCCCCCCACCATTATCCACCTTAACATTTCTAGCGGCATGGGAGCCTCGAATCTGAAGAGCATTTTAAAATCCATGATCTACGATACCCAACATGCGAATTCGAGTTACCCCCCCCCCCCACCTCATCAACGCCAACAATGGTGCCAGTCTGGCACCAAAGCGGAAATACGTCGTAACATTGAACTTTCATCTGTTAGTTTTGGTAGGCAGTCCGTCGAAGTTCACATCCGTATTCAAGGTGAAACACAAAAAAAAAAACCACGAAATAAGCGGTTTATGGCATCATGGCACCATGGTGGCACCACTATTAGTTCCATGGTGGTACAGAGAATAATTCATGAAAATTCGGAGGTATAATGAGAATTTTTCCTCAATTTCAAAGCTTGGGTACAATTGGTAAGTAGTAAAGGAACCAAAATATTGAAAAATCGGATATTTTGTGAATATTATCCCCCCACTCACCCCCTCCCCTTGCGAATTTGTACTCTGGTAAAATCATGTACAACTCGGAAGTTATTTGAGTCAAACAAAAAAAGAAACACGCAAATCGGTTGGAAATTGAGGCCTGGGCAGAGTTTACAAGATTATGCACGCAAACGCACGTTTTTTAAGCATTAACCCCCCCTTTCCCCCTCTTAAAAAGCAAAATCCAAAATTCCGGCGCCGTAGTGCACAACTAGATAGTATTACGCGTCAAACGCAAAAAGAACCACGAAAATCGTTTGAGAACTAAGGCCTGGGCAGAGTACACAAGATTATGCCCAAAAACGCACGTTTTTCGAGCATTAACCCCCCTTTCCCTCCCTTAAAAGGCAAAATTCGAAATTCCGGCGACGTAGTGCACAACTAGATAGTTTTCCGCGACGAACAAAAAAAGAACCAGGAAAATCGGTTGAGAACTAAGGCCTGTGCAGAGTACACAAGATTTTGTTACACACACACATACACACACACAGACATACACCTATGGTTTTTTTCGCGGATTTGGATTCAGAATGGTCTAAAACGGATTACTGTGTGGTTATTTTTTTTTTCTGTTGAGTGTTGTCTTCCTTCACCCCAGATCGATCGCATAAGGACGCCCAAGTCTTACTGTGGGACGTCCTAAAAAACGAAAAAAAATCTTAACAGTCAAAAAAGTCGGATTGTAAGGGGGTTAAAAAATTGCTAGGAGACATTTTTTGTTGCAAATTAGTTGTAGAATCGACTCCCAAAGTTTGGTGGATAACATATGGGACACCCTGTATAGCTGCAAACATCTGATCATGTACGTAAGACAAGGTAAAATGAATATTCTTTTCACATTTTTGATATTAAACACCCACCACTCACCATCTATTACCGTGAATTCATCATTCTATATTAGAGTGATGATATTTTGTATAAAACGAAATTAGACGAATGTCACTCGATTTAAGGAACCCTCTGTTTGATTTCATTCCAATTAATCTGCCTGTTTTCCAATGAATAATTCATGCTTTTCAAAACTTGAGCAATCTTTAGAATCATTCTAATATGGATGATGGAGTTTTTTACGCTCATATCTCTAACTCGAAGGGGATATTTGGATGATGAGTTTCAGCAATTAAAGCCCGTTTCACTAATAATAATAAATGTATAAACCCTTATTGCCACGGGCTCAAAGACGTGAACAGGAGGGGATTTATTGTTCAGAATAGGTTGATTCCAGTACGTAACTGTCTTCTCCTGTACTGTTGTCTCCAGTACTCTGTGGTACGTGCTAACTGGCAAAATGACAACAAATATGGATTTACCTCTCCCCTGAAACTCGACGTACCTATCTACCCAAGTTCAGGCTAAATTAGGAACAATAGAGCAAATAGATCTTTTGCTATTGAGGAAAACTTCCACTACCTAACTACGCACATCATCATTTTTGGCCAAGTATAACTTGTGCTTAGCAGGTGTGCACTCAGGTGTTACTCTCAAGGTCGGCCACACCGCCGTACTGAAGCCAGGTCCATGCTAGACATTCCATTCCCTCTCGAGTGGGGGTAAGGGTTTGTAAGCACAAGCCTAGCATGCATGCATTCTTGCCCCTTGCATGCATGCATTCTACAATCTCAACTCAACTTACACATTTCTCTCACTCCTTAATCACTCTCAAAACAAATCGCCTAGGACATCTCCCTCTAACAAAGCAATTCATTAAGGACATCTCCCTTTCCTCTGGTTACCTGATTCTATAGAGACTAGAGACCGTCTCCTCTCAACACCTTCGTACTTCAGTAAGCTGGTTCTTACGTAGGCCAGACCCATAACCTTCCAATTTCATAATCACCTTTATAATTAACCTGGTTTTGTGCAGACCAGAGGACGAAACTCCTGTTTCAACTTTTTCTCCTTCTGATGTCAATAATTCGCTAAATTCCAAGTCTAAATCCATTTAGATTATTGGTAAAATTTCATATTTATTCAAAATTCTATATTTCATTCGGTTATGTCTCAATACTTTGAACTTATGGTGTTATTTTCCACACTTGAAAATTTTCCGTTTTTCCTTTGTTTCCTTGTTTTATACACCAAAGTTCTTAACAAGAAAAAAAATTCACGTGTGGAAAATGAACACCAAAATTCTCAAGTATTGGAACATTTTTTGGAAATCGGGGGATTTGTTCAGTGATGAAGAGTTGTCAGTTACCAACATTATTGCAATATTTTCGTGTGAAATCATCTAACAACAGTGCTGACTTACCTGTCGGTGTGATCGGAGTAGTCCTCGCCACTGGCCGTCTCAATTTCGCTGACCAGTAGGTGTTGAAAGGCTTAGCAGTCCCGCTGACGACGGTATTCCTTTTAGGAAACGGAGGAGTAGCATTTTTGGACGGAAATAGAGAAGCCACAGCCCAGCCAGTGGGCGACAGGCTCGATTCGTTGAATCTGTCGGATCCTCTCTCGGTGGTCGAAACTGCCTGGAATGCCAAGAGATGGGATGGCGGCGGACGGTGCGATTTCCTGGTGGTCTCAGTGGCTGACGCTACGGGGACGGTGTTGCGGGCCAAGTAGTCGACATTGGTGGTCCTTCTACTGGAGAGACGACTCAGAGCCGAGGCAGTTGTACTCAGAGCATCCTCGGGAAACTTGAAGTCTCCTTCTGGCCCCTTTTCCTTCTTTATGCTGTTATTCGACCGAAGAGGTCGTCTTTGTTTCGGCAATTTCAGAGATGTCGGTCGCGGCGAGGTTTCATGATCGCACGTGACCCCATTAAGAAATAGCAGCACCCCTGCACATCAAAAATGAAAGGTCATAAATGTTGAAATATACGAAGTATTTCTCCTTTCTTGAACTGATATTGACATTAATATGTATCACAGGTGGGGTTCGAAAACAAATTTTTATGTAACGGAAAACATGTAACGTTTCGCTTCAACACTATCCAACATCGAAAAGAATCGCATTCGTGCAGAAGGTAGAAATTGGAACCTCCAAAATCAAAAGTTGTCTCAAAATTCTTCTCAAAAGTGTCTCTCTGAAAGACTATGCCAACGAGTTTAATGAAATTTACTGGAAATGTGCAAGTTAGTCCCAAAACAGCCTTGGGTTTCATTGGGGACTCAATGGAAAATTTTGTTATTATCGCGAGAAAAAATAATGTTCAACTTAAAAATGAAGGGAAAAGTACAATCGATTAACCAATATCTCGATTAGAAGTGCACAACGATAACTTTGTTCCTATTTTTTTCAAGTGTCTTGATTCAAATTTAAATACTTATTTTGATTTTGTATATTTTGTCAAAAAAAAAAAAAAAAAAACAGGTAAGGAAGGAATTAGGATTGTCAGAAAACCGATGTCTTTCAAGCTTTTTTTCGTAGGTAACCTTTAAAAAACATCAATCATCGGTTAATTAGTTTGGTGGGAGCATTCCTTCCCAAACTAGATACCTACCTAGTAGACTTATACAGGGTGTAACACGAGTGGTACACGACCTTTCTTCCCAGGTGTTCTACAAGTAATTTCCGATAAAAAGTGCCTCCTGACATTTTTTGGTATCCTCACTCAAAATGCCTTTATTTTACTTTGAAATTTTTTCTCATGTTTTTAATCTTTGCTCTATAATTCTACCATAACTCCCTCAATTCAAGAGTTAGCTCAAATCTAAAAAACTCCGTTGGAAAGAGCGTTAAATTTGCAATCATTTTGGTGCCCAATAACATTTTTTAAAGTGGAGTAGGGATAAGTAAAACTCGTAAAAATCTTGAAAACGCTTGTTTTTCAATCGCCTGGTAACCATATCAATTCTTGACGCAGAATCGTGAAACTTCATCTAAAAAGTGCGCCAAAATCTCAGCTTTCCAACGGTGTAATCAAAAATATTTATCGAATTTAAGAGAGAAATTTCTGTTTGAACGCCGAAAAACGTGCACTTCTTTTGCCACGAAATCGACGGTTAGACGGGAGAACTCCGTGCTTTGGAGGAGTGGCGGCAGTGAAGACCCCAGAGTCCTTCCGTCGATTTCGTTGAAAAAAAAAAATGCACGTTTTTCCGCGTTCAAACAGAAATTTCTCCCTTAAATTCGATTGTAAAACAAATTGGAAAGCTGAAATTTTGGCGCATTTTTCAGGGAAGTTTCACAATGCTGCGCCAAGAATTGATATGGTTACCAGCCGCCTGAAAAAACAAGTGATTTCAACATTTTAACGAGTTTCGCTTTTCATACGTCATTTGTACATCTCAACTCCACTTAAAAAATATTATTAGGCATCAAAAAGGTTGCAAATTTACCGCTCTTTTCAACCGACGTTTTAGATTTGAGCTAACTCTTAAATCGAGGGAGTTATGGTAGAATTGAGTATAGAGCAAACATTAAAAACACGAAAAAAAATTTCAAAGTGAAAATAAAGGCATTTTGAGTGGGGATATCAAAAAATGTCATGGGGCACTTTTTGTCGGAAATTAGTTGCAGAACACGTAGGAGAAAGGTCGTGTACCACTCATGTTACACGCTGTATAAATGTGTAGCTAACAATAATTGGATGTTTTTTGGTGCAAAGTTGTAGGTTGTAATGTTGAATGGTAGATACTTACAACATAGGTGCCAATAAGCGACCCAATTCATTTATGGGTATCTCCACCATCCACGTTTTTTCACCATGTTCCCTTCTGAAACACAAAAAGTACAATGAATTATGAATAATAATTCTGTCGGGTGATGGAGTCATAAAATGCTGTTCGCTCGTGAAAACAGAAAGCGAGATCTTCAGACAATTAAGAAAGCAATATCTAGTTGGTAAGTAGGTGTCCACGAGTTTTCTTTTCCGTAGGGCATAGTATAGGAGTACCAAATACTTGTTATCGGTTGGGCCGCTTGAAAGTAATCTGTTCCGGAACCGACTGGCTAATCAAATTCCGTCTCAAACTGGTGCCGTCTTTTAGAAGTTGTAAAATAGCATTTTCTCTTCCATTGGGACTACAACCTACTGTATAAACGTACCGAATTTGGTTTGATTGGTTGCCCCAGTAATCGGTTCCGGACAGACCTACGCGATGTTTAGAGACCTAGGTTATCCTTGGGACCGGAATAATTGTAGACCATAACTTCGAAAAATCGTAAATGTGATTGATGAAAAATTGAATGCAAAAGGATAAAGTTTGACGTTCCCTTAGGAAGACACTTGATGATGTCCGCGACGCCAGGAATGTCAGTCTGACGAAAATTCAACCTGAGATGGTTGTTTACTTTACTTATCTAATGTTTTACGTATTTTTTAACACTATCAAATTTATGTCGATACTTTAAAGCTAAGGTCCATCTATCTTCCAAATTTTCTATTTTTTTTTTAATTTCAGAAAAACTTAATTCAGCGAAACTATTATTGATCTTCTTGACGATTATAGATTGAAAATTTATTGAAGAAATTAGGGAGTTTAGTGTGATAAGCCATTTTGTTAGGAATTGTGCATTGGTGATAATGTCTTTTGCGTTTTTCTCAATACTCCGTTTCTGGGCATACCTAGCTCCTTTGTGTTTTAAGGTATCGATGTGGTCGTTCGATTCAAATCCATCTCATGGCGTGGATTTGTCCATGGGGTGGGGGTCATCTTTTATTTGGATGGAGCGCGATTAAAAGATAGGTAATGAGGAAAAGATTCTTGTCCGCTGAAAAATGTTCACTGGTATCGCGTTACTTTTTTCCCCGAGTAAAAAAAATGTTCATGGCCCCCAGCGGTAGAACATATCTATGTCAAATGTTGATGGAGGCAAATTGTTCTGATGGTTTTCTCTATATAGTTAATTTTCGTATCCCTTGCCTGTCCTTCCAAGACTGCAAAACTGGTATACGCAACAAACAGGTACGCCACAATGCCAAGAATGCTCCCATCTACAAGGTGACAGCTGAAGCCAAAATTATATTCTAAACTGTTTTGATTTATTTCACGATGCGCCATCAAAACTCAAAGTTCTTAAAAACATACTAGCCATATCTGTGAAGTTCCGTGTCATGTCATAAATGTCATAAATATGGATTTTTTTGTCTTCCAAATCGTGGTGAGCTCCTATAGCAGAGTTTTTATTAGTTTTTTGTTCCTGAAATGTACATACGATTTCATATTCTGTAGATTGATGTATCTAGTTGTATGTAGATAAGTGTGAGACATTTAATAGTGGGCGACTAGTCTAAAAAGCCAATGACAACAGATAGTACCTCCTACAACAAAAATTTGTTGAAATCAGTGGTTTTCCAGAAGATGAATCCCATAAATAAGGATCTTTTATTCTTCCCAATCGTGGTGAGCTCCTATAGCAGAGAGTTTTGCTTCCGAGTCTACCAAGGTAGCGGAAGCTTTGTTTTCACTTTTCAAGGTTGAAAAAAATAGCTCACCAAAATCGAAATTTCCACTCGCGTTTTACGTTTCAGGCCTTTCTGAACAATTTTGGTTCCGTGTCTGTCTGTCCGCGTGTTGTGGAGGCCTGACGATTCTTTGAGGTCTCCTCTCCGACGATAACTGTAAGTTTCCAGGAGGTGCAGGTTGGACAGCAACTGGCCATTTCTCAGTGACCTTTCCGAAGGAAAGAGGTGTTGTAATTTGCTTTTGGTCTTCAGTCTGGACAAAGTAGGACTTTGGGGCTGCATGCTTAGCAGCGATAACTCCTGATATGTCTTTATTCTTCACATGGATCGTCTTCCCTACGACCTTGTCTTGTTGTTCTTTATTGGCCCCACCCCTGCGATCGAAATATTTCCTGTTCATGGAGCAGATGTGACAATCGGTGACCTGGGAAGCAATTTCTTTTGAAATTCCCAACCACCAGACAGACCCTTGAGCGAGTCGCCTACACTTAATGATGCCCAGATGACCTGCATGAAGTTTGTGCAATACAGAAGCGTGTAGAACCCGCGGAATGACTATCCTGCCTTTCATGAACAACAGAGAATTTCGAAAATTATAGAATGGGGAGCATTTGGGATTGATATCCTTACTGGTAGTACATCCATTAATGAGGAAATTGCGAATAAGTTGTAAAACTGGATCTGATGCTTACTGCTGCTATCTGATGCTGTAGCTGATCGTACTTGTTCTAGCAGCTCATCTGAGAGGGGAACGTCTTGCTTCATTTTGTATGGGTGGCCCTTCAACACGCCTGAACTTCTTGAAACGACCTGTTTGGATGTGAGCCCAACGGAAGGCGACACGGAGATGTTCGACAGGGCTTTTATAGCAGGCCGACCTACCAAGGGTCGTTTTAGACCTTTGATGACATAGATCTGCTCCTCGCAAGTCAAATCATTGAGGGTTTTCAAGTTTGCCTCAAACATCCTGAGACAAGTGAGAGCAATTTGCCCAGCTCCCTCTATTTTTCCATGATAAAGAACTAGATTCGGTTTTTTCAAATCGGATGCCCAAACATCAAAAGGCACACAGGCGGCCACAACACACAACTTCTATATTTCTCATCCAATTTGGATGAAATTTTCAAGGATTGTGCGGGTAGGTTTGTAGATGGTCCCCTATGAAAATCACCACCCCCGGACTGATAGTAGCTGCTGCGCATGCGCGAACGTGAATACCTTGTAACAGCCATAACTTCCACATTTTCTATCCGATTTCGATGACATTTTTAGGGATTATGCGGATTAGGTTGTAGATGGTCCCCAAATTTTAAGGATCAAGGCCTTGAAATTGACAGTAGCCGTAAAATCCTTGAAACTTTCTAGGATTATTCAGATTGGCGTGTAGATGGTCCCCTATGAAAATCATCTCCCCCAGGCTATTAGTAGTTGCTGCTCTTGCGCAAACGTGAATTACTTGTAACAGCCATAACTTCTACATTTTCCATCCGATTAGGACGAAAATTTTCAGTATTGTTCAGATTAGCGTGTAGATGGTCCCCTATGAGGGTAGTGGATGGTACTTAGAGATTGATGTTTTGAGATTAACTACTATACATCGGATCATCTATACAATCGGGTTATGGATACGAGGAAGCTATGTGCCACACCCACTTGGCGTTTTATTAGTTTTTTGTTCCTGAAATGTTCAAACGATTTCATATTCTGTAGATATACCTAGTCCCATTTAATAGAGGACGACTAGTCTGAAAGGCCAATGACAATGACAATGACATTATATAGGTACTTATGCAGGAATTATACGAACTTTGTCTCACCCAAGAACTTGTGGGATTTCATCCAATTGGTTCTATTCGTTCAGTAGGCGTAATATAAGTATCTACTTAGATAGATGGTAGACAGGTAGGGTCCTATCCAACTCAACTCTTCCTTCTGTTAATGTGTTACTGTAATTACGATAGTAGTTTTTTCATTGTTCGCGATCGATAAGCTCGTCTGGCACTAACTCTACGGTCGTTATAATGCGCTTTAACGAGAAGAAGCTGTAGGTAGCGGATATGGTGGTTGGAACGTACTTTTATTCCTTCCAGAGGCGTGAAAAGACCGCTCGTGATGCCTGATGCTCCGACCTTGATTGACGTTTTCATTTCCATCGGACCAACCGCTTCGTAACTGCCGGACTATATTTATAACAAACTGAATAGTAAACCTCCGTAATGGAAGCCTCGAACATTATCCCTAAGTCGTAAACTGGGGTCCCTAAACCTTTACTTAGGTACGAGTAAACTTTTGGGTTGGCCGTAAAGATTTAGTACAGGGGCCTTCTCTGACTCCAAGAAACTGCAATGAGTCGAATTCACGGCTTATTTCAAAAACAAAAATTGTTAATGCCTTAAACCGGAGTCCACTTTACTTAGGTGGGTATCTCTCTGTTTTATACTGGGCATTGTGACACTTCTTGCGTCTGATAATAATAATAAAGGATTTAACAGCTCGATATCAAAACAAAATTCGTCCCAAATCTCTTGTTTTTGGGATTAGGAATTTCCATTTTGGATATTTTAACATGTATATTATACGTTATTTTTAAAATAATAAAAATAATTGATTTTTGGCAAACATCAATAATTGATTCCCTTCTCCAGCCGCCAGCCGCAGTCTGACACAGTCCTCCCTCTAATCAACTACGCAGCATCGATTTCACCTATTCTTTGTAAGATTTATGCTACTGTATGATTTATACACAATCCTACAATAAATACCTAGTCGTTTACCCGCTCGTCGTATATGACCAGGTATACTTATAAATCTACAAAAAATAGGTACTCGTATCTCATTGTTCAATAGGAGAGATCTTTTGGTTTCATCATTCCCAACTCCAACTACCCGATTCAAACATTCGGAAGGAAAAAATGAAGGTTCTCGACGTTGACACGAGGCTAATACGACGTCATTAATATCACATTCAATTATCTACTCGGATAAACGGGATTGAAAACCCCTTTCGCAATTTTCGAACATTAACTGATATAATAGGTTGGACCCAAATAAATTTAATATAAATAAATCATTAGTTCTTGCAAGTGAATTAAAAGCCACCCATCAACAAAGTGAGGCAATTTTTAGAAGACGGAGTTTTGAAGTGGCTGAGATTCATTTTCCCACTCACCGTACAGGACATTTGATTAAGAATTAGTCAATGTTTCACTAAAGTTACTGTTTCCGGCCTCGTCTCCTTGTATAATAAAAGAACACACGGAAGAGATACAAAAGAACAGCCGAAATTCGACCAATTTGAAACAATTCCGCTTTTGGAAATATAATATAATAAAATAATTTGTACTCGCAAGTGGATTGATAGCCAGCAGCGGACTAAGTGAGTCAAAATTTCCACCAATTTGACAAATTTCAAAAGGTCACCATTTCTAAAAGACGGGATTTTGTGTTGGGAGATCCATTTCCTACTCACTGTGGAGGACATTTGATTTTAAGAATTGGTTGCTGTTTTCGATATCAGCTCCTAGTCTAACAGGAGAGAAACATACAGAAGAGATACAAAATAAACAGCTAAAATGCGACAAATTTGAACTATTTCCCCTGATGGAGAGATATAAAAATAATTGAGAGATATAAAAAAATAATTACTTCTTGCTAGTGAATTGATATAACAAGCCATCGACTAGATTAGGATATATTTCTACAACTTTGACAAATTTCAAACGGCCATTTTCATTGACAGAGATCCGTATCTACGAGTATTTAGAACTGAGTCAGCTCCTAGAAGAAGAAATACACACGGGAGAGATGCGATGGAAACAGTTGGGAGGTCGCCTATTCTGTCCGCAGCCCGCTCTACAGCCTTTCGTTTCCGGAACCTAGTTAGGTTTTTCTGTTTTATTCTCCAGTTTTGTTCCTGTAAGTTATTGTTATTGTTGAAACGGAAAGTGGGGAAACGAAAAGTGAACAAATTCGAGTACTTACCGAGTTGAAGAGAGGACTTACGATTTCGCTCTCACGTAAACCTACGGTAGATACACACCTAATTATTCCTACCCAACATTCTTAACATTATTTTTAACATTTATTTTATAATTTTTTCTTGTTTATTTATTCTATTCGTTCAAATTGTAATTTATGTGCTCACCGAAATGAAGGCCTGACTATGGACGTCTCACAGGTACGTTCTTGACTTATTCAATATTCACTATCTACATCAACGTTTTTAGTAACTATTACATCGTTGAACTCATTTCTTGCAGTTTAGAGTCTTTATATAATGGGAATCAGTTTTCTGCTGTGAAGGGCAACTTTAAGGTTTTTCAAGCCTGTGTTTCGGACAAAGTGATGTCGATCGTTCGCAAGAAACACGAGTGCAAAGTCATTAATTCGTGGGTATCCTTTCACGCACCTCTCATTTCTTATTAAAAGTCAGGATAGGTACCTAAGTACCATCTAACTTCACCAACCAATATCGCGCTAGTGTTGATGGAATTGATCGAAATGAGAGTTAACCAGAAGCTCTCATTTCGATTCCACCACGGAGATTGTGGTTTTCGGTTTGATCTTGTATGAATGGTTTTAGTTTAAAGAACGTATGCCAAGTGCTTCCTCGTATCCATAACCCGATTCTACGGATGATCCGATGCATAGTAGCTAATATCAAAATATCAGTATCTAAGTATCTTGCACAACCCTAATAGGAGATCACTTACACGTCAACCCGCACAATCTCTGAAAATTTCATCAAATTGTAGACTTTTCGACTGTGGCGAGGAATTCACATTTGGCATATGCACAGAGGCTACTATCAGTCCGGGGGCAATGATTTTCATAGGGGACCATCATCACTCCGATCCGCATAGTTCCTGAACATGTAGCCCTGGAACTGATAATAACCACTGCGCAAGCGCAAACGTAAATTTCCTTGTAAACAGCCATAACTTTTACATTTTCCTTTGGATTTAGATGACATTTTCAGGGATTGTACGGATTAGCGTGCAGATTGAAAATGACAATCTTTACCCCCAAATGAACTGTAGTCTCTGCGCATGCGCAAACGTGAATTTCCTTGTAACAGCCACAACTTTTATGTTTTTCATCCGATTTCTAAAAATATTCAGAAGTTATAGATATGAGAAAGCTATGTGCCACACCCTCTTGGCAGAACTTTTTATGTGTGTTAAAAGAAAAAACGTTTATTTTCCCAATATCGAGTTATGACTCCTAGTCTGTTTGTAGATACCTTCGATTTTGGTCTAAAATACTGCAAGGTATTATTTGAGACGTTCCATTACTCCACTACAAATCCTAAGTTTTTACACTTGAAGATTTTTCTGTTCACTTCCAGTAGCAGGCATCGGGAATATTCCTGAGAAAGCTGGAGTTTATCGGATACCTAAGTATTCTCAAATTCATAAATTCCCGGTCAAAAAAACCGAATCAAAATTGTGAGATGCTGAGTTTTTAAAAATCACCGATACTATCTCTGATGAATTCCGACTCTTTAGGCTCAAATTTTAGATTTTTTTGGGCAATTACTTTTGGTAGGTTCACTTCAGAAGACAGCTGATGGCGTCCGCGACGCCAGGAATGGCAGTCGGACGAAAATCCAACCTGAAATGGTTGTTCACTTTACTTTATTTTTGGTGGGGAAGAGAACACTCCATCTCTGGATTAGTTTAAAAAAGAAGTAGATTTCCTTGAAAAATCACCAGACGAAAAATTTAGCTAGATTCTGACTGCTGATTGATAACGGACGCTTTTTATAGAACACGCTGCAATATTATTTGCGAAAAACTTGTCATCGCTTGCATAGTTTTCGGGGTTTCAAACTTGTGTATAAACTACCTTGTGGATACTCAACAACATAACTTTAGAAACATCGTTGTTGGCTTTGATGTTTTATGTAATGTCAAGATTATTATGTTAGGTCTTCTTTAAAAAAAAAAGCTGCCTACTAAATTCCAATATCGCGTAGTACCTACTTATGTTACTAGTTCTTGACCAACAATGGAAAAAAAATCTATGATGCTCACCGACTTGTCAGACGTTTTTTCTGACTTTCGGGGAGTTCTAGCTCTGAAACCATTTCAAGAGTTTATTGTTTCTGACCTGCAGAATGAAATTATCTGCGGGTTTTCCCGTTGAAAATAAGTTGCCAATCATCGTGTATAAACGGAGGAGAATTTCTCCGAGATAAAAACCATTTGGTTCTCTTGTTATTTCCCACGTGACTTGACTTTTGAGAGGTCAACTTATTTCATTCCAAAATAAATGTGGAATCCGAAAGAGTAAACTGAGTGAAATCAGAGTTTGTACAGTCCAGCTCAGGAAAACTAGCGTAGGGCTGGGCTTCAAAGAACCAATTCGATAATCATAACCACGATTTTTCAAGCTTAGATAAACCGGATGAAAGTATGGGGCGACACTAGTCCCCTTTAGCCCCGTCCCCTTTAGCCTTAATCTAAACAATCATATTAATATGTAGGTACAGATACACTGGTAGAGAAAGGTAGATACAGAATAGGTTGATTCTACAATATTTTGGAATCTACTCCTTGGAAACTATTTTTGGGAGTGACTGTCATTGGAATTACTCATCGAGTGTCGTTGGAAAAAATCATTGGGGAATCAGCAGATAAATTTGAACAATTCTCAAATTGTGGTCCTGGCAGTTATTTCTTGGAATCCCTAGGCGTTATCCCTCCTTGAGGATAAAGTTAGTATAAAGTTGTATTTACATTCTTTTATTTTTACAGTTAGAAGTTGATCGTTTTATCAGCGAAATATCAATATAAATATTGCTTCCTGACTACCCGTGGTTGTAAGTATATTTATTTTAGTAGCCTTGTATTCAACCAGGGAGTCGAGAAAGTCTCCAGAACCAAACATTTTTCCTGATTTTTTATTGTTTCATTTTAGTTTCTTGTCTGCTATTGGTCAGTTCCATCACCGGGCAGTACTAAACAAAATCCCTATAGAATCAGAAATACTGAAACGGAAAAGTGGCCACAGGTGGGAATCGAACCCACGTTCTTCTGTTTGTGTATAGGCGCTCTAACCAGCTGAGCTAACCTTGAAAGAAATATCTACGAAATTATGGTCTGATTATGCAAAATTCCAAGAATTTACACGATTTAGCTCCCTGAAAATTTTATAGCTGGGCAATTTGTGTTGATACTTGTGGCAATTTGTACGCGCAATTGCGATTTTTCATGAAAATTTAGGTTTTTCAAGCAAACACCGATTTGGTAAGATGGTTGGATTTTACTCAAATTAGGTGGGCGGAAAGGTTACCTATGAAATTTATTTTATTTATAATAATTTTTATTTTTATTTTTTTATTTATTTTTATTTTTTTTTAATTTATTTTATTTGTCGCAATCCGATCGTATAAATGGGAAAAAATTCCCAACATTGTTGATATTGATTTATATAACACACTACCGATTCTGAAGATCATAATATCAATCAATCACAGCTTATCAAATACCTGTTCTTACGCAGATCAACTAACTCAAAACTATGTTCATTTGACAAATAAACATTGATTCGACGTCTGTCTCGTGTTCTGTGTGGCAGGGCCCTGAAAGGCCCTATACTGCCCACCTGGTAGACGGTTTCAACTCGTTATTGGTTCCTTAGAAGTGATTGGTCTCTGTCAATGTCAAATTATTTACAGAAAAAATAAATCACATTTCTAGTTACATGAAAACTACTTTCCTCACAGATCTCAGATCCAGAATAACGATAAATTATCAATACGATCTTGAAACTCTAGTTATTGAATGAAGGATTCGCGAACATTCACTGATTTGTTCAGAAAGGTCTAAAACTTAGAATGGGTCCAAACATGGTGGTTGGTGTGCCCCACAGGAAGATTCGTCTAATAACCTGGAAACACTTTTTCGGATAAGAATTGATAATATTTACCTAAACGATTCTCGTGTATTCCGCAAATGCACAAATGCGATTATCCTTCGGGTTGGTACTTATAGTTTTTTCCTCTTCAGAATCGTTCATTTGCACTCATTTGGTGAAATGGGTCAGCCCGAAACATCTATTAGGTAGGTAACTCGTGCGACTCACTTTGAAACGCTAGGTACCGCGGTTCTAACTTATTAGCACACGAAGGTGAACAAATTGCACTTTGCTAGTCACTCAAGACGTTTTTCACACATACACATGGGGGAACCTCTTGAACATTATTTATTATAGCATTTGCCTTTTGGTTGAAAATGTTTGTTAAATAATTAAAACTTAGGATGGTTTTGGTTAGGTTCTTCTTGTTTTGAAATATGCTATGACTATTAATTAATAATTACGTTGTTCTCGTGAAAATAGTGAAACAATTGAACTAGCACAAAAAAGATAATAAAAAAAGAAAACGTAACTTTTAATATGTGTCGTGATCAACTTCGAATGCCGCGGATAACTCTTGAGCAAACAGTCTGAACCTGCATCTTTGTAAGTGGATCAAATGAAGTGTCAAAAACGCTGCAAATTATTACACAAAGGTTCATTATTTTTTCTATATAGATCGCTCGTCTGCAAAGATCACGGCTTTGCCATTGTTACCACCAACCAACATGGAGAAAAATAAACTCTGTTCAATTTCTCCCTTGCGAGGGAAAAACATTAAATCATGTTTAATGTTTTTCCCTCGCAAGGGAGAAATTAGATTGCCGATCACTCAGCTGATCAATGACCACTCAGGCGCCTTCAGCATTCTCCATTGACCCTGCTTCTCAAATTTCAGCTTCCTGCGTTCAACAGGAGAGAAAATGGCCTTGGAGCTCACTCAGCTGATCAGTGACCATCTTGGTACAACTAGACCCCAAATGGAGCCGATATAACGTGGTAACTAAGAAATCGGTCCGTGGTAACTAAGAAAAATCTCTGTTCAATTTCTCCCTTGCGAGGGAAAAACATTAAATCATGTTTAATGTTTTTCCCTCGCAAGGGAGAAATTAGATTGCCGATCACTCAGCTGATCAGTGACCACTCAGGCGCCTTCAGCATTCTCCATTGACCCTGCTTCTCAAATTTCAGCTTCCTGCGTTCAACAGGAGAGAAAATGGCCTTGGAGCTCACTCAGCTGATCAGTGACCATCTTGGTACAACTAGACCCCAAATGGAGCCGATATAACGTGGTAACTAAGAAATCGGTTCGTGGTAACTAAGAAAAAAAGCGTTGCAGATTTGCGTGTCGGAATTCACAGAATGACCCCCAGCCCTAAAACATTAAACATGTTAACACCGATCGTATTTCGGTCACCTAAAATTTGAATGGATATTAGGCCTCTTTTGCGATTCACACTCGTGTTTCTGATTAGTCGTAAGTCCAACCCTCAAGTTCTTCCCATTCATGTTTTGATCATTTTTCAAAAACCTAACAGAAACGAAGTAGGTAGGTACTTACCAAATGAATTGCCGCTGTGGGCCAATTTCACCAACTTTTTGATAGACACAAAAATGAGCCACATTGGAGACTTAGTTAGCATTGTGGTTGGAGTTGGACCAAAGAAAACCTAATTTAAAAGGATAAAGACTACATACGAATCAATTAGGTACCTACTTATACAGGTTGTTAACCTCACTCTGTTAACTAACTCAGGCAAAGGTTTGATTCTAATAGTCAAGCCGTGCAAAAAGTGTCTCCTATAGCTTTTGCTTCCGAGTCTACCAGGTAGCGGAAGCATTGTTATGCTTTTTTTTAAGGTTGAAAAAAAAGTTTTCCAAAATCAAAAATTCCACTCTCTTCTTACGTTTTAGGATTTCCTGAACAATTTTGGTTTGGGCGAAACTATACGAAGTTGTTGTCAAATTTCAATGAAATTTTCAGGGATTAAAACGTAAAATCCTTGTTACAGCCATAACTTTCACATTTTTGATCAAAATTTTAAGAAATTTTCAAGGGGTTGTTCAGATTTGAATGTACATGGTGTCCTATGAGGGTAGTTAGCTACAACGCATATAATCGGGTGATAGATATGAGGGAGCTATATGCCACACCCAATTGGCAGACTTTTTTCATTTAGGCGATTCGTTACACGATTTTTTTTTCAGGTTTTCAACCTTAAGTAATTAAAATATCTGTAACTCCCTGAATACGGTGGAACCTTAAACCGATTTAAACCGGTACCGTTATAGTTAAATTTCCCATCTTTCTACTGCAGAACCAAAAGTTTTCAAGCACATTTTGAGGTGAAAATTAGCCTAGAAAAAAATTTTGGAAAATAAACGCTTGACACTCAATTCGATGAAATAGTGAGTCGAGGTTGCCCTAATTATTAGGAAATGTGATTAATGGAATCGAAAAACGATCGGATTTTGGTCAGCTAAAATTTGAACAGAGATTAGGCCTCTTTTGCGATTCACACTCGTGTTTTTGATTTAGTCCAAAACTTGATTTCTCATGAAGAGCGAACGGTTTGTCCTGTAGAGCTCCGGGTGGTCTCAAAAAATTCAAAACTATTTCAAATTGATGGAAAAAACAATACCTTTACCTATATTGAATTTTTTTGAGCTAGGGTACTCTTGAAAATTTCAACCCTTAATTTTCACCCCTTAGAAGTGACCTACATCAACCAAAAGCTCCGGGGCACAACTAGACCCCAAAAGGAGCCCATATACCAAATTTCATCAAAGTCGGTCCATGGGAACTAAAAGTGCCAGAAAATTGTTTTTATTCGATATTCGGATTCTACGTACCTTGAAACGTAAACCAACAAATTTTGAGGGGGTTTAAATTTTTTTCTTGGTCGGTTCCAAAGGTTTATTATTGAAAATAATAAACCAAAATGCTAGGAGAGATTTTTGCTCGGCCTGAGTCGTAGAATCCAACCCTAGGTATGTAGGTATCATCGATGGTTGGCACTCGTGATATAATTCGATGAAACTTCCTCGCAATACCTTCCACCGGTAAGATTTATTCAGTGGTAATACCGTAGTGGAGCTCGTGAGATGAGCAAGAGAGGTGGTTTTGTCGTTCACACAATTTCGACCATTAACTGAAGACCGAGAAATTTGAATGCAATTAAAAGTAACGTTTCATGGGTTATAAAACATTGAATACAAGAAGCTTTTGAGATAAATGATCATTATGAAGTCCCAACAACACCCTTTTGGTAATATTTATTGCCGCTCCTATAAAATGACACAATAAAACTTGGGAATACAATCGTAAATTGTTCTGAGAGTCGAGTGTTGCGATTTGATTTTTCATGTGAACAATGAAACAAAGGTAACTTCTGTATTATAAATTAATTTTCATACCTTGATTGTATTTCAATTTAGGTACGATCAATACGATGAATTCTAGTATGTACCTGATTACACTAATGCAGTTATAATTCATGCAAAACTATTTGATAAATTTAGATGAAATGTTTGGGGTTGAGCGGATTATGTATCTACCCTTGAAGGCCCTCTATGAATTTCGTTTCCATGTGTCCACTTGCAGCATCGAAAACCAACTCATGCTTTGTTACGAGATGAAGTTGTTCTGCCCCTTCCACTAGGGGGGTTTATTATGAGCGTTGTCTACTAATAACTACAATTAAAAACAACTAAAATCATTCTAAAAAATCTATTTCGTTACGTATTTTCCTATGTTGAATAGAATGAAAACAACTATATATCGATTGGGCAATCATTTTAGATGTTTATGTGAAGGAACGTGGAAATCAAATGGGACATAAAATACTCAATTATAGCTGAATAAAGGTCGTCTCCCAGGTATTTGTTCAACACGGCAGGTATTAAATAGAAGTGTTTCCGATCTATAAAAAGATGAATAGTATAGGTAATATACTGAAAGAAATAAAACGAAAGTGGTTGTACAGTTTCGTAGTTGCGCAGTATTTACATTTACACAGTTTTCTTTGCTAAACAATTCAAAGTTTTGTCCGTTCAACGAGTTTATAGCGTTATATCTTTCAACGTTTCGAAAGACAAGAACCGTAATTAGATGGGTGATGAGCGCTGCAATCATCAAATTATTACCAACGTTGAAAATTTACGAGTAATTCTGTTTCCTGTGGTTAATCAATTCATGTTCTAACTCAGAAATTAATAGTCCTATCAATTACCTACTGATTGATAGGTCCATTAATCTTTCGATTCCGCCTGAAATTATAAGCAGGAATCAATATCTGCCATGACTTAGTTAACATTTGGCCTCGAACTACCCATTCTTATTCCTAAAAATTCCCTTTTCACCCCGGATTGGTAAGATTTTGGATTCTTCATTCATGAATAGTTATGAACTAAGAGGAATTCATTCCCCAAGCTTCATGCTGGGACGGATCAACGAGTGTTGATTTGATGAATTATTGTCACGTTTCATAAATAATATAGGTAGGATCTCTTATGATATACTTAGGTAAGACAGCTTACTCTCAGAGAATACTTTGCTGTAAGGGTAGGTACACAATAAATATACAGGGGTTGAAATTATGGTTGACGTATTAAGAATCGATCCTGGAGGAACATCTCAAAGCCTGAACCTCCAATATCAACAGGTAGGTAGACTGTCAAGCGATTACAAGGTTGAATGGAAACGGGCGCCATTCTGACCTTTCCTTCAGGTAACCATTGCGTCTCACTCCCCCAACTTGCTACATTCCTGGTTATCCTTCCATAATTTCAATCCTAAACAAAACGAATCGACCATATCCCCAAACCTCGGACCGAACAGAGCTTTAGAAGAAGATGAGATTGGTTTTGCAAGAATGTCACGGCCGACCGTCATAATGGAGTCCTGTTGCAACATTGGGTTTCGTGTCAACTTTCTTGCAGAGGATTGAGGACCTTCGGGGCGCGCCTCAGTCCTTCGCCTGAAAAACTTTCTGATACACCTCGTCCTTCGATTACATTATTCGTTATACTTCCGTATCATTTCAAGGTTCGTTATATCATTGGCTGTTATATCTACTTGTGTACTCTCGAATGAGAAAACCAGTTGAAATCAGTGAGAATTCGGAAGAATTGGGATGTCAATAGTGAAAATCTAAGATATTCCGAGTTGAGGTTCCAGATGGGTGTTGATCTGTTGAGAATGTGATGTAGGATATCGATGTGCAAATTGGAAGGCAAAAGAGGCTGAGGAATGCCTCACCATCTAGGATGTTGAAGGTTGCATGAATCACGACTTCAGACGTGTATTCTAAGAAATATACCTTAGAGTTCCGTCTATATGGTCATACATGAAGTAAGAAACGTACCTTGCTATGTGTAATCCTCAATTCGGAGTATTTTCCACAGAAATACGCGGATTTTAGTTCGAAAACACCAACTTTCTACGCGAAGCTCATATCATAGGGGAGCAAGGGAGATCACTGGAGCGGTTAGTGGCTAGAAGTCATTGGGACTGGTTGCTCACGTAAGCACGTGGTGGGGGCGCAGAGGGACTCCCAAGTGGGGGAGACACCAGAGCAACACACCGCTACACTCAACAGGCGAATTAGGTTAGCCCTCTCTTTGACAATGAGATTCTCCAACAATAATTAAGAGCTAACGAAGAGATCTCCCAGTGGTCACGAAATTGCTTTGAATTGGCCTCTTCGACGCCGGGAGGGAACCCGGTCTTTCGTTTGCAACAAGACGCCACCGTGAGTGACATCACACCCCAGCATTTCATGGATCTACCAACTACTGAATAAGGATCCCGATCAGGGAGAAACAAACGTGCGTTACTAAAGAATCCCGGAGGAGAGTTTAAAACGGCCACTCGCATGTTCTCCATGAAATTAACAACGGTCAGCTGAGGTGTTTTCTAGAGATATCGGTGTTTGTACCTACGGGTTTGGCTCTATACAGGGTGTCTGCACTCAAGATGGGCATAACTTCAGGGTTCGATTCTACAAGGTATTTCCAACAAAAAATATCTCGTAGCTATTTTCTTTTAACCCACTCAAAATTCCTTTTTTTCACTTTAAAGTTTTTTTTTCGCGTTTTCGACCTCACGCCACTTTTTGTGTCATTTGGTCATAACTTCCTTATTTCTCCTGAAAACTCAAATCTGACTACACCGTTAGAAAGAGCTTAAAATTCCCAAGCTACCTAGAGCAAAATTCTCACTCATTCTGCAAAAATCTACTCAACAAAAACTTCTATCAGCTAGAAATTCGGTGTTTTTATTGAGTAGAAGGGTGTTACTTTATGCTCACTACCATATCTACGAATAATGCGTATTTTACATACGAAAAATGAAGGTTTTCTTCGAAAAATTCACTTTCTAGCAGTCGGAAGTATCACTATTGGATTCAGCGTAAAAATTACATAGAAAATGATACCAAACTCGCCAAGCCGTCTTGAGATCGAGGGAGACCATAAACCAATTGAAACACTAGATTTTCATGTAAAACATACGTTTTTTTTGTCATTCAAACTTCATTTACTCTTCCAATTTGAATGTTAAAATATAAAATTGACAGACCGTTGGAAAGCTGACAATTTGAGCTTGTTTTCTCCGAAGAGCGCCCATCCAAATGGGCAGGTATTCACAGTGAAAACTTTGGTCGAAGAATGTCAAGTTTCAAAAAAATTTTAAAGTTTGCTTTTTGACTTGATTTTTTGAAACTATTTTAATGCTGAAAGATTTTGATTTTGCACTAGGTAGCTTGGGAATTTAACGCTCGTTCTAACGGTGTAGTCAGATTTGAGTTTTCAAGAGAAATAAGGAAGTTAATGTTATCAGTGCCGTAAAGTCGAAAACGCGAAAAAATACTTTAAAGTGAAAAAAATGGAATTTTGAGTGGGTTAAAAGAAAAATGCTGAGACAGTTTTTTTTGGAAATACCTTGTAGAATCGAACCCTGAAGTTATGCCCATCTTAAGTGTAGACACCCTGTAGATAGTCTCCTATGAATTTCATAGGAATAATGACGAGGGTAATAATGAGTGTTCAAAAACATCATTTTGAAATTAGGGCTGGCTCGGTGACGATATCATGGATTTCATCTCGATCCGATCTGTAGGAGCCGTGGTTCATGAAGAAAAGAGAATACCTAAACGTCGTCGGTAACATGTTGTTCATACTCTGTCTATAGGAGGTCGATTCTTGTCCCAGGCATAACTACAAGTTATCATTGTCTGATTTCGATGATATTTTTGGGGTAGGTACGAGTTGAATTCGAAATGGTACCCTTGGCATCGATAGGACCAACGGGGGCGTGATTTCCCCTAAACAACAATTTCCCAGATCAGTAACCTGATTTGTCTCAACTTTTGAGGGTAGTTTTTTTGTGCCAAGAACAATACACATTGATTCCTTCACTATCCCCTCAGTAGAAGGAAAAGGGCAGTAGGTACATAGAAAATCGCTGCAAATTATTACACAACGGTTTATTATTTCCCTGTCGAGATCACCCAACTACCTTCTAAGGACCACGGGTTGGTGGGAGGAGAGGGGTTTGGGGATACACGGGGACCCACGTGTTCGGATAAATTTTACAATAAACGGATTTTACAATGCGGATTCAACAAAATTGTTGATCGTCTGGCTGATATCATTAGTTTTTTCGAAATTCAATACTATGGATACTAGATACTAGTTTTTTAAATTTATGAAAAATCGTCATGGAACATTAATTAATTAGGTAATTAATAATTATCCTTATTAATAAAATGGTTGGTCCCACAGAGTTCTAGGTTGTGTCCAAAAATTCTTGAAAATTTACGACATTTTAAATTAATGAAAAAACAATACCTATACCTATGTATTTTAAGTTTTGAGCTAGAGCGTTTTGAAAATCTTTCTTCCCCTTTATTTGCCCCTGGCAGAGGTTTCTGGCTTCGACGCACACAAATATTTTCTTCTAGTGTCTTCGATTCTTTGGCGTTTTTCAAACAATAAAATAGTTATTTAATTTAGCCGATGGTTGATTGCTTCATTGGGTTCTGGAGAGTTCAAATCAAGTACGAGTATGTGTTTTTAGGTTTACCTACATGTCCAAATTTGACTATTTTTAGAGATATGGTAAAAGTTTACAGTAGCCAACGTCTGTTGTAAGCTTGAAGCTCCTAGGGGGCGGTTTGGTTGTAATTTTACACTTTGTTGAAGTAACTGGGGTCACTGAAAGCGAATGGGGCTATGTCAACTGTGAAGTTGTAGGTAGGTGTGTGGAATATGCGTAGCTTTTCCATTTTAACGGTTCAAACACCTTTTTTCCACCTCGCGACGGGAGAACGAACAGGCAACTTGTGAAACGCGCTACCATTTTCAGCAGCCACACACCTCGACGTCATGCTTGCCTTTCACTGGAATGTCATTGAACCTCCCAATAGGCGAGGAGCGGCCTCACGCGAAAAAAAAACCCCGTGGCGAAGTCTTCAGGAGTAGGGCTCTCAATCTCTCATCCTCCTCTTGTGGAATCCCGCAGAATTGTTGACATTTATGGAGGTTACTGTGTGAATCCCGCGCCTTCGGCAAACACTGTTGTGGTAACTCTAGGTAAGACAAAATCTTCCAAGTTAGCTAGGCAGAATCTTTACCTTCCTCACATTATAAATATAGGGAGAATGGGACAATCAGCCGAATCAATTTATAAATTTATTAAAAACAGGAAATTGAATACCTACTTTTTTGGGAAAAGTCAACAAAATCATGAAAATTGATATATTTTGGGAAAAATATGGAACAATTTCAATGATAGTTACGATATGATAGATATTTGATTATAGAATTTATTTGATGCTTAGCAAATCTAATATTTTCCAATCTACCCTCCTTACTTGAGCAATAGGCCCCTAGATCGTGAGAAACTGGAGGAAATCACATTTGCACGACTGCAGAAGCTAAAATTGGTCCGATGGCGATACAATTTATCAGAGATCTTAACACTTTCTTTAAAAAAATTTCATCAACTCCGAAAATTCCATGGAAACCCTGTTAACGTCATCAAAATTGGATCGTTTTTTCAAATAGAGCGAAGACTTGACTACTGACAGACAGAAGACCTACAGACAAGCAACCAAAATTGTTCAGGTAGGTACCTGTCATAATTTTGATTAACATCTTTTTCACCTGTCGCTCTATTCGATGGTGCGGGGACGCAAACATCAACGTCTTCCTCAACATGCGATGGATTTTCTCGGAATATACAAAAAATGTTGGTAATATAATGGGAATCTGACATTGGTAAGTGTCTGCGGAAGTCCGGCCTGAACGGTTCCAATTATTTTTAACAACGGGACCTCTTGCAAGGTCGGACGGTCGCTGACTTAGGATAGTTGTTCACATTCAAGTCCACTTGTAACTAGGTATCTAGGCTGTACTGATGTAGTTCGCTCATCTGTATAAGCAGTCTTATTCCCTCGTAACAAAGCTATATATGTGCTATTAAATTGAATTATTTTAAATTTTGCCTCCAAGTCCACCAAGGTAGCGGAAGCATTATTTTCACTTTTCAAGGTAAAAAAAGACGATTTTATCTTTCTTTACAATTCTATCTATCTTCTATTCTATCAATTCAATCTGTCTTTGAATTCGTAACGGGTAAACTATACGAAGTTACTGTCCGATTCACTCCTGGATCAATAGCAGTCTCTGCGCATGCGCAAACGTGAAATCCTTGTAACAACCATAACTCCAAGAATTTATATCCGAATTGAATCAAATTTTCAGGGATTTTGTGTTTGGGACTCTGATGGTTTCTTTGAATGTCATCGACATGTGACCATCAAATTTGAAGAGAAGGGCTAGGTATTTGGGGATGGAGGTTTTGAGATTGTCTCAAACACATCGGAATACATAAATTAAATTAGTTTAATTACACGAATGTAATTAAACTAATTAAGTTATGTGTCATTCATTTGAATTCTAGTCTTCGATAATCCTAATTTCGCTTCTGTTTGTCAGTCGGTATCTATGGGAGTTTGGGATTGTTAATTTATTGATGGTGTTTATTAATATAAACAAGTCATAGGAAGGTCGTCTCTTACATCACTTATGTACAAATGACCAAGCTCCTCCTAGATTGGATACTGACTAGGTATAAATACTACCTTACATGTGAGAATCTACCTTGGTCCTTGGATTCTATCTGTAAGAATAGTAATTCTTCCTATCTTTTCATTGATCAGAGTCTGAAAATCCTAGTTCAATCTCAACATCTCCGAGTCTGACTAATTTCTTTTTTCATGGCCGCACGTTTTTTATGATGATGAAGAATCATTAATCATTTATGAGATAATCCTTAGATTAAACCTTTTTCGAACAGGTTTAAAGATCGGCGTTTTGGTCATTGTAATTTTCAAATTGTATTAATTTAAAATCAATTTTAATTTTCAAGTATTGTAATTAAAAGATTTTGAGTATTTTTGAACTCAATCGAACCAAAAATCAAGATTATAATTTCAGGCTCACAATGATGATGAATTTCTAAGAGTTGTATTACCTTTTCACTCATTCGAACTAACAACAGATATTACTTATAACTTCTGGACCCCAGATTTGCCAAATATCTCGAAATAATTTTGGATACGGAGTAATGGATCATTAAAAAATAATGGATTAAATGAGTTTCTTTGTTCAAGATGACTCGTCATAGTTCTTCTGTCGGGTCAGCAAAAAAATGAAGTAAAAAACCGGGGTTGTCAACGCACACAATAGATTTCTCGGTCTTGGAGAGATTGGGATCAGGGTCGCGAGGAAAATCGTTTCACGAGGACTAGAAGGTTTAGATCTCTATATTGATAGAGTAGGTAAACATGAATCATGCACATTCAAGGCCTACGGAGATAAATAGACAACCAAATCCGTCTGTTGATCAGAATAGTAAAAATTCGCTTTCCTTTTCCTCTTCTCGCTATGAACTCTTAAATATCGATTTACAACCCTTTTTCAGTCTAAAAAATTATACGGAATTAGGGTTACAATTTTGATGAGTTTTCAGGGAAGAGAACGGTTAAGTACCTGGTAAAGTACCTTCTCTGAGTTTCATTGCTGTAAGACTATCAATGTCAATTAACGTTTCTTCACCAATTGTCACTCCTTCTCAGTTACTACTTTCATAATTCCCAAAAAAGTAGATTCTAAAGAAAAGTCAGTATAGACTGACTGTCTTTATAGACTGTGTTCACACACAGTCTATAAAGGTGTCCGAGAAAGATACGGCCAAACTTCTAGGGTCGATTCTACAAGTAATTTGCAACAAAAGTGCCTCCTAGACATTTTTTAAAGATGCTTTGTTTTTGAGTTATTTTAATTTTCAAGATTTTTTTCGTATGTTTGGCCTTGTCTCACTACAATGATTATAGCTCCCTTATTTTTCATATAAGTTCAAATCTGATTACACCGTTGAAAAGAGCATTAAATTTCCCGTCAGATGAGCCAAACACACATTTTAAATCTCGCATCTAGTTAATTTTTTTTTAGTCCAAACTTGAAACTTTGCAATTTTCGAGTTTTTTGAAGAAATTCTCAAGAGATTTTCACTCATTTCCTGTAGAGGAAAATCGATGCGGTTTTCAGCAAAACATCCTCAAAATCTCAGCTTTCCAATTGTATAATTAAAACAATATTTACAACGGAACATTGGAGAAATTTGTGTTTCAACGCGGAAAATATGAATTTTTAAAAAAGAGGAGACGGGAGGATTCGGGATTGGATGGTGGGTGGGAGGAGCGGCGTCGGAGGAGACCCTCGAATCCTCCCGTCGAAACGTCGATTTCGTTTTAAAAATTCACATTTTCCGCGTTCAAACACAAGTTTTTCACCAAGTTTCATTGTAAAACATTTTTTGACTATACCATTGGAAAGCTGAGATTTTGAGGGTGTTTTGCTGAAAACCGCATCGATTTTCCTCTACAGGAAATGGGTGGAAATCTCTTGAGAATTTCGTCAAAAAACTCAGAAATTGTAAAGTTTCAAGTTTGGACTAGAAAAAATTTAACTAGATGCGTGGTTAAAAATGTTTGTTGTAGCTCATCTGATGGGAAATGTAATGCCCTTTTGAACGGTGTAATTAGATTTGAATTTGCATGAAAAATAAGGGAGCTATAGTCATTTTAGTGAGACAAGGACGAACATACGAAAAAAATCTTGAAAAGTAAAATAACTCGAAAGCAAAGCACCTAAAACAATGTCTAAGAGGCACTTTTGTTGCAAATTACTTGTAGAATCGACCTTAGAAGTTTGGCTGTATCTTTCTCGGATATATATTAAAATTCTAGATTGTGGACACCGTCAGAAAATTTAACGATTATTAGCGATTTTAAACAAGCTTTTTTTTTGAAAAACCGACAGTTTTAAAAAACGCTGCAAATTATTGCCCAAAGGTTTATTATTTGATGTATAGATCACCCTTCTGTATACAGGGTGTCTACACTTTCGATGGGCATAACTTCAGGGTTCAATTCTACAAGGTATTTCCAACAAAAAATGTCTCCTAGCAATTTTCTTTTAACCTACTCAAAAGTCCTTTTTTTTCAATTTAAAGTTTTTCTTCGCGTTTTCGACCTTACGGCACTGATACGGTCATAACTCCCTTATTTCTCCTGAAAATTCAAATCTGACTACACCGTTAGAAAGAGCGTTAAATTCATAAGCTACCTAGTGCAAAATCAAAATATTTCAGGAATAAAATAGTTTCAAAAAATCAAGTCAAAAAGCCAACTTTAAAAAATTTTTGAAACTTGACTTTCTTTGACCAAAGTTTTCACTGTGAATCCCTGCCCATTTCGATGGGCGCTCTTCGGAGAAAACATGCTCAAATTGTCAGCTTTTCAACGGTCTATCAATTTTTCTTTTTAACATTCAAATTGGAAGAGAAAATTAAGTTTGAATGCCAGAAAACGTGTGTTTTACAAGCAAATCCAGTGTTTTAAGCGGTTTATGGTCCCCCTCGACCTCAAGATGGCTTGACGATTTTGGTATCATTTTTATGTAATTTTTTACGCTGAATCAAATAGTGATACTTTCGAATGATTCCGGCTGCTAGAAAGTGGATTTTTTGAAAAAAACCTTCGTTTTTCGTACATAAAATACGCGTAATTCGTAAATGTGGTATTGAGCATGAAGTAACACCTTTTTACTCCACAAAAACTTCAATCAGCTAGAAATTCGGTGTTTTTGTTGAGTTCAAAGGTGTTACTTTATGCTCAAGACTATATCTACGAATAATGCGTATTTTATGTACGAAAAACGAAGGTTTTCTTCGAAAAATCCACTTTCTAGCAGTCGGAATCATTCGGAAGTATCACCATTGGATTCAGCGTAAATAATTACATAGAAAATGATACCAAACTCGTCAAGCCGTCTTGAGATCGAGGGGGACCATAAACCGCTTGAAACACTGAATTTTCATGTCAAACACACGTTTTTTGACATTCAAACTTCATTTACTCTTCCAATTTGAATGTTAAAAAGAAAAATTGATAGACCGTTGAAAAGCTGACAATCTGATCATGTTTTCTCCGAAGAGCGCCCATCAAAATGAGCAGGGATTTAGAGTAAAAACTTTAGTCAAAGAAATTCGAGTTTCAAAAAAATTTTAAAGTCTGCTTTTTGACTTGATTTTTTAAAACTATTGTATTGCTGAAAGATTTTGATTGTGCACTAGGTAGCTTGGTAATTTAACGCTCTTTCTAACGGTGTAGTCAGATTTGAATTTTCAGGAGAAATAAGGGAGTCATGACCATATCTGTGCCGTGAGGTCGAAAACGTGAAAAAAAACTTTAAAGTGAAAAAAAAGGAATTTTGAGTGGGTTAAGAGAAAATTGCTACGAGACATTTTTTGTTGGAAATACCTTGTAGAATCGAACCCTGAAGTTATGCCCATCTTAAGTGTAGACACCCTGTAGATCCCTCCCTATTAACCATAGGTAACTACTACCTACTAGGGCATTTAAAAAAATTTCAACCCCAACCACCAACCAAATGGAAATGAAGGGTTGAAATTTTCAAAAATGCCCTAGTTGGGCGCTTAGGGTTGCTAAGAAAAGTGCCGCCTACGGCGTATGGCGGACGGACGGAAAATTTTTTATTCGATTTTCGGATTCTACGTACCTTGAAACGTAAAACAAAAAAAAAAAAATTTTGAGGGGGGGGGGGGGTTAAAACGTATTTTTTCTTTTGACATTTTTTTTCCTTTTATTTATTTTATTGAAAATAATAAACCAAAATCATGTCTACGAACATATTTTGGTTTATTAATAAACACATTACGAGCATCTTACTACGAACTTATTATTTTCATGAATACCTAAACCTTTGGAATCTACCAAGAAAAAAGTTTAAACCCCCCCTCCTCTCAAAATTTGTTAGTTTACGTTTCAAGGTAGGTATTTTGCCGCTCGTCCGCGACACTTTCCTTGGTTACCATGGATCGATTTGGATAAATTTTGGCTTATGGGGTCTAGCTGTGCTCCGAAGCTTTTGGTTGATGTCAGTCAATTCTAAGAGGTGAAAAATAAGGCCTGGAATTTTAAAAACGCTCTAGCTCAAAAACTTTTAATAAAGATATCGTTTTTCATCATTTTGAAAGTATTGAAATTTTAGAATCGAATGAAACCACCCAGAGCTGTGTAGTACAAACCGTTCGCTCCCAACGAGAACTTAAAGGTTAGACTTACGATAAATCAGAAACACGAGTGTGAATCGCAAAAGAGGCCTGATCTCCGTTCAAATTTTAGCTGACCAAAATGCGTTCGTTGTCCGTATTTTCCTTATGGTCCTCAGCAACCAGAAATCAAATTTCCTATAGAAGGTACCCACAACTCTTCATTTTTTCGAATTGAGTATGATTTCTTCAAAATAAACTTGATTTTGAAGTAGGTAGGTAGTAAGTAGGTAGGGCAATGGCAAAGCTGGGTTCTTTGTAGGCGAGTGATCTATGTATACAGAAAAATAATAAACCTTTGTGTAATTATTTTCAGCGTCTTAAGAGTATAGGTGGTGTGTATCTATTTTATTAAGTTTTCAATAAATATGTTTCTTCCCTCTTACGTTCATGTTATTTCATGTAAAGATGCTATACCTTTATTGTCCACCCCACTTGGCGAACCTTCCATTGTAGACCTGTGTATGCGGACATTCATCAGAAGTCGGATAAGAGGTGATTCATGGCAGAACTATGGTTAATTTTGACGCCATGGTCTCAAAACCGTAACGAAACTTGCTTGGCAGGTATAATAATATTTTTTCTTCTTCATTGAAAATCTGTTTTGGCACTGTAAGAAACCCTGTTCTCCTGTATGAATTCTGTATGGAGACAGCTCACCTTCACACTGTCATTATTATTGTTTGGTCAGAACCCTTTCCCGTTTTCTGTTCAAGAAAGAACGGCCAACACGACAAAAGAAAAAAAAAACACTTGAATAGCAGTAGTTACTTCACATTGCTCAGGATCTTGTAATTCAGATCAGCTCAACATCGGTGTGGGACACGTTCGGGGCTTTTATTCAAAGGACGAAAATGAGGCAATGATGACCCTGAACAATACAATCGATATGAAGGGTCCTGGGACCGGCAGAAAAGACTCGTGTTCGCTTCGCTTCATTCGAACGGTTTTTCTCGGTGTATCTTTTGTGTTTGCACCTACCAAAGTGGAGTTTCTATGGAGACAGAATGATGGTTAACGAAAGAGTAACTACCTAGGAAGAAATCGACCATTCAGGTGACATCTCGGGACCTTGAATTAACTTGAAATGTATAATATGTACGACCTGCTTTATGTGGATCAAGTTGAATCACTAATACAGGGAGACAATAACGAAGTGACTTCGTGAAATTTGCTAACTATTATGGAATTTAGAAGTTTCGGTGCGTGGTGAATTCGGAAAAATATAATTTCTCGGTACCAACTTTATAAGTCGAGAAGCGACAAAAAAGTGTATTTATAGGATTTTTCATATTTTCGAAAAAAGTTTAAACGCTATAACCCATCTGCTTTTTAAAATTTTATAGAATATAATGTTACATTACCATGTCGATGAGGTACCTACACCTTGCTAGTACCTCTTTTTGTACGAACGATCTCAAGTTTATTTTGATGGTTCACTCAACATTAGATGCTACCAAGAAAGTATTGCGAAAACGCTATCTTCTGAATGCTATTTAAGAGTTGTTTTCAGAGTGTAAAAATTCCCAGCACAGAATTATAATTATTAATTGATATTAAACATAATAATAATGATAATTATTATTACTCTTCTGAATATCATCGCTCACGGATCAATCGTATCTAGTCTACTTACTTGGAGAAATTATTTACTCATTTGAGCTCTTCGATTATTATATTATTATATTATTATTATATTATATTATTATTATTACGATTATTATATTATATTATATAATTATTTACTCAATTATAGACTCATTTGAGCTCTTCGAAATTCGAATGACAGTTAATTCTGTAATAAAACCTCGGGATTTCTATTTGTCAAAAATACCCAATTAGAATCTCCTTATTTTTTATAATTTTACTAGTTTCTTGATAAATTATCTTAGCTACATAATTCCATTACCAAAAGGTGACCAAGCCAACGAGTTGTACATAAAACTGAAGATCATAGGCTATTTTTAGACTTGAAAATTTGTGTTAACTATGGCTGATTAGAATCTGATTGTTGAATAAAAAGTTAGGTATGCCTTTCAATTTTTAATTTATAGGTCGGGAATAATTTTTAGAAGCACGATTAAGGAATTGTGAACTTTAATTTTTTTTTAAATAGTAGAAACATTTTTAGGTGAGAAATTTGGCCCCAATATTTGTTGACTTCGAAATTTGGAATATCGATTATGGACACGAAATGGGGGTTTCCGTTTGAATTTTTTCTCGAATTCTCTCCCGAAGTAAATAGAAGGTTTCTTCACTATTACACTAATTAGGTACTAAATGGGTGTTACTTAGAAAATATAGTTTGGTACCTAAGTGAAATTTTCCAACTGAGGGGTTTTATGTTCAGTTTCAAGTTAACAAAATTGGCGAGAAAACATGAAGACCTCTGTTGTCACCGGTGGTAGGTACCATCATAGCTATCAGCTTGGAGGAGGATAGTGAAGTAATTTTCTCTTGTGACCATTTAACACCTGCACGGTGGTGGAAGTTTCTCTTTTCTTGAGTTGGATTCCTAAATGGGAAGGTCTAGTTAGTCATGCATCCTTTTTTCGACCTTTTCTTTTTTTTAGGAAAAAAAGTGCATCCGCATGAAAGTCAGTGCTAGAATGAGTTGAAGGAGAAGAGGCTCTCATACAACATTGTCAAAGAAACGTAGGACAAAGCAATCTAGAAAGTTAGCAAGAACACGGGTAGGTCGTCGGTCTCTACCTAGCAAATAAGTTTCATCCTTGTGACAGAAAATAAAATACATAAACGCAAAATGCGTTTCTACCAACCTGAGCTAAGTTCGTAGCATAAAGTTCAAGTAAAGGTTTTCCTTCTGATTTATTTGAATGATTTGGAACGATTCCAGTGAGCTTACACGTATGTAAAGTACGTGGGTATCAGTCGATCGGAAGATTAAGAGAATTTAAATCTGATCACACCTGGAAAATTGGACTTGAAACAAAAAATTGGTAAAATCTTGGAAATTTCAACTTTTTTCAAAATTTTGTAGTTTCTGTAATACGGCACGTAAATTTTTACCTGTAGGACTAAAAGATGGGCAAAAATTTCAGGTTTCCAACGGTATAGTAATTTCTATGATGAAACCGCGTCTTTTTACAGAAATTTGTGTTTGAAAGCAAAAAAACGTGAATTTTTTAAAAGAAATCAGCGCTCCGGGTAAGAAGATCTGAGGGGTTGGAAGATGGGAGGGGGTGGCAGAGTTGGGCAAAATCCTACTCATAAATATGATTAAGATTTGTATTCACTCATAAGAGTGTGATTGATTAATCATAATCAATGTATGAATAAGATTAAATTCTTGATCACAGGAAATGTGTGATTAATTACAGAAAATAAGTTATTAATCTCAGAAATCGGTGATTAATCACAGGAAATGTATTATTAATCACAGAAATCCCTGAGTAATCATGAAAAAATCGTGATAAATCACAAGAACCAGCGTTTAATCATAGATTAAACACGTATTTCCTGTGATCAAGAATTTAATCTTATTCATACAATTATTATGATTTTAATCATACTCTTATGAGTAAATACAAATTTAATCATACTTTTAGCCATTGAAAAACATATTTTTGTCATTGCAAATCTTAATCATACTCATGAGTAGGATGTTGCCCAATTCTGCCACCTCTCCCATCGTCCAATCGTTTTACCCGGAGCGCTGATTTCGTTGAAAAAATTCACGTTTTTCTGCTTTCAAACTCAAATTTCTGTCAAAAGACCCGGTTTCATCATAGAAATGACTATACCCTTGGAAAGCTGAGATTTTTACGCATCTTTAAGGCCTACAGGTAAAAATTCACGTGCCGGAAAACAAAACCTATGAGTTTTTGAAAAAAGATGAAATTTTGAAGATTTTACCAATTTTTCCATTTGTCTAATTTTCACCCGTTTTCCCAATTTAAAATTTTTTTTTTCCATCAAGGAGATGGGAAATTTTACGCCTTTTCCAACGGTGAGATCAGATTTAAATTTTAATGAAAATTCGGTGAGTTATAGCCGTTTTACTGAGATAAGGTCGAAAACACGAAAAAATCTTTAAAGTGAAATAATCAAAAACGAAGCCTCTTAAAAAAATGCAGACATTTTTTGATGAAAATTAGTAGTATAATCGAGCCCTGCCCGGTCTGCCAGGACTACTCGCCACAAATTACCGAATCTGGACTATTTACAACAAATTTCTGGACTGGAACGGACCTTGCATGCTACGCTGTACTGCAAAATTAGTGCAGTGCCTACTAGTGATTGTCTCTAGTTGTTGTAACAAATAAACGCTTTAAAAAATCCCTATGAAAGCCACGGGTGTTGAACCAACTTTTCCCTCACTTCTCACCAGTCTTTATCTTCCATATAAATTCAAAGTCAAGTCTAATTGAGTCAATTTTATTAGTCATTCGAAGTAACCCAGTCAGAATAGTCTCAACAATTACGTCTACGTAAGATGTTTGTTAGAGGTAGTACGTTGAAAAATCCAGTTTACTTTTTGTATTGTATTATAAACACTGTACATCTGGTTACCCCAACCGATTGTAGGTTATTAACTGTTTTGCAATAATTCAGAACTTTTTCCTTATTTTTGATAGAGAGAAGGCGAAATGGTCACAATCCACTGAGTCAAATCATGAGATCATTATTCTGAATTATGGACGGTAAACAAGTAGGTGTTTAATGCCTGGTCAAGGAAAACACGTCGTGACGGTAAAATATTCGGTTGCGAATTTGGCTCCTTTTTATCGGGAACTTGCTGCATGACTGACTCTTTCGGAACTACTACCCTATGGAAACACCGTAGCTAAAGACAACCACTTTTCTCAACTATTTCTCGATATGCACATCTCCGAGCACGTACTTGATCGGCCACGTGCCGCCTTTCTCTTTCCGAGACACACTTTTCTTCGCAGCATTTCGACAAAACTTGGCCGTAAGGACAAACATTTTTTCCTTCGTCTTGTGACTCAAATCGGAGGTTGACCCACCTTCGGGATCCGAAGGGAACTTGAGGAGATAATAAGGCTTTGTCGACGATTTTTCTTGACAAAACAATAAAAAAGCTGTGTCTGGGGGAGACCCATGTAATGCAACGGAGAGTGACGTGACGGTTTGCGATACGTAATCAGTGGAAACGCCTACCGGCTGGCGAAGCTCGATTGATAGCGCTGTGGGAACTCGCATCACCGGCTATCCTAGGGAAAATTGATTATTGCGGGGGAACTACTTGAACTACCCATAACCGATCATAGGACTATTGGATAATTTTCTGAAAGCTGCCACAAATATTCCTTCCATCCTCGTGAATAACAATGTGGATGAGTTCTCGACCGCCAGCGAGACAATAAACAGGATGGAGTTATTGAGGTAGGTCGGATGAACTAAAACGAGTTGTGGCGATGAATTTTTCTAGATTTTTGTAAACGCTAAATCGAATGAAACAAACCTCATATTCGTAGGATCAATGGTTTCTGAGATCTATCGAGAGAACACGCACGAACCACCTTCGGACTAAGGATAAATTATGATTGAGTGTTTATGACATATTCATTAAGCAAAGGAGATGAAATTAATTCTCAAAATAGAACAAATAAACACGAAATAGCTATTCAGCTGTAGTAGAATGGAAATTCTGATATCTTTCTTAAATACGAGCCGTTGGCTTAGAGCAGTATTTTAGATTGACGGGCCCTCAAGACCTACATTCTGTTGACTTTCTGAATTCGGTAGGTTGTTATACGTAGGTACCTGGAATAATAACGCTACAAATTATTTCACAAAGGTTCATCATTTTTCTGTATAGATCACTCGCCTGCAAAGATCACAGCTTTGCCATTGTCACTACAACACATACTGCCTTCACACCTTCACAATCGAGTTTATTTTGAAGAAATAAACGCTTCACCCTCGATTCGAAGAAATTGGGAGTTGGGGCTCCTTCAAATGGAAATTTGATTACTGGTTGCTAAGGAGGCAAAAATGAATAAATCTCGAAGAAACGAATAGCTATCAAATTTTAGTTAGCAAAATTTCAACGGAGATTAGGTAGACCTCTTTGGTGATTCACTCTCGCGATTCTGATTTATCGTAAGCCGACTCAAATTATTAGGGAAGTAGATTACTGGTTGCTAAGGACGCAAAACTGAGTACAACTCGAAGAAACGAACAACGATCGCATTTTGGTCAGCTAAAATTTGAACGGAGATTAGGCCTCTTTTGCGATTCACGCTCGTGTTTCTGATTTGTCGTAAATTAAACCCCTAAGTTCTCGTAGGGAGCGAAAGGTTTGTCCTACAGAGCTCCGGGTGGTCTCGAAAAATTCTAAAAATTCAATACTATTTAAAATTAGTGAAAAAAACGAAACCTTTATTTCGAGAGTTTTCGAGCTAGGGCACTATTTAAAATTTCAACCCTTAATTTAGAAGTGACCTACATCAACCAAAATCTTCGGGGCACAACTAGACCCCAAAATGGAGCCTACATACCAAATTTCATCAAAATCGGTCAAAGCTAAGTGTGGAAAGTACCGCGTACGGCGGACGGACGGAAAATTTTTTATTCGATTTTTGGATTCTACGTACCTTGAAACGAAAACCAATAAATTTTGAAAGGGGGGGGGGGAGGGTGAAAAAAATTCTTGGTCGATTCAAAAGGTTCATTATTGAAAATAATAAACAAAAATTTGGCCGTCCGTCCACCGAACGCGGCACTTTCTTCAGTTAGCATTGACCGATTTTGATGAAATTTGGTATGTAGGCTCCATTTTGGGGTCTAGTTGGGCCACGAAGCTTTTGGTTGATGTAGGTCACTTCTAAGAGTTGAAAAATAAGGGTTGAAATTTTGAAAACGCCCTAACTCAAAAAATTTAGATATAAAGGTATTGTTTTTCCATCAATTCAAGATAGTATTGAATTTTTAGAGACCACGCGGAGCCCTGTAGGACAAACCGTTTGCACTCTACGAGAACGACTTACGATAAATCAGAAACACGAGTGTGAATCGCAAAAGAGGCCTAATCTCCGTTCAAATTTTAGCTGACCGAAATGCGATCGATGTTTTTCCTCATGTTGGTTGGTGGTAACCATGGCAAAGCCGTGTTCCTTGCAGACGAGTGATCTACAGGGTGTCCCATGTTAAGGACCGAAAAACTTCGGCAGTCGATTCTACAACTAATTTTAGTAAGAAAGTGTCTCCTAGCAATTTTTCGTTAGACGCTTAATTTCCGAGTTATTTTAATTTTAAGATTTTATACGTGTTTTCGACTTAACCATAAAATGACCATAACTCGCTTAATTTACGAGCAATTCAAAATCTAATTACACCGTTGGATAGGGCGTTAAATTTACCATCTTTCTAGTGGTTACAAAAAAAATGTGAGGTCGTGAGGGGTGAAAAATCAACTAGTAAAGTCATTTTTGTACAATTGTCAAAATTTCCTACTTTTTCTTGTGATTGTTAAGGTTTTCTCTTTTTTTTAAATGTACTTGGTATTTATGCACAAAGTGAATGTTCAATTCTCGCAACTTTCTCGATTGTATGAAAAAAGAGATATCTCATAAAGAATAGTGTTTAGATGTGGAATAAAAAATAAAGATAAATAATGATATTTTAGAGGAAGTAAAAATGATATTTATGAACAAAAGTAATCTTTATCTTCATCGAAGTACGTTATTGACTAAACATAAATGAGATAATAAATTATCCTCTACTCCGTCTTTGACTTCGTTTGTCATTCGTCCGGATACTTGTAAACACAAAGCAAAGTTTTCTACAGCCAATTAGAAAATAATTGAGGAATGAGCTGTCAGGAGACGATGCACATTATGTACTGAAGAAGGATGAGGTCACATTGAGCACTTACTCTGAATCGGTAATATGATGACCACTGCTTCAAATTTTGACATTCCTCAATTATTTTCTACTTGGCTGTAAAAAACTTTGCTTTGTGTTTACAAGTATCCGGACGAATGACAAACGAAGTCAAAGACGGAGTAGAGGATAATTTATTATCTCATTTATGTTTAGTCATTAACGTACTTCGATGAAGATAAAAATTATTTTTGTTCATAAATTTATGAACAAAAATAATTTTTATCTTATTTTTATCTTTTATGATATTTATATCATTTTTACTTTCTGTAAAATATCATTATTTATCTTAATTTTTTATTCCACATCTACACGCTATTCTATATGAGATATCTCTTTTTTCATACAATCGAGAAAGTTGCGAAAATTGAACATTCAATTCATGCATAAATACCAAGTACATTTAAAAAAAAAAAAGAGATTCGGACCTACCAAAATTCAATACTGAGCTTTCACATACCCACGGTGATGGAATCAGTCTAATAGCGTTGAAAATGACGAAGAATTCCACCCCTAATTCGTCGAACCTGCCCGAGGCCCAACGAACCAGAAACCTTGATTTCCATAAGCGCAACCACGTTTTTTAGCATTCAAACGTATTTTTCACCCCTAATTAGCACAACAAATTATACCATTAGAAAGGTGAGATCTTTGCGCAGTTTTTGATGTAGAGGTACGTGAAATTCATGTGGAAGTAAAACCTTAACAATCAAAAGAAAAAGTAGGAAATTTTGACAATTTTACAAAAATGACTTTACGAGTTGATTTTTCACCCCTCACAACCTTACACATTTTTTTTTATAACCACTAGAAAGATGGTAAATTTAACGCCCTATCCAACGGTGTAATTAGATTTTGAATTGCTCGTAAATTAAGCGAGTTATGGTCATTTTATGGTTAAGTCGAAAACACGTAAAAAATCTTAAAATTAAAATAACTCGGAAATTAAGCGTCAAACGAAAAATTGCTATGAGACACTTTCTTACTAAAATTAGTTGTAGAATCGACTGCCGAAGTTTTTCGGTCCTTAACATGTATATAGAAAAATAATAAACCTTATGTAATAATTTGCAGCGGTTACACACACACACACACACACACACACACACACATATATAAATATATGAGTTTTGAAAACTTCAGGGATCGTTTCAGAATGTTCCTAAACGAATTTAAGTGAAAAATTTTTTCGAAAAAGTCCATTCTAAAAATTTTGAGGCCATTGCAATAGCTTCATTTTCCTTGAAAATTCGCTAAAAGTTGACCACAGTTTTCTTTTTTCGTAATAATGATTGGATTTAAACTTCCAAGTTGGAACAATTCCAGCATTATTAATATAATTATTGGTGACATTGATCTCATTGCAAATGTATTTGTGACAAACGTATTTTTATTTGTAACGGTAGAACTAAAGATGACCCGCTTGAAGGCTCCCGGCAGACGCGAATGAGATCGGAACGCAACGGTGAATCTGAGATGAAGAAAGATTCTCTTTCAAGGGACGGACTGGCGGAGTTAGGTTGATTGTGTCAGCTGAACCTACAGTACAAAGGAATGAGATTCGCAGACTTCTAGGATAGTATGGTGGTTTTGTGGATAATTAGGATACATTTCTGCAATGTAATAGGCTGTTATTACTCAATACTTCTCCCCACGAGAGGACTAGGAGGAATTGGAAGTAGAGAAAGTACAAATGAAATCATTTGGGTTCTACAGCTTCATATAACCGCTGAATGATGTGCTTATGACAAGTGTGAATTTCTCCTTCTTTTCAAACGCTCATAAAAATGGGAAAGAAATAATTTCTTAAGAATTATTCTCTTCGACTCAACGCCATTTCCTCTCGTGCCAATATCTTCCCTAGCATTAGAAGAAAAAACTACGGACGGTAGACCAATTACTCCATTAAAAAAACAAAAAAAAAAAAAAACAAGTGGCACATAGCTTCCTCGCATCCATAACCCGATTGTATAGATGATCCGATGCATTGTATCTAATCTCAAAAGATCAATTTCTAACTACCTTGCACCACATTTCTTCGAAATCTGATGGGAAATGTAGAAGTTATGGCTGTAGCAAGGTATGGCGCTAGGGCTGAGTTTCCCTGTAGAGTAAATTTCCCTGAGTATTCCCGGTTTTCAAGGTTGCTCGTCACCCTGTTTTAGAGAACACTATTTTTTATTCAACCTTGAAAAGTGAAAACAATGCTTCCGCTAACTTGGAAAACTCGGAAGGAATACGGACGGTAGACCTAACGGTTCTAGTCAGATACTTAATTTTTCGCCACTTTTTTCCACCAAAAATTTTAGTAAATGTTTATTTTGCAAGAAATGTTCACATGACATTATTTGATCATTATAAAATGATGAAAATAAATTCCCACGCCATAATAATTTTCACCTAGAGTAATGCAAAGTGAGTTGTTGCTTGTAACCATGCCTGAAGTCAGTGAAAAGTACTGTAGGTAGGTACTAACTCCACAATCGCACTACAGCTTATCATCCAGCTGCAAACGGTGCGGTAGAGAGGTGGCACCGAACTCTGAAAGGAGCTCTGAAAGCTCAACTGACAGAGGATTGGGTCTCAAAACTGCCAACCGTCCTCCTCGGGCTTCGCTCCTACCTAATCCCGGACTGCGACAGAACCCCTGCAGAGCTGATCTATGGTGAACCCATACGTCTCTCAGCAGACTTGTTGGATCAACCCTCAACGGCCACAGACATTCCCACACTCGACGCCAAACTGCAAGAGCACACAGCCTCAGACCCGTCCCATTTCACCATAAGACATCCAGGACTGTGTTCATTCACCCTGATCTGGCCACAGCATCCCATGTGTTTGTGAGACACGACGCCGCCTGGAAACCCTTGAAACCCACGTACGATGGGCCATTTCGAATTGTCTCGCGGGCAGACAAGTTTTTCGTGCTCTCAACACCTCGAGGAGAACAAACTGTTTCCATCGATTGGCTGAAGCCAGCTTTCCTTCTCCAGGAAACAGCACAAGAGACCCCAACAAACTCTGTCTCCCAGCTACCACAACCGTCGGCCTCGCCTCCATACAACCCTATCACAGTCACCCGAAGTGGCAGACGTGTCCATTTTCCTGACCGGTACCGATGACACTGGGGAGGGAGTACTGTAGGGTACTCCACAATCGCACTGATCGCATCTGATATCGTCAGCTGTGAGTCTGAAGTGATGTGTCTTTTATGGCCTACATTTTTCTGTTCCCAAAAATTCCGTGTTGTTTACTTACACACCTACTTTTCCGTTTTCTCTGTCCGCGTGTTGTTTACTTACACACCTACTTTTCCGTTTTCTCTGTCCGCGTTATTAAATAACGCGGATAAATTTTAGGATAAAATAAATTAAATATATTAGGATAAATTTTATCCTAATATATTCTCGTACTGAAACTTCCGTGTTCCGTCTCTGTCATTTCTTGTACAGTAGTACCTACCTACCTTTCGGGGAGAATCAGAGGTTTGCTTCCATACTCAAATTACCTAAGCAAGATCCTAAGAAATTTGAAAGAAATTCAACGAAATGGACATAGTTTTGGTTTATTATTTTCAATAATGAACCTTTGGAATCGACCAAGAAATTTTTTTTAACCACCCCTGAAAATTTGTTGATTTACGTTTCAAGGTACGTAGAATCCAAAAATCGAATAAAAATGTGGCCGTCCGTCCGCGGCACTTTCCTCAGTTAGCATTGACCGATTTTGATGAAAGTTGGTATGTAGGCTCCATTTGGGGTCGAGTTGTGCCCAGAAGCTTTTGGTTGATGTAGGGTCACTTCTAAGGGTTGAAATATTGAAAACGCCCTAACTCAAAAAACTTAAAACAAAAATTGTTTTTCCATCAATTTGAGATAGTATTGAATTTTTAGAGTCCAAGCGGAGCCCTGTAGGACAAACCGTTCGCTCCCCACGAGAACTTAAGGGTTGGACTTACGATAAATCAGGAACACGAGCGTGAATCGCAAGAGGCCTAATCTCCGTTCAAATTTTAGCTGACCAAAATGCGATCGATGTTTTTCTTCATGTTGGTTGGTGGTAACAATGGCAAAGCTGTTTTCTTCGCAGACGAGTGATCTAATATAGAAAAATAATAAACCTTTGTGTAATAATTTGCAGCATTTTTAAACGTCTTCATGAAAGTGACGAGCTTGGTGATGGTGGCATACCTACTCGTGATATTAGAGGAAATCTACTAAACTCTTCTAAGAAGACTGAAGAAGATATTCGATCTGAAAAGACTGTTTTCAATGCCAGAACCAGATGTGGATGAATGGGGGCAACAAGATATTTGTGAATTTATTATGTTATGTCTGTATTTTTCAAGATCTTTTGAATACCTACGATCCTAATAATGAGTAGGTAATTTGCTTCAATTTTGTTCAAATATGCATATTCTTAATGTAGTTTTATGTTGAGGAATACTTGTTTATTTTAAACTAAAATTGTTGGCCTCTCAATGCGTGGTTAAAAAATTACCCAATTCCATCAAAATCGGTCCACGGGAAAGCGTACTGCGGACGGACGGCAAAATTTTTATTCGATTTTTGGATTCTACGTACCTCGAAACGTAAACCAACAAAGTTCGAGGGTGGGTTAAAATTTTTTCTTGTTCTATTCCAAAGGTTCATTAAGTATTGAAAATAATAAACCAAAATTGAATTTAAATAGTTGAAGAAAAATTTTTAAAATTGGCTTGATGCATGTAAATTTATTGTGATTTGAAGAGTGAATTTGATTATTAAACCCAACTTTTGGCTTCCTCATTGTCGAGGGGACGTTGTTACTCATATCCATGGGTCGCCTATTTCTTCATGTGAAAGCTAGAAAGTTCCTCAATTCGTACAGGTGCGTACGACTGGCATCCAATTAAACCCTTCTAATTTAAGAAACATTTCTCCGTATTTCTCCGATTGGAAAGGCCCGAAAATTCCTGATCCGGAATAGATCCGTCCTTCAAAAGGCCCTCCGGGGTTTTCTTCCCAGGGTATGAATAGGCAGCTAAGCATCAAGATTTAATACTCAGTTTAACCACAATACCTACTGATGTCCACATGAACCCACATTTGAAACCTGCTTGTGATAGAATTGCATCTCAAATTTTTCTCTTATCCATGTTCTCTAACCAAATTTGACCATTAATAGGAGTATGTATTGTTTTTTCGCAATTAAATCTCATTTCAAATAGTCCTCTCTTCGACAGACTAGCATTTATTCCCCACCCATAGACTCAAATAAAACAGACTAATATCTTCATTTAGTTATCATAATTTACAAGATTATTGCCTGAAAAAATTGTTTTCCTACTAAATTACAGAAATCGAAAATTGTATAGGTATACAATACAGGGTGTCTCACCTAATGGATCCCCCCTCCTTTTTTCGCAACATAAAATACGAGACCAAAGGCGATCTTCATAATTTTTTACGAGGAATTGAACCATGATATTTTTGAGCACTGGGCAATGTGGAATTCGCCTCACATTTTCTAGTTTCCTTTTCGAAAGAGAGTTCACTGATATGGAAGACAACCATAGTGTGCTACTCTTAAAAGTATCCAAAAAATTTATAGAATTGAAGGAAGATGGAAATTTAAAAATAAGGGAATTTTAAATGCAGCGGCAATCTTTTCATGAGGGCAGCCATGTTGCAACGTAACGGGTCTTTTAACCAAATAGGCCTTCACGGGAGGGGGGGGGGGACCACTGCCCCTTACAACAGTAGTGCTAACTCTGGAAGCATAAATGAAACTAGCTTATGTGCAATTATTAGTGGGTGAGTCACATAGCTTCCTCGTATCAATAAAACGATTGTATAGAGAGAGAAAAACACTTTATTGAAAATTGTAGAGGGTATGAAGGTGGACAAGGACTCCAGTAGTTGTCGAAACGTAATGGATCTGCCGAAAGTTCAAAATGAGTTGCCAAAAGTTCAAATTGGTATGCCAAAAGTTTGCCGAAAAATTGAAATTGATTTATGCCAAAGGGTTTTTTGTTTTTGCGAGCGTGCAAGCGTGCGAGCAAGCGAGCGTAAATGTGGAGGAGTTAGTCTTGTGGGAGCCAAATTGCTGCTCCATCCTCCAGTCCGAGTCCTCGGACTTGTTTCCTTGGGCCTCTTAGCCTCATGGAAACCGCTCGATGGACGGAGAATTGAGTTTTCACTCGCGTCCACATCATTACTTGAGCGTAGGATTTGGACCATTTGTTGGCAAGGCGTAAGGAGGCATTCTTGAGAAAAGCGTCATACTCTTTATGCAATGCTCCATCGCATGAAATTACGAGTGGCGTGAAAGAACCTCTCAGATCTTCGGTTATTCTGTCATATTTTGCATGTTTGGCTTGGGCAGCATGGCGAGAGATGGTTGGCCAGTCCATGGAAGTGTAAGAGACTGCGTCAGCGTTTATAATGCGGGTATCAAAAAACGCAGGTCTCTCACGGATGATCCGATTCATTGTAGCTAATCTAAAATGATCAATCTCAAAGTACTTTTCACAACCCCATAGGGGTCCATATACACGTCAACCCGCACAATCCCTGAAATTCATTAGCTGCAAACGTGCCCTTATGAGTTCCCTTATGGTTCCTCCCGCAAAATGACACGAAAACTGACCAGATGCACACTGATGTGCGCTCTGGCGAAGTGTAGAAGAAGTTTCAAAAAGATTGAGTAAAATTGGTTTTGTTCACTTCCACGTTTGGGTTTTTTCTCTTCCCCAGTCGCCCGCGCACTCCTGTATTCAACCACGTAAGCTATAGTTTCATTTATGCTTCTAGAGGTAACGCTACTGTCGTAAGGGGCACAGAACCCCCTATGAAGTCAGAGTGGTTACAAAACCCGTTGCTTTGCAACATAGCTGCCTTCATAAATATTGTCACTACATTTAAAATTTCCATCTAATTCTCTAAATTTTTGAATGCTTTTTCGTGCAACGTAATATGATTGTCTTCCATATCAGTGAACCCTCTTTCAAAAAAAAAAAAAAAAAAATTGTGAGTCATATTCCCCAGTTTGTTCCTCGTTTCTGGTTAGTATTTCCCTAAATTGTTGGGGCAAAAACTTTAAAAGTTGTAGCTAAATTTGATATTTTTAACGATTTTAGAAATTCATCAGTGCATGGGCCTGGGGAATTGAAAAAAACTGAAAGATTGCCGCTGGAATCATCAAAATCGAACAATAATTTCCAGAAAAATAAGTGAAAAACCGTTTATTCAGTTATGTTTTTCTTAGACCCCTTAAGAGGTAACAAAAATCTAAAAAAAAAAAGTTTCAACGAAGGTCTCATCTTTGCTGTCTCTTTCCTAGTTTTCCCTTTTTTCGAAATTTTTTTCCCTTTTTTCGAATGAAAGATTTCGAAAATTTCAAAATTGCACACGTGCGCAATTCGCAGAAAGTTGGTGTTGTCATATGATTCCCCCATTTAGAGCTATGAAGGACTCCTGCAGATATTCCTAATGTCAGTCCCAAAGTTACTAGAAATCGTTCATTGTTTCCACACAATCGGCAAACTTACTTGTGATGCCAAACCTTTGAGTTTAGACAGATATAGCTATTACGACCTTATCACTAAGGAAATTCCATTGCATGAATAGACATGTCTGCCTTTCATCAGAATTTAAGTTTTCCCACCTCATTCTGAACTCCCCAGATTGTATCCAAGTGTTGTAATAATCTGGTGGACCGACGGAAGGCAATAAAGGACGCAAGTTGTTTCGAAAGAATCGGAACAGAAAGTGAGTTTTAATGAATCTTTGTACACAATAAATATTGCTACGTAAATTCACGTTGCATAAGCATTTCATGATCAGTTTAATCTTTTTTCATCGTCTCAATATATTTCTGGAATTCCAAATAACGAGAGCAACAAAAAATATAATTTCATACTCACACCAAGTCCCCGTTATGAAATAACCTCGTAACTGAGAATCTCTTTTCCTAATCAAATTTCTGTAAATACGAACGTCACGCGCACACCTTTCGCCCTTCTCACAGTAATATCACATGATAGTAGTGACGTCAGAAGTCGTAGATAGGTAAGGAAAGTAGCTAGGTCTCCAGGAAATTCGTCCAACTTTTTCATACGGTATTCATCAATGCAAAATTGAGTTACAAAACAATTTGGCCAGCTTCTATCCCAGGGGAATGTAGCTTTTATTCAATAGGAAGAATAGGTAAACAATTTTTGTTCCTGCAAAGAAAAAAGAGAAGTAATGTAGTATTCTTAGGGAAATGATACCGTAGATTTCTCCTATCGTATTTGCTATTTTGCATCGCTTTGGCTTATTTCCATTTTCTCATAAGTACCTACTGAATAAAAATAGTGAAAACAGAAGAATAGTGCTTTTCATGGACTAGGGAATAGAAGAAGATGATGAGCTACAACGGGGTTTCTCATGATATCATCAATCATGAAGACATGAGAAGAAAATCACAACGAGCGTTACCCAGTGGAAGTGCCTGATCTCCTCTATAGTCGTACTTTGTGATTATAACTGGAAATATCGAGAAATAAATAGCTGGCGGGGGGGGGGGGGGGGGGGGGCAGGTAAGTCGATTTTTGGTGAAAATCGAAATATCTTCACTGTAGAGGTTATTTTGTGTCAGCTTTCGTTTGCGAGTATCAGCGTGAGTCTACCATGCTCCCTATTGACAGGGGCGTAACTGGGGACTGTAACGGGGGACCGGTAACTGAGTTTACCTACTTTTCCCCAGTGTACTAGATTGTGCTTAACCAGGCAAGTAGGTTTTATTGTGGTGGGTGAGCAGGTAAGTCTGAAAACTTGGTTGCTCGTAACCAAGTAAGTATGGAAATTAGACCGCACGTAACCAGGTAACTCGCCAATTTTTGAAAAACCATTGAATTTACCATTAAGATGAAATTTGAGGGGCAGTTCGAGCTGTCATTTCGGTTTTAGGATACTTTCGTGAAAAAATGGCAGGGTTAAGTATCAATTATTGTGGATTCTTGAATCAGGAATAAAATTTGAAACTTTAAAATGCTCCCCTGTAAAATTCCATTTTTTTGTACTTACCTCCCCCCCCTCCGCCAGCCAAATATAACTTTTGTTTACATTTAAACACTATATGTGTAATTTACACCAGAGACGTCACACCTTGATCCACACATGATACAATAACAGAAGATGTTATAATGGGGGGGTGCGCCTTGATTTTTTTTTTAGATTTTTAATCGAAAGTAGACCACATTCTGAGAATTTTGGCACCAACCGCGACCTTCTAGTGTGAGTAGATCTGTTTCTATGATTCTTCAAAGTTTCGACCGTTTATGACGTCACGCGCCCCTCTGGCCTGGGCGGGACCCCCCAGCCCACTGTGACGTCATAAACGGTCGAAACTTTAAAAATTCATAGGAAAAGATTTACACACGCTAGAAGGTCGCGGTTGGTACCAAAATTCTCAGAATGAGGTCTACCTTAGATTAAAAATAACAAACAGTTTGTCCTACCCAGGCGCACACCCTATTTGTATTCATTTTCATCTCAAAACCATACAGTGCTGCTCATATCGGCGAACTTATACAACTTAGTAAGAAACTATATCTCAGAAGCGAGAAACCTTGCATGGTGTTTTGACGTCATCAAAAGTTACACATTTAATTTAAAAATAATTAGGTACGTACATGCGTGCTCTCCATTACCAATTTAGGTACCTTCACAGATAATTTGCTACTTTAAAATGAAAAATTTAGGTAACGCTCGTGATTAAACGAGGGTGGATCAAATATAAACGCGACTCTGATCTCTGAGCGCCAATGGTTGATGGGAGCGGGCTGTCGCTTCTAGGCTGCTTGTGTGGGGTCATGACAAAATCCATGAGTCTTGTGGTTTAAGACCATTCACTAGTAGCTTTCGCGATATCTGAGAAACAGGTGCCTTCTATTGCGCAACGCATTATCATCAAATTTCTGGCCTAAGAAGGAGACCTTCGGAAATTTTGCAAAGGTTGACTGCCCAGTTTGGCGACAAAACCCCTCTCACGGACCCGAGTGTTTGCCTGGCAAAAAGAATTTCAGGAGGGAAGAAAACGAGTCATCAAGAACATGATCGGGAGTCCCCAGAGCAGCAGAAGAGAACATTCGTGTGGTTTGTGACTGTTTTTCGACTATCGAGACGTTTTGCAAAATGATTTTTAGCATGAGCAAATGACAGTCAACGCTGCCTACTATGGTGAGCTGCTGACCAGCCAAGGGCTGCATATCGTAGCAAACCAACCAATTTGTGGCTTGACCCTCCTCTGCGACAATCCGAGGTCCCTCACTGCAGCTCAAACTGTCCAAAAACTGAACGAAATGTATGGGACTCCATTTCAACATTCTCCCTACAGCCCTCACCAATTTCACTTGTTTGGGTCGCTTCAAGAAGCGCTGGGAGGCCAAAGATTTGGGATGAATGGGTGGAGGAGTTCGGGTGCAATTGGCTTCAGATCCAACCATCTTTCACTTACAACGCTGGAATGGGGTGTGCGCAAGGATCAGAAAAACGTTGTTATTTTTGATCTAAACTAGACCTCATTCTGAGAATTTTGACACCAACCGCGACCTTCTAGCTTGGAAAGACCGTTTTCTATGATTTTTCAAAGTTTCGAATGTTTATGACGTCACAGTGGGCTGGGGGGGGAAGTCCCACCCAGGCGGGAGAGGCGCATGACGTCATAAACATTCGAAACTTTGAAAAATCATAGAAAAAGATCTACTCATCCAAAAAGAGAACCGCTGGTGTAAAAATTTCCAAGATGAGGTCTACTTTTGATTAAAATTTTTAAAACAAATCAGGTGCACCCCTCGCCCGCATTAAGGTCGGCTTTCCTACATGCATCTGGCTGCTGTAGCTGCAGCTCGCATTCAGACGCATTGACTCCTTCAATGTATTGCATATGTGGCCGTATTCCTACATGCGGCTGAGCCGTTGCGTCTGCGGCTGGACTGCTTGAGGGACCAGTGCCTAGCTGTAGCCAGGATATGCAAACCCGCATCGTACGTCTCCCTCTCTCCTCCTAAAAATGGGAATCACAGACGATAAACGTGAATTACAGACTTTGCACTATTTGCTTTTTGTCCTCCAGTGACTCCAGTTCCCTAGCTTTTTCGAAGTGCTCAACATGTTCATGCCAGAGGAGGATTGTTCCCTCCTCATTCCTGCCAAAATCACACTTTCCTCTTCTTCCACGATCCACGAAGCCAACAAAGCCCTCATCCTTGACATTCTGAACAGTACTGAATGCTAGAGCCGAATGGCCATTGTGTCCAGGACCGCGTGTAGGAAAACCGACCTTTAACAAACTCCCTATTGGCTGGGAAAATGAGGTCTGATTGGCTTTTTTTCCCCTACAAATACAAATTTTTTTAAAAAAAAGTCGCGTTTATGTTTGTTCCACTCTCGTACACAGTTGCATTTCGCTCTTACAAAAACAGAGGTACTTACCTACTTGACATTAGAAAGTTTTAGCAAACCACGTTTGGGAGCTCATGGGGAAACCCTAGGTAGTTCGTGTATACCAACAAAAGACGGGCCTGAGGGAAAGACATCAGAGAGTTCCTATAAGATCTGGCAATCGTGATAAAGTGGGGACGTATCAACGACCAGGTGCATCAAATTGCAATTCCAGTAGAATCTGGCGCAGGATTTTCAATCAGACCCGAGGTATCATGACTGCCGGGTCTACCATGAACTCTTAATAAGGAAAATATTTGTACGCTTCCTGAAGCCCGTTCTTTTGCCATTACCCATTGCCACAATAGTATCTATGGCACCCTTACGAGGCTTGTTGAAACCTTCTATTCCCTCCAACAGTCACATTCAACAATTTTTGTATTACTTTTAATCATCAGACTCAGAAGAAGAACTGTCATCTGAGGCGCTGTCTGATGACGAAGAACTGGAAGAATCGTCACTGGAATCATCAGCGCTTGAGCTGCTGTCATCACTCGAATCAGTGCTGGAAGCCTTATCCGTCTTCCCACCGACTTTCCTTGAAGCATTTCTAGACATAACAAGAACAATAATTATCAGTACTGGGTAGGTAAGTTTAGATATAACGATTGCATTGCAAGATTGGACGAGATTAGATACCGCAAGATCAATCAATTTTTAATTTAGGAATAAAAGAATTTCTGAAGTTCATGTTTGAATCATACTGTGGAGCTCTTGAAGAAATTTTCGAAGTGGTAGGCCAGGAATACAGAATGATGACATTGTGAAGTTGAGAACATGTTCATCAACTACCTACAGTAAAAAGTTTTCACAAAAATGGATGTGTTCTGGACCAGGGGGCTCCAGATACTAACAGCAAACTCAACCGTTTCTCATAATGAAACTGCTACCTTTTACGAAAGAATGAACCAGGTGATGATGAATTCTCACACTATGAATAACAGTTACTATACACTCACTATAATAACATATACACTAACATATAACACTGAAATACACTATGAATAACAGTTACTACTGACCCACATATCAACTAGTTCTTAAATACAGAAGCGAAAAGGAGGATTCCTGAGTGAGTCATGACCCACCAGGGGAGACGATGTACAGGGAAACACGTCAACATGACGTCACCTTTCCACCTCTCTATCCCCCGAGGAAACTATACGAGTATATAAGCCCGCTCAGGGATGCTCCCTTATGCCAATCTAGTTCAGTCAACTGTCCTGCTCATTTCGCTTTCTACCTTCTCCTCGAATAAGGATCTCCTCGAGTACTAGGCTCACTAGGTAAATCTCCCGCCTCCCGATAGTCGGTTTCTGATGAAACGCAGGGGTGGCCGGGCTAGCCCATGTTCCATGCGTTGGTAGGGCTAATAAGCCACTGGTGCGACAGTGCAAGTCACTAGCTTAGGGAAAATTCTCTCTTCGTTGAGTAGGGAAAAAAACACAAACGCCGCATCGAGAAGATCATCTCCTTCACTCGACGACACACAAACATAACAAGTATAAAAATTGGAATGCACCCAAACGCGACTGAAATAAAGCCTGAAGAAGACTCCACAGAAGGGTCGAAACATGTACCACTTTAGAAATTAAAGAAACTATAAAAAGAACGAGACTCCAAAATAATCACTCAAACCATGGAAACGGTCCCTTCGAACCAACTAACAAGATTAAAAACGTGGTTGCTGATTTAGGGAAGATTGGTCCATATTCACGTAACTTCCCGAGTCGTTGACGGACCATTTGTGTATATCAAAATTAAAGGTCTGATTGTAAGCTTTAAAATGAGATACTATATGAGATGGGTTCCGATAACTAAAGGTTCTGGGGGGGGGGGGTGGTAATCATAGTGGTTTATTCGGGCAGATCCTGCAACAGCTTCATCAAACGTGTGCATGCTTTTTCAAGTTGGTAAAATTCTCTACCAATCTCGAGGAAAATCTCCCTCTCACAAATAGTGGCTTGCCTTGATCAGTATTGAGGTCGGTCCGTTCTTTTGTTGAAAAGGTTATTTGTGGATTCATATCCAGACACATTCCTTTCAAGCAATAATGCAACTACACACTAAAACCAGCCCATAAGGCAGAGACTATACAAGTAAATTGGTAGATACATACCCACTGCTCACTTTGCTCCGGCTCTCTTGTAACATTTTCATCCTCTTGTTGAGTAAAGAACTCCTTGAAGCCCTTGAGACGAATTTACGTTTGCCCTTGCATTCGTACGTCCAATGGCCAGCCTCCAAGCACTTTTGACATTTGGGAGGAGCCTTTGGCCTGGAACGACACAGAAAAAAAATGGATGAATGATATCAGCTCACATTAAGGTTATACAAGTTGAATTGACAAACAGTTAGGAACAGGAAATCAGTACAATATGATAGATCCACGACAGCATAAATCATTTAATGTTTTTATTGAATAGAAAGGTGTTACTTCATGCTCACCACCATATCCACGAATAATGCGTATTTTATGTACGAAAAACGAAGGTTTTCTTAGAAAAATCCACTTTCTAGCACTCAGAATTAATCGGAAGTATCACCATTGGATTCAGCGTGAAAAATTACATAGGAAATTATACCAATCTTGTCAAGTCATCTTGAGATCGAGAGTGACCACGTAAAAACTCGATTTTCTTGTAAATCATGTTTTCTTGCATTCAAACTGGATTTACTCTTCCAATTTGAACTTAGAAAAGAAAAACTGATATAACGTTGGAAAGCTGACGATTCAAGCATATTTCTGCAGGCGTTTTAAGTAAAAACTTTGATTTAAAAAGAGTCATATTTCGAAAAAATTGAAGTTTGCTTTTTGACTTGATTATTTAGAAATGGTTTTATGTTAAAAGATTTTGGTTTTACACTGGATAGCTTGGAAATTTACCGCTCTTTCTAACGATATCCTTATATTTTTAATGACGTAAGGTCGAAAACGTTAAAAAAGGCATTTTGAGTGGGGTAAGAAAAAATTGCAAGAAGACATCTTTTGTGTCAAATTAGTTGTACAATCGATCCTTGAAGTTTGGTCCATCCAAATGGTAGTGCTGTGATCAGCGACCTCTTCGCATTTCTGTCCATTCGCTTCCTTAGCTCAGTGGTAACGAGCTTCGACTCAGAAGTGTAAATATAGTTTAGTCGGACGATAGGGGATCGATCCCCGGTCGAGGGAAGTTAATTTTTGATGATTCAACAGTAGACACCCTGTATAGGTATGATGTTGTAGCGGTTACTACAGTTTATTTTTGTGTTTTTACACCTGTTGGATTTTTGGTTACTGTTTTTGAATTCAAGAAATTTCGTTGTCAGTCAGTGTCAGTCAGTCAAAAGTCAAGTTTCAAGATTCAAGATTTAAAAAGTTGTCAATTCTAATTTTCAAATTGCGTTACAAAAATATATTTTCTCTCTCAAATATTTCCGGCCATTTTGCATCTATTATTGGAGTCAGATTTATAAATTACTAAATTCAATTCGTTGTAGGTCACCACTAAACCTTCAAGTGGTGACCCCGACGTGATCAAAATTTTGCATCATGGCTCATAACAATTCGATTCCACCGGTACCTGTTGATCATGCGCCAGCTGCTGAAGGCGCGCCTCAAGTTGGGAGAGTGGCAGTCAAGGTTCCGCCGTTCTGGAAAGCAAACCTTCAAGTGGTGACCCCGACGTGATTTGAACACGCAACCTTCTGAACCCCAGACTCTGGTTCCGCCAAATTGAATCCCAATTCTTCAATGCAGGTATTACCAGTGACTTAACAAAATATCAGACTCTTGTTGGCGCCATCTCCAGTGATGTACTTTCCCAGGTTAGCGATGTGATCCTGAATCCTCCAGCAACCAACATGTACGCAGAGCTCCGCGCTAGACTGGAAGAGCGATTCACTGACTCCGAAGAAAAACAACTACGGAAGTTATTGAGTGAACTGGAGCTAGGAGATAGACGACCAAGCCAACTACTAAGAGAAATGAGAAACCTGTCTGCCGGTAGAGTAAGTGACGCAATTTTAAAATCTGTATGGCTTCAACGATTGCCGACTCAGGCACAAGCCATTCTAACTTGCAGTAACGACGAACTGAACAAATTAGCTACCATGGCTGATAAAATTCTAGAGATTACTCCCATGCCTGGTGTCCGTACTATTCAAATTCCCATTCCTGAAGTACAAGCTAGTACGAGCCATCCTAGATCTAAGGAAAGCAGCAGTATTCAGCTATTGTCAGAGCAGATGGTTGAAATATTACACAGGCTAGATAATATTGAGCGTTCATCTAGGTCTCAACCTCAAGGCTCGACTTGCAATTCCCGGAGTAGATCAAAGTCACCAGGAGCTAGACTCATATCTCATGTAAATGGTGTTTGTAAGTGGCATAATAAGTACGGAGAAAAAGCTTTCACATGTACTTTGCCTTGTTCTTACAAATCCAATATCACAGGACATTCGGAAAACGAGCCGGACCGGCGTTAGAGGCGACAGTAGAAGAAGCTCCGGTCCAGTATAACAGTCGCCTATTCGTATCTGACAAGAAAACAGGTTGTCGCTACTTGATAGACACTGGAGCGGATATTTCGGTTATCCCACCTTGCAATCGTGTTTTCAAACCTCCAATTTCCGATTTTCGTTTATATGCTGCCAATGGATCCACTATTCATACTTATGGAGATAGGATCGTTGAAATTGATTTTGGCCTCAGACGTCCATTTCGTTGGTCATTCATTGTGGCTGATGTAGACAAACCTATCATCGGTGCTGATTTTTTGAAGAACTTTGGACTTCTTGTGGACTTGAAAGGTCGTAGGCTAGTTGACAGTCTCACTTCCTTACATACTTCAGCAACAATTGGTCATGTGCCTCATTCCTCAGTTTCCACTGTTTCTCCTGAGTTGAAGTCGCCATATCAACAGTTACTCTCCAAATATGCTGATATTACAAATCCAAATGCTGTCGGGAAGGTCGTTCCAAAACATTCAGTTACCCACCATATTGTCACTGTTGGTCCACCCATTTCTGCAAAACCTCGTCGCCTAACACCCGAAAAAGAGGCTATAGCGCGCAAGGAATTTGCTTATATGATGGAGCAGGGCATCTGTCGTCCTTCAAAGAGTAGTTGGTCCAGTCCTTTGCACATGGTTCCAAAAAAGAATGGAGAATGGAGGCCGTGCGGGGATTTTCGCGCGTTGAATGCTGCAACAGTTCATGACTGTTATCCACTGCCAAACATCCAAGATATGTGCAACAAATTAGCTGGATGTACAATTTTCAGTACTATCGATTTGGTCCGGGCATACCATCAGATTCCCATGGAACCAACTGATATCGATAAAACCGCCATAGTTACTCCATTTGGGCTTTTCGAGTTCCCTTGCATGACTTTTGGACTGAGGAACGCGGCTCAGACATTTCAGCGCTTCATTCATGAAGTTGTGAGGGGCTTGGATTTTTGCTATCCCTATCTGGATGATTGTCTCGTAGCTTCTCGAAACGAAGAAGAGCATTTGGAGCACATCCGTTTAGTTTTGGATAGGTTCAGAGACTATGGCGTCATAATCAACACCACAAAAAGCGTTTTTGGTCAGTCTGAAGTTGAATTTGTTGGTTATCTCGTTGACAAAAACGGAACACAACCACTTCCTGACAAAGTTGAAGCGATAAAAAATTTTCCTCTTCCGAAGACAGTCGCAGAACTTCGTCGTTTTCTCGGAAAGTTGAATTTTTACCGAAGATTTATTCCCAAAGCTGCACAGGCTCAAGCTATTCTCCACGAAATGCATAATGGGAATAAAAAGAAAGATAAAACTGTGATTGATTGGACCCCAGATCTACAAAGAGCCTTCCAAACATGTAAGGACAGTTTGTGTTCTGCTGTCCTATTGGCTCATCCTGTTCCAGAAGCACCCATCTCGCTAACAGTTGACGCCTCAGACACAAGTATAGGGGCAGTCGTAGAGCAGTTAGTAGATGGTCACTGTCAACCTTTATGTTTCTACTCGAAAAAGTTGAGTGATGCAGCACGAAAGTACAGCGCGTATGATCGTGAACTCCTTGCTATTTATGCTGCCGTAAAACATTTTCGTTACATGCTCAAAGGGCGCACATTCTGTATCCTAACTGACCATAAGCCACTCATTCATGCTTTCAAGCAGAAATTGGATAAAGCTAGCCCACGGCAGTTACGCTACCTTGATTTTATCGGACAATTTTCAACAGACATCCGACACATTTCTGGCAAAGACAACATGGTCGCTGATGCCCTGTCACGCATAGAAGAAGTCGAGTCTGTCCTGAATATTGATTGGGAGAAATTGGCTACTGCTCAGGAGAGTGATCAAGAACTCCAAGATCTTATAGCTGCTAAAAATAATTCATTCCAATTCTCTAAAATATGCATGTTTGATTCAGATGTACCCATATATTGTGACACTTCAACGGGCATGGTTCGTCCATACATAACGCCAACTTTTCGAAGAGCTGCATTCAACCTCATTCACGGTTTAGCACATCCTGGCATGAGAGGTACCCTGAAGCTCCTCAAGGCACGTTTCTTGTGGCCGTCAATGGCCAAGGACTGCAACACATGGGTTCGTGCGTGTCTCCAGTGCCAGAAAAGTAAGGTACATCGACATAACATTAGTCCACCAGGTTCCTTCATGGTACCCGATGAAAGATTTTCTCACGTCCATTTGGACATTGTTGGACCTCTTCCGCCTAGTCAGGGTTATCGTTACTGCGTAACATGCATCGACCGTTACACGCGATGGCCGGAATGCATTCCTGTTAGCGACATTACAGCTGAATCTGTCGCTAGAGCGTTTTGCATGGGCTGGATCAGTCGTTTTGGCGTGCCTTTGCGAATAACCACTGACCAAGGTCGACAGTTTGAGTCTTCCATGTTTCGAGAGTTGACGCGAATCTTGGGAGCTCGACGAATTCACACCACTGCTTTTCATCCTTCATCGAATGGTATGGTGGAAAGATGGAACCGTAGTCTCAAAGCAGCCATTCGGTGTCATGCTACGGAACACTGGGTAGACATCCTTCCAGTTATTCTGCTAGGGCTACGATCAGCAGTCAATGAGGATTTACAGCATTCTGCAGCGGAATTTGTATATGGAACAACTCTTAGGCTTCCTGGACAATTTGTAGAGTCTCTTCCACTACAACCAGAAGATCCAGCCAACCTAGTGGGTCGCCTGGCTCAGAGCATGGACCAGCTTCGCTCGGTACCAGTAGCGTGTCATGGTTCCAAGCACACCTTCGTCCATAAAGATTTGTCTTCTGCTAGCCATGTATTTGTACGCCATGACGCCGTTAGACGCCCGCTTCAACCTCCATACGATGGCCCATACCTTGTACTGGAACGCGGTGAAAAGATTTTCCGTGTTCGCATCAACGGCAAAGACACAGCCATTTCGGTCGACCGCCTCAAGCCAGCATTTACTTTGGGTGAAAGTTCGGAGATATCTTCGAGTGCTGATGACACCAGATTTCTGCCAGCTACTCCTGCTGCCCGTCGCAAAAAAGTCGTTTTTGCTGGAGGGGGACTCCTGTAGCGGTTACTACAGTTTATTTTTGTGTTTTTACACCTGTTGGATTTTTGGTTACTGTTTTTGAATTCAAGAAATTTCGTTGTCAGTCAGTGTCAGTCAGTCAAAAGTCAAGTTTCAAGATTCAAGATTTAAAAAGTTGTCAATTCTAATTTTCAAATTGCGTTACAAAAATATATTTTCTCTCTCAAATATTTCCGGCCATTTTGCATCTATTATTGGAGTCAGATTTATAAATTACTAAATTCAATTCGTTGTAGGTCACCACTAAACCTTCAATGTTATAGAAAAGTCACAATTTTAATGCAACTTTATCTTCACGAGGGCGTAAAGAGATTTCAAGGTTTCCTTCGTGAGATCGAGAAATTTGAGGACAGTGTCGTAAATTGTTAATAATTACGAGTTATTTGTTTATCTAGTATTAAAACTAATTAACGCAAGTGGAAAAGATAGACTAATTTGAACTTACCCTTAGAACTGACATATTTTTTACGCTTCTGAAATATTATTAATTACCAGGCAATTATAAAAAAGGTCGGTATAATTGATTTGATAAACCTAAAACTATAGAGGGTAGTTATTCCCCTACTCCTGAGGGTAGTTATTCCCTCGTCTCTAGGGGTAGTTATTCGCCGATACAAAAGGATAGCTCTTCCTCAACACTTGGGGTAGTTATTCCCCGAAACCAGAAGGTAGCTCTTCCCTCGTCCCTAGGAGTTGGTATTTGTTGGAATGTCAAACGACCACAGACTTTTTTATTTGTTCTGTTGTTACACCTGGTCGCCTTGTCCCCGCCAGTCGTCAATGTTATCAAGTTGAATACACAAGCTCTATTTTTCGTGATCCGATTTTATTCAGTTTATTTCTCCCTTTTAAATGGTTTTCCCAAGTGGTTATGTGCCTTTAAATTGAACTGTTTTCCGTTCGTAACTCAGTTAGTTTTTCGCCGATAGCGATAAATACTGTGATACGTCGTTCGCGAAATTTTTTCGTGTGAAAACGGTCGCGTTTGTGTACTCTGCCGTGTTCTCGTCGCGATTCGGTGTTTTTTCGCGTTTCTCCGCTCGTACCTTTTTTTATCCATCAGTTTTAACGATGAGCTCTCTCATCAGTCAAATTGAAAAACTGAGAGGAAGGGATAATTATGGATCCTGGAAGGTTGAGATGCGAGCTGCTTTGCGGATTGAGAAACTATGGAGCGACGTGATAGAGATGAAAACCAAGGATGAAAGAGGAGTTTTTAAAACGGTTGATCCTGAACGGGATGAAGCTGCGCTGGCCCGGATCACTTTGTGTGTCAATAAATCGTTGCATTCTCATATAAGAACCGCAACTTCAGCAAAATCCGCGTGGGATTCATTGGCCAAAGCTTTGGATGATTCAGGTTTGTTGAGGCGAGTCATGCTGTTGCAAGATCTCAGTTCCTGTAAGCTTGTGGATTTCGATACTCCTGCTGAATATTGTGAGAAGCTCATAACAACGGCTCAAAAGCTCAACGATTTGAACTTTATTGTTTCGGATGAATGGTTAGGTTCGTTGTTATTGGCAGGCCTACCCTCGGATTATCGGCCAATGATAATGGGAATCGAGAATTCGGGAGTTGAAATAACGGCAGATTTTGTGAAGTGCAGAATTTTACAGGACGTTCTCGTCACTTCGTCGTCTTCAGAGTCCGTTCTTTTCGTCAAGAAAGGTAAAAAACAGATCCAGTGTTTTAAATGTAAAGGTTTTGGCCATTATGCGAACTCTGGCAAATGTCCTCAGCGTAAGGATTTGAAAAACAGAAAACAAAAGCCGACAGGCGGAGATAGGAGTGTACTCTTAACAGCTGCCATACATCCTACCTCCACAAATTCCTGGTATCTAGATTCAGGGAGTTCTCGGCATATAACAAATTCTGATAGTCATCTCCTAGACGCTAGACCAAGTGATGTCAACACAGTGTCCACAGCTAACAACACACACATGTTAGTCAGAAAGCAAGGTCATGTTGAACTTCAAGTTGAAGCAAATAACAAAATTGTTGATGTGGATGTGAAGGACGCTCTGTTTATCCCTGATGCTGCGGCAAATCTGTTGTCTGTAAGCAGAATTGTTAAAAATGGCAACAAGGTTGTTTTTTCTAAGGATGGAGCTAAGGTTTACAACGCAGATGGACAGCTTTTTGCATCTGCAGTTTTGGAAAATTCTATTTTTCGTCTAAATGTTGTACCTTCTCAGCAATCCAGTTTTTTGGCAGCATCCGGCACTGATTTGTGGCATCGTCGTTTGGGTCATTTAAATCAGAGAGGTATTGAGCATCTAAAAAATAATGCAGTTGGCATTGTTGGTGATACAAAAATGTCGGATGTTTGTGGGATATGTCTCATGGGTAAACATGCCCGAGCGCCTTTCAAGAATAGCCAGAAACGAAATGAGCACATTCTAGGCTTAGTTCACAGCGATTTGTGCTGTATGGAAACTACTTCAATGGGCGGCGCTAAATACATGCTAACGTGTCTTGATGATAATTCACGCTATGTTCATGTTTACTCGTTGAAGGAGAAGAGCCAGGTCCCTGACAAGATTAAGGAATATTGTGCATTGGTTGAAAATCAAACTGGACAAAAATTGAAAATTTTTAGAAGCGATAATGGGACCGAATTTTGTAATTCCCAGCTCGACAGTTATTTTAAAACCAAAGGTGTAATTCATCAAAAATCTACGCGTTTTACACCAGCCCAAAATGGTCGGGTTGAAAGGGTTCAAAAAACCATAGTTGAAAAAGCGAGATCTATGTTGGTTGATGCTGGACTGGGGAAGGAGTATTGGGGTTTTGCCGTCTCAACGTCAGCATATCTTGTAAATCGCTCGCCGTCTCGTGCGTTGAACAGCAAAACGCCGTTTGAGTTATGGACAGGTAAACCGCCTGATCTCTCCAACTTACGCATTTTCGGCTGTGAAGCCTGGGTACAAGTCCCAAAACAGAAAAGGAAAAAATTAGATGCGAAATCTTCGAAACTCATTTTTGTTGGATATCCAGAAGACTATAAAGCCTACAAATTTATTGATCCATCCAACAAGAGCGTTGTCATAAGCCGTGATGTTGTTTTTGTAGAAAACAGCAATCAACCTCAGGAGTCCCTCAAGAATAAAGAGAGAAACTCAATAGTTCTGAATGATCCCCAGGAGAGCTCAATTCAAGATGAAGCAGTGAGTCAAGATAGTGTGATTAAAGAGGAAGAACTGTCAACTCAAGAAACCGACGAGGTTGATCCTTCATTAGTCCCACTGCCACATAGCAGCGACGACGAGGATTTTTTGGGTTGGGATGACGGGCTCATCTCAGACAGTGACATCGATGAGGCTGAACCACCCAGAAGATCGGAGCGGGTTCCAAAACCAAAGGTTTTCCCAGATTATGTTACCTACTACGCCCATGGGATTTTGGACATCGAAGAACCCTTGACATACGAACAGGCAGTTTGCAGCTCTGATGCAGCTAGCTGGAGCCTAGCAATGGAAGATGAGTTCAACTCGCTAAAAAAGAACAACACTTTTTCCGTTGTTGAGTTACCATCTGACAAAAAACCATTGTCAACTCGTTGGGTCTACAGGGTGAAGGAACAGCAGGGTGGAGAGCGAAAATTTAAAGCGCGTCTAGTTGTTCGTGGTTGTTCCCAGGCTGCTGGACGTGATTACCAAGAGACTTTCTCTCCCGTTGTCCGTTATGCCTCTCTTCGTTATTTACTCTCTTTAGCTGCGGAAAAAGATCTCAATGTTTTTCACCAAGATGTTTGTACTGCATTCCAGTTTGGTAGTCTTCAAGAAGAAATCTATGTCAAGCCACCCCCCAATCTCCTCACAGAGAAGGGAAAAGTCTGGAGACTTCATCGCGCTGTCTACGGTCTCAAACAAGCCGGTAGATGTTTCTATGAGAAGATTTCTTCGGTTTTGGAAGGTTTTGGTCTCAAACGCTCTCGAGCTGATCCCTGCGTTTTTTCGCACAGTGGAGCAGATGAGAAAATTACATTTTTGGCGATATGGGTCGATGATGTTCTGATTTTTACAAATGATTCGGTAATGGAAAAAACGGTAAAGAAAGGTCTGAAGGAGCATTTTGAAATGAAGGACCTCGGAGTTATTTCAAAGTTTCTTAACATGAACATCACCAGAAACCGAGCTGCTCATGCCCTATGGATTGACCAGAGCCACTACATCGCCTGCATTTTGGAGAAGTTTGGCATGTCAAAATGCAATCCAGTTTCTACTCCGCTGGAAGTAGACTTGAAGTACCTAGAGGTTGAAGAGGGGGCGAAACCATTTGATCTAAAGGTCCCATACCAAGAAGCGTTGGGTTGTCTTCTCTACTTGTCACAAGTTTCAAGGCCAGACATTTGTTATTCAGTGAATACTCTGTCAAGATTTAACCATTGCTATCAATCTCAACACTGGCAAGCGTTGAAAAGAGTTTTTCGCTACCTCAAAGGAACTGCCTCGCTGAAATTATCGTACAAGAAAACAGAGTCTAATCCCGAACTTGTCGCATTTTGTGATAGTGATTGGGGACATGTGCTCACTGAAAGACGATCAGTTTCCGGGTTGTGTGTGAAATACAATGGTTCATTGGTTTCGTGGTACTCTAAACGACAGCCTACTGTTGCACTCAGCACGGTAGATGCTGAATATATGTCTTTGGCATTTGGCATTCAGGAAGTTTTGTGGTTTAGATCACTTGTTAGCGAGCTTTTTCCTAATAATAAGCCACCAACTGTTACAATTTTTTGTGATAATACTGGTGCCATTAATACGAGCAAAAATGATGTCATTAGCAATAGAACGAAACACATTGACATAAGGTTTCATTTTATCAAAGATCATGTGCGCAAGAAAAATGTTTTAGTTAAGCATATTCCTTCAGTTCAGATGTTAGCTGATATATTTACAAAATCTTTGCCAGCTCAGTTACATAAGTCTTTTGTCGATCAAGTGTTCAATGCCTAATTTTTGATTATCTGATGTTTGTCTTTAAATGGCAGTTTTTTCTCTTGTGCCTATAGTGTTCGTTTGATGGGGGCGTGTTGGAATGTCAAACGACCACAGACTTTTTTATTTGTTCTGTTGTTACACCTGGTCGCCTTGTCCCCGCCAGTCGTCAATGTTATCAAGTTGAATACACAAGCTCTATTTTTCGTGATCCGATTTTATTCAGTTTATTTCTCCCTTTTAAATGGTTTTCCCAAGTGTATTCCACAATAGGTTAGTTATTCCCCCATTCCCGGGGGTGTAGTTTTCCCCCAACCAGCCTCCAACTGCCCCTTATAGCTGGCCCGAACCTCGCTAGTTAGTATTGTTAGCATCAAACCAAGTGCACATTTGCACATCCAAGATAATCCTACTATAGCTTGATCATCATATAGTTAACCAATCAATCAATAAGGTCTAAGTAGAAACTAATAGAAACAAAGAACCAACATACAATAGGTAAAACAACAAGGAATTCAGTTATAAATAATTGTTGGGTATATAGAACTTACCACTGCAAGGTAAGAGCATAAGTCGCATTACGCATTAGACTCTTCTAGCCTTGGAACACTTCACCTTGCCTCCCTTGGGCTACCCCCACTCCGACGTTGTACCCTTTCCCTACTTCTAGCTCGCATTTTGCGACAATTAGGTTGGATAAAGCTTCACCGGTTTCGGAAAAATTTCTTCCAACAGGAGGGTGAAAAAACCCAATACTTAATTCATCTACTGTCCAATTTGAACCTAGGTATCTCTGATGACAATAAACTCTAATCAACCAAAAAACCTTGGGAGGTCCTCCCACTGAGGAGCTCGTTTTGAAATGAGAAGGTTAAGCTAGAGGTTTCTTTAGTGTGAGGTTTCCAATCCCGACTGCTCTCGACCGCACTCCTCATAGTGGTCAGGTTTGGGTGGACCGTGGTCGAGTTGCTGGAACAGCGGTTCAACCGCCAAGTTTTGCAGATTGTCGTGCTGGAACAGTGGTTAGTCGTAATGCGCATGCGCCGGTCGCGTGTGGTCGACCGCGGTCGCCTTGCTGGAAAAAACCTTTTGAGTTGAGGAGAACTTCCTCACAGTCCCGCAAGAGTGCATTCGGAATGCCTCGGGGCAGTGCATCGAGACGCAAGTCCAAGAATAGAGCCCTGAGGCACTCCTGCGTGGATTGGAAGTTGAGAAGACGATTCAGAGTTTCAAGAGACATACTGCTTACAGTCAGACAGAAAAGATGCTACAAAGCGAGTGGCTGAAGAGCTATAACTGGATAATGAAACTAACTTGTTAATTAGAATTTGGTGATCAACCGAGCCGAAAGCATTTTTAAAATCAAGCAAGACAAGAAAACTACATTTTCCTCGTTCAATGCCCTCCCTGATCGCCTCCAAAACATTTACAAGTGCCGAGACACTACTGTGACCAGGCCCGAATCGGCGACAGAAGATTTTGATGTTCCAGGTGCTGTTGAATTTGAGAGCTAACGAGGATTTCGAGAATTTTTGATAGAAACGGTAAAATACCTATCGGACGATAGTTCCCAGCACATTTGGGTTATTGACTTTTGACAGTGGAATAACTTTGGCCCGTTTCCATAACTTATTAGGGAAAGCAGAAAAGGTCAAACAAGAGTAAGTAAGGTGGCAGAGAAACACATGGAAGCAAAAGAGTGAAAACTGGAGGGGTATGCCATCAACACCAACTGCTTTAGTTTTGATACTTGTATCGGCGCCAATCATACTTTCCAAAGTCAAGTGACTCAGGAGTTGGGCACTTGTGTTATGAAATGTTTAAAACAGTATACTACGCAGTGAGGTGCTTAATCCTGTACTTGGCAAAAGTATCCCCATGGCATTCTTTCTAATTTTCCCCCCGTACTTTAGGCCCTCCAAAAACATGTTGAATTGAAAAAGCTTTTAAAATGTTGAAATTTGAACAAATGTTCAACACATGTGGTATAGTAAGTACATTTATATCGTGCACTGCCAAGTCATCGATGAATGAGAACTGAAATTAAATAACAAGTAGATATTTCGTTCTATTTCAAACAGAATAAAATGAAAAGAAAAAACAAATGGGAAAAAGAAGCCATAATTAAAATAATGGAAGAATCGCTAGTAATAATTACTTACAAGGTATAATTATTATACCTTCCCTAGAAATAATGAGTTTACTATCTCAAATTTTGGTACTTTTCCTTAGGGGATTTGTTTAAATTTTTTCCCTGAAGTTGAACCCTTAGCTCTCTAAAACATGATAAAAATGAAAAAGCTTCTATAATAGTAAAATTTGAACAGAAAACACGTATGGTATATTAGACGTTGCGAAGTACAGGGTTAACTACTCAGAACTTTCAATCCCTTCAAATACCGGATGTCATACCAACATAATATTATTAGTAAACCCAGAACTGTGGTGGCGGTGTGACACCTTTAGTTGAATAAGTGAAGTTAAGAAAGTAGTTTCTCAATTGGACCGTGTTATAACACGTTATATAACACGGCATAAATGCAACGAATTTTGCCAAATTTGGTCGAATTTTGGTCAAATTGAGATAACTTCTGATTTCTCTTCTCTGGAGGTATCTTCATAACCTCCATTTGTTATTACTGGAAAATTTCAGCTCATGGCCCAAGAATTATCGACCATTTGTTATTGACATTTTCATGTCTTTGCTTTGGCACATGAACTGAAAAATCGTCACGAAAACTAAGCAAATCTTGCTCACGCGACCAATAAATAAAATAGACTCACTGTGTTTCGTAAAGAACAATCAACAACATTTTGCTTTGGCACATGAACTGAAAAATCGTCACGAAAACTTTGATGCTTGGGTTGAACTAACAACCTTACTTCACTACCTTGTTGTGTAGTGGTTGACATGAAATTGTCTCAAATTGGGATGGGTATCGTTAAAAAAGTATCGATATTTTGAAATATCGAGTATCGATACCCATCCCTAGTCCCAATGTGTTGCAGACTCGTATGCAAGCATTTCTGAAGCATTTCTTCATGCAATTTTCTTTCGAATAGAGCAACGTTTTCATAACAGTTTCATCACTCACATCCTTGTTTCGCAATAACCATTACTGGTTCTATACAAATAAAAAAAGTGCAGTAAAATAGCACTATGTAAATTGGAGTCAGCATTTTAGGAAAATATGCGTTTCCAAAAATCATCTTTTTTGAACTTGGATGGTTATTGCTTAACATGGTCGTTACACGGCTCAGTCTCTATTCTACTGTAGACGTAATGTGGTGTGAGCTGGTGATGATTCACGTTGGATATGTCCAACACGTTAGCCCTCTTCATCTAGACAGTGATGAGGTAGGTATGTACTTGCTGTAAATCTACGTGCATAAGGGGGTGCACGTATTGGGTCCTTCGCTCATATAATCATACCTAGCACAACTGTAATACTAGCAAACCTCAGTAAACTTACGCTGAGAGTGCAGCTGGTTTACCAAGTGTCATGTTGAACACGCTTATGTTGACATTCACGACCGCAATGAGAAAATGTTTCGCTGATAAATATTCAACAGGGGAATACCACGAGGAATTCCATGTTCAAGACGCTTCAACTTGATGTTTCGCACGCTCACACGAACATTTCGCGAATATTACTGAATTTACAAATAGACCAGGAAGCAGGAAGCAAGGGAAGAATAGGGCCCTTCGTTAGATTTCTAAATATAACGCGGGCACGATTGCAAACAGAACAAGAACTTGTTTTTGTAGACGCGGACGCGGAGCAGAGAGCATTCAGCAATCAGTTTTTAGTTGGGTTATTTGTCGTCTCTTTGCATGCCCTGTTGAGGGTTTCCTAGACACTGCAGAAGTAAGATAAGAGGAAACCCAGGTTACACCATTCAACGACACACTTCAACCATGGAATAAGTATTAAATTCCATGCTTCAATACAAGTACCTGCTTCTTGTTGGACAAATTTGGAGCATGGAATTTATCACAATTTCATGATGCTGGGTCCTGTTGCATCAAAAACCTAACTTATGACAACACAAGTGAAAAAACAGAAGTACAACAACAACAACAACCAAACAAACAAGCGTGTACACATGGACCGTGTGTATCGTTCTGTTTATTTCATTTGATGGTTCGATTCAAATGTTCCTACATAAATTTACGTAAATTACAATACGCTTAGGGAGGTGTGCTGTAAAATGCCATAATATTCAACATCATGTCTCAAAAGGTGCAGTGTGAACGTTGTGGAGGAGACGATTTCCGCCTGGAGAATGGCTTTTACTTTTGTTCGGAGTGTCAACTGCAAACCCAGGTAGGTAATTTATATTTCCCTAGTATCTGTGGAAACTTGGTTTCACAATCATAGAGAGCTCTCAAATAAACAGATAACAGACATCAACAGAATACTGTCAGGTCACGCTAACAATAATCTATATAAAAACCGCATGAGGCCTGCAACACATAGTCCTATATGCAATCAGTGTGACAGTAATGTAATACAAACTGTATCTCACACCTTGACGGAATGTAGCAAGCATCAAACAGTTATAACACGTGTCCTTGACGAATATACTCAGATCAATGAATATTTGACAGCAGCACTTGAGGATACGGACAAGCTGGTGAGGTTGCATGAGGCACTGATGGAGAGTGGTGCTCCATTGTAAACTACGGATCAGCCGAGAGTTACTGAGACATGCTTATTTGTGAGAGGGGAGTGAAGATATACGAAGGAACACATTTGAAGAAAGGAAGACGCGAGGAAGAAGAAACAGAGGCGGAACACATCAAACAAGCAAGTACTAAGAAAAGAAGACAGGTCAGTGACCACGCGGCTAGGCCACGGTCAGAGGAAGAGCAGACAGACAGACAGACTGCGGCAAATTCATTTGTCTGGGACGCGGAGGAGATTGCTTCCCCGCTTCTGTCTTTAAATATCCTTGGTTTGTCATTGCTGACGAGTGGGCTCAGCTGTGGTCGAGCGAGTTCCGGCATGTGTCCCTGGAGACGAGACTCGGACCGCTTGCGGGGCCGTGATTTTGAGGCTCCCCTCGGGAGCATATTTTCGGGTAAGCCGTTCGTTGTTCCTCGTCCCAAACCAGGGTGGTGAGGCAATGGGAAGCCATGAGCGAAATTATCAGAACAAATTCTGATCTTCCCTTAGGAAGATAGCTGATGACGTCCGCGACGCCAGGAATGGCAGTCGGAGGGAAATCCATCCTGAAATGGTTGTTTAACCTCCAACGCGGACCTTTCTGGAGAGGGTGGTCGCCCAGTAGGTCGATTCTGTAACTCGCTATTTGGTTGACGTTATGGCGTCGGATTCGGTATCCCTCCCGTGCAACGACAGGTCGATAACGACATTGGAATTCTCTAATCGGGCATAGCGAAGTTTGGTCGTTGCATTTCAAAATAACGACGTCGCTATGTGATCCGACAATATTCCGGTCTAGAGCGAGCGAAAGGTAGCAACGCGTGATTTTTAGCCAATGGGAAGACGGACTGATATCAGGTGATTGTTATCACGGGTAGTTGAAGATCACTGCAGTTTGCAAAATGTCGGATTCATTTTGCTTCCTCACTACCGAAGGTAGGGAAGCTTTGTATTCGTGAAAGAAGTGAAAAAAAAAATGTCCTCCAAAATCAAAATTTCCACTTGCTTTTTGCGTTTTAGAGCTTCCCGAACAATTTTGGTTCCGTGTCTGTCTGTCTGTCGGTCTGTCTGTGGTCAATCCTTGTCCCGGGCAAAACTATACTAACCTGTGGTTCGATTTTGATGAAATTTTCAGGGATTGTGCGGGTTAGGTCCTAGACGGTCCCCTATAAATTTCAGCACCTTCGGACCAATAGGAGCGAGTGCGCATGCGCAAACGTGAATTTCCTGGAACCTCGGTTTCTAATGAACCGATTTTGCTCAAATTTGGAGGTTAGTTAGGGACTAACTTCTAAGAGACACCCTATAAGTTTCAATCAGATTGGTCAAGCAATAGCCGCTGCGCATGCGCGAACTTTAAATTTATTGTTACAACCAAAACTCCGCAACTATTCAACCAATTTCGATGAAATTTTCAGGGATTGTGTGGGTTAGGTCCTAGACGGTGGACCGCTAATATTTTGGTATTCAATAACTCTTTGAATCATAATTTTTTCGCCAACTGATTCTATACGTCCATGTTACAATGAGTGAGGAAGCTATACTGCCCACCCAACTTGGCAGACGTTTTTTTTTTTGCCGTGTTGAATATACAAAGGAATGACGCGTAAAAACGGAATTTTTCTCGTGATTCGTACTTTCGTATCATGGAATAATGATAAATGGAAAGAATTCCTTTTCATAAATCGAATTCATCAGTCACATTGGTGTGAATTTCGTCCGTCCACGATGCTTCGAATAATCAACTGCCTGTCCATCTTACTACAAGGTAATGAATCGTCTTGTTATTTATTGTTTATACATTCTCACACATCCATACTTATTGGTACTTTCAACTACTTTGAGTGAGAAGACCATAGCTAACTGCCTAATTGTGTGGGGTATACATTATTGTTACAGATTCCGGGAAACAAGTACCTACCCGCTACTAACGAACATTTCGGAGTTCCCGATGTCTTTTCAGAACAAAATAGACATCTATTTTACTCTCACTGGTATAAAAACCTAATATCACTTCAAAATGTATGAATCGCTGTTTTAGTCTTTAAAGTTTCATGTACATTATAAGACTGAATGAACATAATATTATTGTATTCAATAAAACGTAAGATTCATGACGTAATTTATTTGTCTACCTTCACATTCATATTTCTTGAAGTAAATTTTATGTTACAATTATCATCAACCACGTCATATTTTCTCCTACCGTCGATGTCGATTACGGATGTAAACAATGGTAAATTCGTGGTAAATATTTTCTCAGGTGATAGGTAGCAGGTAAGTAAGTTGGTATAAAAAAGAGCATTATCAGCACAATTATTTTAGCCACAAATTATCAATTTTAGGGGTTTTCTTCATTTTAGGAAGTTTTTATGCTGACACATATTTTATAGAATAGTGAAAAATTCAACTAGGATCTACCTATTTTATAAGCTAGCTATTTTAATTTTATGTATTTACCTACCAATTTCCGAAAATGACAGTATAATTATTTTTATCATCATTCAATGTTGATATAAAAAATGCTGTTGATAGTTTGTCAAAAACTCAATTCCATTGAAAATACTCCCTTTACTATGATCATGAATTTCTATACGAATTAACAGCTAGAAATAATATAAATACTATGATTTTTGTTTAATAAAATTGTAGGAAAAAATCAAGTAACACAAATTAAAACGGCGAATAAACTGCTCATTATGACGGTCGGATATTATTTTTAAAATATTCACCATAAATTATGTACGAATGTATCAATTTTATTCTCAAAATGATTTGATTAACAAAACGAATAACCTACAATACGGAAATGCACACAGCAACTCGGAAACTGAAATATGACTTCGAATAGGTTAGGAATTAAAGAGCGTTTTAAGCTCCTTTTTCATAAAGACGGTTGTCGTAATCCATAGCGGGGGGTTTCGAGCCGTCGAGATGGTAACGACACTTTTCGGCCGAAATAGCGACGACTGAGCGACAGTTGTCGCTATTTCGCGTCTGCAGAATCGCGATCGTCGCTATTAATCGTTATTGTTATCATAACGACACTTCGTTGTCGCTATTATCCCATAACGAGTTAGAGAATCGACCTACAGGCGGGCTCAGAATTTGCTTCTCGATAGGCGTCTGGAAGTTAACCCCTTCCTGAAGGGGTTCCGCCAGGGCTAATAGATAAGTTGTTGCTGGTTAGTCTCAAACGCCATTGAAGGCGTTAAAACACGTAGCTAAGTGACATTTTATCCATTATGTAAAAATTTCATGTACAAAATTCCTTCAAATAATAAAATATAATTCAATATCACAGTTGCTAGGTAGGTTTTATAAAGGTAGTTTTATGCACTCACGCGAACAATCCCCACCCCTGCTAATGTAAGTATTAAGCTGGGTTCACACGAGCGCGGTCAACACGGTTGTGCAACGAGGCGGTTACGCGTTCGGGACGCGGCTGGTGTCTAGAGGTTCACATGGTCGCGGTTGCGCGACAGCTTTTCGACTTCTATTTTCCCGCGCTTCAGTTGAAATCCTATTATGTTTTGAATCCTTGCTGGTTTGAATCCTATCATTTTTATTTTCACATTGTGATTCAATTCAGCTCGTCCGAACTATATTAATCACTATAAAATCACCAATGTACCTCCTCATCAAGGGCGACGGGGGTACATCAAGTAGGTACATTTTTTCTGTACCTACGATGTTCCATTTCATTTTTAAATGCATCAAAGATAAACAGTATTTTACTGAATCGAGATAGTTAACGTTACCTACCAACTCCAAAAATCGGAATTCTGATAGCTTTATTTTATTTGTTATCATTATTATCAAAGTGAATTATGATGTAGAATATTTTGAAAAGCGTAATTTTTTATGATTTCGTTGTAGGTGCTAATTATGCAAAAAAATCTCGGAAATCACCTCATCAATTTGGTGGTTGAAATTCTCATCAATTTGAGTATCCATTACATAAATAAATCACAGATCATATTTATTAGATAGGTATACGTTATTACGATGCATTCATTACATTACGATGCATTCATCAAATGTCTACAAGAGACCAAAATAAACGAAAATTATAAAAATTAGTAAAGTAAAAAATAATTGTCGACCCCATCAAGCGTCCGGAAAAATCACAACACACCAGTTGATACCCGTGCTGGAAGAAGTGGTGATAAGTCGTGATAATAGAAAATGTAAACAAAGGGCGCGCAGTTATGCGTCGAATATCATAATTTTTGAAACGCGACAGTCCACTCCAAAAGTACTCAGGTGGCTGAGTCGCTACCAATCAAATGGCCGAATGGAATGACAATAATGAATACAACTCGCAATACATTTGTTTGCATTCGCAAAGTGAAAATATTCACTTCTACAATGGTCCGCCAAGATGATAACTCAAATAACAATACTACCAACCCTCTCCACCAGGAATGGAAGTCCCTTTTGGACTTTTAGATAATCATAGAAGAGAAAGATAGCAGTACTGGGTGCCCAAAAGCATGGAAGTGAGGAAAAAGAGGTTTGAAGTTGGTACTGTTCGCAGATAAAAAGAATGAGGGTTGGCCTATTTCCCAAAGGGTATACCTCCAGGGGCGTCAGGTGAGAATATTTGTCAGGCGAACAGCTTAGTCAGTCATAGAAGAATAAACAATAATGAAAAAAAGCAGCAAAATATTACACAAAGGTTTATTGTTCTGTAGATTAAGCGCCAGCAAATAACAGCTTTGCCATTTTCACCACCTGCCATGTTTTCGCTTCACAATCGAGTTTATTTAGATGAAATAAATGCTTCACATTCCATTAAAAGAAATAAAGAATAATTTCCTTATTAAGAAATTTGATTACTGGTTGCTAAGGAAGCAAAACCGAGTACGGCGAAATGTGGGTGGATGGATATGAAATATCCTTAATTAGTATCCATGGCTCATCTTCCTAGTTACTCTGCTTTCAAGGTCACAAAACAGTTCCTCGACTGTTTGCCTTGGCTGATACTGTAGTAGTGGGGGTATAGCAATACTAGACTCTGCGCTGACTACCCACCGATTGTGCAAAACAGTCCCACAAAATTCATTTCTTTGAACTGTTTGCCTTGCATCGCCGAACCCCACGCTAGTTCGCGTATCAACCATAATCGATCTACGTTACCGACCTATATAAGTTTCTGGTGTGTAGCGGGCTAGTTTTCAAGGCAAAATACGTATCTCTGCTTATTTCATACTCCTATTTCATCTAACTTCCTTCGTTAGATAGTTCCTTAATTTTATAAAATATTCCCAAAATTGGCTTTACAAAACTTGCAAAAATGGAAATATAGGAGCAACAATCATTTGATTCATTTTCGTATTTTTAGTAAGGCAAACAGTGTTTGCTATGTTTGCCTGGAGAAGACGCCATTGTATACCTCCTAACATAGACGACTACCTGTTCCAAAATCTTAGGTAGCCTGTCTAGTCAGGCTGGGGAAAGGGCCGAGCCCAGTAATCGTAATCCAGGGATCGAGCAACTCGAGTCGTAATAAGGTAGAGAGCGCCTCCACTCAGCCAATTGTTAGGAAGGATTATTTTTATATCGGATGTGAGTTCACTTGCCCTTCTGTTTACCCTTCAGTTGCCTTTAAAATTTGAAAGAAGCATCATCCTTTAGGTACTGGAAGCGAGATTTTATTTTTGAATGAATGAATGTACATTCACTTAATTGATAAGACTTTCCCAAGGGTAAAGAACCTGTTTCATTTTTTATTAGTGTTCTGTATTTATTTTGTTTTGCCTGTAATAAATTAATCCTTTCACTTCATCATCGGTCGGTAGCCAACAACCGTCGGTCTCATTTTCCTAGGCTTGAGAGGAAGGACGATGTTTTTGGGATTGTAATACACATGGACACCATACCAAACTATCCGCATTCTTTCAATCTGCAAACAGTACGTAGTAACTTCCAGTGTAACCCCTTCCAGAAGGGGTTTCGCCAGGGCTAATGTCAGTTCAACCCCTTCCAGAAGGGGTTTCCGCGTTGAAGGTGTTAATCTACTTACTTTACTTTTACTGTCTTTATATATCGGATGAAATATCCTCAAGTGCTTCCCATCGGCTCATGAAGCTGTAGGATGTGTCCACACTTCTCCCATGTGCCTCCATCTCTCGCTCTAACGAAATAAAAATGTTCCGTCTAGTCCCACCCTGAAAGTGATTCAGTGAGCAAGAGTCCAGCTCTTCCTTGTCTCTGGTACCTAGCGAGTGAATGAGGGAAATGAAAATATTTACCTCCACTATCTGAACATTTCCAATTAGGTTTACATGTGTTTCTCTGTGCAAACACTGGCGGTTTCTTCGTCTAAAAAAACTCTGTCTGTTTCAGGAAATTCAAGAGCAAGTTTTAGAAAAATTCTATGGAGGACATGGTACCGTTGCCTCTAAAGTAAAAAAAGACGATAAGAAGCAATCTCTTGATTCTTCTGGTAATTAATACTTTAAGAATATAAAAAGTACCTACCATCAGCTATTATACCTACCTATGTTTTTTTTCTTTAAGAGAATAGGTGTGTACTTAACTTTTCTCTGTTTAAGGTAAAACTGTTGTAAGTTCGGTGGAAATATTGAACTTCATATTAAAAGGAATCGTTGATGAACTAATAGCTCTGGGCGCTCCAAAAAAATTGAAAATCATCACTCTTCAGCTGTGGGCATCGTATCTTCGCAAAATTGAAATGGCGTTTACATCAACCACCGCCTCAAAGAAACCAAAGCTGACTTTATGGTCTAGAGAAGGGTCAGTAGTGAAGTTTAAATTAGCATTCTAGAGTATAGAAGTCGTCATACTCCAATCAGTATTGTGAAATTGAGGATATGAAAGAAAGTTGTATGTTGTACTCAAGGGCACCCTCAATTACGCTCGGTGTGCGCATGATTTTTTAGAAGATTTTTAATTGAAAGTAGACCTCGTCCTGAGAATGTTGACACCAACCGTTCTCTTTTTGAATGAGTAGTTTTTCTATGATTTTTCAAAGTTTTGAATTATTCTGACGTCACGCGCCCCTCCCACCCACTGTGACGTCATAATGATTCGAAACTTTTGTAATGGTGAATTTTCTGGCACAATGATGGCCGAAAGATTTGAACATTTTATAAAACCCACCACTACAATGCCTCTGCGCTTATGAGTAGAAGTATCCAAGTTCACTTACCGTGTTCGTTATGAGTAGCAGGGGTGAGTCGGTACGAGATGGCGCTGGTGACGTTGACTAGGTGTCCCTCTGGGATCACCGAAAAATGCTTTACCTTCGTCAATTTACTTTGGTAAGTATACTTCCTAATAACCTCTTTTATCTTTCGTTATTGTGTAATAATTTGTGTTGTTATTGTGAAATAACTTTTGTTTTCTGTTACAGGTTCTTCGGAGTTCTGCAAGACCAAGGTAAGTGATTTTTACTCTTTTATTACTTTAATGACTCTACGTTGACTCTGACTACTCTTCTGTAGGTAAGTATTTAATATTCGATTTTACTAAGCACCAGGAAATTGATCGGGTGAGTACACTTATGATAACTACAGTTTTACCACAAATAATATTCGTCTTTAATCTTGGAATAAGATACCAATAAATGTTTAATGAAAAGAAACATTGACTAGGGACTAAGATACCCTTCTTAAACAGGTAATTATAATCAAGAATAGTGAGGGTCCAGAAGGGACTTAACCTCCATACTGGCGACCACGTGGTGGTTCAAAACGTTATGAAACGTTGGTAAAGGAAAAGTCCTATGGACAAAATACTAAAAAGGAAAAATTTACCTAGGAGGAACACAACAAAATGTATACAATATTGACTTTAAGGTTACCGGTATGAGTTTTGATAAGAGAGAATCCGTTGGGCGTGGTCCAGGGAATACGTAGGTCGCAGCTTAGTTGCCTTGAAGTCTCTAGGAGGGCGAAACATTTACCAGTGTCTCTTTGGGATCAACAGCTGTTGCAAAATGTTCGGAAAGTTCAAGGTGGGCTCTAATACAACAATTTTCACTGACTTCACTGACTTGTACTACTTCACACAGACATTATGGAACACGGTTTCCTTTCTCTCTCACACGGCTTCAGGGTGGGCTCTAAGCAAAAGGTTTTGTGGGTGGTGAGTGGCTCGATCAAGACACGACTGAGGCTCCAACATGGCGTAGCACCAGCCGTGCCCTCCCCCACGTGACCTCCCCACTCCATCACTTTGCAGCGCCGGTCGGTCCGGTGCTGCCGCCTGGTGGCTCGCCTGCATTCTCCACTTCCACGCGTTCAATTTCGCATGGAAGGCTTCGCTTCAGCTTCAACTTCGGGATGGGTGGAGGCGGCAGTTCCTGTGACAGCCCGTCACACTTTGACAAATCAGAAAAAGGTCCCCTCACGCTAGAAGGTCGCGGTTGGTGTCAAAATTCTCAGAATAAGGTCTAGTTAATATAAAAAATAGCAGTAAACAGTTTCTATTATGCTCCTGCTATAATTTATCTCAAGTCTTTGCTCTTATGGTTCTAGAGACGTGGCTCGCTTTTACAAGATCCGGAAACGAATGTCATTTAGATATTACTCTAGTCTTGGGAGAAGGAGTAAGAATAAAGGGTCGTCAGGGAAAGCTACTTCCATCGCATCTTCAGAATTTGATAGTGCATTAGGGAGAAGGAGAAGACTGAACGCCAAAAGGGTAAGTACAATTCATCTTCCTTCATCAATGTGTAACTTTGGTTCACAAATACCCGCTTCTTCTAGCGTGAGAGTTCATCAACAGTGAAATTGTCAAAGTTGGTAAACATTGAATTATAAAAGAAACAAAAGCTGGAATTTAAAAGTAATGAAAGTCTCTCCAATGTTCAATAGATCCCCAAGAGTAAGACTGTAGGAGTAAGAAAGTAGGTGCTGGTAGCGCAAAAAAGTAGTGGCCGGGTGATTGAAAGGTTCAATTGGTGGTGTGGTGGTGGGGGGGGGGGGTATGCCTACCTAGTTTTTGATCTGATTTGAAGAATTCTTGTGTATATGATAAAGCAGGCCACTACAGTACTCAACTGTTCTTCAATTATTAATTTCAGGCTTCTCTGGCTAGGGCTGAATACGAAGAATCGTGTACATCCATGAACCTATCTTCTCAAGCGCCATCTCTTCATTCCTTTGATGTCTCCTCGCAGTCAGACATTGGTGAAAAGTATGTACCATATAGAATATTTATGTACCCATCCATTTCAAAGCTTCCAGGCCAATTGAGAATGACGTCAATGGACCCGAATGCTTTCGATACTTCAATACGCTTTCTTCTGTTTCATTGAGCAGTTTCCAAAATCATAGAAGAGAAAAAAGTCTGCTAAGTGAGTATGGCACATAGCTTCCTCGTATCCATAACCCGATCATATAGATGATCCGATGCATAGTAGTTAATCTCAAAACACCAATCTCTAAGTACCTTTCACTAAACTCATAGGAGACCATCTACGCGCTAATCTGGACAATCCTAGAAAATTCCATCAAATTCGGATGAAAAATGTAAGTGTTATAGCTGTTACAAGGATTTTAGGTTTGCGCATGCGCAGATGCTTCTGTAAATTTTAAGGCCTTGATTTTCTTTGAGGACCATCTACAACCTAATCCGCGTAATCCCTGAAAATGTCATCGGAATCGGGTAGAAATTGTGGAAGTTATGGCTGTTACAAGGAATTCACGTTTGCGCATGCGCAGATGCTTCTGTCAATTTTAAGGCCTTGATTTTCATTGGGGACCATCTACAACCTAATCCGCGTAATCCCTGAAAATGTCATCGAAATCGGGTAGAAAATGTGGAAGTTATGACCTTTACAAGGAATTCACGTTTCCGCATGCGCAGTGGCTACTATCAGTCCGAAGTTGGTGATTTTCGTAGGGGACCATCAAAATACTAATCTGTAACATCCCAGAAAATGTCATTGAAATCGGATAGAAAATGTAGAAGTTATGGCCGTTACAAGGAATTCACGTTTGCGCATGCGCAGTCGCTTTTATCAGTCCGGGGATGATGATTTTCATAGGGGACCGTCTACACACCAACCCGCACAATCCCTGAAAATTTCATAGAAATCGGGCAATTACTTCTTATAGTTATGCCCGTTACAAGGAATTCATGACAGACAGACAGACACGGAACCAAAATTGTTCAGGAAAATTTTGATTTTGGAGAACTTTTTTTTTCATCCTTGAAAAGTGAAAACAAAGCTTCCGCTACCTTGGTAGACTCGGAAGCAACAATTGAGTCTGATTCGTCAGTCAGTTCCACACCTCCTTAGAAGCTTGTAAAGCTACCCTGATTGATTGTTCATTATAATGAATCAATCGATGAAAAAAACATTCACACAACATTAAGTTATTGCCTAATTGGTATTAATTAAACATTCCCTTCATCACCTCAACTTTTGAATGCATGCCTTAGGGGTGCATCAGTCCAGGTATTTCCTTGGAACAGTTCCAACAGTTACAGTGACAAAGATGTAACTGTTCCAAATTACTGGTACAGTTCCATTAATGGTACAGCCTACCACGGGTGGTCAAATCTCACTCTCATGGCATGGAAGAAGATGGCAGTCACATCCCTTGCAAAAGGGAAAATTACAACAAGTGTTACAAAGGAGACAATAAATTATTAATAATGGTGATTCATTTGAAGGAAAGAATAATTTTTCGTTGCAGTTTGAGAACATAACATGAGAACAACAATACTGGAGACAACATCCATACTAACCATTCTAGAAGAGGGGGTCTGGATAGCCGTGATCGTTTGCCAGCGTGTTTTCTAGGTCTGAGACACAAACCCAGTGGTAAGATGGTTAGTTCAAATCTCAGTCGCTGGGCATGGTTTCATTCGTTTGTGGCTCGCCACCCTCCTTGTCCCCCCCAACCCAGGGCGGTGAGGCAATGGGAAGCCATGAGCAAAATCATCCGAACCAATTCTCATCTTCCCTTCGGAAGACAGCTGATGACATCCGCTATGCCAGGAATGGCAGTCGGACGAAAATTCAACCTGAAATGATTGTTTATTTTACTTTTTTTTTACTTATCAGTCCAGAAGATCCCATTTCAGTCCAAGGCCATTCCAAGATACGATATCTTATTGGTCCATGGAATTGGCATGGGCGCTTCCCAGTACATGGAACTGAACCAGTAAGGGCTGAGTTTTTGTCGCTGCATGGAACTGTTACAAGTTGATACTCGGTTCCAAAGTCCCGGTACAGCTGTACTGACACACCTCTAGCATGTCTACTTATTACTGGTAGGTCCCTACATTCTTTCATGATTGTTCTCTATTTCGTCACATGAATTCACTTTGTAGGATGGATTACTCGAAAAAAGGCAAGAAAGAAGCAAAAGAATTGGCAGAACAAATCAGTAAACACCAAGGGGACAAAATGACTCTCCTCAGGAAGATTAACCGGAAACATAAACATGGAATGGACAATCCCCGAATTCAACATTTGTTTGTTATTGTGAGGATTGCTCTTATATTGTCTGGCTCGGACATACATGTTGGTGATCTATTCAGGTGAGAAATGGGAACCCACTTGAAATGCTTAACCTCTCATTGTACTGTATTATGCATTCCCTGAGGATTGGTTGTTAAGATGGGGAGTATCCAGTGTCACAACTCCTTGTAGAGATTGGTCATTCCTGGTTTTTTCCGTCACCGTTACAAATGTTCCAGTGACATATGTGTAGCGGTTACAATTAAGTACCCTATCCTACGATGAGTGTAGTGGAACATAATTATAGTCTGTTAGGAGAAGCAGTCCCAAACCAGTCCAGAACCAAACTGGAACTGAAAAAGGGAGGGGATAGAGGCGCCAGGGCTCCTCTGAATCCCTCCAAACCGTTCAGGACTGCTTCTCTGAACGAGCCTATAATCTACAATAATGGTGCATCTTCGGCTGCAGCTTCCCTAAGACAGTGTCCAATATCAGCTCCATTTCCAACCTTATCACATATTGGCGAGAGAAACAGTTGGTATTGGAACAGTGAAGCCATGAAGCTCCTGCTGTATTCTGAACTCATTATAAGAGTGTAGACAGCCAATGAAAGCACATTGGCTTTTTCTCTGTCTTCTAACAATGAGGAATTTCACCGAATTCTGTTTGCATTTTTCCTGAATAGTTAATGGTGAGGGATAGATGAAAATCGGACTTATTTCGGAAAATAAGTCTCTTGTTTTTTTTGGGAGACAGTCAAAATTTTTGATTTCAAAACTAACCGGGAAAACGGGCGTGAAGCGGGAACGCTCGCTGATTGGGCTGTTCGGATCGCCGTCTCCTCCCAGTGTTGCCCATTGGGACGACGAAATCGTGCTTTCTTAGAGGAAAGTTATCAAACAAAAACAGGGTAAACCTAATTTTCCCCATCTTACTTTTTCTATTTTTTTCTTCAGTTTTTCGATTTCGAACTTTACTGTTTCGTGAAATTTTGCATCTGGGGACTATAGATTTCTCGATCTCAATGCTTCAAGCGGTCATAAATGAACTATTCCAGGATGACGTCATTTTCCCGGTTTTTTTAAACATTCGTATTTTCTACACTGTTTTGTTTATTCGTAAATTAGGAAGTTCGGGCTGAAAGTTTGCCTTAGGAGGTTTTTCGAGGTGCTGAATCCGATTTTGGGGTCAAGAATACAAAATTCCGACATGGTGAAATTCCTCATTTGTGTGTTGGGCAAAAACGAGGGCCCCCATGGTGTCCTAAAATAAAAACTACTATACAGAAATACCACCTGATTTTGCCTGCCATCACATCCAACTAATTACACGAAGCCTAGAAGAGGTTGCTGTCTTACGACATAATCAGCGTTGAGAGTTTTAACAGTGAAGAGATTTATTCCCAGTACTTACCTGAACATCAACAACTCCTAATTTTCAGATGGATTGAAGAAGGCTACTTCTCTATCGTCAGTGGGATGAAATTCATCCCTCCGGAAATAACATTGACTTCCGATCAAGTTATTATGTTGTCAAAAGCTAAACAAACACAAAATGCTCAAAAACTCTTTGATCGTACCAAAGAAATGGTGGATTTTCTTGGAGTGACGAACGTCGGACTTCCCCCTTGGAAAATAGTCAGTAACCTCGTTAAACGGTATTGCAGAATCCTCAATCTTCCTGGTAAACGTTTTGCTTCAGGCAAACTTACTATGCATGTATCTACTTTGTTAAATTTGTGGGTCATTTTTGATTGTTCAATTGTTTATAATTTATAGTTTTGAGCATACGTGAAGTACCCAAGTGCTTAAGCTGGGTACACGTAGTACGAGGCAGCGCACGAGGCAAACGGGGCGAGGCGCGGCAAAAATTCTGTCCTGTACGTTGCTTTTTTTAGTCTTGAGGCAACGAACGGAGCCACAGCACGAGGCAGCGATCCATTCCCTACGTTCCATTCGGTAATTCAGAAAAGCGCATAAAATGCAGTGAAAAAAGCATAGTAAAAATTTGCCATTTTATCTGAATGGGCAAGATGATATTACTGAATCCATCTCATAGGCCAGAAAAATTTAGCTTTCAACAAAGTTCTTTTGCCAATGAATATTTTTTCTAAAATTTGCTTCTTGAATCGTTCGACATCAGCACTACACTGATCACCCGCCAGGCATCCTACATGAGAATCAAATGAGGAATTTCACCATGACGGAAAAACCCCAAAATCGGATTCAGCACCTCGAAAAACCTCCTAAGGCAAACTTTCAGCCCGAACTTCCTAATTTACGAATAAACAAAACAGTGTAGAAAATACGAATGTTTAAAAAAAACGGGAAAATGACGTCATCCTGGAATAGTTCATTTATGGCTGCTTGAAGCGCTGAGATCGAGAAATCTATAGTCCCCAGATGCAAAATTTCACGAAACAGTAAAGTTCGAAATCGAAAAACTGAATAAAAAAAATAGAAAAAGCAAGATGGGGAAAATTAGGTTTCCCCTGTTTTTGTTTGATAACTTTCCTCTTAGAAAACACGATTTCTTCGTCCCAATGGGCAACACTGGGAGGAGACGGCGATCCGAACAGCCCAATCAGCGAGCGTTCCCGCTTCACGTCCGTTGTCCTGGATAGTTTTGAAATCAAAAATTTTGATTGTCTCCCAAAAATAACAGGAGACTTATTTTCCGAAATCAGCCCGATTTTCATCCATCCCACACCATTAACTATTCAGGAAAAATGCAAACAGAATTCGGTGAAATTCCTCATTGTGGTAATTTTTGCTTTTCGAACTCTTTCACGAGCGAAATTGACGTGTTGTTGTCCCAATTCCTACTGTTATGTCGGCGTGTCGGAGCGTGAAGGCGATCGGCTTCCTTCTGCTTGTCGATTTGATTGGTTCCTACTCAACGAAGACAAAGGACGGGACAACACTCGATGCCCGGCGCGGGTAACCGCAGACCGTGTGCAGGAGTGTTAAGATCGCCAGCTCGGATACATTCCTAGGCGCGATTGCTCGCCGACCCGGGGGATGCACCACATTTACCTATACCTAGTTGGGGGCAGACGACGACTAGGGTAAATGGGAGCAGAAGCCGGCGCGATGAGCTTTATCGCATACCGAGACCCGTCGATGAACTGTGGGTTTCAGAGAAGAGGCGAGGTAGATCGAGAAATAACCAAGTCGAGTTTTCGAAGACGAATGCATAAAGGGGAAGCCCTGAGTCCTCCTTTTATATGGACTTGACAAGGTAAGAGGAGGGTGGAAAAAGGTGACGTCAACTGATGTCACTGTTCCCCGTACCTCACCTTACCTACCGTGCATGGTGAGTCACTCAGGGTTTCCCTCGACCTTTATTGGAGAACTACATAGTTGAAAGTATGAGTCATTACATAGGTCCCCCAGTTCGTACAATAAAGATAAAATATTACAATATTACGACAAGAATCGTTAAGGACAATATATGAAAAATATTATGACAAGAATCGTTAAGGAACAGTATAGCATCTTGGTAGATATAATTCATTCGAATGTGTTAATGAACAATGAAAATATAAATTTGAATAATATCGAGAGAATACGAGAAGTCTTGAACTGATGCGAAGACGCGGAGGCTCGAGAGTTCGTTGAATTGTATGGAGAGAACCAGCGCGCCGAAGGTCGGGGCGCCACGCCGTCTGTGAGCGTAGCGTGCAGCCCAGCGGGGCCGTGTCGGTAGGCTCCGACGCATCCTCCGTTTGGAGAATGTAAGTTCAATCAGTGAAAATTGCCCGGACCGAAGTTTGAGGAGTCTCGCTCGGGCTTGACGCCCTTTACGACGGCGAGGCTTCGGCCCGGGTCTTTGAGGAATGGAATGAGGAGAAACGGAAGGTTTGGAATTAATAATATTGTCGATCGTTTTGTCGACGAGCGATTTGAAATTGTCGATTTCGTTCATGTTATTGTTGTGCGGGATATATTTCTCGTATTCATTGGAATTCTTCGCGTTGTAAAATTCGATGATCGTTCTGGCACGTGGTTTGAAGGTCGGACGCTCGATTTTATTTACTGTCCAGGCCCCATCGCCGTTGTTAGGTCGGGCCGTAGAAGTCGTTGAAGAGTTCATCATCGTTGCAACCGAAAGTTGATTGTGCCTTCGTTTGATGAGAACCCGCCGATGTTGCGGGTTATTTCCTCCTGGTGACGTCAGCATAGGATCGACGGAACATTGTAGGGGTTGATTGGCGGAGAGAGAATGGTCCGGCCTGGGTGGTTTCCGTGAATGCGGCTGGAGCGGAATCGGCAATGATTGATTGCGCCGCAGGGTTGGCGTCTGGTGCTGGCGGGTTGGCTGCTTTTTTGGCTGCTGGTTTCGATGCTTGGGACCGGCTGGGCGGAATATTTCCGCGAGTTCGTCTTGTGTGAACAAGAGGTTCATGGTTTTCCGCGGGCTCCACTGTGGTTTTGAGGAGATCCGTGTCGGACAAGTAGCAGGCGTCGAATGATTCGAGTAGGCTTGTGTCCGGAGGTACCTCAGGTAAATCCGTCCCTGTTGTGGTGGGGGAAATACCGAAAGCCGGCCGACACCTACTGAGAGAAACGGTTACCTGTGAGCCGTCAATAAGCAGCGTAGCCGTTCGTTCTCCTTTGTTAACCACTTCGTAGGGGCCGGAGTAGAGGGGGTTCAAGCCTTTCCGAAGCCCTTCTTCTCGCAAAAACATCTTTTTTGCGTTTTGGAATGTATCGGGGAAAACCCGTGGGCGTTTGTCCGTTGAGGGTTTTGCGGGCGGTCGGTGATATTCCGTCGGTTGAGGCGGAAATAGGTCAGCCGGGAGGCGGAGGGGCGCACGAAAAGTACGTTCGGCGGCGCTGTAACCGTCCGAATACCGAATGGTAGTGCGGAGCCCTAATAAAATGGTCGGAAGATCCTTAGACCATGATGGCGAAGAAGTAGCAGTACGTAGGGCGTTTTTTAAATCCCTATGCCATCGTTCGATTTTTCCATTCGATTCAGGATGGTAGGCCGTTGTGCGATTGCGTTTGATGCCGAATTTTTTTAGGAATTCGGAGAATTCTGCACTTTCAAATTGCCTGCCTTGATCGGTAATAATCGTTAAAGGACAACCGAATCGCGCTATCCAATTGTTAAGGATGCTGTCAGTGACCGCCTTCGTCGTTATCGTTCGTAATGGGATACATTCCGGCCAGCTGGTATGTCTGTCGATAAGGGTTAATAGATATTTATAACCCTGCGAATCCGGAAGAGGCCCCACGAGATCAACGTTTAATTCCTCGAAGGGGAGCGAATCGTCAAATTCCGCTGGGCGAATTTGAGGGTGGCGGAATTCTTTGAATTTCGAACATTTGGCGCATGCCTGTACATATTCCCGTATTTCCGTGTTCATTCGAGGCCAAAAAAGTTTCGCGCGAATTAGGTCTCGTGTTGCGCGTATTCCTGGATGACTAAATGAATGATAGTGTTCAATTAATTTGCGGCGAAGTCGTTTAGGAACAAACGGGCGAGGCATGTCCGATGTCGTATCACACCACAGAGAGAGGTCGAGCGCAGGTACCTGGGTTTCTTCGAGACGCCCGGTCGAAATAAGGTTGCGGAACTCGGGTGATTCATCGGTCTGTTGATTTAGGTAAATATCTTTTCCGGACGGAAAAGTCGTAAGCTCGTGAAGTTCGAGCGAAGGCCGAGATAATGTGTCAGCGACTACGTTGGAGGTGCCCGGCGTATATCGGATATCAGTCGTGAATTGGCTGATAAACTCCATTTGCCGAATACGACGAGGCGAGGCCGTTTTCCGGTCTTGATGGAGCGAAGTGGTGAGCGGTTTGTGGTCAGTCACAATATGAAAAGTACGTCCCTCTACGAAGTCTCTGAAATGCTTTACACTTTCGTAAATAGCCAGAAGCTCCTTATCGAAAGTGGAGTACTTCTGTTGAGCTGTTGATAAAGTTTTAGAGAAAAATCCGAGGGGTGACGTCTCGTTGTTGACCTCTTGTTGTAACACCGCGCCAATTCCGACGTCCGAGGCATCCGTAGTAATGGAGAGTCGACCTTTCGGAGAAGGATGAGCCAGCGTAGTTGCATTTTGCAAATCGTTTTTGCATTTATTGAATGCGGATTTCATTTCTTCCGTCCATTCAATCGTGCGACGGTCCTTCTTTTTGGAAGGCTGTGGGATCGCATTTATTAACGGCTGTTGGTGTATAGCCGCGTTCGGAATGTGTCGTCTGTAAAAATTTAACATCCCCAGAAACCTGCGTAGGTCGGTGACAGTAGTCGGAAGAGGGAATGTCGTGAGATTGTCTACCTTCTTAGGTACCGGTCGAATCCCATTTTCGTTTACAATATGACCGAGACAGGTCACTTCATTTTTCGCAAGGACGCATTTTTCCTTGTTTACAGTGAGACCCTCAGCAGCGAAAACGTCGAGGACCGCTTGTACATGGCGTTCATGTTCCTTGATGTTTCGGGACGCGATTAAAACGTCATCTAAGAAACAAAAGACAAAGTCGAAGTCTCTAAGGATTTGGTCCATATATCGCTGCCATGACTGTGCAGCGTTTTTCAATCCGAAATTCATTTTGCGGTATTCGTATAACCCAAAGGGCGTTATGATTGCTGTTTTCGGAACGTCTTGAGGATTCACGTCGATGTGATGAAACGCACGCGATATGTCGAGCGTGGAGAAAACCGTACATCCGTGGAGGTGAGACGAAAAATCTCGAAGATGCGGAACGGCGTATTGGTCTCCGACAGTGCGTTCGTTCAGTCGTCGATAATCACCGCAAAAACGCCAAGTACCATTAGGTTTAGGTACCGCGTGAAGTGGACTCGCCCAAGGTGATTTCGAAGGTTGAATTATTCCGTCGTTGATGAGTTGCTTGAAATGTTCTTTCGTTTGACGGAGTTGCTCGGGGTGAAGACGTCTACTTTTCGCTGTGACAGGTGGACCTTTCGTTTCGATGAAATGCTTGACCGTGGAGAGATGCGACGAGGATCGAGGCTCCGGTCGATATTTAGCGAGCATGTTGATGAAGGTCGGCGGAGTAGGTTCGGTAGTGACGCCGGAATTGACCGTGTTGACGTACCCTCGTATAGGTTTTTGCGAATTAGGGTTGAATAAAGATCGATTTTTTAGGTCAACGTGTAAGCCAAAATATCCGAGAAAATCAGCTCCGATAATGGGTCGTTTTACGTCCGCAACTACAAAAGTCCATTCGTATATGTCGTTTTGTAGATAAACCTTCGTTGTAAAATTACCATAAGTCGTTATGGCGGTGCCATTCGCGGCGAAAAGTAGGTAGTCGGACGTTTTGTTCTTCCGATGAACTAAAGAGTTCGGAAGAATTGAGATGCTAGCCCCCGTATCGATCAAAAAAGGTATATTGTTTTTATGACATTTGACGAATAGTCGGTTGGAAATGTCTTGAAAAGGGGCGCCCGCCTTGTAAACAGGCGGGCCCGCTAGTTTTCCTGCCATCGTACCTTTTTGAATGAACAAGGCTGTCGACATTTAGTCGCCTTGTCGCGGTATTTAAAATGGTACCAGCACATACCTTTTTGTTGAGCCGGAGATTGCGGACGAGGTTGTTGGTACTGTCGTGCGGGGCTATTTCGTCTCGGAGGTCGCTTCGTAGCTACCGCCTCAGTATTACAGTCCGGTTCGATTTGATGAACCGCTGCGGCGCTACGTATTTCGTGCGTAGCATCTGCGATCGGCGCGAGGAATTCTGGAGTTTTGTCCATCCACGGAGCAATAGACATTTGGACCGCGACGGGTAGCGCCTTGATCCAAAATGCTTTTAGGATGTCGTTAGGCGTGAGGTCCCCCAGATGATGGCGCATTTGGCGTAAAAGCTGGGAAGGCTTGAGGTCCCCCAGTGGCCGATGCTCGGAGAGTGCCGTGATCCTCGCATGCCGAGACGGCTCGAAGATTTCGATGAGCCGTTGTTTGAGGTCGTCGTATGGTGTCACAAGCTGGGCTTGTGTTAAGTCCGCCGCTTGAACTGCCACATCGTAGGGCAGTAGAGGGATGGTCCGGGTGAAGCGAGCGCGCTGCGTGTTTACATGCGCGCCGGTGAAAGCCGCGTCGAGCTGTATAAACCACAGCCGGGGATCCTCTCGGTAGAACGGCGGAAGCGTGAGCGGGATTGAGACCTTCGTGGCCTCGGCGAAGTCCGGTGCGGGCGGCGGTAGCGGTGGGTCCATAATCCTCGAGTTTTCTTCGTGTTGAATAGCAAACCAAAAACGTGCGGGGTCACCAATGTTATGTCGGCGTGTCGGAGCGTGAAGGCGATCGGCTTCCTTCTGCTTGTCGATTTGATTGGTTCCTACTCAACGAAGACAAAGGACGGGACAACACTCGATGCCCGGCGCGGGTAACCGCAGACCGTGTGCAGGAGTGTTAAGATCGCCAGCTCGGATACATTCCTAGGCGCGATTGCTCGCCGACCCGGGGGATGCACCACATTTACCTATACCTAGTTGGGGGCAGACGACGACTAGGGTAAATGGGAGCAGAAGCCGGCGCGATGAGCTTTATCGCATACCGAGACCCGTCGATGAACTGTGGGTTTCAGAGAAGAGGCGAGGTAGATCGAGAAATAACCAAGTCGAGTTTTCGAAGACGAATGCATAAAGGGGAAGCCCTGAGTCCTCCTTTTATATGGACTTGACAAGGTAAGAGGAGGGTGGAAAAAGGTGACGTCAACTGATGTCACTGTTCCCCGTACCTCACCTTACCTACCGTGCATGGTGAGTCACTCAGGGTTTCCCTCGACCTTTATTGGAGAACTACATAGTTGAAAGTATGAGTCATTACACCTACCTAATTAGTACCCACTGTGCAACAAACCCAATTCGAACCCTACAGAGGGAGTTAGAGAAGTGAAACAATCCCCGAGGCACGCATTTTTCCTCGCTACCCCATCCACACCAATATGGCGAACTTGCGCCCATTCGCCGAATTTTCTCTCCCGTCCATCTGAGATGGATCGGCCACCGCATGCCTCGGGCTGTTTGGCGTACGGGCTGAGGCAGTTTGCCTCGCCTCGGAACCCCGTTCACATCCGCACGCTTGCCACTCATCGGTCTGCCTCATGTGCTGCCTCGTACTGGTGTGTTCGCAGCTTTACAGTATGTACCGTCCTAATCAAGGAAAATGTTGTTTCCCCTACAGATAACGTGTTTACTGGAATTAATGCGCTTTTGAAATTGAAACCCACAAAATTGTGGTTGGATTCCCGTCTTTCCAACTTTGAGGGAAGAGCCATGGCATTAATAATACTCTCATTGAAGATTCTGATTGGCCTAGATGATGTTACAGAGCACAACTATGTCCCAAGGTATTTGGAGAAAAAAAACTTTCATTTATTTTTTGGTTTGGAGTTTTCCTTTTGTTTATTTTCTCTTATAAGAACGAATTATTTAAAAAAAAAAATATTTGATTCTAATTTTCAGAAAAGGTGTAGAAGGTATTAAATGGGCAGATTGGTGCCGTCAATATGAAGCCAGAGTTGCGAAAAAGGCTATTCATCATTATCCAACGTTGATACGACAGTATCCAAATAGTTACCTCGGCCGAAATCAATCTTTCCTTTCTCACTGGGATCCAGCAACGAACCATCTAGCAAAGACGAATAATCGGTCGAAAAGTTAGTGTGTGTCTTCAGATTTCCTTAGATTCAATTAATGACAAAGATCTCCGTGGCTATCGGGGGACGCCAAATGTTCTCGTTTGCCTTCACCCATAATAAATAATAAATGGCCGTAAAATGGCCTACATGGATGCTATACATAGTATGTATAGCATCCATGTAGGCCATTTTACGTGAAAGCCTTTCATTCAATTCTGTGTGATTCTCAGTTTTGTTTTGTAAGAGGGGAAAATTGCTTTATACGCATCTGAGAAGTAATGACTGAGGTGGTGTTGGGCTCTCCTGGCTGTTTGAACCATCCAGTACAGTTCTACCAACTTAAACCCTGAAACCTCTTTTCTCCATTTGTCTACCCCAGAACTCCTTGTGAAGTATTACTTTGGGGTGATATATTTCTTGTAAATTTATTACTTTCTTCGAGCCCTTAACCCTAATTGGACCATGGTGTCTCTAGTGTCACCAAAAAACATTTCTGGAAAAGTGCCATCTCCCAAAGTGCCATCGGAGAAACCAAAATCAAATTAAAATTTTAAATTTGATTTGACAGCAGAATTTCTTGTGGGCTTTTGATAGTCTCAAAATAGAGTTATGACTAAAATTACCTAAGAAATCGATGAAAAAAATTGTCAACATAACATCACTTTTTTACTTATAATAACTTTCCAAAAAAAAAGTAGTTCGGAAAAAAAAAGAAAAAAAGTTCTGGCGAGACCTTGGGACAAATGTGGAATTTCTGAGGTGGACTTGTGACACCATAGTCCAATGAGGAATTTAACCGAATTCTGTTTGCATTTTTCCTGAATAGTTAATGGTGTGGGATAGATGAAAATCGGGCTGATTTCTGAAAATAAATCTCCTGTTATTTTTGGGAGACAATCAAAATTTTTGATTTCAAAACTAACCGGGAAAACGGACGTGAAGTGGGAACGCTCGCTGATTGGGCTGTTTGGATCGCCGTCTCCTCCCAGTGTTGCCCATTGGGACGACGAAATTGTGTTTTCTAAGAGAAAAGTTATCAAACAAAAACAGGGGAAACCTAATTTTCCCCATCTTGCTTTTTCTATTTTTATCTTCAGTTTTTCGATTTCGAACTTTACTGTTTCGTGAAATTTTGCATCTGGGGACTATAGATTTCTCGATCTCAGCGCTTCAAGCGGCCATAAATGAACTATTCCAGGATGACGTCATTAGAGAGTTCCTAGTGGTTTTTGATACGGCTTGACGTATTACACACACACTCTCAACATGGAAGATATACTTCTTCCATGCTCTCAATCCGGCGCCGAATTGTGATAAGAACACGCCGTATCCGATACGGCGCCGTATTGTTACGGTCGAATACGTCACTAGGAGGCAATCCGTCGCGCCGTATTGAAAACATGGCAGACGATCCGGTTCTGGCGCGCCGGATCGATCCTACTAGGAACTCTCTATTTTCCCGTTTTTTTAAACATTCGAATTTCTACACTGTTTTGTTTATTCGTAAATTAGGAAGTTCGGGCTGAAAGTTTGCCTTAGGAGGTTTTTTGAGGTGCTAAATCCGATTTTGGGGTCAAAAATAGGAAATTCCGACATGGTGAAATTCCTCATTAGGGTTAAGGAGGTAATAAATTTACAGAAAGCTCGCCATAGGAGGAGTGTATTCCAGTTAACCCCAATCAGTTGACTTTTGTCAGTAGAAGCCACGTTTCCCTACATTTTCATTCATGATAAGAAGTACTGATGGTCTTATTCTCAATTTATTTACGTACAAACTCAACAACAACGACAACAGTAACAACATAAACAAAACAAGCAACCATAACGTAGATGTTCCAAGCGGGTGAGTTCGTCGAATTTTGATGTGGACGTCTGTTGAATTTTGAATTTACCAGTTTGAAATTGTAACTAATATAACTGCTTAAGGTTATATGGGCGTTAGGGCACCGTCCTCTAATCCTAGGCATCGCACTCTCCTGCATCCGCAAAGTCTCATCGACACTGCTCCAACCCAGCAGGTCACTTGAGAGAGAGGCTTGGCCCACTTCTCGGACAGTACCTCTGCCAGCCTGTTCAGGAATTTATCATACTCTCGGTGGAGACTTCCATCGCAGGCTACTACTTTTCTTTGAGATGAAAAACTTGAATAACCAGTCATCATTTGTCCACAGCTGATCGGGCGCTTCTAGAGTGTTTCAACCGAGTATTGAAGCCACTCGCTTGCAAGTTGGAAGAACCACGTTGGCGACCAGGTCTTGAATCCGAAGCACAATCCGCTGAACCCCCACTTGCTGTGTTGAGTGAATGGTAAACTATTTTCCAAAAGTATTGACTTAGTTTAACATTTTAATTTTTTCAAGTAGTTACTCGTGGTAACTTGATATTTTTTATTGGCTTGGGCTTTCATTGATTTCATGGAGCCATTTATCAAGTTGGTTGCAATTTTTTGCTTGGAAAATGCAAACAAATTGAGAATGGTAGTACAGGTTTGTCTACACAGGGTGTACACATTAAGGGCGCACCATCTGCTAGGGATCGATTCTACAACGATCGATTTCTTCTCAACTTTTTTCAACTACTCAGAAGTCCCTGCTTTCCAGCGTGTAAATGCTTGCCTGTAAGCCTAAAAGTTGCACCAAAAGCTCACCTTTCCAACGGTTTAGTTATTTTCATCTTTAAAGTAGGATTTATTACACAAGGGGTTCGCCAATGGGAGGGGGTGGTGGGCGGCGCGGGAGCCAGCGAGACCTTCCGAAACCCTCAAATCCCCCTAGCCAGAGCGCCGGATCCGTTGAAAAAATTCACGTTTTTCTGCGTTCAAACACAATTTCTGTAATAAATCGTACTTTAAAAATAAAAGTGACTAAATCGTTGGAAACGTGAGCTTTTAATCATCACCGCTTTTAACCCTCAATAAGGAACAATATAGAGTTACAGCAACATTTGGAACCATTCAGACGTTAGAAGCTGCTAGGGCGAGCATCGAGTGGATGCTAACTTTCTGACGTGAGCCTCATGTCATTGACGTTGCTTTAGATTTTTCAACACTCCATAGGTAACGTCAACTCAATCCGCGGTTTTTGTTTTCGTCGAACCAATAAAGGAAAACTGGAAAGAAAATATAAGGAAACCAATGAAGTACGCTCGTTTATTACCCAAAATAATCGTAAAATTGTAAATAAATAAATGCAAAATGAATGTGAGCACCTAATCGTGCATTTCAGTCCATCCCCTTGTCTGAGGAGTGGATGACAGACAACCGAATTCAACGAGATTGATAGTTTATGATCGACCTCGGACTAATCATTCTTTTCGTATTTTATTCCAACATTACCTTTTCGAAGTAAAATAAATACGAAGTCGGTCAAAAAGGTAGAGGAAACTTGCCTTCAATGGGGAAGAATCGATTGATCAGATCGATCGTCCAACTGATGTCATCGAGATCGAACATCCGCCATCCACACTTCAGATGCCGCAACAGACCGAAATGTATAAGGGATCAATATTTACTTCAAGCAAAATGTATAAGGGATCAATTCTTCAATTTCAATTCGTTTTACTGCGACCCTGAAGATGAAGAACTCGCAAAAGATTCACCGAAACTCTTCAAAACAAAAGAAACAGAATGATCAGCTGATTGACAGCGGCCATTAGCTCAGCCACAAAAACAAGGAGTTGACCTAGTAGGTTATCTCACGTCGAAAAGCAACTCTCACGTCGAAAACGCGAGAGGGTCAACTGTCTTCTGTGAGCCTCACGTCATGCGCGAGGCTCACGTTTTCGACGTGAGTCTCGCATTTTTGTACGTATCTTGGCCCGCTGTAACTCTCTAATAACAAAAACTCCGAAGCCAGTCAAAAATAGCGCGTTCTCACTGGGTTGTAAAGCTGGCCGTCCACTAGGTCGACAGTGCGGCGCGGCGCGACGCGAAATTCTTGAGCTCTGTCCACTGGAGCGGATAAAATTTTTCGACCTGCTGTTTCGCCACGTCGAGTGAAAGTGCCTTCTCAGGAAAATGTCGGGCATAGGTATTATGTTTTCATCGGACCACGAAGAAATGTTCATTTTAGTTGCAGCTTTGGAAGCAGAAGAAGAAGACCAAATCGGTGGGAAAAGGAGAAGATTTTGGGTCCATCCAATAAAGATGATGGACCTGGGGGAGCACAGTCACCTGTTCCAAGATTTGCTAAGAGACAAGCAAAAGTTTATAAAGTATTTTAGAATGTCGAGGGGGAAGTTTTTCGAGCTTCACACATTCATTAAGCCCAGTATACAAAAGCAGAACACTGACAAAAATGACACAGGTCGACAATTTTTCGCTTCGCCCTCCGTCCACTAGGTCGACAGCACGGAGCCGCGCTCCAGAAGTCTGTAGAGCGGCAGATTGCGAAAAATTTTCGACCCGCGCCGCACCGCGCCGCGCTGTCGACCTAGTGGACGGGCACCTTATAACGCCGGCCAAAGCAGCCTCCCTGACTAGGTAACAGAGTACCCAAGATTTCCTAACGGGGGGGGGGGGGGGGGTCCTTAGCTCAAGTGGTAGGAGCTCCGATGATAGGAGATCGATCCCCGGTCGAGGGAAGTTAATTTTTGATGATTCAACAATCCTAAACCCCCCCACCTATCATACAATGTGGTGGTAAAATGAATTGTTCTGTTTTTAGCATCGATGGAACAATACGTAAAGGGGTGAGAACCATAATCCTGGAAAAAGCTATCCCTTACAAATACAGGAGACAAAAAGTCAAGGTAAGAGTGTTATAACCTTTCCGTATTCCATACATTCAAAAGTATAAACAAATGCGTGTCGTTCCAAATATTTGAATGCATGTAAGTATATTCGTACTATGCAGAAAATTATACAATTTTTTACATCGTTACTTTGTGTCCTTTATTCACAGAGAAGATCTAAGGATGCACCGAACCTGAAGGTCAGAGTTGTGAACGATGACAGTGAGCTCAAGGTCAAAAGTGGACCTGAGAAGAATGAAATCTCTGAAGAAAAAGTGAAAAAAGTAATCGGAAATGAAGATTACTCTGTATGGGTGCACCATAATGGAAAAGAATGGTCGTGTTTGTCGTAAGTTCTACCTTCTCTTCTCCAGAGCCTTTAGAGAGTTTGAAAATTTTTTGGAACCCTCAGAATAGGCTGAAACTCTTTAGAAAGTCCCTGCAGGTGTATTGGGGCGCTGAAAAATCACAAGGTACTTAGGGCCGGTGTCCCCTGGGAGGATTAACTAGAATGGATCCGGACAGAGATTTAAATCGCCGATTCAGAGAAGAGACAATTTTTACCTTCGTACTATCATGGTTCAACCAGGCCTAATCATGAGTTAACTCTCTTCAATTTAGGGTCGGTTTATCAGTCACCAAAGTTAACGGAGGTTTACGTATCCCTCTGTTAACTTTAACGATGGGATACATTATGGATACTATAAAGGTGCTGTTTATCAGTGCGAAATTAACCCTCTGGTAGCTATTAACTGGCTGGTAAAATTACCTGCCTATTAGGCCAAATAATCGATTATTTACCCAGCTTATCAAGATGGCTGTGGAAAGCTCACAATAAAATTCAGCTTCCTCCACATAAAAAAATCGTTTTGCTGTTGTTTTTTGTTGAATATTGTCTGGTCATGACAAGATCCCGTGCACTGTGCCACTATCTCCAGAATTTTCAAATTTGCAGTCGAAATAGTTTGTACGTTAATAGGGAAGTACCAATTTCTGTGTGCAGTCCATAGCACCTATAACTCCAGGAAACCTGGCTTTTTTGTTTTTTTAAATAAAATTCCATCCAAGATTGAATTAATCCTCCCTCGGTTGCTGGCATTTGGATAAATTGGGCGGATAGTCTGGCAGTTCCCAGGGACACCTGCTTGACAATTTTACAGACAGAGCTTTTACTGACTCCACAAAAGTCGACGACAGACACCAAAATGGTTTTTTATTCTTTTATCCAATCGAAATCTCATCAAAAAATCGCAATCGTCCCACTTCTCCAAATGGTAAATCCGCGGTCCTACCATGTAGGGTCTTCTTTCCCACTGCAGGAATTCGACTCTAGCAACATCTTCGTCGCTGCTGTCTGAAAAAGAGCCCCACACATCCATTTTCAATTGTAAGATAATTCACTAACAATCAACAATGCAGTTTGCAAAAACGCTATTTGCAAAAATTGCAAATTTTGACCAGGTAACTTTAAACTACGGGTAACGGCCATCGGGTAACTCAATCGTACGCGTTTATCAGTCCCCAGATAGCTAAATCTGCTTTACCGGGGGGGGGGGGGGGGGTAAATTTGACTGATAAACCGGCCCTTAACCCTGCAGTGGTAGGGCTCTACTATAGGTGGGGCTCTACTATAGGTCTACCAGAGAAACTTTGCATCCCTTTGCCTCATTCTGCTGGAGAACATGGAACTCTTATCTCTTATCATCAAGTAAATTCCCGTCCGTACGATAATTTGTCGGGAATTTCTCCCCTCAAAAGTGACGTGATTTCCCTCCTTCAGTCTGCAGTATAACAGTATCCCACGGTATTTGACCAGGGATTTTCTTCTCTGCTTGCCGAGAGAGGGAGGGAGGACGTCAGCATGGTGTACTGGGACACTCCCTTATAAATCAACCTTGGGATTCGATCCCAAGGGGGAACAAGATTCCGTTGTCCTCAACCAACGTTTTCAAGACAAGTTATGTGAGAGTCGCTGAAATTGAATTTCATCTCCCCCTCCCCCTTCATCCGCAGTAACCAACGCAGCATTATCGTCCCTGGGTCATCAATAGGTTCACTTCATCAAAATGCAATGATATACAGGGTGTAAGCCTTACTGGTCTGCCATACAGTACCAGTCGATTGTATAACTAATTTGCAACAAAAAATGTCTCTTAGCAATTTTTTTAAAACCCTTCGTTTTCGAGTTATCTTTAAACATTTTTTCGTGATTTTGACCTTTTGTCATTAAATTGGTCATAACTCCGTTAATTAGCTGTGTAAGTTACAATTTGAGGATACTGTTGGAAGGAGCATTAAATTTCCTATCGGGTAGATGCCATAACGTTTTTTTGAGTTAAGGTTTGAGACATGAAAACGTCCTCTAAAAAGAGAATTTTACGTAATTCTGGAAACCTCGCATTTTTTTAATCGCAAATTGAACTACAAGAACCCATATTTTTTCAAGATGCAAGAACAGAAAAAACTGCGCTAGAATCTCAGCTTTCCAATGGTATAATTAAAAAATATTTTACAACCAAATTTGGGGAGAAATTTGTGTTTGAACGCGGAAAAACGTGAATTTTTTCAACGAAATCAGAGCTCTGGCCTCCTGTTTCCGGAGGCCTCGCGGTCTACTGCGGGGCTGAACCACCCACTTCCATCGTCCGACCCCTCAAACCATCGAGGCGGAGAGCTGATTTCGTTGAAAAAATGCACATTTTTACGCGTTCAAACACAAATTTCTCCCCTAAAGTTGGTGTAAAATACTTTCTAATTATACCAGTGGAAAGCTGAGATTCTGGCGCAGTTTTTACCGTTATTGCATCTTGAAAAAATACCGGTTCTCAATTCAAAAAATACGGGTTCAATTTGCGATTGAAAAAATGCGAGGTTCCAGAATTACGTAAAATTCTTTGTTTAGAGGACTTTTTCATGTCTTAAACCTTGACTCAAAAAACAGTTAAGGCATCTATCCGATAGGAAATTTGATGCTCTTTCCAACGGTATCCTCAAATTGTAATTTACACAGCTAATTCATGGAGTTATGACCGATTTAATGATAAAGGGTCAAAATCACGAAAACAAAGTTTAAAGTTAAAATCCAAGGGTAGTTCGGAAAGTAAGAGTACTCGATTTTTCCAGAATTTGCTAAAATTTTATTTAAAAAAAAATAACAGGGTATTACAGGCATACATCTAAGTTATTTTTCCACGTAATCGCCTTCTCAATCAATGCACTTTTGCGACTGTGAAATGAGCTTTGTAATCCCCTCGTCATAAAAACTTCCCGCCACCTCCTTGCTCCAGTTTGTGACAGCTTTTTGAACCTCCTGGTCGGTTGAAAAATGTGTCCCACCAAGGTGCATCTTCAGAGAAGTGAATAGATGGTAATCAGAAGGCGCCAAGTCGGGGGAGTAAGGGGGATGGTCTAAAATTTCCCAACCGAAGGAGTCCAAAAGAGCCTTGGTGAGGTTCGCCGTGTGTGGTAGCGCATTGTCATGCAAAAACAGACTCCCTTCGTCAGCATCCCTCTTCGTTTGTTCTGAATTGCCTTCTGAGTTTCTCAAGGTTTCACAGTATTGTTCCGCATTAATGGTTTCTCCATGTGGCAAATATTCGATCAAAATGATGCCTTTTTGGTCCCAAAAAACCGAAGCCATGATTTTTTCCACCGAAATTTGGGTTTTGAATTTTTTGTCGACGGTGAGGTGGTATGGCGCCACTGTTGGGATTGTATTTTTGTCTCAGGAGTGTAATGAGCTACCCAAGTTTCACCGCCTGTCACAATGGAGTCCAGAAATGCCTCACCTTCCACTTCAAATCTCTCCAAAATGCGGCGCGCACCTCGCACTTGGCGGGATTTTGAATTGACATTGTTCACGCAAACACTCACCAATACCAGAGTTTTCGTACTAGCGAGGACCTCTCAATTTCTTCAGGAGATCCCCCCCTACTACGCAGTGCAGCTAACTTAGGGAAAATAAATTGCCCCATCCCGTGAGAGCACCAGTACACCTCTTACACCTCTTACTTTCCGAACTACCCTCGTAACTCAAAAACAAAGCGTTTAAAAAAATTGTTAGGAGACATTTTTTATTGCAAATTAGTTATAGAATCGACTGGTACTGTATGGCAGACCAGTTAGGCTTACACCCTGTATACAGAAAATTTGCCCACTTTCTAACTCCCAAAGTACGTTCCGCCCGAGAGGTGTACCACTAACAATGACCATATTATAGAAATTCACACTTGCAAATAAGGGTTAAAATCTAGTTTTTTTAACCTACCAAAGTATTTCTAGTGGAATTGTAGTGATCTTACAATTCCCGAAAATCCAGTTCAATTCTGCAACGTAGAGGCTAGATGAATTTAATCTTCAGTTCCCTAAAAGTTCCTAAAGACCCTAGTAAACGAGACACAACAATTTCAATGACGAATTTCACCGAATTCTGTTTGCATTTTTCCTGAATAGTTAATGGTGTGGGATAGATGAAAATCGGGTTGATTTCGGAAAATAAGTCTCCTGTTATTTTTGGGAGACGATCAAAATTTTTGATTTCAAAACTGACCGGGAAAACGGACGTGAAGCGGGAACGCTCGCTGATTGGGCTGTTCGGATCGCCGTCTCCTCCCAGTGTTGCCCATTGGGACGACAAAATCGTGTTTTCTAAGAGGAAAGTTATCAAACAAAAACAGGGGAAACCTAATTTTCCCCATCTTGCTTTTTATATTTTTTTCTTCAGTTTTTCGATTTTGAACTTTACTGTTTCGTGAAATTTCTCGATCTCAGCGCTTCAAGCGGCCATAAATGAACTATTCCAGGATGACGTCATTTTCCCGTTTTTTTAAACATTCGTATTTTCTACACTGTTTTGTTTATTCGTAAATTAGGAAGTTCGGGCTGAAAGTTTGCCTTAGGGGGTTTTTCGAGGTGCTAAATCCGATTTTGGGGTCAAAAATAAGAAATTCCGACATGGTGAAATTCGTCATTCTGGCCAAAGGTGGCTTGAGGTTCTTTCACGCTGGTGAAACTGGCCTTTACAGTCTTCGGAATTTCGAGATCAAACCGGGTCTTATTCAAGCTTGATTTTGGTTTATTATTTCTAATAATAAGCCTATGTGATCGTATCGCAAAAAATTTTTATAACCCCCCCTCAAACTTTGTCACTTTACGTTTCAAGGTGCGTAGAATCCAAATTTGCCAAATTTGCCAAATGTCCGTCCGCCGTCCGCCGTCCGCCGTTCGCCGTCCGGGCCATAAAAGGCCTTAGAATCGGTCTAAAAAACCCGATCTTTCGCACATAGACTCCATTTGGGGTCTAGTTGGTCCTAACGTCGAACTATTCCGATCGCTTAATTCGTATAGAAGTTATGGGCAAATAACCGGCCAAAAAAGAGGTTTTTGCTTAAATATGCGTGGGGTGACATTTTCCAAGTATTTTTCTTCATGTTGGATGGTTGGTGGCTTTATAGACGATTGTATAGAAAAATAGTAAACCATTAAAAACCAATAAACCATAAAAATAATAAACGTACGATAAATCAGAAACACGAGTGTGAATCGCAAAAGAGGTCTAATCTCCGTGGCTTTATAGACGATTATATAGAAAAATAATAAACCATTAAAATAATAATAATAAATAATAAAATAATAAACCATAAAAATAATAATCGTGCGATAAATCAGAAACACGAGTGTGAATCGCAAAAGAGGCCTAATCTCCGTTCAAATTAAGGCTGACCGAAATGCGATCGATGTTTCTCTTCATGTTGGATGGTCGGTGGCTTTATAGACGATTATATAGAAAAATAATAAACCATTGTGTAATAATTTGCAGCGTTTTTACCTGGATTTGAGTTATTACAGGTGTTGATTTGTGATCTCCTATTGATATTGTTTTCTAATTTACCTCCTTGTTTTCCAGTGTTCGTCACATGGAATTCGCTCATTTCGCCGCCGAAAAATTCCCCCGCTCGTTCTGGTGGCTGCTTCAGCAAACTGCCGAAATCATTCATCAGTCCCCTGTGGACGTTTACGACGAGCTTATCAGAGTTGAGAAAGTTTATTCGGGCCGACGGGTGAAGGGCGAATCTTGGTGAGGTATTTATCGAATTGATTGGTTCACAAGTCCGAATTTCGCAACTTTGCTCTCAAAGCTCTAAAGGGAATTCTTAAATTACCTGAAGGTATAAGGTTTTACCTACCTTTGACTAAACTCTATTGTTAACTTTTAACCCTAGAAAGGTACACTTAGGAGCAGGTGCGTTGCTAGTACACTACGTGAAAATGACGTTCACACATTAAATACAAATTTTGTATTATTGACATGCAAAAAATTTACATTACTACTTACATTTACACTACGTAAATATGGCGCTTAAGCTGGGTTCACATGGGGCGGTTGACGCGTCTAGCCGCCTAGAGGTTCACACAGCTTCCCACCCTACTTCGATTTACAATATTTTACTGAATCGAAATGGCTACCTACACCTACCAACTCCAGAAATACGAATGCTAATCGTTTTATTTTATTTGTAATTATTATCAAAGTTAATTATAATATAGAATATCCTTACAAAATGCGCGATTTAAAATTTCGTTTTTGGTGCTTAATTATGAAAAAAACGCTGCAAATTATTACACAAAGGTTTATTATTTTTCTATATAGATCACTCGTTTGCAAAGAACACGGCTTTGTCATTGTTACCACCAACCAACTTGATGAAAAACATCGATCGTATTTCGGTCAGCTAACATTTGAACGGGGATTAGGCCTCTTTTGCGATTCACACTCGGGTTTCTGATTTATCGTAACTCCAACCCGTAAATTCTCGTAGGGAGCGAATGGTTTGTCCTACAGGGTTCCGCGTGGTCTCAAAAAATTCTACACTATCTTAAATTGATGGAAAAACAATACCTTTAGGTATATCAAAATTTTATGAGTTAGGGCGTTTTAAAAATGTCAAAATTATTTTTCAACCCTTAGAAGTGACCGACATCAACCAAAATCTTCGGGGCACAACTAGACCCCAAATGGAGCCTACATACCATTAAAAATTTATATTTGGAAAAAATACTTCACCGCTACAATTGATGGTATCGTACATAAATATTTACATCACAGCATTGTATCAGAACTTTCAGCACTCAGCAGTCATGTGCATCTGGCTGCTTGGTAACAGGGTCCGAGATCCGACCTTGGACATTGGGGTGAGGGACAAGGTTGAATCACCTTTTCCCACAAATGATGGAGGGAGGATTGTGCCTCTTTCGGCTGTGCCATCAGTCGACGCTTCTCTTCCCCATGGGGTTCGAGTTCAGCTCCAAGTCCCACGGGGCCCATTTGCTCGAGCCGTGGCACGCCGTCGTGTGGCCGTAGCCCTGAATTTAGACCAGATGAATGATCCTTCTGTTAGGACTCGAGTGGTCACCCACTCCAGGATAAAAAGTGGGTAACCAGCCCGAATCAGATCCTTGGCTGACTTGCCATGCCATATTCCTATCCAGGTGATAGTTTTTCTTGATGTATACTGTACATCGGGAATCACCTATCATATGCTTCGCTGGTCTTTTAGCTGCCTTACAAGACATGCATTCAATTTCTGGATGTGGTTTGATGCAGGTAGCGACCTTATGTCCTTTCTCACCACAGCGTTTGCAACATTCTTCGCCAGGCTGGCATACTGTACAATCTTGCGAGCGATGACCCACTCTGGTGCATCTGTAGCATCTTAGAACTGGTACATATGGCGTTACTGGGCATCTACACCACCCTACGTACAGCTTAGGGTCTTTCATCATTGATTTGTAGAGCTCAGTCTTACTATCCTCTTCGGGTTAAAATTGGCTTTGAATCCATCAAGGTTAACATTGGGGAAATTTTGTTCCCGGACTGCCGCTTGAAGTTGTTCAGCGTTTCATCAAAATCGGTCAATGCTAAGTGGGGAAAGTGCCGCGTACGGCGTACGGACGGCCAAATTTTAATTCGATTTTTGGATTCTACGTACCTTGAAACGTAAATCAACAAATTTTGAGGGGGGTTAAACAATTTTTTTCTTGGTCAATTCCAAAGGTTCATTATTGAAAATAATAAACCAAAATCTTGGAAATTACCTCAGGTGGTTGAAATTTCAATCAGTTTGAGTTTTTAGTAGATCGACCACAGATCACATTTACTAGATTCACGATATGCATTCATCTTGTTTGCAAGAGACCAAAATACACGAATTTGTTTTTTAAAGTAAAGTAAAAAATACTCTTTGTGATCCCTACCCATAGGTGATAGCCCCACAGCTCTATTTTCTCCCTCACGAGGTTTAACCCCCCCTCATCTCTATAAATTTGATGGTTTACGTTTCATAGTATGTAGTATCCGAAAATCTTATTTTAAAAATCCGTCCGTCCTTTTTCTTAGTTGCCATGGACCGATTTTGATGAAATTTGGTATATGGGCTCCATTTGGGGACTAGTTGTGCCGCGAAGCTTTTGGTTGATGTCAATCACTTCTAAGGGGTGAAAATTAAGGGTTGAAATTTTCAACAGTGCCCTAGCTCCAAAACTCTCGAAATAACGGTATTGTTTTTTCAACAATTTGAAATAGTATTGAACTTTTAGAATCGATTAAAACTACCCAGAGCTCTGTAGGACCATCTGTTCGCTCCCTACGAGAACTTAATATGAATCAGAATCGCGAGTGTGAATCACCAAAGAGGTCCGTTGAAATTTTAGTTTACCAAAACGCGACCACTGTTCGTTTCTTGCATGGTTCAGTTTTGCGTCCTTAGCAACCAGTATTCAAATTTCCATATGAAGGAGCCCCAACTCCCTATATATTCGAATCGAATGTGAAGCGTTTATTTCTTCCAAAGTAGTTATGTCGTAGGTAAGCAAGTAGTGACAAAGTTGTTTTCTATGCAGATGAGTGTTCTATACAGAAAAATAACGAACCTTTGTGAAATAATTTGCAGAGTTTTTGAAACATTAGGTAAATGAACACATCAATGAAGAAAACTCCACAGCTGAACACGAAATACTGAGGACATCAGTTTAATTTCGTACCAGAACAAGTGGTGATAATAAAAAATTTAAACAAACAAGGACAATGCCCATTGTTAAACGCGTCGAATATCAGAATTTTTGAAACGCGACAGTCCACTCCAAAAGTGCTCAGGTGGTCAGCCACCTGCTGATTCGCAGCCAATCAAATGCCCGATCGCAGGCAGCTAGACGTGTCAACCCAGCTTTAGACTTATGCAGGAACTGCTACGTAGTGTTAACAGATTGAAAGAATGCGGCTGGCCAATTCCCCGAAGGGTGTACCTGCTAACATAGACGACTACCTGTTCCAAAATCTCAAGTAGCCTGGTGAGTCGGGCTGGGGAAAGGGCCGAGCCTCCGTATCTCACCCCTTTGTAATCTGGTGTAATCTGTGGTAGATAATTTGGTAGATAATTGATTGAATTTGACGCTCGTTCCCACAATTCCTTTATTTTTAAATTTTTACGGTAAATTAAGGTAGTTAATAACTATCTATTTGTTTTTCAATCTCAAAATTTTTTACGGTAAATTAAGGTAGTTAATAACTACCCATTTGTTTTTCAATCTGGGTCTTACCTATCTGTTTTTCAATGACAGGGTCAAAAATACGAGAAAAAAATTTTGAGATTGAAAAACAAATAGGTAGATGTTTTTGGGACTGTAATACTCATGGACGCCTTACCAAGCCATCCGCATTCTTTCAATCTGCAAACATTAGTAACACACGACCCTGGGATCCTTCCCTCGTCACGTGTCACTTCACTTTTGAGTCCTTGTAGGCGCTGAGGGCGTTGTCTGCTTGGCGGTGCCAAGGAAAGTTCCCCAACCACACATAATACTTACATAGTGTGCCATTCCAGGGTTAAACTCGAATCTCTCTCTGACAAAATGGGATAATAAAAAATACGCTTTTTTGTTGAAGTAACATTTTTATTTACACAAATTATTACCTCGATTTTCTGAAAATATATTACGTTATACAATTACCCTTCTTCATTATTTATATTATAAGAAAATACTGCTTTTGAAGTAGTTTTCTGAGGTATTGACAACTTTTAATAATTCTTCTGATTCATTATCTTCAGTTGTCAATGTGACACTAAACGCTTACGATACTAATTTTTTCCGTCTAGTAAAAAACATACGAGTAGATAAATTGATTTTATTTACAATGAATTTAGTTCTAATTTATTCGTAATGATAAATTATACCTAGGTCTACGTTGTACTAGGATTCATTAAGGAACGCTCTACAGTTTTAAATTGGCTTTGAGTACACTTTTCGGTCTAATAGTTAAATTATAGTTACGTGCGTACTAATTCATATAACTTTTATGCTGTTTCCTAATTATTCTCTGCCTAAAATGGTCTACATTTGAAAACTATTCAAACTCAGCTTAAAATTGAAATCCCAAAACCAAGTAAAGATGCAGAGATTTTAAAGTAATTTCAAGAACTGACTAGTATGAGAATATTCACATATTTATGGTTGTTATACGACTATGTATATCAGTAAACACATGTGAAAAGAGCATAAATAATATTATTTTAGAGCGTTCCATTTTTCCAGTTAACGACTAAACGCGCTTATCAAAACTAATGTGGTTGCAGAGTTGATCCTATACACTATATCACATCGTACCTTCTAATAAAAATAAATGTACACAATAAATATTTACAATTTCGAACAGAAAAACAAAACAAACATTGAGACGGTACGTCTAATAAAATCAACTGTGCCACCCTTTGCTATGGCATCTACGAGAAAATTGAGCATTTCCGCAATGTGGAAGTTTTCGGAATTTAATAAAAGTAGTAGACGATTGTTGTTTGTGAGAATCTACGACTGCCTGGAGAATATGAAGAAAACTGCACTAGCGCATTCTACCGAAATTTAGCTGAACTAGGTTTTTGCGGGTTGATGAGAAAGCTTTTGAAGCTATTGGGATCAATGACTATCATGAGAGGAACAATTGAGCCGGTGGAGGGCTATTTGAGCTTGTAACTGGTGCCTCTACTCTGGCAGTGACTGTAAAGCCATGAACTCTTTTGTAGTGCCTTTAGTTGTATGACAAAATCATAGTTCACTATTTTCATTATTAATTTTCACAATGTCAAAGTTTTATACTATATTGAGTAGAACTACAGTTTATTGTGAGGGTTAACACTGCACGGATGCAACAATGGCAACACTGTTGAACCAGATGTGGTTTGCCCGAAATGGAGGTGATTTTGCCAGCAAAACACAGTGTAGGCCACCATGATTCAACATAGAGGTCAAATTCATCAACACCAATAGCTCGCTTCCTAAACACGCTCAGAAGAGTGTAGGGAACCAGTGGGAATGAAGAGAGTTAGTTCACTAACCACTCACCAGAGTATGAACATAACCTACTGGAAAATGTTCACTTGTATACGCTGTGTCATGGTTAAGGTCGAACCACCGGCCAGGGTTCGATTCTACAACTAATTTGCGACTTTTTTTACCCCCCTTAAAATCCGATTTTTTTCACTTTAGAGATGTTTTTCGTATTTTCGATTTTACGCCATTAAAACAGCCGTAAGTCCTTTGTTTTTCAGTCAAAATTCAAATGTAATAATACCGTTGGAAAGACCGTTAAATTCTCTATATCCCTAGTGCAATATAAAACGTTTTAATGAAGACTCAATGTTGAAAAATGAGCCCGAATAGTAAAATCTCGGAAATGTGCAGTATTTTCAAACGTTTGTAAGCCTAACTGAAACTGCCGGTTAATTTCCCACCGTAACCCCAAAATTTGACCCAAAAGCTCAGCTTTCCAACGGTATGGTCAGAATTGTTTTCAATATTTTTATTAGTGGAGAAAACCGGGGTTGAATGCGAAAACCCAATTTTTCTACGAAATTGACGGGAGGATTCGGGGGTCTCCCCTCACTCATCAACCCCAAATCCTCCCGTCAAACCGTCGATTTCGTTGAAAAAAATCTCGTTTTTTCGAATTCAAGCGCGGTTTTCCCCACTGATAAAAATATTGGAAACGATTCTGACCATACCGTTGGAATGCTGAGTTTTTGGGTGAACTTTTGGGGTTACAGTGGGAAATTAACGGCAGTTTCAGTTAGGCTTACAAATGTTTGAAAAAACTGCACATTTCCGATATTTTCGAGATTTTACTATTCGGGCTCATTTTTCAACATCTGAGTCTTCTTTAAAAAGTTTCATGTAGCACTAGGGAGATAGAGAATTTAACGCTCTTTCAAACGGTATCATTACATTTGAATTTTGACTGAAAAACAAGGGAGTTATGGCTGTTTTAATGGTGAAAAAAGTCAGATTTTAAGGGGGTTAAAAAAGTCAAGAGACATAAAAGTCGTATAATAAGATGGAAGCGCTCTGTTTGACGTACTTGATTCTGATTATTGCTTGCATTGAAGAGAGCAAATATGTCTTGTAACTTTCAGTGGAAAAAACATAAGTGACACTTATCCTAATTGATCCATCTGTTGACATAAATGGAAAGGGAAGTTGCACGTAGATGCTTCGATTGGTAGCAATAACGAAATAATCTACCAGAACAGTAACAATCATAATTCTGGCGACATTTTTATGGAGCAGGCCATCATATTTTAAGTTCATTCTCGAGACAACTCTAATAAAACTTTATAAATTTATAAAGCAAAATTGTAAAACTTGAAAATGTAGCCCATGAATAGGTATAGCATTTACAGATTTAATTCAACCTTTTATTAGGATCGATGAGGATTATGAGTTGTAGGCTACACTTAGGAGGGCAAGTAGGTGGGCAGTGCATGTAGAATGCGCCCTTCATCCGTCTCTCCCACCCTCACCTCCTTCATCTCTCATCCCTAGGGCTGGCGTCGGGTGAGTCCTGGGTGTCCTCCCCATTACATTCGATTTTATTATTATTATTATTTGTTTTTGTTATTGGCGTGCCCCTTCCGTCTTTGAGGGGAGTTGAAAAAAAAGTACGTACATAGTAGGTACCTACCTATGTGACCTCAGCGCCTTGTCAATGGGGTATTTCAGTCAATTAAAATTTTTTTTCAAAAGAGTATGGCTCAGGAATAACGGTAATTGGGTCTGTTTGTTGAGAAAATATTTTTTAAAAATCAGAGAAGCTAAGGAATGTTGAAGATTTGAATAGTGTGACGTTGCTAGACAAAACTCTTTGAAAAAGTATCCATGCACAGAGAAGAAATGAAACCCATGGAGAATCTCTTGGATACTACAAAATACTACTCACACACGCGCGCGGCGTAGTGTGCGTGCATTTATGGCGGCCTTTTTTTCAAACGTGTGATCTCTTTAATTAATTTTTCTACCACATGTTATAGTATCATTGGGCTAAAAGTTGGAGTTTATAGGTTTTCAAGGGTGCTGAATCCAAATTTGAGGTCAAAAACCTGAATTTCCGACCCACCGAAATACCCCATTCAATGTCTACTGTATGGTCAGAATCGCTTCTGAGTGCTATGCCCTTGAAAGCGACGACTTTCTCATTAGTCGCTCTGTATCGCTGTTTACGATTTATTCTATTTTTTGCTTCCGAGTCTACCAAGGTAGCGGAAGCTTTGTTTTTTTCTCGTGAGATCAGTTGAAGGGTTGGGATGAGTTATTGGTGGAGAGTTGAATTGAATTTGTAAAAAGTTGAATTGAATTTGTAAAAAGTTGAAATAAATCTGTAAATGCTATAATTTCCATGATGATTCTGTCATTCATTCAATCAATTCAAATACATATGACCTCACATTTTCCTGGTGTTGTGTTTCATCGGTTTTTATACAATTTTTGATGGAGCTCATCCCTTGGTTGAAGGGATGAATTAAAAAAAAAAACATAACACAGGTAGTCTAGATTTAGATGAGAAACCTCACCTAAAAATCACAAAGAAAAATAATTTGTTGTAATTTCACAAAGCCAATTGCCTATTAGCGTACTATTAATTATATTTGAAAGTTTGAGTCACTCGTCGTATTTTGGAAACATTTGAAGCAAACTTAAAAATTGACATGTTCACATTTGAAATATCACCAGTAATAATATTTATTCTACTCTAAGAGATTTCATGAGTAGGTTGAGCAATTTTCAGTTCTTGTCGCAAGAAAACATTTTGTCATCGCTATCTTGTAGGTTTTATATTCCACCAATTCCACTTTGGAAACGCACAAAAGTTGACTAATTTCATCACGAGATGAATTCGTAGCGTTTACTTATTCATTTACTCAGTGAAAACGTACTGAGCCCTATGAAGAATCACAGCAGTTAAGTTTAGGTTCACCTGCCCAATTTGTGTTTTAGAATAAGGAATTAAATTTTTCTCAAAGCGCGTACTCTGATATGACTAATATTAGATGAGTAGAGATTGGAACTTTATCAATAAATCATGTGATGTCAACAGGAGAAACTAGATAGAATAGGAGAAATTAGGTTTGAATCACTTAAGTTTAGCTTTTAGCGATTTAGCCTTGGTATTTCAAGGTTTATGGAGGAGAACATCCGATAACGTGCTTACTACGTACTTACAGCAAAAATCTCGATATTCAGAACTCGCGCTGAAGACTGTTTGGGAGCTTCAAACAAGTATGCGGGGGAAAATCAAAAATGTAGACATTTGAAATTACCCTTGACGTGTTCAAGTTTTTCGAAATGGCTGGTGATGGGAGCCTCCAACTGTCTGTCACCATCGGGAGCTAAATTTCTTATACACCATGGTACTCTTGTAAATAGGTCATTGCCAAACTGGGACATGAATACTGGAAAACAATGACATTCAGTTTCAGATGTTTCAGATGGACTGTTGTTTTTTCTGGGTTAATACCAGTAAATAAGACTGTGGTGCTAGATACTACAGAATCAGGGGCTCGATGTCTTTGTTGCTGTTGACCAGGCGATTGTAGGGTTTGTAGTTTGTTTTATCCAGAGTTTACTACATAACTAAATCACATAGGCAGGTAGATATGCTAAGTGCTGTAGCCCTTGTCGTGACATAGATTCTATGACAATTTATGTAATTTACATGTGTGATACTGCCTGTGATTATATCGCTTGAGGGTTGGCCTACAGCAAACCTTATATCATCGGCGAACGACGGGACCTGGAATGACGGGGAGCAGGTAACAGTGTAGCTTCTCAGCAGCACGCTAGGCCCATCAGCAGGATTCTTGGTCTTCGACAGCCAGGAGTGAACAGTAGTACAGCTCCATCTCTTTGTTCTTGTTTGGCGGGGGGCCGCCTGGGCCTCGTTTGTTAGCCGGGTTCAGTACTGGGGGCTCTTGGTTCCTTTGTTTCCCTCTGTTGCTGGAGACGATGCTCAGCTTGGGAATGAGAGCGGCAGAAGCGAGGGACAGCAGGATGAAGGCTACGCCACCCACCAGCAGGAGGTACGTTGAAAGGGCCTGGACGATCGGTCCTACTGTGAGATAGAAGTAGAACCTCCACGCCATTCCTGATGGTAATCCAGGCATCTCCTGTTGAAGTGAACCTCACTTTAGCGTACAATTATGTTTCGAATTCGATTAAGAGTGAAGACCTTGAAATAGCTCCTTAGGCCCACTCTCACCAAAACTTTGAAACACGTTTAAACCAAAAGAGGCGAGATAAGATAAGAGGTAACCGCCGTTAAGCCATCCACGTCTTTCACCAGAGCGATTTACGAGTTTAAACGCCATCTCGGGGGGTTCGCGTTTAAACGGTCGAAAATCGCCCAAATAAACTAGTTAATCTCCGTTAAATTCATATTCAATATGGCCGCGCACTGATACCAAGTGATATTAGTTTTTTATTTGACGTGATGTTGTTTCTCGAGTGTTTACCAAATGAATTTGCCATTGCAAATTATTTTCGACAAATGATTTTGGCCACAGAAAAACTAATTTTGGCGGAGCTCGTGGGAAGGGAATCTTGTATATTAGAGTCCAAAATCATTTGTCGAAAATAATTTGCAATGGCAAATTCATTTGGTAAACACTCGAGAAACAACATCACGTCAAATAAAAAACTAATATCACTTGGTATCAGTGCGCGGCCATATTGAATATGAATTTAACGGAGATTAACTAGTTTATTTGGGCGATTTTCGACCGTTTAAACGCGAACCCCCCGAGATGGCGTTTAAACTCGTAAATCGCTCTGGTGAAAGACGTGGATGGCTTAACGGCGGTTACCTCTTATCTTATCTCGCCTCTTTTGGTTTAAACGTGTTTCAAAGTTTTGGTGAAAGTGGGCCTAAGTTAACTATAAATGAGTTCAGCTAAACGTCGTTAGAACAATGTTTGGTGAAAGTGGGCCTTAGGAACCAGTATCAATAAAGTATTCATGTGTACAGAATTACTTATCTATGGTGAAATGAGTCAATTTGTCAGAATGTGGAGCTACATCTTAAGTGCCCCATACACTATACGATTTGTCTGCAGGCCATCGCCTCAACAGGCAAACGTGCGGCCAAAATTGCAGAACAAGATACACTATCAGTTAACTGCCTACAGGCGGACGTACGATGAAGTCCTCGCTTGCACATACACTATACGTCCAGGGCCTGCAGGCGGACTGCCCGCCATGAGTAGTGGACTGCAGGTGGCCCATGGCCAATAGTAGTGGTTGGACGGCAGGCCAACAACTGATAATGTGTGGCGGGGAGCCACAGTTCACGATCTTGAGATCGTGGACTGACAGTCCCATGCCTGTCGCCAAACTCACGTCCAATCCTCGCCTGCCGTGCGGCCACACACCTTCAGTTTTCACGGACTGCAGTCCACGGGCTTCAGATTTAACTGATAATGTGTGGGTATCCACGATACAGCCCTCACGCCGGCCTTCAGACAAATCGTATAGTGCATGGGCGCCTTTACTCACTCTTCAGCCACAGATCCATTGAGGGTAACATTTTTACAGTAACGGCTGATCTGTTTGTAGATTCTAATGGCTGGTAGGTGTGCTTCGAGCAATGATCATGTTCGTTCCATCACCATTAAATACAGAAACATCGCTATACTAGATAAAATTGGTCGGTTAGAAAAATTGACTTACGATGTCCGTCCACAACATGGGAAGTACCATGTTGCTGAATTGGCCAACTTTCGCCATCCCAGAAAGATCATCAAACACCATGTTGATTTGCATCCTAACGGAAACTTCTAACGGCAAACCACTGTCCTAAAAAATCAAGATTTGCACAAATTAATATTTTCAGAATAAAAGTTTTCTAGTGCTGTAATAGCGAATAACACGAATTTATGGACTTACTTCATTGATCATAAAGTACGAGCCGTGGAGCTTGGGATCAGGATGGAGTCCTTCAACTCTCTCGAAAACCTTTTTATCGACATCCATCCAGTGAGGGTAACTCAGAGCAATTGGGAAACCTGCAATAATAAGAGTAGGAATGAAAATGATATCGTAGTAATTGATGAAGTATTCTTTTCCCAAAAAAAGAAGTTGAAAAACCTTCGAAGTGCTGTGCCACTGTCGTCCTTAACGTCATTGTGAAGAAATTCATGTTTTAGAAACATTAAATAGTCCTTTGGAAGTGGCTTTTTCTGTGAATTTGTAAATGCATTTTTTGAGTGTTTAGAGTCGTCAATGGACGCGTTTGACACGTTTGGGATGACCGGTTTGAAATCAGTGGTAGTGATCATGGGGAGGCAGCCATCTTGTGGTTGAGGTTTCAAGAGTTACGATTCAGATGTTACGAGGGATGTTTCAAAAACTATTCCAACATAATCACCATTTCGAATCTTGGTATTAATTTTTTCAAACCGTCCTCAAAGTGCCCAAATCCCGGAAGTAGGAGGCGACGGCGGTCTTCAATTCCTCGTCGTTGTGGAGGTGTTTTCCCCCCAGAAATCCCTTCAAGTTCGGGAATAGGTGATAGTCCGAAGGGGAGTATGGCGGGTGTGGAAAAACTTCCCATTTGAATTTTTGCAGCAGTTCTTGGGTTTGCCGGGCTGAATGTGGGCGAGCATTGTCGTGCATCAAGAGGACGCATTTTGAGTTTGTTGGGTCTTTTTCGCTTAATCGCAGACTTGAGTTTCTCCAAACCTCACAATACCGTGAGGCATTGATGGTGGTACCCCTTTCGAGTTAATCGACCCACCCTTTGGGAATGCCCAAAAATTGTGGCCATAACTTTCCCAGCGGAGAAAGCGACCTTGGCTTTTTTTGGTGCTGGCTCTTGAGGAGACTTCCAAACTTTGCTCTGGTAAATCATACATCTAAGTCGGACGCTATTACTTCAATGATTAAACTAAGAACACCCTGTCTTTTGAAGCCTGCTTCGACAGTGTTCCAGAAAGCAGTTAACAGGACTGGGAGGCGTCTTTGAAGCTTTGGAATGTTACTTGATAGGGCATTTCCAAGTCAAGTAGGTGGGTAGAATATTTTCTTATTTTGACCTTTTCATTTTTACGCACGTATATCACTACTAGTGACTGTTTGTCTGAAATTTCGGATATGAATATGGTGTCTAACAAAATTAGTTTTATTGATGATATTTCTTTTAGACTGTTTGAAGGTTGAAAAAAAAGTTCTCCAAAATCGAAATTTCCACTCGCGTTTTACGCAGGCCATCCTGAACAAGTTTGCTTCCGTGTCTGTATGTTCGTGTGTCTGTTATGAAATCCTCGTAACGGGCAAAACTATACAAAGTTATTGTCCGATTTCGATGACATTTTCAGAAATTGTGCGGGTTGGCGTGTGGATGGTCCCCTACGATGATCATCGCCCCCTGACTGGTAGTACTGCGCATGTGCAAACGTGTATTTCCTTGTAACAGCCATAATTTCTATATTTCCCATCCGATATCGAAGAAAATTTCAGGGATTATGCGGGTTGACGTGAAGATGGTTCCCTATTAGGGTTGTGCAATGTGGCAGACTTTTCTTTTTTCCCAGTTCCTGTACATCATAGATGCAATAAACCTATGCGAAAAACATGTACATATACGGTATTAGCAGGCCTGATGGGACATGTAATGGTTTGTAACAAGTTGTCATCCCACATTAGGAACAGAATCCTTCTGGAAGCAAGTTGAGTATGGAATATTTAGAACTTTTGATGAGGTCGATATAAAAGATTGTCACTAGGGAGATTGTTGTTCGTGTGGTGTTGTGATTGTAGTTCGTGGAATGTACTTCTGATTTGAGACTGTCTTATAGACAAGAATATTCTTCGAAGTGTCAATTACCACTTAATCAGTCAACATGTTCACTCTACTATCACTTGAACCAGCAGTCAACGAAAGTCACTGAAATTCATGAGTGAAATCAGGTAATGTTCAAGAGAACCAATGCAGCACCTTCTGCGAGGTTCTGTATTCCTGTATTTTATGTTCTTGTACCTTTCAAGGAACTTGTACTTAAAAAATGCTTGAAATCGTTCAATTATTTAAAAAACTTGCTGCCTATGCAACAAAACATATAAGTATTTTGCAAAAACATATAAATTGGAAAAATTTTGGGTCAGGCTTTCAGTACTTGTGGTAAATGTCTTCTTGAAAATGTCCAACTCGAGAAAACTTGGTGCAAACTTCCTGAATGTTATTATAAACGTAATAAGACGTAAAAACGTATAAGAGGGGATCGAATTTTGCCCTTTGAGGATCAAAGAGAAATCTAGCAGTTCAATAAAGAATAACTGAATACGGGATCGGGACTGACCGTAATAGCATTTGTTGACGTCCAGTAAGCCGGGCAGCATGCAGTGTTCTTTCTTGAGACAGAAACATTTGTTGGTTTCGTCCACCAAACCGTTGTCCATCGAGTTGTTTTTGAAGACGTACCTGTACGCGTGGATTCCTTTGACCATGGCCTCACCTTCTTTCACCTGTCGAGCAAAACATATCAGAATGATTGATGAATGAATTTTTTAAATTCATATTAATGAGTTATTATGGGAAAGCAGGAAAGACTTGAGTGAGGCAAGCTGGACGAGAGCCTTGTCTAAAAATTGGAGGAATGGGTAAACTGGTCTAGAGACACAAAACTGGTCCAAAGCTGATTTGTGAAGCCCTCTTGAGTGGTGTTTGGGAACAGTTGAAAAAAAAAACACCATTCGTGCAGCATGCGTGAATGAGCGAATTTTCAGTTTCCATTTTGTGACTTCAAAAACCTCAAAAAATACTCTCCTCGTTACCTAACTCATAAAGTAAGTAGGTACCCACACGTAAATTGTAGATTTTCAGAATATCACATCACTATCGTATGCACAGGGTGTGATTTGAAAAGGTTAATAGTCCGTATTCATGTTTTATTCAGTTCGCCTTTACGAACTCCTTGAGTATACTCGGCTATTATAGTTATTTCGTTTTTTTTTGCATGCTGATCCCCAAAATTCAAAATTTCGAACATTTTTGAAAAAATTTAGATTTTTGAAATGACATCTTTCAGAAATAATGCTCCGATTCCAAATATACCATATTTATATTACTGTGATGGTTTTCCCCAAAAACGGGATAAACACGATTTTTCACCATATTTTTAAAATTTTGCCCCTATAGAGTCAAATTCTTGGCTAACGAACTCGTCTTTTCGTTTGTTATTTTTAACATTTTGGCAAATTTAGAATTTTCGCTACTTACGATTAAAAAAAAATGAGAATCGTTTTACAATGTTTCAATACGGATTTCAGTGGAAAAAAATCGTATTTTCTTTTGAAAATTCGCTAAAATTTCCTGGACACTTGAGTTCCTACAAAGTATAAATTTCCTGTTACCTGAAATGAATAATAATGACAAATGGGGCCTTTCTGAGGGAATCTGGGTAGATGAAGATGATACCTATTAGAGTAAACTTAGGTAGGTAAATAACGTGGAGTACTTTTCGGTCTGGAAAACATAGGATGACACGATGTCACATTCAAATGAAGTGAGTGATGAAGATGATGGTGATGATTGATGATGAAGTGATCTACGGAATAGAAAACAGGTAGATAAATTCGTTCCTGATCTAATAGAGTTGTAGGTGGAATTGTATGAACGACTTTCAGCGGGAAAGATGTAGGTAAGTAAATGATGTTCCACTTTCGGAATCACGAACGATTTGACTGTTAATTTCCCATTGAATTCCTCTTGGTAGTTTTTTATTCCTTTGCTTCGATAAAAGTGTTTTATGATGAGTAAACAAGATAAAGTAAACAAGATGAGTGAATGCCAAATGTCAGCTTTCCATTCTTATTTCGAGTGTTTGAGTGGTTTTGGGTTAATTGAAAAGTTGGAGGCTTCAATGCAATTTAATTTTATTTATAGAACCTGTAGGTGTACAGAGAGCCTACACTAAAGCTGGGCAGAAATCCAAGATTTGTCCTATAACTTCTCTTTAACCCTCTTGAAATCCTACTTTTTTTATTCAAGATTTTTTCGTGTTTTCGACCTTCCCTCACTAAAACGGCCATAACTCCCTTAATTCAAAAAGTAAACTCAAATATGAGGGTGCCGTTGGAAAGATGTTGAAATTTTCTATCCGTTCAGATGGGAAACACAATTTTATAACAATTTGTAAACGTAAAAAATAGGCCAAAGTCAAAGTTTTAAAACTTTTTGAAAATTATCATTTATAGTCTTGGACCTTCAAGTGACAGTTTTTGTCGTTCGTGATGACTCTTGAGTGAAATTATAGGCCGTATAAATTATTTCAACAATCAATTTCCCGCAGACAAATTTTTTGTATGCTAAAACGTGACGTTTTTGTTGAAAATTAGTTGTAGATTCGAGTTTTTATAGGACGTGGTTCCGAATGTGTTGGTAGGTACCTAACTATATTGCATTAAAGACATGTAGGCAGAAGCATCTCTTTGTATTGTAAAGTAGAGCGCATTATTTGAACGAAGATGAAGTTAGGCAGGTACTTACAAGAAGGATTGATCTACAGAGAGACTTTCTGAAGAATAAGAGCTCCTGATCTCTCTTTATCAAAGAAGGGAATTTGGTGCCGTCACTGGCTGTCGTCAGGTTGTTGCAGGGGAATTGCCACTGGGGCAGTACGGGCTTACGGTTGTAGGTCTCCAGCAGGCCGGATTTCCTCACGTCCTCGACTCCCGTGAAAGTGGTGCTGACGTCTCCAGTGAAGTCGTACATCTGGACAAACATTGTTTTTAGTTCAGTCAGAATTCGATATTCAAAAGAAAATGTCAGTATAATAATAGATAGGTTTAAAGGAGAAGCAGCCAAAACGAGTGGCAGCCTTGCCATGGCGCATTCAGAGCCTAGGGCTTACGTGTCAATATAAAGACTGAGATAGTGATGTTAGGAAGTGGCTACATATCTCGTACGGAATGTCATATTTAAATCCCAGTGAAGTGCAGGATGGTTTCTGTGAGTGGGTTACATTGATGCCAAGCGATGTGGCTGCTCACGCGTATGCTACCTACATAGATGACTTCTATGTCGTTGACGATGCTGACTACCCTTCAACACTTTGAGCCAGTAGGACTTCAGACACGAATCGAACTATCATCGCTTGCGATTCTTTCCACGCCCACTTCAAAAATAATTTCAACAGCCTTCATCCCAAAATATTCATATTTCTCGACATTCTTCTGTCGTTCCAGTGGGAAGTATACGTACAAAAATAACTTATATCAACTGGCTATAAATTATTGTATTATTCATTCATTCACTTTTACATCCGGGATGTACATCTGTAAAAAGTAGTGGTGCAGAAGTACGTAAGGGGTGCGAATCTACACAAACGTTGAGGTGCAGATATACTTTCTCTCGGGCCGGGTGCAGATCTACGGGCTCCCGTGCCACGGAGTTACTCGAGCTGGGGATCTGGTGTACTCTGTGGTGTCACCACACGTGCCTCCGGGGCTCTTCTATGAACTGGTGGGCACTTCCTTTCACCCTTCTCTCCTTCCCCTGCTTTCCTCAACTTTTTAAATTCCTAGACCGGCGTTGGGGAGTCCTAGACATCTTTTGACAAAAAGTATCTAAAGTGAGACCACCGGTGACTCAAATTAAGCGACAAGTTTTCAAGAAACATGAAATCATACGGATTTTTAGGAAAATGCAACATGCCTCTCTGATGAATTTATTGCGTTTTCCAATTGGCCCTTGAGGAAAGTCTTTTAAAATGAATTTAGATGACGTCTGACCAGTAGGTACCTACGTCTAAGAACCACTCTTAGGCAGTAAGAGGTGAAGGTGTGGTGTGAAATGATAGGGACTTATTCGGTGATGAAGAGAAGCTGGGTTTCGGTGAAACAGGATCCTCCCACTTGTATTGGATGGACACTGAGGTTTCACCCAATATCATTTGTTTTTGCACCATTTCATGCAGGGCATTTCACACAACTCCACCCCTCATCGTTTATGTGTAGATCGGGCCTAAACCGACGAGGAAACTTGCTGCTCATTTTGCTTCTCCTGAAAGTGTTAATACCACGTTGCCTTTCGTTGTTTTACCAACTTGCCAGTCAGATAATTGTTGATATCAGGTGTTATACTCTCTTACTACAGGCTTTCCATCTCTTATAGGCGAGCTTCAACAGTTTTGGACTCTCTCTCTAGATGTGCTCTAGTGGAGCATAGGTCAATCATGCCAGAATTTGACCGGGTACAATTTTATGCTGACATCGAAAATCATATGATATATACTCCACAACTATGAGCAGAACCGGATATGATTTCTCAATTAGCTACAAAAAAAATCAGCTGCTGAATGAAGCAAAATTAGATTTGCGTGATTGCAATGTCCTTTTCGGCGGAATTATTTCTGGGCGCCGGTTCAACATAAATGGAATAACGGCAGGGATAATGGATGTTTTCATAGCATCATCTATATGAGAGAAAAACCCGTAGAGAACTAAGCCGGCTTGGGTAGTTACCTAAGTGCAATCAGAGCGCAGCAGGTAGGGGTGATTTAAAACAGTAAATAGGTACTTAAAGATTGAGAACTTACTCTATCGATGAGTCCAAGCTTGTCAAAACTGATCCAAGACGGCAAGAATTTGTGACCGAGATTTAGCAGTGTGCTTCGGTATCCGAACATGAACTCTTTAGCAGTCATTAGTACGAGCGGTTCGGATCCAGTTTGCCTTATAAGCAAGTTGAGACCCATCCTCGTGAAATATGAAGCGTCAGCTTGTGTTTGCGTGATACTCTGAAAATCGAAAATGTAGGGTAATAAGATTGCAGGGTAATTGCTGTATGTTCGTTACTTACGTGGTTATGAAATAATATATTATCTATAGATATTATCTATAGATATTATCTATAGATATTATCTAACTTCGATGGAGTTATAGGCGAAGGCGCCTAATTTGAGGATAGTTCCTAATTTGGGACATATACCTATCTGACGAACTCGTACATGTCAGCTATCTGACAAACTCGTACATCAAAAAACAAATCAATGAAATAGATTCTGCAAAGACACAAACATATTTTGACAACAAGGGCTATGATTGGTACCACTGCAGTTTTTACCGGAATCTGTTACCATATTCTGCTTTCGATATGCAAGTTGTAAAGATGTTTTCAGGTTACCCCTGCATTTTTTTTTGCAGTTCACCAGTCTAAAATATGAACACTACTTGAATACTTAGTGATTCCATGCTTTTCACTGATGGTAGGAACCAAACGTTTTATGATGTATGATGTTTATGATTTGAAATAGTGATTTTTAATATCCCTAATTAGATATTCAGAATCATTATGACCAGTTTCATAGTCTTCAACTCGTTTTTGATGTTTAGTTTCAAATGGTTCAATAAAAAAATATTTTGAAAGGAGGATAGCTTAGTTAAGGTCATGTTAGGTACCTATCTCTAATTGGGATCACTTGTGTCTCATTTTTCATAGAACATGAAATTATGTGAATTTATTTGTTTTTATTTATTTATTTATTATTTATGAATTTATTATGTGAAATTATGTGAATTTATTTATTCATTTCGTTTTCTAATTAGGAATCGTAACCTTGATAGATTTCCCTTGGAGATTACAAAAGGGGAGTTTATAACACTAAGAAATGAAAGATATTTGAATTTTAATCCTATACTTCGCAACGTCTAATATACCATACGTGTTTTCTGTTCATTATAGAAGCTTTTTCAGTTTTACCATGTATTTAGAGGGCCAAGGGTACATTTTAAGGGAAAAAATTAAACAAATCGCCTTAGGAAAACTGCCAAAATTTTTGATAAACTAGTTACGTCTTCGATTGCAACTGCATAGATGTATTAATAACTATTCACGTTTACTACTTTGTGTGATAGGTGAGTGCAGCATGTGAGAAAGTATAATTACTAGCGATTCTTCCATTATTTTACTTTATACATTCTTCTTTCTCTTCCAATTTTATTCTGATTGAAATAGAACGAAATATATTTTATTTAATAACAATTCTCATTCATAGGTGACTCGGCAGTGTACGATATACGTACTTACTATACCACATGTGTTCAAAACCTGCTCAAATTTGAATATTTTACAAGCTTTGTCAATTTACCATGAGTTTGGATGGCCAAAAGTACACTTTAGGAGGGGAAATTGTAAAGAATCGTCATGGGGTACTTTTGCCAAGGACAGGGTTAAAAGAAGTTCCCTAATACGTCGACTTTCCCGTTTTAGCCACCTGTCCAATTCCTTTAAATTTTCTATATGGTTCTATTTCTCCTGGGACAGTCTGACTGAGTAGAAACGAATTGCCAAATTTTTAACCCTAATTGTACCATGGTGTCACTAGTGTCACCGAAAACATCTTAGGTATTCCACCGCTGCCCGAAAATATCACTGGAGTAACCAAAATTAAATTGCAATTTCAAAATTGATGGACAGAGCTGAATTTTTGAAATAGTTTTGTGCGCTATTGGAAGTCTAAAAATGAAATTATGACAATAATTTCCATTGAAAAAATGTTCAAAATTTTCTCACGAAATAGGTTCATAAATTCAACTCTGCCCATTAAATTTGAAATTTATTGTAATTCAAATCTAGTTACTCCGGTGATACTTGGGTCAGGTGTGGAATTCCTAAGATGTTTTCGGTGACACTAGTGACACCATGGTACAATTAGGGTTAAGAGAGCTTTGAGATACATCGTGAGCGGAAGTTATCATTTTGAGCGCAATAAATATTAAATTGTTTGAAATATATTTCTACATTCCGAGCTATTGACTTATAACTACCTTCGAGATTAGATACAGTCGGTAATCAGAATATCGGGAATCATAACATGAATGGTAACGATGAATGGCACCCTCACAGGGAATTGATCTCAGACACTGAACTAAATGATTCGGAGTGCTTTGAAACTACCAAAAGTTTTGATTTCGATAACAATAATTTAAAGGTAGTCAATTTCAATCTTCTTCTATCAAGCTCGTGTAAAATCCTTATCGATTCGCTTGGATTACATCTACAGTTAAATGGCTTCCTAGTCTACCTGAGGAACTACGTATCATTTGAGTCTGTGCATGAAATGATAGATTATTAATACCGTTACTTACAAGAAGGGCAATGTTGGGCAGAATAAGAAGGTCGTTTTCAGTTCCGTTACTCAACTCTGGCATGTATCTGAGAGGGTGAAGAGGTACCGCCGATATCGTGCCGTTGGTGTTGAAGGACACGTTGCTGTGCTCGATGTCTTCCCTGATAACATTCATATCTTGATTTAGCGGCAAAGTTATATTTTCTCAAGTTTAGGTACGACTAAAGAAAAACATCACTGTGGTGTATATGGCGAGTAGAATTGTGCGGGATCAATTTTTATCCCGTGAAAAATTTATTTTGGTAATGTGATTTCATCATTACTAGTTGGTGGAATCTCAGTTTTATCTGAATTGCCTAATTCAAGTAACTAACAGTTCTTATTTCTTCCTTTTTAATTCTTGCCTCACAAGTATTATCGAAATAGTGTACAACTTGTGGCACTTGACGTTTTTCAGAAGCTGTACAGCCCCAACCAAGTCTGCTGGTCAATACATGTAAAACATGGTCGCTACATTTGTTTAATTTTTCGAAGATGGAGCAAATGATTATGTTTGACCGTCATAAATCTGGATATCTCTTGAAACAATTAGGATATTTGGGTGTTTATACTGTTTAGATCCAATGTTCAGTATTATGTAGGTAGGTACATGGTATCCAACTAGTAGGAGATATTGTTGACAACTAGTTCTATACTGGGTGTTTCAGATTTAGAAAAGAAAATTGTTGGTATTTACTTGTAAACATAAGGGCCACATTGTTCCACTTTGAGTTTCTCCTTCCCCGCCAGGAACGCGTCTCTGTTGGTCACGTTGAAGAGGTAGACTTTGAGGAGGAGATCCACTTCAGGCTTCTTCCAGATCAGGAATGTTTCGGCTCCTTCGGTAAACGTCACTTTCTGTAAATCAAAAGAGAGGAAATAAATTTTGAGGAACCTGTGGAGATGGTCGACTTTACCCCTGTAATGTACATCAAAATAATCTTGTTCCAAAACTAACGTTTTCAGGAGCAAGCAAACCTTCCAAAACAAAATGCCTTTTCCTAAATCAAAATACAAAATTGTAGTAGGAAATTTTTTTTACCTTCGTAAGAAAGATTTCGAGATTTCTAAAATCTTAATTCGGAGCATGTTGTAACCTTCTACTACGCACTCCTGTATTTCCTACATATATCATGTGCTTCACAGGTGTTCACTCGATCCACAGGTGTTCTTTTCCAGGTCGGTCACCATAGCCTCAGCGACGCCAGACCTGAGGAAATTCCTCTCCCACTCGAGTGGGGGAAATCACTTGTAAGGAAAGGTCGAGGGCTCACCTGGATGCATTCTAGAAACTCAATCTGACTTAACTGCTCTCTCAATCCTCTACCACCCTCAAGGCAAATTATTAGGGGCATCTCTCTTTTCTCTGGTACCCTGGTTTTGTGTGGACCTACCATCCCCTCTCACCACCTCTCTATTGCGGTAAGCTGGTTTTGTGCAGACCAGATGCTGACACCTCAAGTTTCGGTAAGCCCGTTTTGTGGAGTCCAAAGGTCGAAACTCCTTTCTCGTCAGCATTTCGCCACTTCAACCTATTTTGAATCAGAACTAAACTCAGTCAAATAATCAGTAAAATTTAAAGCATATATTTCATTAAATTAGTAAATTTTGGTTTATTATTTTGAATAATGAACCTTTGGAATCGGCCTAGAATTTTTTTTAACCCCCCTCAAAATTTGTTGGTTTACGTTTCAAGGTCTGTAGATTTTGTATCGAAATTCAAAACAGTGGTGACCCAGACAGTGGATTTCACCAAATCACAACTGTACAGAAACGGCTAGATAAAATAGACAAGCAAGGCACAGTTTAGTCTAGTCTTTATTCTAGATCAAATTTACGTGAGTAGGAATTCAAAAGAGTCTATTTCGACTTAAATTGGGTTTTATTGCTTCTTTCGGCTTTTATTAATCTTTCAAGTTGGTACTCATAATACGATCATTGTGAATTGAAGCGCCTTTAGACACTATTTTTGGATAAAGAAGAATAAAGGAGGAGGTCTCTCAGTTCGGTGTGCCATGGGATGTGCCTGTTCCCGTTGAGCGACCGAATTAATTCTTGCATCGAACTTGATTCAACCAACCCTTCTAAGGCCAATTGCACTCTTGACTGTGTAACTGTGACTGTCGTCGATATTCGTTTTAGAGGTTGTCCAGTTCCGTGCAAGAGCAACGTTAAGTTGACCAACCGGTCCTCAAGTGCGTGCTCGGAGGTTCAAGGTAGCTCGTGGCATACGTATCGCCTTAATTTACGACGAAATCAAAAGTGTCATAATATAAGTAGTTACCAATCTATGTTGTGTTTGGGAAGGCCGTATCCTTAATAAGGGTACTGCTAACACCACTCTGAAAGAAGGCTGATATTGCTAACTCTAAAAACACGGAGTGTATTTAATTAAGGCGTTCCTATATTGTAAATAAATTTAAATGTATTCCTAGATCGATCGGAAATCTAGGAATAATCTTGGGGGATTCTCGTATGAAGAAGAAAATATCTAGAAAACCTCCTACCAAGTTGGGTGGGCTGTACATACGTAACGTAGAATTATAGAATTACAGTAGAACTCCAATTATCCGAATTAATAGGGACCGGGACCCATTCGGTTAATCAAATATTCGGATAATCGGAGTTTTTAAAAAAAAAATTGCCATTGGAGAGAAAAAAAGCTACGTTTTGATATTGCACTATTTTTTTTATTGAATTAAATGAAAGAAACATGATATTTTCACATGTTTTAAATATAAATAAAATGTACTTATGTACAAGTTTAGAAATAAAAATCATTGTTTTTCAAACATCTCCTTCGCGGGGGGAAGAATAATAGCGCACTTAGACTTTTTTTGGACAAATTTTTTTCTGAAAGTGATTCGGATAATCGGCGATTCGGATAGTCGGAGTTCGGATAATTGGAGTTCTACTGTAGCTAAAGTAAAAATGAATGATTTTGAAATTATACACCAGCAGTTATCTGTGATGAATTCCCCAATATGAAACACGATTTTCATGACCAGGTTGATAGATTTCCAAGTTTTATCAGTACAATAAAGAAGTCAAAAAATTGTTTTTTACATTTTCACAGTTATTGTGTCTGGATCGAGTTGAAGTTAAAGATTCTCTACTTACGGGTTTAGTCACAAAATAGTGACCCTTATATAAGAGCAAAATCAGACCATTAGATTTCATAGAAAAGAGAAAGATTAGATTTAGAGAAATTCATGTTTCAGGAAAATAACTTCACTAATTCGATTGCGATGAAATTCCGATTCCGATGTGACCATCTGTACCCGGAACCCAGGAAATTTCATTCGTGTAGGTATGTCCGGGACAAGAAATTGACCACGGACAGACAAACTGAGTCCAAAATTGTTAAAAAGGTTTGAAACGCAAAATCTTTGTGAACATTTGGTGAGGATTCAATTTTTTCCTCATTCTTGATAATGAGGAAGCAAAATATAGCTCGTGAAATTGATGTTTCAGAATGATATTTTCGCTTACGCAGATATGCTTCATCTGGTGGCAATGAAATTCGCGAAAACCCTATCAACATTGGACCAAGATTTTGTATTGATATGACGAGAATAAGGGATGATAGTCAGAAAAATTGTTCGGTGAAACGGCAGTGTCCTCGCAGATAGCCTTAGGCAACAAAAACCCCTACATTAAAGGAAGATGATTAACTATTATTGCCTCTTAACCTAATAATTTCTCTCTAATGATTTCAGTAGTTACATGTGGCATTCTTCAAAATAAGTAGATGAAGTAAAAAACTCAAAATTAGCCTCAAGAGCTCCGGTTTTTTTCTGCAAAATATCTCGCTGTGCCAAGACCTGGATACCTCACATTCTCAAAGATTGCATACAAATTGCAAAGCCTTTATAGCCTACACCCTTTTATGTTAACTCTGTTCTTTTTTAAGCTCAATAACTACTTCTAACACGTAAATCTAAACTTACTTGCAGGAACCCTTATTAAAAGTTGCATTAAAACCCATATGAGGACCCTCTTGACAATTGGCAGAAAAAAGAAATTAATTATGAGAAATATGCACAACCTCTATACCAGTATCCTGGGTGTCCAAGTAACTACGCTCCCCCCACTTATTTTCTCTAATAGTGTAAGAAAAAAAATCGGATTAACGCTATTCTTCATAATTTTTTGCGTAGATCTCAAAAATGACAAAATTGCGTCATGCGCAATCGCGCAACCGTGCGCAATCATGATCAACTTTGTTTTTTTCAAATGAGAACCCCCATTTTTTATTGCAGATTCGGATTCTACGTCAAATGTTATGAAAATTTTACTTCGATAACTTTTTTTGGACGCGCGCAGCCCGCTCAGCGAGCCCTCAAAGATTCGCAACCCAGAGATTGCGCCAAAGTTGAGATGAAGGTAAACCTCAAGTGCGGCACATCACTTAGCACTGTTTTTCTACGCTGAATCGCGTGGTGATATCCCTTTCTTGATTTGATTTCATTTTACCGTATCTACAGCCGAAAAAGTCACTTTTTGAGGAGGAAATCATCGATTTTCTTACAAAGGGTAAAATCATCCTAATAAAATGTAAAAAAATAATAAATTTTTAAAATTGTAAAATAACGGGAAACTTCTACATAATTATCACAAAATTTTGCAAAATAATTGTCAGTCTTCTAAAAACATGATTGGATGAACAATGAAATTTACCCTTCGTAAGAAAATCGATGATTTCCTCCTCAAAAAGTAACTTTTTCGGCTGTAGATACGGTGAAAACAAATCAAATCAATCAAATCGTTGCGCGATTGCGCAATACGCATTTTGTCATTTTTGAATTGAATTCTACGCAAAAATTATGAAGAATAGCGTTAATCCGATTTTTTTTTCTTACACTATTAGAGAAAATAAGTGGGGGGAGCGTAGTTACTTGGACACCCTCTATATAAGTACTAATCTAAGTCTATCGCTATTCTAATCTCTCTAGTCTATCTAATCTATGCCTATCCCACTACCTTCTAACACAACTATCATTAATAAGAACCGATGTACCAGTGTGCACAACAACTATGTACCTGTCCCTAACAGAGTCCTGACGATGCCTGAACGGCGAATGCATGCTCGACGACCAAGAATGAACCTCATAAACTGAGGAATTGCCGCTCATTTCTTCCCCTCACCCCAAATACTATTGAAGAAGAAAGGCACTCTACCATGAATGGAAGAATAAGGGATGATAGTCAGAAAAATTGTTCAGGAAGCTCAAAAGCGCAATAAATCGAGTAAACATCCTGATTTTGGAAAACTCGCATTTTTTACCTTCAAAGATTCCTTGCCTTTTTTAGTGAGAAAGAAGATGTAGTTCGATTATTGGACGAAACAACTATTACATCACTCTCAGTTTTTATGAAATCTCATGCGCATCAATTTAAAGGGGCCTGGAGCGGTCGATTTAAATGAATGAATTCTAGTGAAGAGATTTAAAAAGGACAGCCATAAATAAGTCACGTTTCCAGAACTCGTGCATCTGCTAGAAAAAAGGCAGCAAAATATTTCACTCGAGAGTCCGGTAGAGGAGATAACCCCTGGCATCTCTCTTGGTTGCGCTGACCCCCGGTTGGGGAGTTCAGTCGGTCGCCCTATCAGGTGGTCAGGGTCGACTGAGAGCGCTGAAAGGTTATGACCAGCAAACTCATGGCCACCAAGACTTGCTGTATAAATTATGCACTGCTCAGGCCAGAAAATTTTGTTTTATTCAAAAAATTGGACAAATAAATATGGAAGATTTTTTCATTCAATTGTTCTCCTTGGTCAGCCCAAAACTGGACCTTACTCAAGTGGGTAGACACTTAGGACTTGATGGAAATTTCAAAAGGGGAAGAGGGAAAATAATTATTTATGTGAAAAATATTTCTGCTTTGATGCCCCCAAGATTCACGTTCCAATATTATGGAATATTATGGAGGTGCCTTCGTTGACAATTAGAGCTTATTCTTTGATGACTCCTCTATCACTCCTTAGAATTTCTTGTAGGCGAATGTTTCGCAAAAGACCTGCTGGATACTGCAGTTTTTAATCCCAAATACGTTTCAAAATATGTGTTTTACGTTCATCTATCTAAATTGTTGTTTGGTTAACCCTAATTGGACCATGGTATCACTAATGTCACCGAAGATATCTTAGGAACTCCAGAGCTGTCCCAAGGTGTCACCGGAGTAACTAAAATTAAATTGCAATTTTAAATTTAATGGACAGCAGACTTTTTCGTGGGCTATTGGAAGTCTCAAAATAAAATTAATAGAAATATTCAAAGAAATCGATGAAAAAAATTTCAAAATTTTTGTCATTATTTTTGGACTTACAAATAACTTACAAAAACTGGTTCGAAAAATTCAGCTCTATCCTTTAATTTTTAAATTGTAATTTAAATCTAGTTAATCTGATGACACCTTGGGACTGATGTGGAATTCCTAAGATGTTTTCGGTGACACTAGGGACACTTGGTCCCATTAGGGTTAGTAATAAGAGCGTGAATCTTGTCACCAGTAAAATCGAAAGGTGGCCAAACTGACGTACCGATTTGGAAGCTGTTCGCTCCATTGAGATCCAACTGAAATTAAAGTTATATGGGGGTGTGTTTTGTCGATATACACGCTTTTCATGATGGTAATGCGATTTCCGTATTGACTCAATTAATACTGCAGTACAGAATCAGTACAATCAGCAGTATTGATTCTATTAATGCTTAAGAAGTTGGAAAAGTTGGATTTGAATGTGGTCCAATTCGGCTAGTAGAAAATTATTTTGGAATGAATTCGTCAGTACCAACAGATTTAAAAAGCTGAATTTGGTGCACTACTTCGGAGATCGCAGAAAATTGCTGGTATTTCAGATCAGCTGCGTAAACGACAAATTTTTGGTTAACCCTAGAGGGTTGAAAGTAGATAAACAGCTTCTAGGGGGGGGGGGCAGTAGATAAAAAGAACCACTAAGTAGGTACTTGTACTTCTTCCTCAGCTTCTTCATAATGTATGTTTAGTATAATGTGCAGGTCAGTGGAATAGAAGGTACAGCAGAATTATCGTGACATTCATCGCGGAAACACTATATGCGGTTGACAGAACATTCAACAGATGGCTGAGAGAAGCTGGCACCTTGAAACCCCAGAATCGCTTATTATGTACAACTAGGTTCATGCATCACATGTACTAATGACCCGAGCGGAAAGCCCGGGCGATGCTCTTTGATAGTCTTTTTCAAAACGACTTCAGTCGACTTTCGCACTTTACGACCCCCGCGGAAATCCCGGCCATCAGGTCTCTTCGGACAAAAGTGAAGTCGTCCATTTTCCTCGGCCTCCCATTTCAACCCACCTTTTGCTACTCTTTCTAACAAAGAAGAAGCTCAGCACTTTACAAGTCAGAGAGCTACATAAAGAATGTGGGATGGTCCTAAATTTGTTGTATCATTGTGCTGAGATCTAGACGCGCAGATCTCGCTGGTATGTTCCGTCCGCTCCAACCTCAAGTTTACAATCTTACCAGAATGCTCTACGTTTCTGCATTTTTTTTTTCGTGAGGACGGTAAAGTTGGTTAGAGAAGAATGATTTCACAAACCAATGCCGACAATCTACACCCGTTTGTGTGTATTTTTTTTGTTTGCAATCGATTTCTCTCAAAGCGATAATCAAGAAATAGTCGGTACATTCTTACGCAGTAGATTCCTAAGCTCAAAAGAAAAAGGGCTGAGCGCAACTTCTTAACTGCTGGACCGAAAAGGTTGGGATTTTTGTATCTGCTCATTACTCTGTTAAATAAGGATTCTCGAAGCTCGCATCAATTTTTATTTGAACAATGTCCATGAATTTGTTTGTCAATCTGCCCGGAACAAATTACTCTCGAACGGTTTACCCAATATTTAGATAACAGGCTGAAGTTAATTGATTAGAACTTAAAATTATTATGAGTGCTTGTACTTACCATTCTGAATATGATTTGGTATGGATCCACGGCAACGATTACTGAGCCCAGAGTGATGGCGCAGAGGCCACAAAGCATCGTTGTTAACACCCCTGTAACACAGAAAAAATTAATTAACACACGCACATAATTAATTATTGTTCGAAAATACAGGCATACAGGCAATATAGGCGAACTTTCCGCAATCATAAAAACATAGGTATGAGGCTGGATTTCACGAATAATTATATTACCCAATTGTTTTAGGTTCTAGATGTTGTACAGTTGAGAAAATGACTTCTCTCATTCTACCTTGGACATTTTCGAGCTTTCATGATTTAGAAGACGTATTACAATTTCTTACTTTCCGTTTTAAATTTCAGTAAAATTGAAATATATATGAAAAATATATCAATTAAAAAACATAAAAATTGAAAACGATTTATTGTTTTATATACGACGTATAATCTAGTACATTGTACATACAACGTAGATGGAAAGAATGTTGGTTTTAGAAGATCTGGAGAAGAACAGACATATAAGGAGTATTCCCCCGACTGTTCTTTCAGACGTATTTCTGCTTTAATTTACATTCTTCAAGATATTGAATATGTACATGTAGAAAAAGACTGCCGAAGAAGTTGAGTAGTGAAGGAACCTACCTACTTTTTTCATGTCAAACTTTTCCCTACATTCTATTAACACTATCCACACCTGCTGGGTTCTAAGATTCTCACAGGTCTACTTCGCTGATATAGGTAATTTGGTGCTGTTTGCTACTCGACAGCGACTGAAGAGCTGCTGCGGCTAAGCCGCAAGGAAGTCAAGTTAGTGGTTGGCCTGGTAACAGGCTTTACTCCACTCCGATTCCATCTCAACCGCAAAGGGGTAAACCAGAATACAACACTCTGCAGGCTGTGTGGAGAGGCTGAAGAAAAAGCCTCCCACATTAATACTCGATTGCGAAATGCTATCAAATCGCAGGTTTCACCTCCTCGGGTCACCTACACCCATGGAGGCTTTTCCCAGCACAAATCTAGCCAAACCGCTACTGGCCCTTACCAAAGGGACTAGGAACAGAATCCGCTGTAAGCCACAAGGCTTCAGCGCTTTGGGCTCCCATCACCCTGATCCGAAGATTCAGCTACAATCTACAATCTACTCGATAGTTTGAGGAGCGTGATCATCACTCATTTTCAGTTATAAGAATAGGGGACACAACACATTAAATCTAAACCTATTGGATTACAGATACAAAAACAATTTTAATCGACAGTGTGCGCTGTGGACACCTATGTGGGTCACTAATTTTATCTTTTCTAAATTGTTATCTCCTATTTTTATCTATCTATTTATTTATCTAGGTCACTTCATTTTTTGTTCTTCAACTTCAAAACAAAAATGAACTAGATGCCTATTTTGGTTTATTTTGAATAATGTACCTTTGGAATCGAGCAAGAAAAAAGTTATACCCCCTCAAAATATGATAGTTTACATTTCATGTCGTCGTAGCACTTTGCCCAGTTCCCGTGGGTCAATTGTGATGAAGTTTGGGATAGCGGCTTCATTTGGGGTCTAGTTGTGCCTCGAAGGTTTTTGTTATTGTCAGCCGCTTCTAAGGGGTGAAAAGTGGAAGAAAACATTTTCAAAACTCGCTAGCATAAAAACTTTTGATGTACAGGTATTGGTTTTTTCATTATTTTAAAATAGCGACGATTTGTATGATTTTTTTGGCTCCACCTTGAGCTCTGTGGATTAACCGTTCGCTAATGAGGATAATTAATTTCATGATTATTGGATTTTTCATGAAGTTTTCTCGTCAATTTAAGATAGTATTCTATTTTTAGAAACGAATGAAACCACCTAGACGATCAACAATAAATTTATTAAACACGCGTTTATTGAGGGATTTATCAGGTCACGTGGGCCCTGCGAATCCGGTGATTCCAGACCCGAGCCCACCTCCCACACCACCAACACTAGGTTCTTAGGGAAGGTAGTTGACAGTTCTCTCGCTACCCACTGATGGACGTGATGAGTCAGAAACACGAGAGTGAATCTCATATGAACGTTCGGTTTCAAAAGTGAGCCAAATTTCAGCTGATCGAATGAAATCTTTTTTTCGTTTCTTTAAATATAATTATTGTCAACCCTTTTTGTTACCCTAAGAACCAAGAATAAAATTTTGTATAGAAGGCACCCACATCTTTGGGATAACAATGTTTTGCAGGCTGGGATGCTGTGTTCTTTGCAGATGGGTGACCTGGGAGGAAAAAACGTTGTGTAATAATTTGCAGCGTTTTACCTATGGTAAGGAGATATCTTTGGCTAGTCTGAAGTTTATCTATGTACTTCATGCAACATATTAAATTACCGTAATTCAGCTGCATTAACTAACTACTGATTTTAGGTAGGTTACCAGTAAATGAAATCGTAGCACCGTTTGTCATATCTTGATGCGATTGTTTAAATATAAATATACTCGTACAAACTACGTTCGAAGCACATGATCGCATCAATATCGAAATATCACGCTTATACTTTCAGGTATTGATTGTATGAGTGGCGTTGATTATTATGTCCCGATTCTCCGTTTGAATTTATCTAAGAAAACATTTGGTTAACGATTTCTCATCTTCGTTGATTTTTTATCAATTTCACATTAATAACAATACAATATCTGAAATCTGACAACTCTCTTACGAGGTCAACGGACTTTTATTGTGAGGCCGCTCCGCCTGTGCGCTGGGGGTATTCCTTAAGAGCTTTTGATAGGTTAAGTGTTTCCTCCCCTTTCATAGCGAAAAAAGACGCGATCCTGAGATATGTAGGTCATTTCACCGTTAGTATGATATATCAGGAGGGGTTCTTGAACAATCTCCAATAATGAGGTCGGCTCTTATCCACAAAATAATTCCTGACATTGCTGATAATGTATAATAATAAAATGAGTCGAATAGACTTACGGTAAGTTATTTGAAACCTACTGCCGATAAGAGCTTATTGATTTATTATTTATTTATGGAAAATTAAATCATTGCCTATTTGTTACCTACGCTTAGTTGGTGGGAAATTTGTGAAGCACAGGGTACACACATCGACTGCCTTTAACCTGTAGGTACCACGTTTTCATCATACCATGGTACCAAGATCATCGAAGTTAAGAAAGAAAACTAATTCTGATCTTTTGCGACGCCAGGGAGCTGAAGATTCACTTTTCATTTTTTTTAATTCACTTTTCAAGGTTGAAAAAAAAAGTTCTCCAAAATCAAAATTTTAACTTGCGTTTTATTTAACTTTAAGTAGGTATACTTGAAGAGTTGATGGAAAAATATGTAAGTCTATAAAAAAACTGAGAATTATGCAAATTTTTTGAAAAATTTCTCTATCCAAATTTGTTGTGAACTGTTTTGAATCGATTCCTGAAGTTTACCGTATTTGTACAGATAAGTAGAAATAATGCTTTTGTGAATGTTTGAGGTGCACATAGCAAAATTTGCTTAGACACATGGTTTTCTCCCTCGCCCCTTCATGGTAGAGGTAAGTATTTTACCGAGTTCATGTTAAGGATTATTCTCACTTTCTACCTCCTATCTTCAAACCAATAGAAGTTTGCATGCAAATAAGAAAACAACTCGGTTGAATTGAGTTCGTGGAGGGCTACTTAGATTTCCCGAAAGATGTAGACAGCTCTGTATGACTTGAATTATAAAGTGGGATTACATGTTCCTTCTCAGTGCCATTGACGATTGAAATGATCATTATGTTCCTTAATGATCATTGTTAATTCATCTTTTAGACTACAAGTTCCATCGTATCTAATATTACGAAAAAAGCCCATTCATTCAAACTTTAAGCCTCATGTACTATCCTATGTGTTCAAGCTTTATGGATAATTCGCAGACGACGGCTTTTGCAGAAATTATCAGGTATGTTACGTAGCATTTGGGTTTATTATTACAAGCGTATTTGCGGTTTTGCATCACTACGCTGTGAATCACCGTTCCTGTACTTACCGATAAAAATGGGAGAGAAAAATGAAAATCCACGTACCTACATAATACCAATTGGATGTTTCTATAATGAATCTTTCGAAAATCTATAAAGAACCTTCTAAATCTTTAATTTAGAAGAAAATTTCTAAATTTCTTCTAGAAAATTTCTTCTAATTTTTTTTCTAAATTTTCTTCTAAATTTCTTCTAAAATTTCTTCTAAAATTTCTCCTAAAATGTTTCTCAAATTTAAGCAGATTATATTTAATATAATCTGCTTAAATTTGATAAAAATTTCCATTTAGAGCTCAAATGTGATGCGAAGCAATATTTTGGCGGGATCATCTCAAGAAACGTTTTCACATCCTTTACCGTTGGAGTTCTATGATTTGTAAAAATAATTAAAAAATGAAAAATATAATAATAATTTAAAAAAATGAAAATAAAAATTCCACTTATTGACACGAATAAGTCATATCGCTGGGGTCAATTCAAAATTTCGCTTGCAAACAACATTTTCGCAAAAAGTCATGTTTGACAAGTTTTCTTTGTTTTTATGGCCGAGTAGTCAGCATAAAATTTCAGCAGAAATCGAGAGCTAGGTATCCAACGAGTGAATAGCGATTTTAGCAGGCGGAAAACAGACTGAGTAAAATTTCCATAGCTACACGGCATGAATTTTCCTTTGAACATTAGGCATTAATTTGTTGTTATTTTTATTAAGATATTTGTTTGCTAGTACCAAGTGTGGTAACCAGGGGTGGTTTTGAGGTGAAATCGGAAGTTTTTCGTGACGGTTCGCATTGTATTGTGACTTTAGCGAAGCCTCAAATATCTACTCAGTGCAAAAAGACATATTCATGTTACTATGCTGATATTTTCCCTTTTTTAGTTAGAAATCTAGAATGGAAATAAGCATTTTTCATATTAGTTTCTTAAGGTAATCACATAGGGATGTGGCTCAAGTCGTTAAAGTCTCCTGTGGCAGAGTATCAATAGGTACTGTAAATAAAAATACAACCAGTTTATTTGGTTTATTAAATAAATTGATGAGGTTTTCTCCCCGAAAGAGTTTAAAGAAACACTTCACCGATAATTGTGTTTGTAGGCAGAGCGAAGTTGTCTTACTTCAAATTGGGACTTTACATTTTATCATGTACGAGTGAATACGATCTTTGTAAACGTACCTTTCCATATGAGCGTCCGGACGGAATAAAGGAAGAAGTAAATTTTGAAGATGATCTGAGGCACCATGGCGATCATCGGAAGTCTTTTGAACACTGGAAACATCGAACTTGCGACCTCAAAGAACTGAAAGTAACGAAAGGGAGGAATAGCATTCACTGGGAATCCGCGTTCGGCCGAGTGTAGTCTGTAACGCGCTCGCAGGACGATTGGCTATCGGAACCTCAGTTCAACTGATCGTCTTTTCTGATGTTCTCGCTCGGACCTCTTTATCAAACCACGTTAGTCCCAGAATGAACGTCTTGGAAAATAACGGTGAGTAATATTAATAAATGGATAATCCCTTCTAATCGGACGTCGTTGGTGATCGCTCCGCAAAAATACCTTTAACGTCCTACGCCTAAGTATATGAAATGACCTGATTCTTCTTCTGGCGATTCAAGGTCCAAAAACACACATATTCTCAGGGTCTTATCGGAAGACTGTCATAAGGATGGGAATTACACAGCCTTCTCACCAAGAATGACAGTAATATTTCTGTTGGAGCCGATTGTATAGATGATCCGATGCATAGTAGTTAATCTCAAAACACCAATCTCTAAGTACCTTTCACTAACCTCATAGGGGACCATCTACACGCTAATCTGAACAATCCTGAGAAATTTCGTCGAAATCGGATGGAAAATGTTTAAGTTGTGACTGTTACAAAGAATTCACGTTTGCGCACGCGCAGCAACTACTATTAGTCAGGGGGAGATGATTTTCATAGGTGACCATCTACGCGCCAATCTAAACAATCCTAGAAAATTTCTTCAAATTCGGATAAAAAATGTAAGTGTTATAGCTGTTACAAGGATTTTAAGTTTGCGCATGCGCAGAGACTACTGTCATTTTTTAAGGCCTTGATTTTCATTGGGGACCATCACAACCTGATCCGCATAATCCCTGAAAATTTCATCAAAATCGGATGAGAAATGTAGAAGTTATGGCTATGGCAAGGATTTCATGACAGATAGACAGACACACAAACACACAGACAGGCACGGAACCAAAATTGTTCAGAAAGTTCTGAAACGTAAAACGCGAGTGGAAATTTCGATTTTGGAGAAGTTTTTTTTTTCAACCTTGAAAAGTGAAAACAAAGCTTCCTTTACCTTGGTAGACTCGGAAGCAATAAATTCACCGCCAAGTAGTTTTTGAAACCAGAAAACGTTATTAAAATTTTGAGAAATTCCTTTCTTTTTCTCCGTATTATGTTTTGCATACTAACCGTACACGAAGTCATCTAAACACCATCCTAAGCCCATCACTAGCTTACGTCAAACAACATTGACGATGAATGAATGAAAACTACTCAGATGTCTTTAAAGAGGAAAACGCTGCAAATTATTACACAGTGGTTTATTATTTTTCTATAGATCACTCGTCTGCAGAGCCACCAACCATCCAACATGAAGAAAAACATCGATCGTATTTCGGTCAGCTATAATTTGAACGGAGATTAGGCCTCCTTATCGATTCACACTCGTGTTTCTGATTTATCGTACGTCCAAATTTTAAATTCTCGTAGAAAGCGAACGGTTTGTCCTACAGAGCTCCGGGTGGTCTCAAAAAATTCTAAAAATTCTAGAATATCTTAAATTGATGGAAAAACAATACCTTTATATCAAAATGTTTTGAGTTAGGGTGTTTTCAAAATTTCAAAATTCATTTTTCAACCCTTAAAAATGACCTACATCAATCAAAATCTTCGGGGCACAACTAGACTCCAAATAGAGCCTGCATACCAAATTTCATCAAAATCGGTCAATGCTAAGTGGGGAAAGTGCCGCGTACGGCGGACGGACGGCCAAATTTTTATTCGATTTTTGGATTCTACGTACCTTGAAACGTAAACCATCAAATTTTGAGGGGGTGTTAAAATTTTTTTTTCTTGGTCGATTCCAAAGGTTCATTATTGAAAACAATAAACCAAAAGCCTCATAACCTGTCCCCCTCGATCCTTCCAGTGAAATTACCGTGAATTTCTCGAGTACGACTAGTGGCACTTCTAACATTCAGAAATTGATAGATACTTAGTTAAGTTCCAAAGTTTCATAATATAGAAATCACAAAAACATGTTGCTAATAAGTTATAATTTGGCGCAATGAATAATTTTCAGAGAAAACAATTTCGATTTCTGAGGGACCTATTGTTTACCCGCTGTTGATGAAGGAGATTTACAACCCAACTTTTACCGGTCTGACCACCTCTGGTGTAACTGTGACGGGATTCTTAGGGGACCAACTATTGAGTGACTCAAGTAAAGCGTGAATATTTAGTAAAATTAGTCCATTATATTATATTTTTTCCATCCGGGAGATAGAATTGCCAAGAGGCAGCACACTATTTATACAATTTCTCCTTATCAAATTCAAAAATGTTCCAAACAAAACTCAATATTTTTCTCAATGGTCTCTTTGTAAAATAAAGAGTCTTAAGAGAAAGAGAAGAAAGAGTCTATCCTATTCACGTTAGTGCAAAGAAACATTTATACCGGTGTCCCTGACTGACATTTAAGGTTGAGCGTGCCCATGTAATAACAAGTAATAATAATTGAAGGCATAACCAGGAAAACCGTTCGTACTTACACGTATTTGAAGAAAGGTACGCACTTGAATCACACATCAAATATTGAACGATATCTTAGTTTTACTAACATTCCAGAATCAACCGAAACAATGAATGGACGTGACGGTCTCCTACACCTCAATCATGAAAAGATTTTTCACCTTCTGCAAAGTTGTATTGAAAATACAAACAGCCCTACGCGGAGAGAGAGTCAACAAAAGTCTTCAAACAAGATAATATAAGTGTGCGTTTCTAATTCCCTTTGTTCTTGTTTACACTGTCAAGACTTCTGTAATGAAGAGCGGTGTTGTAAAGACTTTTATTCCTCCTAGTCCGGACAAAGAGTCGTCGAGTCCAAACAAGGTTGATTATCCGGTGAGTGACTCCACACTAACTCACCCGTGACAGCTGAACAAATGAGGTGAGTTGAAATGTCCCTCCAATATCCAAATTCTAAACATTTTGCACTTTAGAGTTGTTTGAACTTTTTTGGTTTAATTCTTCTTATGGGCGTGTATTGATTTTTAAAAAATTGGTCTTTTAACGTGACTTTTCTGGAATATTCAAATTCTTTTGTTCATATTGAACCGATTTGGCTCTAATCTTCAAGGTTTGTCTCCCAGTTTCATCGAGGTTGGGTCAATAGAACCCACGGTGCATGAACCCAATGCAAAATAATCGATACATAACGAGGTATTGATTCTCAATCCTGTTGATGTTTGTCAATAAAGGAACTTTATCTGTTAAACGATAGTTAGCAGTGATGTGCTACTGAAGTAGAGAGCTCCAGAAACCATGGCTCATGGACCATGACAAGTGTGGAGCATGGCTTCGATAGGTGGGATTTTGAAGATCATCTGGATTCACAAGGGCTCTACCATGTGGTCAATCCAGTCATAAAATTTATTCCAGTCATAAAATTTATTATTTAATAATGTACAGTAAAGGTACCGTCAGACTGGGGAAGTCAAGTTGCGTAACAAGAGAAGCCTCCTCTTCGGCTGTCCTACTGGCTCCGGACCTCCGAAGCCTCGATCCTTCTCTTGACAAAATATATGGCATTTGTTACGCAAAATGTATGAAAACATACACCTACACTCATACCCGTACACACCCATACCTATAAGTGGTACATTCAGAGGTACAGTTTCTTTTAGAACTGACTTCCTTAACCCTTTTGAAAATCCAATTATTGACATTTTCATGTCTTTGCTTTGGCACATAAACTAAAAAATCGTCACGAAAACTTGCTTACGCTACCAATAAACAAAATAGACTCACTGTGTTGCGTAGAGTACAATCAACTGTTTTCTTATTTTGATGCTTGGGTACATGAACTAACAACCTTACTTCAGTACCTTGTTGTGTAGTGGTAGACATGAAAATGTCCCTATGTGTTGCAGACTCGTATGCAAGCATTTTTTTTTTTCATGAAATCAACTTTGTATGAAATTGAGTACCTACCCTATTGAAAATAATCTATAAGAAAGAATATGCCGGTTTCGAACTTATCAGATTAACCGAAGGAACGTATCATTCAAAGAGGCGTATAATGGCTTATATATAGTATAGATACTTCTTAGTATACATTCATACATAATACATACCTACACCAATACCAATGCTGTACCTCAGAGGTCGATTATCGTAAGTGACATTTTGGCGATCTTACAGCAGAGCCAAAAGAAGTTGTGGGCACACCTATTTTGATCCCTATGGCCCATTCTGATGACTTTATCATGCTCAAATTAATTCTGTATTGCCTGTAATTCTGTATTAAATCTGTTTATGCCTACCAATACAATAGAATACAAAATACAATAGAAAGAATGCACATACAAAACAAAAATCTCGAAAACGAGAATTTTGGACATACGATAGTTGACCTCTGAGGTACAGAATGGATGCAACCAATCACTGAGAAGGAATGTATATTTATACCACTATGTGTATACCACCAAATTTTAGTGAATTCGATCTGTCCAATGCATCCATCTACCCACTGGTTTTCACTTAGGTAAATGTTTAGTTGGAAAAATTAGGTCAGACATCCGATTTGAAAAATCTCCCATCACTTCACTACCGACCCATTCTCTGTCCACTCAGAAGACATTCATATTAATCACGCCCAACTTCCTGGATAACTTCTCTATGGAAATCAGGAACTCGAGCGAGAACCTTCACGGTCCACCCAAGTTGAAATTGAAAGACTCCTATCTGACAGCCGATTTACAAAGGAAACCGAGCGTGATCGAATTCCAGTTTTTGAATTGTCCAATGAAGTTCTGATGAAGGTAGGTTACTTGATGTTCAGCTTACCGCGGATATTATTATTCACTCGTTACAGGTGGCTAGCTATCCGAAGCTCAATACTACACACGGTATGAAGTACCTAAGCAAAGTGCTTACAATGTCGTAATTAATTACCTACGGTGATTGTACTTACTTGTATAAGTAGATGGAATTAAGATTTTTTCCGTGTTTTCGAATAGCAATACCTCTTTTGATTTACTTGCAAATTCAAATCTGATTACACCGTTAGAAAGGGCGTCAAATTCCCCATCTTTCCAGTGTCTAAACAAAACTATTTGTGGATTCTTGATGTGTGAAAAATCAACTCATTAAGGAATTATTGTCGCGGAAAAACGTGAATTTTCGTAAAACGAAATCAAATTTTTGACGTGAGACTTCGGGATCTGCCCCGTTGATTTTGTAAAAAATGCCTTCCCTGAATTCGATTGTACACATTTTGGGGGTTAAAACAGAATTGCTGAGACATTTTTTGTTAGAAATTAGTTGTAGAATCGACTCCTGAAGTTTTGCGTCCTTAATATGGGACATCGTGTATGTATTATGGAGAACGTAAATCATGTACAGGGTGTACCAAATAATGTGGTCAGCATTTCAGGGGGTTATACTTAGTGACAATTCGATACTTGCGATATTTATTGATATCGATATTTTGTTTCGATATTTCCGATATTTGTATCGATATTTTTCTTGCGATATTATCGAATATCGAAAGGAAAATAGTGATATCGAAAGAAAAAAAAATATCGGTTGTGATGGTTAAATTCCTCCCCAATGTAATGTATCAATTTCTTCTAATCGATAAATTTATGCAAAAACATATTCGACATCAGTAAAATCTATATTCTTCTTTCGATAATTTATGGTAATTACTGATATTGATTGAAAAAAAGATGACAAAACATATTCGACATCAGTGAAATCAGTATTTCTCTTTCGATATTCTATCGATATCACTGATAATGATTTTTAAAAAAGATGCAAAAACATATTCCATATCTGTGACAATGTCACATCAATATTTTTGTAAAACAAAAATGACAAAACATATTCAATATCAGTGAAATCAGTATTTTTCTTTCGATATTCTATCGATATCACTGATATTGAAGAAAAAAAAAAGATTAAAAAAAAAAAAAATTTCACTGACAATGTTACATCAATATTTTTGTTTCGATATTCTATCGATATTAGTGACATCGATATTTTTCTTCCGATATTTTATCGATATCGATACTGTCTTCCGATATTATTTCGATGTTAAATATCGCATCGAAAGGTACATCGAATCGTCACTAGTTATTCTACAACCAACTTGCAACAAAAAAATGTTCGATAATATACTATTTTTACACAACTTGAAACCCGACTTTTTTCACATTCAAGATTAACTCAACATTTTAAAATTTAACTTAACATATTTAAATTAACTCAGTAAGCTTAAATATGAGGGTACCACAGGGAAGAACGATAAATTTCCTCTCTCCTTAATGTTAGACCAAATTTCTTGAGTGGGATATATTTGTGAACAAACTGCCTAAACATGAAATTTCAAAAAAAAATAATGAAATTTCTATAAATCCCAATAATTGGGATTTATAGAAATTATTAATTAATAATTTATAGAAATTATTAACTAATTATTAGTTAAGCCATCTGTAAGTCTCCTATTTCCGGGTTATTTTTTTATGTAGGTACGTCTATTGTAAAAACTGGCTCAAGATCTCAGCTTTCCAAGCATAATTAACAAAATATTACAATCGAATTTAGGGAAGAAAATTGTAAAAAGATTATACCCTAAATTCGATTGTAATTTTTTTTTTACTCTACCGTTGGAAAGGGGGGATCTTGGGGCCAGGTTTTACAGTAGATGTACATGAAAAACCACCCAAAAATAAGAAAACTTACAGTCGGCCCAAAATGTGCTCATAATTGTGGAAATTTCTTGTTCACTAAATAAACCCCATTCAAAATGTTTAGTTTAACATCAGGAAGGAAGGAAATTTAACGTTCTTTCCAATGGTATCCTTATGTTCAAACTTACTGAGTTACTTATGGTAAGTAATTTCATTTTAATAGAACAAGGTCAAAGTCACGACAAAATTCTTAATTATGAAAAAAGTCACCAGTTGAATTTTTGAAAAACATGAAAATATTGATCTTGAGAGGAAGTTGTAAATTTCTGCTGAAACCCGAAGTTTGTTTCAACAAATTGAAATAGTGCATGTAATAATAAGTGTTTAATTGTTAAGGAATAACTATTCAGTGGAAACGTCGGAGGTAACAAAACGGTTGGAAGGTATGCTAATAATTAAAATCGACAGAATTAGTAATATTGTCAGGGTTAGAAAGTAATCATCCAATGATTACGAGGTACCACACTCTTATCAACTGTAACTAAGATAAAGCTGTGGTAAACTAAATATAGGTAAATCATCAATATTTCTATAGATAGCTCATTCTTAACTTCGTAAGTACGTTTATTCTCCTTTGGGTACCGTTGCTCAGGTCATAACCTCATCCGTCTAGTCACGTTTCACCCCAGATGCTGAACGATAGGCGATAGAAGAATGTGAGAAATAAATCGGTCGATCGTCCATTTGTTTACGTAGGAACATTTTATCAATCTAGGGTGCACATCATGAAGAGGATGTTTTTTAAATAACGATATCGAATCGTAATTTGATTTTTTCTTTCGTTTTTATTGTACAAGAGACCGGGTCAAACAGTGATTTCAAGATAAGAGTTGTCTTTAGAAGAGCTATATTAGGTATATATCTTCAATACATAACTTTAATTACATTACATTATTACATTACATTATTATACATAATTTTAATTTCTCTAACGGTGTAAAGCTCTGTAAGTTTGGTAATAACTCCGCTATTTTCTGGTGAAAATAAATCAGTGCCAATAAAGTATTGTTGACAGCTGCAGTCTGTCCCCAATCAAAATGATACTACTAGTTCTCAAATTTGCGAATGACAAAATGTATCAGACCTATATTGGGTATTAAGATAATATATTATATTATCTTTTCTTTTTTTCATATTCCAGATGCCAAAAAAACAAAATATTAGCTGGAAAATCAATATACTTGCCTACATATTTGGGAGATGGAAACCTTTCTGTTACCTCCGATATTCCCATCGAGAAGGTATCTGTTTTATTATTTCATATAACGTCAAAATTTCAAGGTAATATAAAGTGATTTCGGTTGGTTGAAACAAACCTCAATCTACTTGTTCTTTCATCGGCCGAAATTTGGGAATATTCGAATTCTAAACGATTTAGAGAGCACGGAATAATATGTTGTTCACAAAGAATTAATCATGTATCACTGATGAAGCAAGTTTTAAAGGGATTAGATTCCCGTGTACTGTTTTTATTTTTTTTACTGAATCGTTTGAAGAGTTCTCAACCAAGTCTCAAAATGGTATACGTACCAATATTTTCATTTTCAACCTACATAAAAAGTGTTCACCTAGGTATTGGTCAACTTTGGGCCTTGAGGTGTGTTGCAGCCTTCTGACAGCCAACCTTCCGACAAAGTGGAATTATTTACGATCTGTGAATCGCCCACTTTAACCCCGAAGGGAAAATTATACGGACACCCACTACAATCAAGTGAACTTCTGATTTTTTTTTCAATATCGAAAATTACAGGAAATTACCGCGATTGATACCCCAAACATTATCCAGATGTTATTTTTTCAACCAACCTTGTCGATTGAATACCTCCCTCCCTTGTAGATGAATCTTGGGCGATTATATGAATTCAGGAACCAAGTTGTGAACTGCTCTTTCAATCGTGGCTTCATAATATTGGTGTTTTCACATGGATATACGGCCAAGGCCTCTCAAGATGGTCAAGATGGAGGCACATGATTATGTATTTATCTAGAATTATATAGTAAGAGGATTTAGCTGCCGCTTCTGATACAGTACGTGAATTACCAGTTCATGATTTTGTTATTCACTGATCTCACCATAAGACATTTTATGGTTTGCATTTTTCTCAATTCACCAAATCGAAATATGGTAGGTTCATCATCAGTTCTCATGAATAAAATAGGCTCAGCATAAGTTGATGTCTCAACACAAATAAATAGAGTTATCCAACCACGTTTAAAAGTCATAACCTTCGCGATTGGCTCCAAGCGGAATTTCTTCCGCCAGTGTTACATCATTACCACCTAGCTGGTTCTTCGGTCAAATGAGATAAGCGAAAAGAGCTGAAAGATGTAGGTAGGTCAAGTAGGAGTGAATAGAATTATGGAAGGCTTTACCTATCAAGACTTGATTCGACATTCATTTCATCGTAAGGTATGCAAAAACATAGGCAGGAAAAAAATAAGCATAATATAGGTATTGATTAATCGCAAAGAAAAGAGGGGTGTTCTTTAGTATAAGCTCCCATTTTCAAATATATATAACTCCGTTATTTGTATATATAAGGTTTTCTCTCAATTTGGGTTATAGCAATCCTTCACAATATCCATGAATGATATGAATGGGTGTGATCTCTTCAGCTGCACATCTCTTCGCCATAAAAACTCCACCAGATGGTCTTGGATGTTTGTCACTCCACCACTGTGGATCCCTCTCCGGCGTTTGGGTGTGCGCCAAAGTAGCAGGATGAACAAGCTTGTTTTATTTAATTTCAACAAAAAGTGGAAATTGAGATTAAATTCATGTCTCCAAGTGCGTGAACTACCCGAGAAAGAAGTGGGGGCTTGTTCTAAAGAAACTGACTTGGAGATACTTTAGTATAGGCCCCCACTTTTGGTTTATTATTTTCAATAATGAACCTTTGGAATCGACCAAGAAAAAAAAAATTTTTAACACCCCCTCAAAATTTGATGGTTTACGTTTAAAGGTACGTAGAATCCAAAAATCGAATAAAAATTTGGCCGTCCGTCCGCCGTCCGCCGTACGCGGCACTTTTGCCACTTAGCATTGACCGATTTTGATGAAATTTGGTATGTAGGCTCCATTTGGGGTCTAGTTGTGCCCCGAAGCTTTTGGTTGATGTAGGTCACTTCTAAGGGTTCCAAAATCAATTTTGAAATTTTGAAAACGCCCTAACTCAAAAAATTTTGATATAAAGGTATCGTTTTTCCTTCAATCTAAGATTCTATAGAATTTTTAGAATTTTTTGAGACCACGCGGAGCTCTGTAGGACAAACCGTTCGCTCCCTACGAAAATTTAAGGGTTTATTTTGAAATATATATATATAAATAAATCAAAACACGAGTGTGAATCGCAAAAGAGGCCTAATCTCCGTTCAAATTAGAGCTGACCAAAATGCGATCAATAGTTGGTGATTTTGATTTTTTATTTTTGATTTTTTGATTTTTTTTTTCTTTTTTCTTCATATTGGATGGTTGGTGATTTTGTAGACGAGTGATCTATATAGAAAAATAATAAACCATTGTGTAATAATTTTCAGCGTTTTATTCGTACGGTTTACTCACCAATAGGTAAAACTTTTTTCCTATTCATTTTTTTACGAAAACTAGAGAAAATTACCTTTAAAATGCGATATTTACTTTTTTACGATGAATAATAATGGAGTAATACATATTTGAAAATGGGGGCTTATACTAAAGAACACCCGAAAAGAGTCATCGATTGACATTCATCAACTGAAGTCACATTAGTAATACTTAGTATTGGTACTACTAATGTATACGACCCAAAAGATTACAAAGCTTAGTGAGGAAGCGAAACCTACCATGATGTACCTGTATAACAACCTTGGTGTGACCACCTACCAGACGGACGTTTCAATTCCGTAGACATTTTTTTAATGAATGACCAAAGATGGTTCTAAGCGATTGTCCGCCTCGGGTGTTTTAAAACCCATTAGATTATGACCAATAAAATGATTTGCGATTTACAAGGTCTTATCTAACCCGAAAACGGGGTCATTTGGAAGAAGAGCAAGATAAAATACGTGACAATATTAAAAATTGGCAGGTTGCGAGTAGCATACATTTTTTACGGTATTTTGATACCTTCTTTATATTTTATGATCGTTTTTCATGATTAATGAACAAGTTTTATAAAAAAGGATTTCTAATTATGATAGGATGTATCCAGCTCTCCTGCTGTAGCTCAACTGCCTAGTTCATCCCTTGTCACTAGTTTCTGTAGGGATTACTACTGTTTCTATCATGGTATAATTCTATCATTGTATTGGCTGTAATGACAAGCCGTCCTATTGTAGTGAATATTGAAAACTATCTGATTTTTCAGTTATATTAGAAAGAATGAATGCTCTGCGGTACCGGGCTCTGAAACGTTTCAAACAATTCAATTTGGTTCAGAACCGAGATGATTGACCGAGCGACCCCCACCCCCATGAATTTAAATAATAATCGACCGATTTTGATGAAATTGCCAACAATAGAGCAAACTATGTTCCCTGTTATCAATCTCGTAGTTTAAAATTTGAGCTTGGAAACATCGACACAGCGTCATTATACGAGACGTCATTTTAGCTGCTAGAACTGGTCCAGTGCGTTTATAAGGAGGCTTTTTGCTTCCTCAGATAGGGCTTTCAAAGGGCAAAATAATCAAAATTTTCACTCTCATTTTGCGTTTTCAGAACTTTGGTTCCTTATATGTTCATGTAGGAAACCAGCAACTTGATCGCTGATGTTCAATTTAGGTACCTACCTATTTGAGCTCTGATCAACGCAATTGAAGAGACAGAAAAACCGACCAAAAACTGATTTTGCAATTTTGAGTTTCACTTCCTAGCACTAACTTCAAAATTGACGCCCTAAACCATTTCATACCAATAAAATATTTCAAATAATACCACGAAGAAAAACCTTCTTAACTTCTTCAGAAAAATCAGTTTAGTTAGAGTCTGAATAGGGTATTTTCTGTACTTTGTGGAAACGTTTAAACAATTATTAATTATTTATTTATTTTTTATTATTTATCAACCCAAAAAAGCGACAGTTGGTATCACTCAGTAAAATTAAGTAAAGTTAGAGAAAAAATGAAGATGCTGACCTACGAATAATCGGTACTATTTCTTTGGGAATTTTTCTTGGACACCCGTGGGTCTTTCAATTGTTTTTGAACCTATAGATTTTATGTGTTCTTGACCAACCCAACTTGGCAGAACTTTTTTTACCAATCCGACTAGTTGCCATTTTTTGACCAGTTTGCTCATTTCCACATTAATGTCTTGGTGTGTTTAATTTTCCTCCAAAGGTCATTTTTACCATCTTTTTTTGTGTAAATATTAATTTCGAATTTGGTTGGGAAAATGATGAATTTATTTGGGAAAGTTATAGATACTTCTGACTTTTCAGGGATGGCCTCATGATCTTGTAGACTGGGTCAGTAGGAGACATTACATCATCCACTGAATTAGGTATATGCGATCATTTCGGTAAATACCTAACAACCTATCAAACGCCACCTCATCGGTGCACCCGTGACAGAACGTGAATGTGGAAAAACCGACTACACGGCTAATCGACGTCCTTGAGTCGTCAAGTTACTGGGCATTTGGAGGATCGGAAGCGGTCCGACGGTACAGGAAGTCTGAAGAAGGGAATCCTTGCTCGGACGGACCCTTCCCGCGGGGTCTGACCTTAACTCGACCGCCCTCTCATTTCAATAACAACTGGTGCAAGGCTAGTCTCTACTTTCCTCTAACATGCAATAGGTAGGTTCATGATTCAAACTGCCTCGTTTTCCAGCCCAAATCGCTCGTAATCTGATGAAATAGATCAATCAACAGAATGTGAAATTTTCTGCTCCTGGTTTGATAGAGATGATATTTTCTTCTTTCTTTATTTTCAATAATGAACCTTTGGAATCCTCTCTCCGAAAAACTACCCCAATTTAATTAATTCACAGTGTGGCCATGGGCGCTGGGGCGCGCGTTCTTTGGTAGTGGGGATCGGACCGATTGCAGAGATAGAGGGTTCTGATCTCGCCGCCGGGGTTCATGCATTCGTGTGTCCAGGGCTCATCGCTCCCTTCTTCACAACCCAGGGCGGTGGGGCAATGGGTAGCAATGAGCGGAACCATCAGAACAAATTCTGATCTTGCCTTTGGAAGGCAGCTGGTGACGTCCGCGAAGCTAGCAATGGCAGTCGGACGAAAATCCTACCTGAAATGGTTGTTTACTCTACTTTCATTGGACCCCAAGGAGACTGTTTACCCTAATTGCAACTCGCTTGGGATGAACGGGATAGAAGTTAGGTAAGGTGCTGACGCAGTTCATCTACCTTCCCATCACTCGAAGTTACCAAGAAGAGGCTAACTGAGTTGGTACCACATTTTTCTTTTTTCCAATCATTTCTCAAGACAGTGACTCCAATCGATTTCTGAGTCAAGAAGGTTCCTCACGTCTGTTCAGTGTTACCACGGATAGCGCCACACTGTTACCATCAACGTACAGTTTACAGTTCAGTACAGGACAACAATATTGGGGAAAGAAGATGTGACTCAAGCGTGACCTAATTCCACCATGTCATTCAAAATTTACAAAAAAACCAACTCAGCAAGATCAATTTTGCGTCTATCCTCTTGGGTCTGCCTATTTCAACACTAAGATTAAGCCAGCCAGAAGTTATCCCACAATTTCATTAACTAGTTGGAATTACAGATTTATGCGGAAGATCGAAAATAAACCAAAATGATCTTTTTTTCAGAAATATTGCAAGGATACTAGAGTTGCTGACCATCAGCGTATCCTGTTAGCCACTCTCCATCGTGAAGGTGAGTACCTCAATCATTGAGTTCAAACAGGCGATGAAATCGTGAGGTGAGGTCGTTCAAGTCCCACACTGTGCCAGTGAAACATTAATTATTAACCAATCACGACTTCTTTTTGCAACAACCTGACTTATCAAATCTACGTTCTCTAAAACATAAATGTATAATAATGCCGTTTCACACGGCACGTAGTGCAATTGAAATGACAGGCGTAGGATCATGAGCATTAAAAAGTGAAAGTTCAATAAATATTGCAGTCACTATGAAAATACGTCCTGACGTACAAAATTAAATTGGTTTTTTGCGTTGGTTTGCTGAAACGAGTGAAGAAGTATGTCAAACCCGGTTACTTAAACGAATAATTCGAACAAGTTCGTAAAAAATTGATAGCTTCATTAAAATATCGACGAAAATGGACGATTATTGACCCGATCGAAAGACTGAAAGTATTATAAATTATAACAGGGTGACGTTGAAGCTGTCGACCCTGCCCTACTGATGGTGACCGCCCCTGATCAGTGTATTAGTCTACGCTAAATGTAATGTGAAACAAGGGAAGATGAGGTAATCTTATAATTTAGGACATCAAGAAAGCCTTGTACTTTCGTAATTTATATTTTTTGAAGTGGTTAATAGTAATTGATAGGTAGAAAATTCATTTGTGTTGAAAATGCTTCTTTGAAAAATAGTGTGTTTAAATTCGGTAGGTAGTGTTAAGAGTAAGTAGCGGATTTCACTCTCCCAGTCGTATCAAGTTAGTGGTACCTTTCACAATTATCTCGAAAGCAAAACAAACAAAATCGTAGAGCGATTGTGTAAGATGACTGATAATAATTCATGTGGGAGCGCGGTTTGTTGGCTTCACGAAGGTGAAAGTTTTGAGGGTCAAGGTCGTTCGAGGCCCGACTAGGACGCTGAGGACCGCCTTTCGTTGCCGCTCATATTCTGACGCGTTTACTGCTCGAATTTCCGATTTCCGGTGGTTTTCCCTTTCAGATTTGAACAACAGAACGTCAGAATCACCTGATGTGAATCAAGGTAGAGCACAGGTATACAGATAATTATCCAGGTTTTAAATAGGTTTGAAAATCCTGTGGAGGTAGTTATTGGATTTTCTTAAGAAAACCTATTATTAGGAGGAACTCGAACTGGAATTCTAAAAATGAAAGAATAAAGGTACTTACTTATTTAGGTAGATTCAGTACATTCGAGAAAAATTTGATGCTTAAGATCTTTTGAGTGATTTTTCGTCTTTCTAATTTGTTTACCTCTCAAAGAAATTACTTTTAATGGAATTTCGAAAGGTTGAACCAACGCAAGGCAGAGAAGGTGGTACCTACTAGATGAAACCAAGAAGTGAAGGGATGTTTCGGTGGTTCAATTTTTTTTTTTCTCATTTGCAATCTCAAATTTGTATTGGGTGCCTGTGAAAATCACTCCACCAATTCGTCGTTCGAGGCCTGACTAGAACGCTTAGGACCGCCTTTCGTATTGCCGCTCATATTCTGTCGTGTTTACTGCTCGAATATCCCATTTCCGGTGGGTTTCTCCTTTCAGATTAGAACAACAGAACGTCAGAATCACCTGATGTGAATCAAGGTAGAGCATAGGTATCCAGATAATTATCCAGGTTTTAAATAGGCTTGAAAATCCTATTTAATCAATTCGTTCTTGGAAATTCTTAAGAAAACCTATTGTTAGGAGGAACTAGAAGTGGAATTCTAAAAATAAAAGAATAAAGGTACCTACTTATTTATGTAGATTCAGCACATTCGAGAAGAATTTGCTGCTTAAGATCTTCTAAGTGATTTTTCGTTATTCTTATTTGCCTTCTAAATTGCCTATGAAAACTACTCCACCAATTTTCAGCTCGGAATTAGCTCTGAAAGAGAATGGAAGGGTTGGACTGTGGTTTTTGGCGAGAGGAGTTGCGTACGATCTGTTCTGATCCCGTGGAAAATCTCTGGTGGTAATGTTGTTTCCCAATTACCAACCAACTGATGGAGATTCCGAATGGCCGAGGATCGCCACAGGTTCAATCCAACCCCACCAGGATGAGAGGGCGCTCAGATCCTGTTTATTATTTGGTACTAATCATTTTTGCTCGCTTACGATCATCGGACTTCCATGTTGCAACTTTTTGGAAAACTCTCTCCAAGATCTTTCTGTTGTGAGCATGGAAACGGAATATTCCTTACATGGTGATATAGAATTGGTCGGAACTCCCAAATACTAAACATGTTGACAGGTTTGTGAATTGGCAAACATCAACAAGGTCGACCTTATGATGTTTTCGATTTTGCACTTGTTCTGTCGCTTACTGATCCCGAATCGATGAACCTTATACGCGATCACCTTGGAGTCGGTCCCCAACAACCAATCAAATTTGAGTAAAATTGGTCTATCGAGTCTTGGAAAATCGGTGTAGTTATCTTGAAAATCACGTTCCTATCTGTGCTCACAATACATTTGGTGATATCGGATCATCTTGAGGCTAACTTTCACCTACTCGGACAATTTTTTGGCAAAATCTTACTGTGTTAGTTTTACTTGTCTCAAGGAATATTGGACCAGGAACGCAAATGGTTCAATAGGTTAGCTCCAAAAGGAAATTCGAGTGAAAATATTGATTTCGTAGGAAACTTTCTTACTTGGGATTAATTTTACCGAAACATCAATGTTGCGGATTTATGAGCAAAACAAACTATTTTCTCGAAAGGAGGTTGCAATGTCTTCAATCGCCTGCAGTCGCGTGCCCTCCAGTGGGAAGGAGATTCGGTTCGTTGCCTTCTCAGAAAACCGCAGACTCACCGTGACTCAGAACGACCATTGCAAAGCACTTTCGCTAAGCTGCAGTAACTGAATGGCCCGAGCCGAGAAGTTGATGCTTGAATGGAGATGCAGTAAACATTCGCAAATCAAGGATGTTAACTGATGAATTTTAATATGAATTGACTACCAAATTCCATGAATGTCTGGTTTACTCTTTATCGTTTTCGACATCCACACCTGTTGGTACCGGAAATATTTGTTCTTAATGGATTTTGTACCCTGAATCTATTTTGGTCTCGCGACCGGTAGATCAATTTTATTAATGTCGTATGGTGACTACGATCAACATTGAAATTAACATGTATTGTGGATAAAACCCTATTAATATCAACCAATATATCCATTTGGGCGTAAAGGAAGCAGATCGCGAATCGTCCTACGCTGCTCAACGTTTGTGACGCCCACTAAAAGCTATAGATTTTACAAATGATCTGAAGAAACCTATTGATTCACCTTGTAGAAACCAGAAAGAACCGAGGAAATCGTTTTCTTGGTGCTAATAAGGTTTGTTTCCTGGTTTTAAAGTTGAGAAAGAGAATTGAGCCCAGAAAAAAATTGCACAATTTGCAACGTGCATGGAAGTTGTCTACTGCACATCTTTTTTGTTCATGCATTCATGTACCAGGTATTGTGGGAAGTTTCCACTCCGCCTTAAACTAAAAACGCTGCAAATTATTACACAATGGTTTATTATTTTTCTGTATAGATCACTCGTCTGCAAAGCCACCAACCATCCAACATGAAGAAAAACATCGATCGCATTTCGGTCAGCTAAAATTTGAATGGAGATTAGGCCTCTTTTGCGATTCACACCCGTGTTTCTGATTAATCGTACGTCCAACCCTTAAATTCTCGTAGGGAGCGAACGGTTTGTCCTACACAGCTCCGTGTGGTCTCAAAAAATTCTAAAAATTCTATATTATCTTAAATTGATGGTAAAACAACCTTTACATCGAATTTTTTTTGAGTTACGGCGTTTTCAAAATTTCAAATTCAAAAGTTCAATTTCAAATTCAAAAATTTATTTTTTAACCCTTAGAAGTGACCTACATATACCGAAACCTTTGGGGCACAACTAGACTCCAAATGGAGCCTAGATAAGTGGGGAAAGTGCCGCGTACGGCGGAAGGCGGACCGACGGCCACATTTTTATTCGATTTTGGTTTATTATTTTCAATAATGAACCTTTGGAATCGACCAAGAAACAATGTTTCTTAACACCCCCTCAAAATTTGATGGTTTACGTTTCAAGGTACGTAGAATCCAAAAATCGAATAAAAATTTGGCCGTCCGTCCGCAGCGCCGTACGCGGCACTTTTGCCACTTAGCATTGACCGATTTCGATGAAATTTGGTATGTAGGCTCCATTTGGGGTCTTGTTGTGCACCGAAGATTTTGGTTGATGTAGGTCACTTCTAAGGGTCCAAAAATGAATTTTGAAATTTTGAAAACGCCCTAACTCAAAAAATTTAGATATAAAGGTATTGTTTTTCCTTCAATTTAAGATTCTATAGAATTTTTAGAGACCATGCGGAGCTCTGCAGGACAAACCGTTCGCTGCATACGAGAATTTAAGGGTTGGACGTACGATAAATCAGAAACACGAGTGTGAATAGCAAAAGAGGCCTAATCTCCGTTCAAATTTTAGTTGACCGAAATGCGATCGATATTTTTTTTCATGTTGGATGGTTGGTTGCTTTGCAGACGAGTGATCAATATAGAAAAATAATAAACCATTGTGTAATAATTTGCAGCGTTTTTGGATTCTACGTACCTTGAAACGTAAACCAACAAATTTTGAGCGGGTGTTAAAAAACATTGTTTCTTGGTCGAAAGGTTCATTATTGAGAATAATAAACCAAAATTACTACTTACATAGACAGACAGACGTAGGTAGTCTATATTGTCTATATTAGTTTATATTGTTTAATTTTTATGTGAATATCGTCAGGAGTTTATGATGGTGACTATTGGTAGTTTTATCAAACTCAGGTTGTTACACATTTCAGAGAAAAGGCGAAACTACTATAGTTGTATCTCACTCCTGAGGCTCTTTTGTTTATTTGGTGGCTGATAGTAAGTGAAAATACTGTTATGTGTTAAATAGTACTCTAAAGTACTATAAATTGAGCCATAATGAAGTAAATTGTAAAACGGAAAGATAATATGCTTTCGTAACGTACTTGTGACTACTATGTGATCATAGTATGTAATATTAAAACTAGATTTTTGAACAAGGGTCGGAAAAGGTTTTGATCAATACCTGTAGAATTATACGTAGGTATGACTATTTAGAGAATCCTACGACTACGGTAAAGCTTAATGAATCCCACCCCGGAATGTTTACATTCCGTCACGGATGTTTAAAGAACAATCGGGTACCATTAGTTGGTCATCAGACAATGAGCTATTGTTCCGGTCAAACTGGGATTTTAATAGGTCAACCCCATCAATGGGCAGGGTTAGTAAATCAGGGAAGAGCCTCGGATACCGGTAGAAAGATGCGACATGGAGATACCTGATTCGTCACAGCGCTTTTGAGAGGCGTGTCAGATTACAAGTCAATTTCAGACTTCCTGCACTCCTGATGACGTACAAGAAAGTGGTAAGTTTTGAAGTTGAGACGGTGGACAAATAAGTTAATTAAATGGGATAACCGGACTATTAAACCACGAAGAATTCATCATTCATTTTTATAGGGAGTAATGCGATGTTTAGTTACATTATGTGGTGCAATAAATGCCTTCTGGGACAGTTCCGGACACAAGAGACCGGTCAAGACCTTGTCCTGCGGCCTCAGAGAATCCCAAAAGCGTCGTATATTCGTCGGAACAGTTTAACCAGACGATCCGTCGGACCGTTTTCAAGATACAAGACTTCTTGGATTTCGAGGAAACGGGTGTCCGATGAATCGTCTCTTTCGGCTTCAAGTAGGCAATGGGCATGTAATAGCGGCGAGAAATCTGTGAAGAGGAAGTTGGATGAATTGATCGCTTAGAATCACCAATCTGTCATTTTGACACTCCAGTTAGGTAGCTCAATCAATCTTTTTAGAGTGAAGGTAGTTTCCTAATCGCATTAGGCAGGTAAATCTGTCCAATTACAAGCATTTAGAAGTGAACTAGAGGCAACAAGTACCAAACTGAGTGTTAGATTTTTTTTGTAGCTAACATTGTTGATTTGATTACCTCTCGACCAATTTCAGCAGGACCCAGGGTGCTGTTTCCAGTTTTATAATTTAGGAATAGAAGAGAGGGTTAGCATTATCGATTTCACACACCAAATTTGTCTTCCTCCCGATCAATCCACGGACCCCTCAAGAGGTTTTCGACGCTCTAACCTTCTATAGGTAATACATCAAAATGTGCGTTGGTCTACAGCTTCAAGCTTCTCAATTTCTTCTTTTTCCCAGTGTACTAAATTGTGCTTAACCAGGCAAGTAGGTTTTCTTATGGTGGGTCAGCATGTAAGTCTGAAAATTTGGTTGCTCGCAACCACGTAAGTTTGGAAATTAGACTGCACGTAACAAGGTAACTCGACAAAAAAAAAAAAAAAAAAAAAATTCATTGAATTTACCATCAAGATGTAATTTGAGGGGCAGTTCGAGCTATCATTTGGGTTACTTTCGGAACTTTCGTGAAAAAATGGCAGGGTTAAGCATAAATTATTGTGGATTCCTGAATTAGGAATACAATTTGAAACTTTAAAATGCTCTCCTGTAAAATTCCATTTATTTTACTCACCTGATTTTTCCCCCCTGCCAGCCAAATTTCAATTAAACCAAGGTTAGTGAAAAATTTTGATTTTAGATCGGGGTAAGCATAGAAGAGTGGATATATGGTTTGTTGTGGGTTCACTGATTGGTTTCTTAGTACCCAGCTAAAGAGTTAATACCCAAAGCGCCGCACTTCTGACTATCTTGTAACTTAGTGGGATATACTGACTTGGAGGCAGTTCGAGATAGGATACAGAAAATAGCTTGTACAGGTACTTGAATGGCAAAAAAGACACGAACCGAAGAGTTATTCATTCAAAATATGTCCATGAACTTGTGGTAGCAATGGGCAGTGCTTTAGATAACTAAAAACGCTTCGTGCCTCTACAGTAGTAATCATCCATCATACAATAAACCAACTAGCAGACTGAATCACTAATTCAACCCGGGCGAGTCCAGACTCGAAAAACGGGTTTGGAGCCCACGATGCAAAACTTTTTTTTTTCGATTTCTTATAAAAATAGAAAAAAAATCAAACGCATACTCCATCGCTCGCTCATAACTTGCTACACGTCTTTTCTCTCCTTGTGATTATTTTCATTTTTTATTTTAATACAGTAGGCCGCTTGATGGTTATTTGTTCCTCCAATTAAAGAACGATTCACCACCTCCTCTGTTTTGCAGATTGAAAAGATATGCGCATTTTAATAGGAGAATGAGAATCGTGATGGTGAATCTGATGGTTGATGGGACCAAACCTGATATTATTTGGGAACTGAAGAATTCTTAGTGCTCCGCCAAGGAGTGGGCGTCAGATAGATTAATTGTTGACATTTGTGCTCGTTATTAATATTAATGTGATAATTTTTACTCTTTACACAACGTATTGTTGAGATTCTATCACTTGATTGAGATTCGGTAGTTGTTTTGGTGTATTATGATTCTTTACAATTCTTCTCCAGGGAAAATTGTGGCATTTATATTTGCTCATGCGCTATGATGACAACTAATATGACTACAATGATGTAGATAGTTATGAGACTATTTTAGGGCCCATCCCTCGTATTCAGAAAATCCATCGTAATCTGACGCGAATTTTGGAAGCTATGGCCCCCGCATAGTTTGTGTTTGCAAGTGCAGAGTCTACAATCAACCAGACAGCATTGAATTCAAAGGAGACAATCAGGAGACCAAACGAAACAATCCGTGAATAACGGCTCATTTTGATGACAGTTTCAGGATTATGACGGTTAGACCTTGAAAATCCAACGTACATAAGTTCCTCTAACATCAATATTTTTTTCGAATTTACAGTCTGGTTTTGCCCAAATTTGGAAAGTGGTATGGGGTGGGGATCAAATTTTCTATTTCAATTTCAGTCCGATCAGTAGGAGTAACGCTACGTATGAAGAAGAGAAATATCGTCAACAAAATCCTCAACTTCTCATTCGTGTTGATGATTGTCAATTTTGAAAACTATCAATATGGAGAAAGGTAGGGTCAATAATTTGTATATAATTTAATTCATACGTTGAGGAAGCTGTACTATCCACCTCAACACATTCAATTAACGGAACATAATATTGACACTTAATTCTTACCTTTCTTTGAAAACCATCGCTCTGTCGATTGGCACTTCACGAACATAATTTACGGTATGAGAGCTCAATCGCCCAGCCGAATTCCCTCCCAAGGAAACCATTAGAAGCAAAGGAGGAGGATGGTGGAAATCTGGGGGATAATCCTTATTACGGGAGTATCAATCTGTATAAATGACCAACAGGCAAATCAGTGACGTGTGCTGGGTATTTACGTGCCAGCTAAACCGAGAAAGGTTGGTTACTTTTGCTATAACTGAAGAACGTTTATCATCCGTTGCCATCGAATTAGTTTTAAGAAAACTAATGAGAAATGCTTGGGCTAATTTAATACGAATGACAAACAGGTATAATGGCCCGTTGGTTTATTCCTTGTTGGTTGGAGTATCAAAAACGTGATACACAACAACACTAATGAGGAAATGGCTTGTGATTTACAGCCGAGTTTGGAAAAGGTTGCGTCTCTAATTGATACAAAATTATCTCAAAATCATGATCGTGATAAATAACTTCTTCGGAAATTGGAAGCTTCTAGATTTAGTCATTTAACGGGATTAGAGCCTTTTGTACTCACTAAACCCATTTTGGTTTATTATTTTCAATAATGATCCTTTGGAATCGATCAAGAATTTTTTTTTTTTTTTTAACAACCCCTTAAAATTTGTTGGTTTACGTTTCAAGGTACGTAGAATCCAAAAATCGAATAATAATTTGGCCGTCCGTCCGCCGTACGCGGCACTTTCCCCACTTAGCATTGACCGATTTTGATGAAATTTGGTATGTAGGCTTCATTTGGAGTCTAGTTGTGCCACGAAGATTTTGGTTGATGTAGGTCATTTTTAAGGGTTGAAAAATGAATTTTTAAATTTTGAAAACACCCTAACTCAAAACATTTTGATATAAAGGTATTGTTTTTCCATCAATTTAAGATATTCTAGAATTTTTTGAGACCCCACGGAGCCTTGTAGGACCAACTATTTGCTCCCTACGAGAATTTAAGGGTTGGAAGTACGATAAATCAGAAACACGAGTGTGAATCACAAAAGAGGCCTAATCTCCGTTCAAATTTTAGCTGACCGAAATACGATCGATGTTTTTCTTCATGTTGGATGGTTGGTGGCTTTGCAGACGAGTGATCTGTAGAAAAATAATAAACCATTGTGTAATAATTTGCAGCGTTTTGAAACTCCTGACACATTTTTGAAATAGCTAACAAAGTTTGGAATCCTTGATGCTGAACTTCTCAGTTCCTCGCAACCGAACATGAAGAATCACGTACTCCTGTAACTGTTCATTAGAAATTAGGTCCTCGTTTTCTAGTAAGGCCATAGAAGGTTTTGGGGTATTAAGTATCGTTTAGCTAACTGTAGCAGAGAATAAACTATGAAAAAGGCCAGCAAATTCGGGATAATATGGAGGTTTTTGAGGGTTTTTGATTGTATAATTTTAACGAGTCGTGCTATGCGACACTCACAAGGAAGACTACTCTCTCAAATAGTTAATATATGGATTTTGTTAACCATAGCTTTAAAGATTCCCATGGAAATTCGCTCTCCAATTCATACTGCATGAATGGACTTTTTGAAAATAATTTTCATGGAAATCCGTTGGAACATTGACAACGAATTCAGAATACACTCTTCATACTTTTCATATATTATGTTGTTTCTCTGCGCTGTGTTTTTGTCGGATCGACCCAAGATTTCCAAAATTGTTTCAGAATGTCAATAATACGAAAACAAGGGATTGTTGTCTTGAGTGGTGAGTACGAAAAATCATCTCCCCGAATATAGAGATAGACTATTAACCCTTAATATCCTGGGGTATCTTTCTGGAAGTCCGATTTTTACCTGCTTTATCCATGCTTTTGAACCAAAGCTGATAGCCGTTGGCTATCTTGATACTCCAATTGTGGAGTAAGAAAATTTGTGTAAAAAAAGTAATAATAATAACATATTATTTAAACAATTTTTGGCAAACTGTAATAGGGTCTTTGAGGCACCTTTTACCCTCATTTCTCACCTTGTAGGCTATTAGTTGGGTTTTCTCAAAAAAGGACAGATTCCTCTATGAAGTGAATCTTCTCCACTTATTCCTTGGTTCAGTACTTTGTGGGAAATAGCAGATCCTAACATCCCACCAAGGATTTTTCCAAGTTTCCTTCTTTTACTCCATCAAAATTGGGTTTATGAACAGATTTTGCTGACGCAGATAGCGCTAGAGTGGCCCTTGGAAAGATCATGCTTGAGGTGACAGATTGTATAGGGCCTTTGAGGTACCTTCTGCACAAATATTCTCTAAATTTGAATTCAAAACTCCGAAAATGTTTTTAAACAAACGAAAACTTGTTTTTTAAGCAAGTGGGAAATTAAGGGCCAAATTGACGTGGTTACTTGTTTCTTTTAGGATGTCACAGAGGATAACTTCATCATTGTTGTAAATTAGGATTGGTCCGTTTGGAGCGTTCTGATCTCATAATAACGGCATCACGACTTTTCCTTTCAAATGTCCAGCAAAAACAGTGAGGGGGCCCCATCCTAAACTCCACTTCGAATACACAGCGCCGGAGCAGGTTGTTCTTTTTTTATTTTAAGGAACCGCATGACGGAGTGAATGGAATTTATGAGGTTTTCCTTCCCACAGTTTCGCCTTCTTTTTTTTGGCGACCTTAACAGCTCGAAAAAAGGACACGATCTATCGAGTGATTCGCCGCCTGCCCTATAAAAACCTCTTTTGCCCAGCATTTCGCGAATAAATTGACGAAACGAGGATGAGCTCATAGTTTTCTTTTGCGTATCTGCAAATATCAGTTATCAGTATTCAAATAGATGTCAACAATATTCATCGCTTTAAAGAACCTTTGAAAATTTTACATAGTCCGATTTTAAAGTTTAAAAAAAAATTTTTGTTTGTCAATGATTTTCTGCCTTTTGGGGGAGTTTTGGGGGAATTCCTTATGACTTCCCAACACAATAAAATTCCTTGGTTTTTCAAGGTTTTTCTCTGATTGGCGGCCACCGCGTACATCTCATTTATAGCTCAAACTTATCGGTTAAGTGTATCAAAATACATTGTTCTGATCTTGTTTTAATTACAGTCGTCGTAGGTGTTCTGCGTTAATAGTTTTCAATTCGATCTGACACGAAATCACGCCCCCTTTTCTCGTCGTCGAGGTCGTCAACAAAAAAGGTTAAATCAAAATTAAGGTCTCGAGTCGTCCTCCGCTTGAGGTCGGTTGCCGAATAGAAAACGGTCACTTAGCGCCTGTGCAACGCTCGGGCTCATATCAGCCTTATCGCCAGGACCTTCGTCCTAGTCAAGTGGCACATTTTCAGTCTCGGAGTACGCAGCGGTTTCAAAACGGTTCACCAGGTGCGCTGCGCATTGGAAATTTTCTTTCCTAACTTTGACTCAATGAAAACTGCATTGGTACGACCAGTGCAGTTGATCATGAAATTAGGTGGTCCGGGGTCGACTGACATCTTATTCAATAGTTTGTACCGGTACAATGTGCCAGAGTCGTGTGACGTAATATCATGTTCCTCTAAAGACAATCGAGAAAGTGTTTGACCTTGAGATTATTGATCACTATTCAGTTGAATATATCCTCAATTGAATATATCCTACAAAAATGTTTGTTCCTCCAAGGTTTGAAACACGAAGAAAGAATTGTAGTACGATTAGATGAGTCACCTACCTTCATGGATCACCTGTCATCCATCAGAAATTCCTGATTTGTTACCTCTTGTTACGAGTAGGATTTTGCCACTTACCTGCGGAAAAAAAAACATAATATATTAGACTATTATTTGTTTAGTCATAACAAATAATTGGGACCGCAGATTAAGTCTAGTACCTATCCGTTGCTGGGACTAACTAATGATTCATGTTGACGTTTTTATGTTATTTTGGGGAGAATATTTGAAATTAGCTGTAAATTAACGTGTTTATTCAGTGACAGTACCTGAGAATTGCGATTTCATGATGGGAGTGTGCCAAACATCACTACTGGTGCCTATAACCTGTCTATAAAGTAACTCTTAATTCTGCAAAAACCAATGGATTGACTGTTAAAATTTGGATGGTAGTTGGGGATTGTCTCAAAGATGTTCGCGTATAGATTCATTGCGTTGTATCAGTAACAGCTGGTTAAAATGTGAGATTTATTTATATTTCAGGGATACCTACCACGTTTTTTCTGGAACTGTTTACTGATCAGTACGTCATTGTTGACTACGAAATCCATGGGGAGTGTCTCCTACATAAACCCTGAGAGGGGGAGAGAGTTTTATCTAAGATTGAACCGTGATTTTGGGTAGTTATTAAAAATTGAACATGGACACCGACCGGCAGACAGAAATGGAACTAAAATGTTTCAGAAGTATATAAACGAAAAATACAATACCTACACTCACTGTAGGTTACCTGTTCTAAAATGATGTTTCGTGACTCAAAAAATGTTGGGGGCGACCCACACGTTAGGTCAGCGAGATTAAATAGGGTTGGTGGGTGTAAATTATAAGGACCGTAAGCTATCAGATATTCGGTGGGTTACAGATACGTCGGTCATTAAAATAACAAGGGTGCGTTCCCACAAGTGATACCGCGATCGTGAAGGGTCATAAATCACTCGCGAGTCGGAACACCATCGTCTGATCAGCTGTCCGACTATGCCTCATTAAAGGTAATGCGAATTCTACTTGAGTTTGCATCATCGTTTGCATAAGGTCAAGATTAAAATCATCGAAGTCGGTCATTTAGGATACTTGAAATTTGAATGATAAGATTCACCCTAAAAACCATACAAGTCATACCTACAGCTAGACCTACTAGTTAGAGGTGGGGCCAAAATTGTATCACTACTAGGTCAAATGCTTACTAGACATTGGAAGGACTTGCCAGGAATGGCAGTCAGACAAAAATTCAACCTGCATTTTTTTTAAAATTTAAATGTTTAAAAAAATATTTCCAACAGAAGTGGGGAAACTCTTTAAGAGGGGAGGGGAAGTTCACCTCAACAATATTGGACTCGCCAGCATTGGGCCTACCAACTAAAACCCCACTCCCTCTGCTTAGGACTCACCCCGGAACCACTTGTACAGTTTACATGTACAATGTTAACCACTTGTACTTTACTTTACATTGAAAGGAGTTAGTACCTGTCTAGTAGGTAGTATAAAATAAATAGATACGTAGTTGCCATCTAAAAATGACTTCATGACTTGTTGTTAACAAAGGAGAATTGAATAATGAAAATGTTGCCAAAAACACCCTGTAAATATTTCACATAAAATATGTTGATTTGTTTTTACGACCTGGTTATATTGGCTAAGTAAGCAAGAACCAGCCTAATTTTCAATGAATTGCGTTTACAACCTAAAATATTGTAAATAACCGTAAAATATCTAGTGTGATTGTATCCTTTTTTAAGAAACTAAACCTAGATCATACGTATTCTGTTAGAGAGTTGTTAGTGATAACCACCTCGGGATCACGTAACCCAAGCCTTGAACTTGTAGAATAAAAAATCCTATAATTTTGTATCGTCGAACGGGACGTTTTACGGAACCTCGGGGTAACCTCGAGGTTACGAGTTACCTTGGTCTCTCGACTCCAAAATCAGCTCAATTCCTTTGTGCGAGCACATTAGGAAATTCTGACAACCCGATTCTAAGATTTGCAAATCTCCATAATGATAATTTTCACGCGTCACCTAGTCACCACAACGTAGTATTTCTACAGCCTACTGTGTAGTAAGAATTTTTCTAGAATAAAGTAAGTCCCATACTTCATTCATACATCTTCAATTGTCCCGTTTATTCCTTGACCTGTACCACAAGTACACTACTCACTAGAGAAATCTGAGCTCCGACCTTCAACAATTCCCAGCTTTTATTCAAAGAAATGTCTGCAATATCGCGTCTCGATCGCCCCTATACCTAAAGCCTCCCATAAAATACCTACTCCAACTTTGAAAGAACAACATTCATCTCAACGCCCGCAGGTGATAAATACATATTTTCGCTAGCTTTCATGCATTCCCATTCCTAGTCCTCGCTACATAATATCGAAGTAGGTATGTACATAAATATTGTCTTACTTCTTCTTGACCTCGGTAGTCAGCTATTATTAATCAGTTATTTAGTAACAAATTTATCCAAGATCTAAATTCGTAGTCGACACAAAGATTTCCAGGTTTTTGTCGGGCTGTGGATTCAAATATAAACATTAGATATGCTTTACACTATAAAATTTGTTGCTTCTTCTCAAAACCACCCACAAAACCACCAACGTGAATGTGAGCTACATGTTTCATTTGAAAAAGTTCACTGCTGAAGTCTATCGTTTTCGTACCAAAAGATTCTTCACGTCCACGTTATTTTTGTGAAGAAGCTATAACCCCCCCCCCCTCCACGTTCATAGACTTATTCCTTTTTTCGAAATCCACAATAATTATGAAGTAATTAAGGTAACGTAGTTCAGATTGATCGAGTTTAACCATTCACTAGTAGCGTCAAGGCTCAGAATTTCTCACGTGCGAGGTATGCTCTGCCTCCTTCCTTCCTCATTCTGGTCCGAACAATAGATCTAGTACTCAAGTAAGTAGGAACGAAATATCTCGACAGGAAATCAATCTCCAATCAACCGGCCTTAGATTTTAAGATCACTCCTGACAAAGGAATTTCAGAAAACAATAGGATGGATGAAAATTTTTATACTTTTAGCTACTTAGGCCTTAGGCGGTCTACTGAAATACAGAAATCGATGAGACTTTTATGATGTTATTTTACGCTATGGGAGCAATATTCAACCAAAAGATCCAAGGAATCTTACTAACTAAAACCAGGTGCCAAGTTGTGAGGGCAGAATAGCTTTCGCATATAAATAAAATTGACAGTTTGGTTAGTGTAAGATTAGTTTATTAAAATAATTCCTAATTCGAAATGAGACTTTCATGTTTGTGTTGTTGATTAATTTTGTATTGGCATACATCAACACGATCGAGAATTTACTCCCTTTATGTTGTATATCGTTCGTTTATCCAGATGTACCGTAGTTCCAACTGGTGGGATTTACTGAAATCAAAGCAACTAGTTCTGGGCTTTGGGGATGAAACGTCAGAAATGAAAGAATCAGACCATGGTTCCTTATAGTTGAGACCTAAACGATGAATTATTCTTACACGAAATGGGAACAAAATTGTTCAAATTGCTCTAAAACTCAAATTGCGATTGAAAATTGTTTTTGGACGATTTCTAAGCTTTCTTGTCTTCAGCTTTGAGGAGGAAGATGAATGATCCACTCGTGATAGTCTATTGACGAACGAGCAAATTCACAACATAATATATTTGCTCGTTATTGTATATTATACAATATGCCTACCATTTTGAAGGTCGGGTTTTGAGCAACTGCAATAATAACTGATTCCAAGAAGACCTCACAAATACTTTCATGAGACTATCTTATTCTTTGCTTCAAGGGTGATTTCAACATCATGGAATTTTTGTTTAAGGTTTGAAAAAGTTCGTCAAGACGTTTCCCCAGAACTCCTTACAAACGAGGACAGGAAAGAAACCAGATACAGTCCAACCTCCGAAATTACAAAAACCAGAACATGTCTTGGTAAGTCTGGGATGTTTACTTTATTTGCATACTATCAGATATTGAATGGGTGGCGGACAGGCTAGTGAAAGTATAAGAAAGGGGGAATGAATGAGCCGATCCCTATACCGAAATTAAGTTGTTTTTAAATAGGTGAATGTATCGGAATTGACCACTCTCTCTATCTTCACATCGTCGAGGCTCCCAAAATGGTTAGTATTCTAATGTACGAGTATGTTCTTTACTTGGTTAGATTATCCGAGATCTACTTGAGAAATGAGCAGCAGGAGGTCTGATAGTATGAAAGGTAGGTTTTCCACCCATGGTAGGTATTTTTGGATCCTTGTTTCGAGCATAACTAATCAAAATCAAGATCTGTTTTGATGACTGTTTATGGATTTAAGCGAGTCAGCCAATAGATGACTCTCTCTGGATTTCGTCGCTATCTACAAGGTGGGTTTGGCGTAAAGTTGACGGTAGTTTGGGGCTGGACCTGGTAAAATTGATTATCAATATTATCGCGATCTATTCTTGAGGAGCGTCTAAGTGAAAATGCGAAAAAATCATCTGCATACCTAATCGGATACAACTTTTCGATAGGTGACATTTCTCTTTTGAGAAAATTGATTGGAAATGAGGTGTACAGAAATAAAAATCCTCCTTTGCCGAGCTTTCGGTGAATTCTTTTTCCTCAGGGCTCAAAGGATGTTTGGACATCACATCAGCGTCAATCAACAGCTCATCTCCAACAAACCAGTGGTTGGAGATACCACCATAACTGGTGGGAAATGAAATTTGTAACTATTGCAGGTAAAATGAAAAAAGGGGTGGGAGGGGGGAATTAAAAACATCATTTCAGCTATAAATATTAAGTCAAAATATCAGAAAGCACAGCCTTGAGAAAACAGTGTTAATTACCTAATTATTATAATAATTAATTATCTAATTAGAAACCATCATAGTTTAGATAATTTTTCATAAAAAGAAATTTGTCAGTTGAATTTACTACGTTTACTACGGTTATTTTCTCCCTTACTTTATTGAGAGTCGAGTACTTTTTAATAGATTTTTTAAACACTGGATCTCCAGTCATCTCTCTTACCTACTCGTCATCTGTCTAAATAAATCGAACGAAACTTGACTTGCGTGTCATGGGACGAGATCCAGGCAGGAACTCCCTTTCCCCGTTCATATGGTAATCAATTGAGAGAAGGGCGGTACTCTGTTCAAATTCAACTGGCTAATGAAATCGACAATGATGTTTGACGCAAGATGCCCTCAGATTCGTCACTCGGGATAGATCAGGCAGAAGTGCCGTTGCTGGGTTTTAAACGACAGTCATTGCACAAGGTCTGACTGCTGCGCAACTCATCGGCAAAGGAGATGGATTTCACCAGGTCGTAGGAACCACTCGTGTCTATTTTGTTAGACAGGCGGCGATAGACGACGCTTCTCGTTGTTGCCTATTCAAGATACGATCCATAGGATCTCCGAATCGAGCATGATGTTCTAAAGATGGAACACCAGACATTTTAAATTTTCTTTCGAAACACTCATAATATTGCAGAATAAAATAATATTCCTGAATAAGTGATAGATGAGTAGATCGTGTTGAAATCAGAATAGTTGAATCACAATAGTCGGGTTAACTTTCTTCATTTGCAACTTGATGATTCCAAAGTAGGTATATGATTTTGTGATGATCTACATCTTATACGAAGAAGAGCTAATTAAGTGCAATATAATAAAAATAACGAGAAAACCCACTTTTTAGGACGTCCCACAGTAAGACTTGGCCGTTCTTATGCGATAAATGTGGGGTGAAGGAGCACAACACTCAACAAAGAGTAAGCATAACCACACATACATTCGTTTTGAACCATTCTGAATCCAAATCCACGGAAAACAATAAGTGTATGACTAGGTGAATGGGAGTGTGTATGTGTCATGTACGGGAGAACTCAAATTCGCATGTTGGATATCATAGATTTTAAAATGCTGATCAAATTCAAGTCTCGCATTCCGCTAGAAATGTTATGGTTAGTTGTGCACTACGAAGCCAGAATTTCGAATTTTACCTCTGAAGGGGAAGAGGGGGGGGGGGGGGGGTTGAATCTAAAAAAACGTAACTTTTCGAGCATAATCTTTCTCGTATTGCAATTTCCCATCGATTTGCGTGTTTTTTTTTTGTTCGACGCAGAAATCTATCTAGTTGTGCACTACATCGTCGAAGTTTCAAAATTTGAGGTTGAGGGGGAGAAACGAGGTGTTATTTAATGAAAATAAGAGCATTTGGCGATACCTTGAACTAAGCTTCAATTCTCAACCGATCTGAGTGTTTCTCTTTGTGTTCGACTCAGATAACTTTCCAGTTGTCTAAATTCACATCGAGTATCGACATTCGCTTGGGTAGGGGGCGAGTTGGGGATAATATTCACAAAATATACGATTTTTAAATATTCGGCTTACTAATGGTATCCAAGTTTTGAAATTGAGCAAACATAATCAATAAACCTCTGGATTTTCATGGACTATTTTTTGTCACCATGGAACAAATCAGTGGTGCCACCATCGTTCCAAGACAACTAACAAATTTCGCAGGTTTCGGGGTGTTTCACCTTGAATACGGATGTGAACCTAAGACTACCTACAAAAATTAAACAAATTCGAGAAAAACACTACACTACCACTGCTTAAAATAATAACTAAATTACGTTGAGTGGTACAGTTTTGTGCAGTATCAAGGTTAATAATAATTTATGTTTTATCGCTTACTGGTTTAAATTGAACTAATCCTCATGAAATGAGGCGTCCTCTAGAATGCATGCATTGCTAAGTAATATGATTTTACTTTGAAACCACCGAAAATTGATGGTGTTAGCATGAAGGAAGAGTAGTCGACTTTGAATTTCTGCAGCTAATAAACGCCTGCTTTCTAGGCCATACTTCTAGGCACTAATGGAATCCAAGACGCAAAATTTAGAGTAATCTGTATACGTACAGGCTTTCATAAAAATTTCTTATCAACCGGTGGCAGAAAGGAGTGGTATCAGAACATAAGAAACCGATTCATAGGGGTGAGTTTTCGCGTTTTCCACCTTGAATTCAGCGGTGATTTTCCACTGAATACGAAACCAACACATACAATTCTGAGGAACCATGAACTATCGTTGTAGTGTCAGACTGACACCTGTTAAAGGGGATAGAAGCTGGTGGAATAGAATTCATGTTTTGGGTATCGTTTCAGGAATTTTGAAATGCTATCCAGTTTATAGTTTAGAATGAAAACAGCCATGTGTCGTCCAGTATTATTCAACCTTCACTTGGCCTGAGAACCTCTCTGTCGGTCGGGCTTTATTAGCACGGAAAAAACAAATCTCCGTACTGGCTTTAATTCGAGGTGGTTTGGAACCTTGCCAGCCCAATTAAGCGAATCAAGTCACTCTTTCATACAGTGCCTCAAGTGTACCTCCTGCAACGCAAGTGCCATTAATTCTATGGTAGGCGCTGTAAAATGTTAATGCACTATTTTCTCGAAAAATCAACTTTTCAACTGTCAAGATGAATCAGGAGTGTGGAAAACGACACCTAATTCATGGTCAAGTCGATTCAAGAAGAGGATTATATTATAAATCGTACGTCAAGGATTTGATCGATAGAGTAGGATGTCACGGAGAAGGGGACTCTATCAACTGCCCTTTAGTTAACTTGGCGATGGTCTATTTGATAATTAGGTGGTCTGTTAAAAGCCACGTTAACTTCAATCTGGGTTTCAATCATAATGTTTTCAATCTGGTTATGTTTGGAGCATATGATTAAACGTTTAGAATAGAGGGTGCATATTAGGCTAGTAATAGCGATGTATTGGAGGCATGAGCACTTTCCAAGTTTACGTGCAACTTTTTGGTGTCCTACATACCTGAGACATACTTCTTTCAATCCTGCTTATCCTAATTTTCAACGATTAATTATTTCAAATCAATAGAATAAATGAATTACGTTTGAATAAGGTAACCGTTAAGAACCTTTAATGTCTTGAAACTCCACTTTCTATGGTAATGGTATTGCTTCAAATGACGTAACTTGGTTCATTTAACAACCTTGTCGCATACGAGAGGGAATCGGTTACTAGGGAAAGAACGAACAAACCTACCGCCAAAAGCTTTGTTTATTGATTTTGCAGTTTTGTAAATTGTAGACTCTCCGTTAGGTTATTCTCACCCTGAGGTGAAACTCTACTTGCCCCCAAACTAGTAATTACGATTAGTGATATAAAAAATAATGATTGTTTATAGAGGCTCTGAGTATAACATGGGAGAAACTGTTACGCCTACTTGTACCTTGAATATTTAATAATTGTTTTTTTATACACCTCACAAATTGTAATAGTGATCATTATCCGTCAAATACTCCTCAATCCGCGGTGTAATTCAGGAAATTGCCTACGCGAAGCGCCTTGAGGAAGGACAACGTGGCGAGTCTCAGTCGATCGACGGAATTCCGGTGTTTCCGGCTGACCTTCCGACCGGACCAGCAGGTGACTCAAGTCGGACGTTGATATTCCTAACCCATTTCTTATGTTAATCTTCATTCAACGAATTATCGAGCAAAGGCATAATATAATAGTGGTATGACCTTATGTTTATTTATAGATATGCAGAATAACACACCAAGCCCATAACATCAAAAATCAAATGACGTCTGCCAAGATGGGGCATTTCAGATTCCTTACTCACCTTATTCCCATTATCGATTAATCTTTATTTCTTACATAATTTACAAAATTGATATGGGTATGTCCCTTAGCTTGGGGCCTGTGAAAAGCAAGAGAAAATGGATAAGTCTAGGTACTATTTTCCCCATTAAGGTAGAAATACTTGAAATGAACGCAGGAAGATATGCAGGATGAAAAACTACAAAATTGTATACAAACACTTGATTTTTTAAATTTTTTAATTTTTATGTTACGGCCTGGAATTGAACTCGGGTCTTCCGAACTAATGATTTTTGCAGTCTAGTTACCAAATTTGTTTATCGGTCTGTAGTACTCTATTTCGGGCTGAAAAACAATTGAACTTTTTTTTAATTCACAGGCCCCAAGCTAAAAGACATGCCTATTCATGTCAAAAAACGCTGCAAATTATTACACAAAGGTTTATTATTTTTTCACCAACCAACATGAAGAAAAACATCGATCGCATTTTTTGGTCAGCTAAAATTTGAACGGAGATGAGGCCTCTTTTGCGATAAGTCCAACCCTTAAATCCCGTAGGGAGAGAACGGTTTGTCCTACAGGGTTCCGCGTGGTCTCTAAAAATTCAATACTATCTTCAATTGTTGGAAAAACAATTCCTTTACGTCATAATTTTTTTGGGCTAGGGCGTTTTCAAAATCTTAAACCTTATTTTTCAACCCTTAGAAGTGACCTACATCAACCAAAATCTTCGGGGCACAACTAGAACCCAAATGAAGCCTACATACCGAATTTCATCAAAATTGGTCAATGCTAAGTGGGGAAAGTGCCGCGTACGGCCAAATTTTTATTCGACTTTCGGATTTTACGTACCTTACAACGTAAACCAACAAATTTTGAGGGGAGAGGGGGTTATTTTTTTCTCTTAGTTGATTCCAAAGGTTCATTATTGAAAATAATAAACCAAAACTGAACTAAATCAGAACATAGCGCGTTTAAATACAGCATGCCTCACGTCAGCGAATAGGCTATTAAATAGAAGAATGTGTTTAAATTAGGCTTAAATTTTAAGAATGTGTGCGGTATTGTGCTCAAATATGTACCCTATTACTTTCATACATCCTAACTGGATTTACAAAAAAATATAACAATACTGTTCCTATACTTCGGTCCCTGGGAATGCTTTAGAGTTTGTCGCTTTGCATTTAGATTTCCAGTATTTTGCCCACTCAATGGCATAATATCGAAAACTATAGTTCTCTAAAACAAATTCAAGGCTGTCCCAATCATATCCAAGGTTTCAGTTTCATCGGTTTTCAAACAGAAAATCGAAACATTTTCTCAAAAACTAATAAGTTAGATGAAATTTAAAGAAATCCTAGAAAGGATCTATAAGTTTAAGCCATTTTTCATTTCATTTAATTTACAATGCCTTTCACAGGCTAGGAAAGTAGATTGAAGCCTCGCTCTAAATGTTTTCTAAATAGATAGAAACAAATGTCCGCATAATTGAATTAAAACATCGCAAATCACGATGAAAGTAAGCACTACTTGAAAAAATGAAATAAGCTGTATGTCTTTGATGGAATGAACAAATTCGGCTGGTCACTTCAATTTAGTTCTTACGTTTAGTCATCTTTCTGTTTGAAATATGAGGATTAAAATTGAGTTCGAATATTGTAAATTGGTTGGTAATTAGATTGGAGTAGGTCAGCGAATGGATGGTTGAAAAAACTCGTACTTGCTCCTACAAGGCGATTAAACTTTGAATTGCGTCCGTCCTTCACGTCCACGGACAACCCACCTTCTGTACAAATGTTTGATGAGAAACTCAAATTTCCAACTACACACATCAAAAAAAGTTTTGCATCATCCTGATTCATTCAGAAATATGCACAGAAAAATTTGGGGTTTGGATTTTTGAAAAGTGTATCTAATCACCAAATAGAAACAAAGAAAAAAACTTTATTTGGATACTTTTCATTATTAAAAAAATTTTTTTACTTAGAATAAAGCAAAAAACTGAAAAACTCACTTTTATAAAAATTGTAAAAAAATAACACTCGGAATATCGTTCAACAGGTTTGTTATTACTGAGAAACCCTTTTGACCTTTGTAAGGAGTGTCAGGCCATATGGAAAAAGTTAAAGAAATTCAGATTGATACACCGGAACATGATCAATCGTGAATCCTGAAAAACGAGGGCTGTTGACTTGGGCTCATCGTCGTTAGTTTGAATAAGGAGTTTACAATTTTTTAAATAAAGAAAATTATCCGTTGTTTCTATATGGTGTAGATAGGTGATAGATACCTACTTTTCGAAAATCCAAAAACCCCAAATTTTTCCTGTGCATATTTCTAAATGAATCAGGGTGATGCAAAACTTTTTTTTGATGTGTCTAGTTCAAATAGCATATATATACTGGGATAGTATTGGGAACAAAACTTCTTAACAGTTTTCAGTGGCCATTTCGACATTGATAAGTTGAAAATTAAGTTTCTGAAACTCAAAGAGTTTTCAAAAATTAAATTTTCTATACTTTAGTTCTTTCGCCATTGAAACGATCTAATAGCCATCTAATAATGATTTCTGTCAAAATGTGGAAATACATTAACTTCATAAAAAATAGCACTGGTTTTTACTCGTAAAATAGCTTGAATTATTTTTTTTTGTCAAATCCATCCCGTTTTGAGAAACTGCGTTGTGATCATTCGATTCGCCGGCAAATTTTAAACAACTAAATATCGATTTCAACGTCGAATTTTTCCATGCCCGCCTTACTAACATGTCTCGTGAACAAAAAAAAAAAAAAAAAAAAAAAAAAAAACTGGATTAGAGCAATAAATTTTAAAAGAACCAAAAGAGACTCCACTTATATAGCCTACAATCTACGTTCAAGGGTTGAAGAATTAACGCGTCGTATTTTTTATGGAGTTACAACTTACAAAATTGCTTTATTATCACAAATTATCCTTAATGAGACCTGGTTATGGATAAAAAGGCTTTGATAAAATGTTAGCGTCTACTTTCATGGGTAACCTGTTCTTTATTTTGTCCTTTGTAAGGATGTGATCATGTAGACTGTCCATTCTTTGAAACCTAGGAATAATGTTGACGAGATTAATGTTATTATTCTTGAACTTGCACCAACCCACTACAGTCTGTAGGATCAGTCTTTCTTTTCAGTGTCTTGTCAAAATGTTGGGAGTGGTACACGCTTTAAAATTACCCATGAATGTGCTCGTAGATGAAAAAGGTGTCCGTCCTTGAGACAAAATATAGGTGATATCCGTATTATTATACAACCGTACTCTGATGAGGGTTCTCATCGAAAGAACCTCTTCGTTATTCAATAAGGAGAGATGCCGGTAGGTTCTTTATTTAACATAAAGCTTTGTATCCTGACCTTAGTGAATTTCATTGCTTTGCAATTGGTAAAAGCCTCGACATCATTAAAAATCGAGGAACAAGTCAATTTAATAGGGAATAAAATTCTCAATTGTGCTGACGTTCGTAAATTCAGAATACTATTGTTGTGGGTTGCTAGATCATTTCATTACAAACATCTTAGCGACATTGTTTACAGAGATTCAATAAAACGTTAGTTTCTGTTCTGAATATTTCGTGGCTACTTGTGTCTTTCATCTTTCTGGTATTGTAGTGTATTTGTGCCCCTAGCTGATCATAAAACTGGTGACAGCGGTGGGATTAGCTAAACGAACATAGAAGTGTTTGTTTCTTTTGTCTTTCTTGTGAAATCAGTGCCATAGACACTCTGTGAGGAAAATGAACACTCGATCGACAGTGAGGTCTGGAAACCTTATTGGAGTACATGATGCAGAAGTGTACGACATAGCTGATGATGATCCAGAGCCTGGGGGTTCCCAACGGAACGAAGAGCAACATGAGGATCTGATGGTACGTTTTGAAAACTTATGGAGTAGAGAAAGGGCCATGCTAAGACAGGAAGTTCAAAGAACTGTTGAAGATGAACAAAGGGTACTGGCTGAAAGTATAAGAAACGAATGGAGTGGATTTCTAGGGGAAATGAGGCGTGTCTGGCGAGAGGATATGGCTGGAAACAGGTCAAAAGATGTTGCTGAAAGTCGGGGAGAATTCCAAATTCCTGCTTCTTCCAGCATAGCCCAGAAACCCTATCTCAAAGTGAAAAACTTCGACGGAAGTGTTAATTGGGATGCCTACCTCGTACAATTTGAGGACATCTCTGAAAGAAATGGGTGGGACGAATCCATGAAGATGAGTGCCTTGGAGTCCGCCTTGACAGGTCCAGCCTTGGACATATTGATTGAGATTGTACCTCCACGCACGTACCAAAAGCTGAAAGACACATTGGAAAAGAGATTTGGGTCCAGACAACATGCCCAGCGATATATGACACAACTGGTTTCTCGGGTGCAGTTCTGTAAAGAAAGTGTCAGTGAGTATCATCTGCAATTTCGTACCTTGGCACAGAAGGCTTGGCCTGGTGTCTCAATGACAAGCGAACTCGAGGAACTGGTGGTATATCACTTCATGAATGGGCTCAGAGATGCGACTTTGAGGGATCGAGTGATGGGTCTCTGGCCTAAGACTCTCAATGAAGTCTTGGAGGTAGCTTTAAGATTCGAAACAATAGCTCTAACGAAGACAGCCCCAGTAAGGATAGTGGAAGGGGTAGCAGATGATGTTTGCAGTGGAACACCCTCTGTTTTATCAAGAGAAAAAGTGGATCAATCTCAGCCTGTGTACGCTCAAAGGGTGCAATCACAAATGCCAGGCCGAGGTAGGGCCCCTTACCCATTGAAAGAGTGGCGCACAAGACAGATTTACTGCTGGAGATGTGCAGCACCCGGACATGTTGCCCTAGCCTGCCCATATCCTCCAATCAATGGTACTTCAAGTCAATACCCTCAGGAACAGCAGAATCGGAGTTCTGCTTCACAATATCAGCCACAAAACGAACATAGGCAGCAGCAACCCAATTCTCACCCCTTACAACATCGACGAGCCCCGGGAAACTGGCCTCAGTCGGATTGAAGGGGCACAGACCGGCTAAGGAAGATACGCCCCATAGGACGGAATGTGTACTGCTGTACAGGTCCGCGCCTGACAAATCCTTGATTTTATGGGGGACCATAGGGGGGGTTCGCTGCTCTATGGTGGTAGATACAGGAGCCACACGAACGATTCTGAACTCCAAAGTTGCCGAAAAAGCAGGTATACCAGTGCTTCCAGTTGGTATGATGTCCCTTCGGTCAATTTCGGGAGAATTAATTCCTGTCCAGGGTGAAGCCAGAGTGGAGATAGATCTTGGTGATAGTACTCAGCGCCAGCATGGGGTATTGGTAGCATCCATCCACGAAGAATGTATCCTAGGCCTTGACTTCCTCAGACAGCACCATTGTTTGATAGACCCTGCCAACCATTCAGTGTTGGTTGATGGAAGCCGCTTAGGGAAGGAGGATTCTACTGTAGGTGATGTATTTCAAGTGGAAGTTACTGACGATGAAGAGCTGAGTCTGCAAGAGTTAACACCCTTCGATGCTGCAAATGTTCAAGAGGATGACGATCATGATGGGTTGCCTGCTCATCTAAAAAACCTGGTGAACGAATCAGTTGGAAATTTAACATCACATCAGAGGAAGGAGTTTGAATCTTTGCTTATTGAGTTTGCTGACGTATTTGCAAGGAATGGAAAGGATTTGGGTAGGATCTTAGGCACAACGCACTGGGTCGATGTGGGTGATCATCATCCAATCAGACAGTCCCCTCGACGAATACCACCTCACAGACTGGAAGAAGTGGATGTGATGATTCGAGAGATGGAGGACAATGGAGTTGTGGAAGCCTCACAAAGCCCTTGGGCTAGTCCCATTGTTTTAGTCCCCAAGAAGGATGGCTCCACAAGATTCTGTGTGGATTATCGTCAGCTCAACAGTATTACAAAGAAAGATAGTCACCCTCTCCCTAAAATTGATGAGCTGGTTGGGTCAGTTGCTGGAAGCACTTGGTTCAGTACACTTGACCTACAGAGTGGATACTGGCAAGTCCCAATGGCCAATTTAGACAAAGAGAAGACAGCGTTTTGCACACCTCGGGGATTGTGGCACTTCAACGTTATGCCTTTTGGCCTTTGTAACGCTCCTGCCACTTTCCAGCGAGCCATGGCTGCTTTACTAAGAGATGAAATTCGGCAGGGGAGGGTGAAGGTCTACTTGGATGACATTTTACTGGACAATGCTGAGTTTGAGGAGCATTTGGAATGGCTGAGGAGGGTGTTTATAGTGCTCAGAAAAGGGAAAGTGAAATTGAATCCGAAGAAGTGCTGCTTATTGGCCCGACATGTGAGCTATTTGGGTTTTATTATTTCGGAAAGAGGAATAGAAACTGACCCCAAAAAGACAGAAAAAGTAAGAGAGTGGCCAGTACCCTCTAATGTCAAGGAAGTACGGTCATTTGTGGGAATGTGCAGTTATTACCGAAACTTTGTGCCATGTTTTGCTGAGATGTTATCACCATTGTATGCATTACAGGACAAGACGCACGATTTCAAGTGGACTGAAGATTGCCAAGTAGCATTCAATAGAATCAAACAAGCTTTAACCCAGCCACCCATACTTGGACACCCCATGAAGGGTGCGCTATACATTCTGGATACAGATGCAAGTGATTCGGCTGTTGGGGCTGTGCTGTCTCAACTACAGCAAGGAAATGAGCGTGTACTAGCTTACTACAGCAAATGCTTGACTCGGCCTGAAAGAAACTATTGTGTGACGCGTAGGGAACTCCTCAGTCTGGTCAAGGCACTGAGACATTTCAGCCCATTTGGCCTTGGAAGCGGTGAAAAGTTCTTGGTCAGAACTGATCATGCATCATTGAAATGGCTGCGCAGTTTTCGGGAACCTGAAGGGCAGCTGGCCCGCTGGCTACAGGTGTTGCAATCTTACAATTTTGACCTAGAGCACAGATCAGGGAGCAAACACCTCAATGCAGATGGCATGTCGCGACGTCCTTGCATTGAACAAGGGTGTAAAAACTGTATGAGACAAGAGCAGAAGCAGACCATTCATGTAAATGCGCAGTTGGTAGGGTTGGTTGGGCTAGACGAAGAAAAGTGGAAAGAGGAACAGATGTCAGATGGCCTGATTGGGCCCGTCTACGATTGGGTGTTTAAAAAATGCAGACCTCAATGGCAGGATGTGTCATTCCTTGGTAGCCACTCGAAGGCTCTATGGGCTCAGTTTCAGAGACTCGACATCAAGAATGGGCTTTTGATAAGAAATTGGGAAGATGATAAAGGTGTATTGAGTCATGAGCAAGTGATAGTTCCTAAAGTGCGACAAGATGAGGTCCTACAGGCTGCTCATAACCTGGGTCATTTTGGACGCCGACGTACTCTGTCGGAAATTCGAACGAGGTTTTACTGGCCCGGAATGCAGGGGGACGTAAAATTGGCATGTGCAATGTGTGAAGTATGTTGCCGTCGTGGAGGGAAGATGATCAGGAAGAAAGCTCCACTTCAGTCATACATAGTGGGAACCCCTTTTGAGAGAGTGGGTATTGATGTATTGGGCCCTCTCCCAATCACTGACCGAGGGAACCAGTTCATTGTAGTCGTAGTGGACTATTTTACAAAATGGCCAGAGGCATTCGCAGTTCCAGACATTAAGGCAGAGACCGTGGCTCAAGGACTATTTGCTAATGTCATTTCTCGCTTCGGAGTGCCTCGAGAGATCCACTCTGACCAAGGGACGAACTTCGAATCCTCTGTGTTCAAGGAAATAACCACTCTCTTGAACATGCACAAGACTCGTGCTACACCACTTCATCCACAGAGCTCGGGGTTGGTGGAGCGGTTCAATCGCACGTTGTGGGCAGCATTGGCTAAGGTAGTGGGCAACAACCAACGCGACTGGGATCTGAGACTCCCTTGTGTCCTTTTGGCATATCGGGCAACTGAACACTCGATTACAGGAAATTCACCAGCTAAGTTGGTTATGGGACGCGAGCTGACCCTTCCTATGCACCTGTTAGTGGGACCTACCCCAGGAACATCCCCTCAGACAGCCTATGCACAGATGCTGAAAGAACAACTAATTCAAGTACATGAATTGGCACGAAAGCGGATTGTGCAAGCTGCAGATGCCGTAAAAAGAAATTATGACGTGAGAGCTGAGAGGCCTCGGTATCAGATAGGGGACCTTGTGTGGTATTTTCGACCTCGTCGCAAAGTGGGATTCTCTCCAAAGTTACAGTCATCATGGATGGGCCCATGCGAAATTGTAAAAGCGATATCTGACGTTATCTTCCGAATACGAACACCCAAAGGAGCGAGAGGACGAAAATGGTTTGTCGTCCATGCGGACAAGCTGGTACCCTGCACGAACCCTGAGAAGGAGGAGGGGGATAATGTTGTGGGTTGCTAGATCATTTCATTACAAACATCTTAGCGACATTGTTTACAGAGATTCAATAAAACGTTAGTTTCTGTTCTGAATATTTCGTGGCTACTTGTGTCTTTCATCTTTCTGGTATTGTAGTGTATTTGTGCCCCTAGCTGATCATAAAACTATCAACATATTCTCGTTCATTTCATATTTTGAAATTTCGACTTTCGTTTTACAATGAGGAAGCTGTACTGCGTACTTGATTTGGAGGGCGACTTTGAGTAGGTTTTATATAGGACATTATAATAGTATCCATCCATCCAAAATTAGCCGTCAAAGTTGTCATTTAATTAGTAACTTTACATTGGTAACAGCATACGTTTTGACATTTTCATGTCTTTGCTTTGGCACATGAACTGAAAAATCGTCACGAAAACTAAGCAAGTCTTGCTCACGCGACCAATAAGTAAAAATAAAATAGACTCACTGTGTTGCGTAGAGAACAATCAACTGTTTTCTTATTTTGATGCTTGGGTACATGAAATAACAACCTTACTTCACTACCTTGTTGTGTAGTGGTTAGCATGAAAATGTCCCAATGTGTTGCAAACTCGTATGCAAGCATTTATAATTTTCAAAGGTTTGAAATGGCGGCTGTTTCTAAATAACTTGATTGTGAAGGTGTGAAGGCATTGTGGTGTGGTAGGTAGTACCTACCAATAGTTGGTAGGTAAAAAACGCTGCAAATCATTGCCCAAAGTTTTGTTTGAGTAGGCATAGGATACTTTGAATTTGAAATAGGAAACTTCATCTGAAACAGGGGATAAGTTGCTACCTTCCCATGACCTCCCCGTAAGGCTAATAGAGGTAGATAGTTACTAGGTAGTTTATAAAGATCTCTGCTGTAAATTGAACCGATCTCACTAAAGTACGTCGCGGCTTAGTTCAAGAGAAAATAATGCAGATGGCATTTGGGTGTTATTTAAAGGACGAAGAGCTAATTACGTCAAGGATTCAAGTCTAGGATGTTGACATAAGTGCCGACATGAGAATCGCAGCCCATAAATGGACTCGTAGGTACCGCACGATAAGTGTACTTGTAATTGCAGATACGAGTAGGTACATAGAAGTGTGCTTTCGATGGGCACAAGCTGAAAATATTTATGACTGCGTACGTCCTCTCGAGGGTTACATAGAACGATTATTACGAAAGGGAAGATGTCTCAGAAATGCGTTAGGAAGCTGGGAAACGAAAGCCACCAATTTGACCCTTCCCTCTGTAATTGGCATGATTAAACCATGATCCTGACTTTTTGGTTTATTATTTTCAATAATATGCCATTGGAATCGAGCAAGAAAAAAAAATTGTAACCCCTCCCCCCTTAAATTTGATGTTTTACGATTAAGGTACGTAAAACCGAAAATCGAATAAAAATTTTTCCGTCCGTCCGCCGTACGTGACACTTTTCTTAGCAACACTGGACCGATTTGGTTCAAATTTGATATATGGGCTCCATTTGGGGTCCAGTTGTGCCGCGAAGCTTTTGGTTGATGCCAGACACTTTTAAGGGGTGAAAATTGAGGGTTGAAATTTTCAAGAGTGCCCTAGCTCAAAAACTCCCGAAATCAACGTATCGATTTTTCACCAATTTTAAATAGTATTGAATTTATAAAAACTTTTGAGACCACCCGGAGCTCTGCAGGACAACCAATCGTTCCCTACGAGTAGTACTTAAGGGTTTTCCTTCGATAAAACAGAATCACGAGTGTGAATCACAAAAGAGGTTTAATCTCCGTTGAATTTTTAGCTAACAGCAAAATGAAATTGAACTGAAATTGAAAACTGAAAATTATTCTACAAAGGTTTATTATTGTCCTGTATAGATCACTCTTTTGCAAAGATCACAGCTTTTTTCGTAGGCTTACCACAAGAAAAGGTATATTTATTGAAAAGTATATCAAGTTGGCACCATTGGGGTTAGTTTGTTCTGTTAAATTCATTAAAATGGCTTCTCCCTTGACTCTACATCTCAAATTTCCGCTTCCATGCGTTGAATATGAAAAAAAGGCAATGAAGTTCACTCAGCTAATCGGTGATCGTAACGGTAACGTAACATTCATTTGAGTTGTATTTGTGTACGTGCACATGATTTTCAAGTTTGAAACATACAAAAATACTCCAGTGGTCGTTTTAAAATGTTTCGAAACAAATTTCCATTTAGAAAATTATTAAAATTCACCATAAATACCAAACTTGGTGGTCAACACAACAGCTGCATTATTGAAAATCCGCTAATGTTCCCCATTAGGGAAATGCACGTTACGGGAGAGTTACACAACAGGCCATTGTCTGAGTAGATGATCGGAAAATTGTGTAACGACTTCTAAATGAGCGAAAAAAACAAAAATAATAAAGAAACGTTCAACGTCACTAAATGACTGCGGAATACATTTTCTGCAGTATGATGTAACAGATTCATTTATTGATGCATAGTTGTGTTAATGTGATAATCAATAGTCATCTAAGTTGTTTGACTTCATGGCTGACTGTAAATTAGCTTTTGTGTTAGTATTATGAGAGCACTAATTAAGTGTCGCTCAAGATTGGATAGAAACGACTCATACCAGGAACTCGAGTTTTGAACGTACCTATACCTTCTCATTTCACACATTTCGTTGGAACATTTCGTTCGTTGGAAGGATATTGTGGCCTTTAAACAAGATGAATTCTAGCCTACGTCATGAAGTTGGGTTCAGGAGCATGTAGGGAAGTTGGGGTAGAATATCAAGGGGAGTTGGGGTCCAGCTCACACAGGGAAGTTGGTTCTTATCTCACGGAGGAGGTTGAAGTTAAGCCCTGAGCACGAAGGAAGTTGGGTATCACAAACTTGGTCGAAATTTACAGTTCTTCTGTACCAAGTGAGATTACGTAGCAGAGAAACAAGAACATTCTTTTGGCCGATTCCAAAGGTTATTATTGAAAATAATTACGAAAAAAGAAGGTAAAAAAGTAGATGTGGCACAGCGGCGTGGAATGTGCAAATGGAGACCTCTTCTGATAAAGTGAACACTGAGGTTGGAATGGAAATCGAAGTAAAGGAGGTCGTCATTTTGTACTGCCAGGAAGAGCACTTCTACAGGGAAATCTTATCGGGTGCCGAATTCCATCTAAGAGAGCCACAAGTTGGGCATCTACTGCCTACTTGAGTGACTAAGGTGGTGAGTAACTACTAATGTACGAACACAAAGGATCGTGGCTGACTGCCACCATTGTTTTTGGGAGTAACTATATCAGGCTTTCAACTTAAGGAGAGGAAGTTGCAAATATGATAAGGCCGGAGTGCGGCGACTAAACATAAACAAATCACAATATTTCACGCGTATCAGAGGTTGTTGAAGAATTGTTTTCCGGTCTGTAAGTTCAAGGTAAAATGAGAAAAATCATATGAAGTTATGAAACGATTTTGATGAAATTTTTAGACTTTGCCCATAAATGTTATTGCACATGGATAGGAAAGAACAATACTTGGCACGAAGCAGACATAAATATAGAAAAATCGTCGGGCACTTTGTCTTGTGCAGAACTATACCTGCCATTGCAATGATCTGATTTGAAGGAAACATAAAATACTTGATTTTCCGAAAACAACGATAACTCACGACGTACGAGTATACACCCAATTTTCAGAAATTTGGAGTGTACTTAGTAGGAAGTTTTTCCATAATGACGAGATCAGCAAATCCAGATGTTTGTTGACAACCAACATAAATGGGAAATTATTGTCAATCGTAATTAGGGTTATCGTAAGTATAAACTTGATCCTGAAGTTCATGTGAAATTCATGGGAAATTCATTGGTGCTTTGACGTATTCAATCATCTCCGCGCCACCAGATTCTTCAAGTTCATACTAATCTTTATCAGGAAGATACCCACCCAACTTGGCAGACTTTGATAATTTGAAGGGTCCAGTCCAGAAACTGACTGAGTCATTGGGGTTCCCTAATAACGAGGTTTCTGCCCGTGACACTCAGGCATCTCTAAGTTCTTGGGAAATTTCCACTCGCATGGGCTGCGACCTTCCAAGCGTCTGCAAAGGCGGAATCCGTGAGATCGGGCGGGGCTCATGAGCTTGTAGTGGCCCACAGCACTTGGCATTTTTATTCATGTATCAGATTCGCTCGGGATTTATTCAGCCGTTCTTCACTATTCTTCCTGAATACTCAAAGCTGCTTAAGGTAGGAATTGTATATAATAAATTCTCGGCAGGGCAGCAGCGTTTTCCTACTTTGCTCCAGTAATTTCCACTGCACTTGTACTGCAGTCTTTTCCAACTTTATGAACCTAATCATTGTGGTAAATTTATCATACATGAAGGATTAACAGTCAGGTTACTGAAGTTATTCATGTGTAAAGTACCTCACTAGAAGACAAAATCGTGATCAAGATCATTTGCACGGAGGGCATTGCTTTGCTTCCTTATTTTATTCCCAAGGTAGGCTAGGAATACAATACTTTCCATTATCAGACATGAGAAGTTCTTGCACCCGTATTTGCCTTTACTGATATGGAACGAATCTAGGTATAGCTTTGCTCTTTTTGCTTCAGTGGTACATGTGCTTTACATAATAAAATTGGTTAAATTTTGATCCTGAAGTTCCTTGTAGGCGAGAGCACTCCGTCAACCTTAACCCTATTTGGACCATGGTGTCACCAGATTGACTAGATTTATATTGCAATTTAAAAATTAATTAATCAAGCTGATTTTTAAAAATTAGTTATTGTAAGTTATTAAAAATCAAAAAAAATGATATGAGAAAAATGTTGAATTTTTTAAAAATAGATTTCTTTGGACATTTTTGTCATAACTCTATTTTGAGACTTCCAATAGCTCAAAAAAAAATTTGCAGTCCATTAAATTTAAAATTTTAATTTAATTTTGGTTGTTCCGGTGACATTTTGGGATAGCTGTGGAGTTCCTGAGATGTTTTCGGTGACACTAGTGACACCATGGTCCAATTCGGTTTAATGGAATTCCATTATTTTTAAATTCCATCATTCCAATTCCATTATTTTTAAATTTACAAATTCGAGTACTCCTGGGGACCAAAGAAGTGTTTGTAATTTACGGTTCACTCGTCAACCAGCATTTTTGGAGGAGTCGTCTACAAGACCACCAATCGGCTATGTATTGACTGGATATTTTATATATCTTATGGCTGGAGGTTTTCCTGAGGCTTGTTCGTGATAGAAATGTCTCTATTGTAAGTAAATTAGTGAGAGAGAAATGAAGTAACAAGAAGAAAACTAGAATCTTTGAAACTAGGATCATAAAACCAACCTGTATTTCTGTATTTTGTGGGGTACTGTTCCATTATGCATGACGATTATGGTTCCATTCGAGCAGCATGAGTGCATGAGAAAACTTTTTTTACCTATTACAAGTATTTTCTGAACTAGGTATGATATTTTTTTTTTCATTTCACAAGATATTCAGAATATTTTACCCCGATTTATTTACAAATAATAATGACCAAATTAGCATTTCCCACCAACAAAATCATCCTTTCTCTTAATTTTTAAGGACATTTTGGCACAATTTTGGCGTTTTTTCTTAGGGTGAGTTATTGATTAGAGTGATTTGAAATACGTCAATAAATACATAATATATACCTATACATATGAATGATGTATTTGCGTATAAACTCAACAACCATAACAACAACAGTAACAACTTAACCAAAACAAGTGGGTGAGTTCACTGTCAAATTTTGATGTGATATGAATAATTGTTAAACTACTGATACATATGAATACATATGATACTACTGGTACCTACGATTAATTGTTAAACTTCAGAAAACGTTTTAAAAAGTTTCAACGCGGATTTCTATGAAAAGATTTGCAAAATTTCTTAATACATACTTTGAGGTATTTTGAATAGCTTCTCATTTCCATAAAAATTCGCTAAAATGACAATTTGCAATAACCTGCTACAAAACTTTCCTCTCTTAAATGTAGAATGGTGGAATATTGATTGGTATAGCAATATCGAGTGGTAGTCAACGGAAAATCCCAAAATCTTTCATCACACCCCGTCTAGATCCTCTCATGTTCGGAGTCACTAAGTATATCATTTAATATTTGCCGATTTAGTCCGGGAATCCAGCGATTTTTCCGCAATCGCGTTTTATGGAGTCGTAACGACCGTAATTATCCGTATCATCCTTGGGCTCCGTAACTGAAAGGGTCTTATCTGGAAGCGGACTCATCCTTCCGCGAAGGTAGGTACCATGATTGAGCGCCTCTGCTCCCAGACCTTGATGAAGATCCGGTTTTGGGAAACTGACCCGATTTCCGATTTTAAAGGAACTTTACGAAAAGCTCGTTGTCATATCGTGAATTGAAATCTGGTAAATGTTTCGAAGAGTACAAAAGAAATATAAAATATTTATGTTCCACTTTTGAATCTTGAATTTAAAAATATTATTAAACACACTTTTTTTGTAGCAATTCAAGAAAACTGGCGTCACAAAATAAAAATTTTCCTTCGCAATTAGCGTTTTATGGAATTTCACAGCGTTTCTAGAATACTCAATATGTAGTGTTGATTGCCGAAGACGATGCATATGCTGACCCTTGAGTAAGAAGGCGGTAGATCCACGTTATTTAAACCAGAGCGAGATATGGTAGCCTGCAAGATGCGTCCAGAATTCCAGTTGTCACCAATGATAACTTGAACGGCCACCAATGAATGAAACTGACGACCGAGTAGGAGTCATCGCTTGCGGTTATTACACTCCGGTTGACTGAGAGTAAAAATATCTGCTCTCTGTGTATCGACAGGTTCCAAGATAGTAGCTGATAACTTGTACATTTACACAATTGGGAATTTCGTGAGTACGTACTGGTTAATTACACAGCCTATGAAATTAATTATCCGTTTTTCAATTGAATTAATTTGGGTTCATTACTACCGAAGGTTAGACATTTTCTCAGCTTTGTGAGTTTTAGGCCTTTTTGGACCTTGATTTGGTTGGAAAGCAGTACAGTTTTGCCAGTATTGGTTAAAGTCCCGGTTCTGGACAACTCATGGTCCATTCTTTATTAAACTATGTTGATTATTCCGTTGACTGTCTTCGAGATCATCGAACAATAGAAGCAAGAGTACCCAAACAAGATTTAAAAAAAAATTAAAGTGTTCACAGTCAAACTGCCTAGATTTTCTTAAAACTATCAAACTTACGAATTTTACCGTAGTGCGATCAACGGGAGCCATAACGAAAAATGGCAAAATGGTCTTGGTTGGGCAATACAGCTTCTTCTCACTGAATAACATGGACATACCCATGGAAAATGTTGGGGAAAAAAGATTTAATTTATTCACGCGTGCCCAGACTATTGGGTGTGTCTATTGGTCTGATGGTGCTGAAATTTATGAGGAATCATCCGAGGGAATATATTCTCCGAGCAAAGGAATTGACCATAGACAGACTCGAAATTGGACCGATCCGTGAGCTACTGGAAGTATCTATTTTGAGTTATGACAAAAATTTCCAAAGAAATCGATGAAAAAATTTTCAAAATTTTTGTCATAACATCATTTTGCTTCCAAGTCTACCAAGGTAGCAGAAGCTTAGTTTTCACATTTCAAGGTTGAAAAAAAAAGTTCACCAAAAAAAAAAAAAAAAAAAAAATCCACTCGAGTTTTACGTTTTAGACCTTCCTGAACAATTGTGGTTCCGTGTCTGTCTGCCTGTCATGAAATCCTTGCCGCCGCCATAACTTCTACATTTCTCACCCGATTTCGATGAAATTCTCAGGGATTGCGCGGGTTGGCGTGTAGATGGTCCCCTATGAAAATCATTACTCCCAGACTGATAGTAGCTATGCGCAAACGTTTTTACTTCTAAAAACTGAAACGTTTTTCAAAAAATTCAGCTCTGTCCATTAATTATTAAATTTAAATTTAAATGTAGTAACGCCTAGGGATGCCTGTGGAATCCTTACGATGATTCTAATGACACTAGTGACACCATGGTCCAATTAGGGTTAAAGGTATTAGGTCAAATTTATTTTACTACGTCAGAAATTTTGATTTTGAAGGGCACACATACGTTTTTGTTCCACAGTTTGAAAGCTCTACCCATGGTAGTTATAAAGCAAAATTATCAAAAACTACTTAAAAAATTAATGCTTCAGGATGGATCACGTTATCAGGTCACGAGCAGTGATAGATAAGCTCGATCGACCTTGATAGTCACTCACATCATAATATATCTTCGTCTATGACGTAAAACGACTTGTTCGTTCATTGATTCTGCAGATCCTAGCATAAACAAAGAAACTCTAGGTGAATGGCTTAAGGACGCCAACCTCGGTCAATAGCAGGAACCAAACAACTCTGGACCGTGAAGCTGGCCTCACGGTGAACTGTGACGTAATCCCTCCGTACTATATTAAAAATTAACTGTTCCAAATGCTTCATGCTTCACACGCAATTTTTTCTCTCTCAAAACGATCCTACTGACAAGAGACTCAAATTATTATTTGGCCTTCGAAATCTACAGGAAGTGTGGCAAAACGTATCGCGTTACGTTTCGCCAATCACACCCCATTTTAACGGTAAACTAGTTTTTTTGCAGAGATGGTGACACCTATTTATTAGCCTCATTCAAGGTAGCTAATAAAGGGGAAGGTATTCCACTATTGGTACTAGCAATTGATTTGGGGTTCACATGACGACGACTTGTGCCTTGTATAAATCTATCCATGAATACATCTTAAATGAGATACATGAGCGCTGGTGCTGTGTTGGTATTGCCTTTAATTCATTCACCATTATAGTATTATGAAGAAGAGTTTCGGGTACATCTACAGTTTTATGAATGTGTGGGTTCGTAAGAGTACCATAATGAAAATTTTTCCACCATTGGTGAAAAATTCGTGGATGTCTCGAAAATAAGAGAAAGACTTCCCAACCCCCTCGGTGGTCCTTGGACTGCCCACTTTCTCTTGGTAGTCTTTATACACCCCCTGTCAGCCCTTATTTACTGGAGTAATAAGATTTAATTTAATTTATTTAATTATTTGATTTCTTCATAATTTAATTTGTCAACCTACCCTTACTGAGTGAGGTAAAGTTGCTTTCGTTCTATATTTGTACAAGCCACTTTCACTGTTTCATCAGATTGTTTACGATCAATTTCCTCGATTGCAAGCTTGAAACATTTTTTTTTAAATTACGATTTGCTACCAACAGAGATTGTGATTATCACAATTTGTCGGAACGTCGTAAAAGAGAACGTCGTGATTTACGATCTTCTCATCTCTGATCTGATTATTCCTGACCTTTCCCTCGTGGCGAGTGCCCAGCCGTGATCTGTAATCAGACTTGCGACACGGTAAGTGAGCTGTCTTCACATTTCTATTCATCCAGAACATCTCTTCATAATGAACACCTACCTACCTTATTCCCAATCGTCGATCATGGTGCAATTTCAATCACGAACTCCTCCTTTGCTGTCATTCAATGTTGCACAACAAACCTGTCTTGTCAATCAACGCCAGATTTTCGGCTATCCTCTTATTTGGGTTGATGAAGGCCCGGAATAGGGTAATTCCACCTTGGCCTTATTTTGTTAGTGAAACTGTATAACAAAGAGGCAAAAAGGACCTGAATGGCGTTTTTTCTGTTCACGTCCAGTGCTGATGTCCCCAGAACCCTCGTTAAAACTCGGGAACAAATTGGTAATAACTAACTAACTTTGTTTGAATTTTTCACACCATCAAAATTTTGTATATTTTCATTTTAAAACACCTGGAAGCTGTAGGAATATCTACTGTATCCTGCATTTTTCTTCATGGTGCTTAATTTCCTTACTCATTCAGTAGTGCCGTCTTACAGCTCCTGAACTCTCCCTTGTACCTTGTACCATTAAAACAGCTTGAAAGGGTATGACTGCGTTTTGACTCAGGGTATGAGAAAAGATAGTTCAACATTCATCATATTTTAAGGTAAAAACACATCCCAAAAACATTTAGGTCCTGATTTGCTGATTTTCGCTTTCGGGAAGTAAAAATTAAAGTTTTTTCCTAATTCCAAAATTTGGTTTCAGTCTCTCTGAATAATTTGGTAAACTTAATAATGAGTAGAGTTAACCTACTTCACTGTCAATTATTGTTGAAGATGTTTTCAGGGATTTTCCTATATGGACCCCAGATGGTTCCAAATCGCCATTCTGTCAGCTTCAATTCTCCGTCACTTTCGGCCTGATTTTTATCAGTTTCAATATTTAAAAAAACTTCTGATCTTGCTGAAAAGAAATTGCAGATGCCAAGTTTATAACTATTTTTCAAGATTTAGACTCAACATCGTTCAAAAAACTTTTTAACCTGCCAAAAATTACTTCCTCATTTAAAACAGTCTTCGCTACGTCTTATGCGACCTGCAACTGTGATTTTCTTTCAACTGTTCGAAATTACCTACAATTCGAAGGTAAATATGGGTTGGAAAAAATGTTTGTTGGACTTATTGTATGGCCAGAATTATCACCATTTTTTTCAAATACTTCTCTGGTTTAATTCTAAGTGAGAGTTTACACGTTATTAGAGGATTTTCAAATTCTTCACAATTCGTGTGAGTAAATCCTCCTTTATTGTGTTTGGTGGTCATGAACCAAAACCATTTGAAAAGTTAACTTTCTTGACCTTTGCCGTTACGTAAACCAGCAAAGAGTTTGTGGCCTTGTGATGTAGGAGTACGTTAGACCGTGAATCTACCGTCGTTCTACTGAATCAACGTTTTCGTTGAATGATTAATTTCGCAGTTTGGCATCAAGATTCCGTTTGGTTCACGCTTCATCGCAGCAGCAAGGTGAACTTCTTGAGGGTCGCCTCTGCAGGAGGAGCAAGCAGAGTCCAAAGCACAAGTAAATCAAGTCGAATATTGAAGTCGCGAATCCCGATAACCTCGACGAAAACGCACCTTAATGGATACAGCTTTTTGGAGAAACTAATAACTGGAATTTCGCCCCACCATGGCTCAACTCTACCTTATTAGAGCTCTTCAAGAGAGTTCCGTCTTCCTATTCACGGTAATGATCAGTTGCGAACGGACTATTACCGCGAGAATTGTATCGGTAATCGCATTGATCAACAATTTTGGAAATCAATGAAAGTAAAATGCCTACAGCTACTGAAATACTGCGGGGATGGAAACTAGAAAGTAAAGAGAAAATTCAGGGAAAAGTAAAAATTCTCATGAATTTTGGGTGATATGTCGTATATAGCGCACACCAGCTCTACAGATGCTTCTGGCTTTGGAGTTACTCCATGAAGGCTGAACACTCAAGAATTACTCACATAACGCTGAACTTAGTCTTTATGTTAGGCACTTGACAAATTGACCAAAAGAAAGCCTTACGCCTCTCAAGAATAAAGCATTACTTGAAAAGTGTAAGTTAGTAACTTTTGACAATGTTCTAAATTCGAACTGTACCGTAGTGAGCCAAAATGTACACTGTTTATCAACCAACCTAAGTGCGGTGTTTGTCTCTCATACTAAGTCTTTGGTCAAATCCTTTACCCTGGCTAACTCTACAAAATCTTCGTTCGATTTTGAGGACAATTTCTAGGGTTCGTACGGCTTGGTCTTTAGACGGTCTCGTATAAAATGCATCAATAAGGGCGTGAGCAACATTTTCTCCTACTCATTATTACGAACATAAAACGAAAATATAAAAAATTATAGTCCTTTTCACGTGTAATTAATATAATCTGGCGTTCTATAAAACTCTTCAAGTGAAACAAGACAATTGGTTACTTCGTGCTGTTTTCGTCATAGAGGAAATAATGAATAGTTGGGTTACCAGCTGAGTTCACTGCGCCCGTAATATCAATCCTTTCACTTCGCACAATTCCACAATACCAGTGTTGAAGTCTCATGATTTAGCAGGCAGTAGGTGCAACCTTGACGTATATACATTCTCTAAAACTGGAGAAGAATGAACGTTGTGATTGAGGAAGATTTGTATCTAACTTCGAAAGGAAAACACAGTCATTGATTCTTCAGTAGACTACACAAAAGAATTGACGATTTTTAGAATCACTGTAAAATCTATAGTAGAATCTCTATTCGCTGCCAATAACTGTGTTCGGGCGATAGTAATAGGTGCCCTTGAGTTGGAAGTTGGCCGACTTCTCTGTAAAACTCTTTGAATGGTAAATACTTAATTGAAGGGACATATAGAATGAGTTCGTGGAAATAGCCGTTATTTACTCAATTTCAAAATCTACCAGCTTTGAAACTATGACGCCACAACATGACATACAAACCAGTGGGCACCAAGGAAACAGGGAGTTTCCATGCATGATTAAGATCAGCCGTATTTTTCCTATACGAATAGGCCCATTGCACCCTTTCACAAGCTTCAACATTATTCTTACTCGGAAACATTATAATCATGTGTGGATTTCATGGTTTACGTTCAAGTGAATGTATATGGAGTGGATACGACCGAGTGTGACATTTTGGTAAAATTTCATATGAAGTGGAACAGAATGCCACCAACCGCACCATCCTGCGACAAATTATGATTATTTTAAGTTTTTTTTTTTTTTTTTTTAGAGAAAAACAGTTTTTTTAAACCTCAAATTTCTCCACATTGTTACAACCTTTCTCAACCATCTACCCAATTTTCGAAATCAGCATTAAATTTGCTGTAAGTATACCGTCCTTGTTGACAGATATCAAGTAAGAAGTACAATAGCAGCTCAGGCGATGGAAATATTCTAAAAACGTAAAGTTTCGGAAAACTTGGAAATTTCACCACTACTCTAAAGAAATCTTGCAAGTTGTCAAATTACCCCAAAACTGTGAAATTTAATCAGCTTTCCAACTTTGCGATTATTTTCAAATTTGATGGAGATATTGCATTTAGAATGAAGAGCTAGTGCAGCAGAGTGAGAGTATTGCGAGAAGATCTGGAATGGATCACTTCCCTTATCAGCTGTATTTACTTGTTGCAAGTCACGTTTCCGAACATTCTAGATGCAATAACTTCATCAAATTCAAAAATAATCGCAAAGTTGGGAGCACCAGTGGAAAAGTGATTACATTTCATAGTTTTGGGGTGATTTTACCACTTACAGGATTTCTTTAGGATGAGTTAAATAAAAAATTTAAAAAATAATATCTCGGCACAGGATTGAGCTCGGATGGTACGGTTGGTGGTATTCTACTCCACTTCGTACTTTCACCTACATTTTTTCGTCAGTCTCGATTACTGACTAAGATACACTGATATACTCGCAAATAGTACACTACTGTATAATACATGCCTATATAGGCATTGCAATAAAAAAGTAGTTCTTATCAAAGTTTGAAAAATCGAAGTTGTGGAACTACCCATCAATCCCTCATTATACCATCAGCACATCATGATTAAGGAATTGGACCAAACATCCTTGGAGATTCGAAGTACGCCTTCACTACGTGCTTTAGTGTCCATTTCAGTTCCTACTTTCTTCCTCCAATCTGATGAATCAATATAATAATAGTTTGCAGCGTTTTCCCACGTACGTTGACGAAAGACTGGGTGACCTTTAATGGATTTACATTTCTTCCCAGAAGCCTAGAAGGGTTCTTGTTTTTTTGATAGGGCGCAAGCACGTGGAGCCAGCTTGGTCCCATTATGGAAAACGCCCTTGCTATCAGCATCTAGGTACAGGCACACGACTTTCTCTGAAGTTGTTATCATTGCGCAAGGGCAGACGACCTCCCGGCTCTTCGGCTGCCTGCTGCCCTGTTGCTGCAACCTGCTTCGGAACTCATCCTGCCCGTCAGCCTTGAGCTCGACTTTTGTCGGGAATCATTTCCACCGCCCGGGAGGATTATATCGTTACGCAGCTTCTTCCCGGCCTTGTAGAACAATGGATGGTACACAGAATTTTGGATGTTATCAGTTGTATCAGCGTGAATCCTCATTCGGAATGTGCTTGATATCATGACGACCAATTGGAACCCATCCCCTGGTTTGTTGTGGTAGGATTTCTTCAATGAATCCATTAAAATATCCTCTTCAAGAGAGAGATTAGTCGAGTGGAGCCGACTAATCGTTACACTCACTTTCGGATGTATGCCCTATGGAAATTGCTGCTGATTTCATCAAATCATTAGAACGCAATAATGGGTTTTCGTACAAATACTTTCTGTGACATTTCAGATCATTGATTATTTCATGCTTCCTTGTCACATCTATTTACTGTCTTGCTGATACCAAAACACACCTTTGTTACTGTCACCAAAACTCTTTTTGGACGTAATATACAAAATACATTCTTGTAAGATCACATTATCCTTGTTTGCTTCAGACCAGTTTCCTCTGACTTAGTCTACCCTCTCAGTTAGTAGTAATCGAAGTAACTTTCAATTGATGGCAATCCACTCCGGAACGATTCAGTTGATTTGCATTTCATATTGTTCACTTCATTGTTTTTTTTGCCGAGCTAAAGGTTACAAACCATGTTAGGTTCACACCTGTTACAAATCACGAATTATGCGTTCTTCCTGTTCTCAGTCGGCTTTAGTGTAGCTACTCGCATTCTACCGTATGGCGTGATTTATTGAGAAAATCGTGAAGACCGAGGTAATTTATACCACCTAGATCGGATCTGACAGCTTTCAAGCGGTAGAGTGTAAAAGAATTACTTCTTGAATTAGCCTACACTCCTCTTATAAATTACAACTTGAATCGGTCTATGTGGTGTGCAATTCGATTAGCATTGACGCTGAGTACATCCCAGTATACGTAGCTTGTTATAGGTCATAAGTAAACACATACCTACTCAGGGTCTTGTCCGGATAGATCTCCTTTTAAAATAGTATCCACTATGCTACATAAATAATATTTTGTTGCCAGCACACTAGACATCGGCTTAGCAAATGTGCTTCCCCACTAAAGATCAGAATATGTATAGCCAATTCGAAAAAGTGATGAATTGCAAATTAAATCACCAGGTCTTACTTATCATAATTACTAATCGTGTATTTGCGTTTGTCACATTAACACGAGCAAAGTTCTTGAGAATCCATGATATTAATGAAGCTCATCTCTGTTATCATTAAGTCGAGTTTAATGGTTCCCAAAACAGTTTAAGCCATGAACGTCAGAAACCCATATAAATAATAAGATATCCTAATATCTCCTCGAACCAACGAACAGACGTGACGATAATTTTTCCACCAAGATAGAATTGTGATCAATGTAGAATGGTTACCTATAATAGGTAATAATGATAAATATAAATTTTCATTTGCGTTTCAGAGCTTTTCAAACGGTTTTTAAAGAGTTAAAAAAAATAAAAATACAATAAATGCTGTGAAAACAGCGGTCCAGGATTATGAACCTTCCCAGACTTTCTTCTGTGGATATCCCCAACTCCCAGGGACCGTATAATAAACAGTGATACGACCCAAGAAACGAGAAGAGAAAGATTCTCAAGGTTTACGACTTTATGAGATTCTGATAGAGCTCCAACAGCAGAGGAGTTGCTTCTTCCTAGGCAATGGAAGAGCTCAAGCGCGTCACACAGACCAGCAATTGAGGCAGTACTAGCCTAGACTGGTCAGCTCCGTCCACCGAATGGATATCAGAAGAATTGGACCAGAAGCATCCCCTGGTTCAACCAATACACCATTTATAGAAGCCAATAACCGGGAATTTGCCTGTGGTGAGGACGTCGTTATGCAGCCCCATTTTGCGCCTCTCTTACAAGCTCAAAGTAAGAAGATTTAAAAAAAGCCAGAAACAGACTACCGCCCAATCACCGTCCCTTCCACAATCATCGTCCCCAGTTCCTCAAAATCATTGGAAAGTGATCAGAATCCTCAGTCGCTCATGATGAGCAACAAAAAGGTCTCCGCGAAGGCGTTGATGGACTCGCCCTGAATGTGGTGGCACTCAACGAACTGTTTATCGAAGCTAATATAAATAGAAGATAGCTTCACATTGCAGTTCTCGATGTAGAGAAATCATTTGACAGAGTGTTTCATTTTGCCATAATGAATAATATGGTAAAGCGGAGGCTGTGGCCCGAGCAGTTGGTCCACACGCATTGGGGGCAGCCCATGAATCCATAATGCTAGAGGCAGGGCGACCCCCTGTCCTCAACCCTCTTGGCTCTCCCCAATAGGGTTCGACACATCCGTACTGGTGTCCTAACCTAATCTTCTTTTGGAGCTGATCTTTAAAATATATTGGACTAATTTTGATAAAATTCGCAGTGTCTATCAAAAACTTCGGAAACTATCAACATGATAGTAAAAATCATTTTTCATAATGCTCCAGAAGACTTTTTTTTCTCGCCCCTGATTATTTGACCTGACACTTCTACCTTTTATTGTTATTTGTTTAAAACAGTTTTTAATGGATTTTTGTACAAAGGTCAGGTTTCACGAGCTGAAGTAGTTGTCGATCAGTCGGGAGAGCGATGAAGTTTTCTTGTCACTGGATTTCACCAGCCACTTCTTCCTGAGGCTCCTGAATGTTCTCTCCGTGTAAGGAGACATCATTCCTGAATCAGTACCTCCGGGTGCTTGCGCTTGCCAGCAGAATCGGAAGTCCTAATAATTTTTCGAGTTCGGGCGTTGGTGAGCCCCTTACACTTAGGGAGGTGAGGCAATAAGTAACCATGAGCGAAATTATCAGAGCCAATTGTGATCATTCCTGATGGCGTCCACGACGCCAAGAATGGCAGTCGGTCGAAAATTCAACCTGAGATGGTTGTTTAGGTACTTTAATTACCATAGACATAGATGGGGTTGGTTGGCACAAAGTGGCTGCCACGACATTTTTTTCCCGTCACCTTTTAATACTGAGGTTTTTTATTGGGGTGGTCTCAACGAAATGTTTGATACAGGAGAGTGTACTGGTAACTTGCGTCATGACTTTTTATAAAACCAAAATTCATTTCGTGTACATTCGCTAACTAAGTACATGGATTGCATGATGGAGATGAGGGGGATTCAAATTCGATCATTAAATGCAAGCTTGTTTTGCAGAGGGTGAATAAAATAATATTATCGGCTCCACACAAAGCTGGGAATTGACGTTTACGAGTTGAAATTCCAATGAGGATCGCTCATCATAAATAATCCATAAGCGAGATTCCGCATACTTGCCCAGCTGTGCACGCTATACCGTATCTGCCAAGACCGTAGGCAAATCGAAGTTACTAACCTGAGACTATTGTACTCGTAAATACTAAAATGGAATTCGAAGGACGGACTTCAAGTTGTTATATGAATGATATTTCGAAACATATCGGGAATTTCTTTGTCAACTTACAAGTTAAACAAGTACTGGTGCCATTTGCATCGTGTTACTCAACGAATTATCGTTACCAACACCCAAGTGTTACAACCGAGAACGAGGAAATAATTAAAACATGCCCACTTTTTCCATGTTCTGTGTGATCAAATACGATTTCTAAAATGAATAATAATGAAAACACAGGCCGTAAAACAGGAAGGGCCTATTACTTTCCATCAGGTAGATGGTAGATTCCGTCTAGTATAGGTGGGGAACTATTTCTACGTCTACGTTTTGGCGTCTCACGGGTCGGCGTAAAATAGCAATCGAGTGTCCCTAATTTCTCATAGGTTGTTGTCTTAACAGTTGAGATTGCGATAAGCGATCCAGATGAACTGTGACACTGTAGTAGCTGACAAGATCACAACATTAATAAATATTAAACAGATCAACACAAATTATGTAATTTTATAAATTTGTAAGAGATGCTAAAACTTATAGCAATTTTTTGGTGGCTCATTTCAATTATTAGTTGCTATTTTTTTCTTTTTTCTTATTATCATTAATTAATTTTTATTTTTTATTTTCTTCAATGTTATTGTTTGTTTATAGTATTTCTATTATGCCGGCAGAACCGGATTCATGGCGTAATCGCCAAATTCTATCGGATTTTACGTCGAGGTTGTACCTATTTATTTTCTTGAATAAAACTACTTTTCTTCTTCTTCATCTATACGGGAGACCCAATTTATTTTTCTGCTACTATAAAGCAAAAATATCACGAGAACAAAACGAAAATATAAAAATAAACCAGAAACACATGACTTCTCATAATGTTCTCCTTGCGCAAGAATAGTTTCAAGCTCACTATTAGAACTCTTTGTGGCTAACAATCGTTTAAAAACCATCAAGGGGGGACATCCCCGAATCCCGAATCCCTCCGGGCAAAACTAATTATGTGTTTTGTGGGAATGGGTTTTATGACTTGTGCCATGTTTTTGTCGAGTTTGAAGGAATGTTTTCTCGGAATTAATGACCACTTAGAGAGATAGAATCATTATCAGGCTTTCTGTTGTTGATGTTATTTGCTATAAACAGCCAACAAAGGGTGCCTCATCATGTACAATCTGAACGTTTCGTATGTATTCATACTGTAGATGAGATCACGGGTGATAATGATGGATTTTGATGGGCGCATTAATGATTTCGTAAATTCTAACAAGCACTAGTAGTTGACACATTAAGAAATTTTGACAAATATTCTTTGCTCCTACCTACAAAACCCTACCCCATGCGATACAACGGGCAATTTTGTTAAAATTTGAGCTAGATAGGGTAAAAAAGAGTAATTTTGTAATTTTGCACTAGTAGTCGACAGTGGTCTGCGTTAGTGGTCGACCTAGGTGTGCTGGTAGTCGACATGGGATTCGTATCAGTAGTCGACAGGTGTCATGATTTATGATTTGAAGAACAAAACTATACTCACTTTTTTTTTAAATTAAAATTAATCACAATTAAACCAATATAAACAGTATTGCGTTTAGGTTCTTACCTAAAGCGTAATATCGATTAACTCAGACTTTTTTTCCGCAAATCACAACTCAATTTGAGTTTATACATTTACTTGAAAAATAATACATAAGCCATTGGAGGATGAAAACCATGACCTGGAACTGCAAATAGTGTAAATAAATTCTCATTTATTGAAGGAGGTGTCGACTACTGACGCAGTGTCAGCTACTAGTGCGTTTACCTTTCTACATTAGAAGTTTCTTCCAACTCAACCGAGTTTGCCAATAATAATAAGAGGGTGGGGAAAATTATTGTTGAGTTGAAGTTTAGGGGAGTAGCCTGATTTTAGCGCCCCGCGGGCGCTTTCCTTTCGTTTTTCTTTCACAATTCCCACAATTACATACTAAATTATTTGAAATTTTAAGGCAATGTTCTTCACACCTGTATGCAAGTCTGCTGTAAATTTTGTCCAAGCCGGTTGAATAGAATACAATTGAGAAATAAGCGAAGATTATCTTTTAATGTCGAAAAATGAGTCATTTTCATGTTCTATTTCCTGACAAACCAAAAAGCCGATCTAATCCAAAGATACTAAAATTTGAGCCAAGGGTTATGAGTAAAAACAGTTTGTTGATTTTTTAACCGAAGTGAACGGAACTAAAAAAGTAGTCTTCCAATCTTTTGGGACACAAAATCTGTATCCATAAGATGAGAGTTACAAACATAATTTAATTGGCTCCATCTCTAGAATACATCCTTGTGAGTATCTTGTAAAAATTAAAACGATATTGGTCGAGTAGTTACCGAGAAAAAGGAACGTTTGTCCGCCGAAGAGTGACTTTTGAGGACAGCTATTTTTCTGACTGCAGGTTGCGCTTCCGCGTACTTGTTCTGATCTTGATTTTGTGTGCCTGGCTGACAAAAACACATCCCATGTGGAACTTTCAGTATTTATTTTAGTTCCATGTTCAGTGCCTATACTTTTTAGTATCCATGAATCCATATACTTCAAAAAGGTTATCGATAACCAGGTTTTTTTAAACAACTTTTCGATATTTTTCAGTTCTGCTACTCAAAATTTTCAAAAATTTGTAACTCATCAACCAGTCATCCGATTTTGATTTTATTTTCACCAAATGGTTCAGAATTTTATATAGTTTTATTAAAAAATAAGAATGGGAAAATCTATTTATTTTGATTTTTTGGACTACTCCCCTTAAATAACTTTCCAGGTTTTAAAGTAAAGTCAATTTTGTGTCCCTCGCTGTCAAAGGCAGAAAAGCTTTGTATTCATGCTGCAGTATTCCTTCAAAATCAAAATATCTACTCTACTCGCAATTAGTGTTTAAGAGCTTTTTGAACAAATCTAGTTTCATGTCTGCCGTACGAGGTCAGTCCTTGTTCCGGATATGGTTGCCCGAAATCATGTTCAAATTTTGGAGACATTTTTGCTGTTGGTACTTGTTGTTCTCCAGATGGTCATTTATGAATTTCATGACCACTCAAATGCAATTTCACTTAAAAAATGTTCTTTCGACCTGAAAACTCAATTTTTTTCAAATTTGGAGGGTACCTAGTTTGGCACTGGGTCTTAGAAGAGTGTACATTAATTTATTATGATCCGATCACGGTACATGTGACAAAGTAAAAAATCATCAACATAATCGAGGACTACTTCAATGTCATGTTGCAGTTTATTAATACAGAAAACCAACAACATGATCGTGATCATCAACTTTCGTATCACGTAGTTTATCAGTATGCCGCAGGTTCATTCATTCATGCATTTCTAGACCCACTGTAAATTTTCATGATATCCTACGTGAGGAAATTAAACTGTTTTTGCAATTATACTATCTATTAGTTGGATGAACAGGGGAGGACTTAGTTTTATCGTTCACCCAGCTAATCTGACTCCCTCCAAATCACTTCCTGTGGTCCTTCAAGTAAGTAGCCCACCGAATTTCAGAGAACTAGGATGAACACGAGAGGAGTTAGTGGGTATTAGCTGTATGGGCTACACAGCTGATGTGATTTGCACGCAATGGTCCCTTCATTCAGCGTTTTCTGTGGTCCCTAAGATGTGTGTTCCGATATGAGTTCCAAACTTCAGCGCTCAACGATGAATAGAACGGGTTAATAGCTTCATCGCTCAAACAGACATATTGAAATATTCAAGATTCCCATCAATGTGAACTATTAATTTCTCCAAGTCCTAGAACCAGTATTTCAAAATCACTTCTCGGCCCTCACTCAAAAAGAATAATTGGTACCTACCTACTCCAGATTGTCCTTCAAGATGGACGGCCGCTTCGTGCTTTTCAATTTCGAGCGGCTGTACCGTAAAAAGGACGAAAGATTGTGTTTTGGCTCTAAAAGTATCTTGAAAGCTAAAAGAACCGGAGTTGAGACGGGGGTTGGTGAACTCGTTGCCTCGTCTTCATTCAGGACCATAACTTAGAATCCTGACCTCCGTCGTCCCCCTTTCTTGACCGTGGGTTCTCTCAAGCTCTTGAAAAGGATGCGAAGATTTCGTTCCCCCTAATTTACATTTTTATAATTCCTGGTCAAAATGTCCATTTAGCATCAACACTGAGAATACTGAGAATAACTCAGTATTAGAAGAAATTATATATCTTCAAAACCGAATCGATTTTCGCGACCAATTCGAAAACCCTGCGATTTTTCAGAAGTGCCTTTTGACTCCCTCATTTTGATCAATTAGACGGCCTTGTTGAAGACGTATATTTATCATATCCAAACACCTCCCGGTTCATTGTATCAGTGATGTTTTGAAGCATGACTGTTCTTTTGTTTTTCAGTGCGAAATAATTTATACTGCTTTGAAAATGAAGAAGGTTTGTAACAATGACTTCTCAAGGTCTCTCAGAGAGGACCTCCAGAAAATGGTGTTCTTTCTAAATTAATTTCGCCGGAATAAAGTAAATCATATAAATATCAAAGCGAATGCTGGAGGCGCAGAATAATCAATTTTTGTACCGGGTGCGTTTAGGCAGAACTAATTGCTCTTCTCTGTATTCTTTCTTCAACCCACAAAAAATTAACGGAGGAAACTATATTCAATAAAAAAAAGTCTGCCAAGTTGGATGGTCAGTAGTGCTTCCTCATACTTTATAACAAGGACATGTAGAGTTCGATGTTGTTGAGCAGAACCTTTGATGAATCAGACAGGAAACAGCATCATTGCGTTCAAGTTTTTGGCTTCCCACCACACAAGCTGCAGCCTGACCGAAATTGCCGACAGATATACACGGAGGCTAAATTGTTTAAACAGCTTTTAATCGCGAAGTGCGAGTGGAAAGTTTAGACAATCCTTATTAACAAAAAAAAAAAAATGCAATTTTGATTCTACAGTTGAAAACATTTGAATCCTCGAAGATCAACATTTTTACTCTCATTTTGAATTTTAGAGCTTCTTATCAATGTGGAATCCTTGCCTGTCTGTCGGTTTGTTGGTCAATAAATTCTTCCGTTTTGATTAAATTTTTAGGGTTTGAGTGGATTAGCCCAAACTGTCTCCTCTGAACTTCATTAAGACGTGCGATTGTCTTTAGACATCCAAATTCACTCAAATTCAAAGGTAGTCATATTCAAACTGATGGATTTAACATCCGGCAAGGTAACACACTCCCCCACTCTTTTTTAGTGGAGGAGTACCTGCGTCAGAGCCATCTGCTAGTATTTGATTGCTTGAAAAACCCTCAATATCTCTTTAGAATCTTCATTAGAAAATCGAAATGTGCCAATACTGTGTTTTACAACTCTTTTAGGGAGAATTCTCTTTCAATTTCTTGTAAGCATTCTCTATCAAAAATAAAAATTAGCCTAGTTTTCAAAACTCAAGGTCTGAAAATTTGCTCATTACTGCATGACCAGTACATTTGTTGACGTTTTTTTATGATTGGAAAGGTACATTTTGATATCTGCAAAATTATATTTTTCAGCCTCAATGAGCATAAAAAAAATTCGTATCAGTAATATTTATTGTCAAAATTTTAAACATTACAGTTGAGCTTAATTCGTGGGGTAGTAGGATTTTCTAATTCACTTGATAACATGATAAGGGTGTCCCATGCTAACGACCGAAAAACTTCAAGTTTTCTATTCTACAATTAATTTAAGTGAGGAAATGTTTCATAGCAATTTTGTTGTAACTCCTTGTTTTTCCGAGTTTTCCCCATTTTACGATTATTTTTGTGTGTTCGACCTTGTGTCACTATAATTACCATAACTACCCTAATGTACCGTGAAAATGTAAAATAAGGCCAACGTTGGAAAGGGCGTTAAATTTACCATCTTTATAGTGATAACAAAAAGCTAATTTCGAGGTCCTGATGGGTGAAAAATCAAGTCGTAGAGTAATGTTCGTCAAATTGGCAAAATTGTCTATTTTTCTTTTGGTTGTTCGGGTTTTCCTTTCCATGGTTTTTCACGTACCTCATCACCAAAAACTGCACAAAAGATCTCAGCTTTCCAATGATATAATCAAAAAATATTTTACAATCGAATTTAAGGGAGAAATTTGTGTTTGAACGCGGAAAAACGTGCATTTTTTAAAAACCAGATCGACGGTTTGACGGAGGGATTCAGCGCTTGGGAGGAGCGGCAGCGGAGTAGAGCCCGGATTCCTTGTACAGTTCCTTCCGGATCTTTGTGCAGTTTTTGGTGATGAGGTACGTGAAAAACCTTGGGGAAGGAAAACCCTAACATCCGAAAGAAAAAATAGAAAATTTTGCCAATTTGACGAAAGTTAGTCAACAACTTGATTTTTCACCCATCAGGACCCCAATCAGGTGCCTCGTAGTTGGCACTATAAAGATGGGAACTCTAACGCCCTTTCCAACGGTGCCTTTGTTTTTTCTCTCTCTTTTTAAATTTTTGCTGTATATTAAGGTAGTTATGGTAATTTTAGTGACATAAGGTCGAACACACGAAAACAATCTTGAAATGGTAAAAACTTGAAAAAACTAGGGGTTAAAACAAAATTGCTAAGTGACATTTTCTTACTTAAATTAGTTGTAGAATCGACTCCCTAAGTTTTTCGGTCCTTAACATAGGACACCCTGTATGAGGTCAGGTGGAGTGATCTACCTTCCAAGCATATTGTTTTGTTGCTGTCCTTTCTTTACATGTTCAGAACTGTAGGTCTTTTTTGTTTATTCTAGCTATTATTGGGTTGCTGTGAACATTCATTGACACATTTAGCGATACGTAGTTGTTTTTCAACATCCGTGACTGTTGGAAGTTGGAGATCATTATGCAGGGAGGAGGTTCTCACACACCTATCACGCAGCTCCAGTAATGAGTCTCAGAACTCGGTTCTGGATGTGACAGTCAGCTGCTGAGGCCCCTTGATTTACGATGAAGGGTCTGTCCTGCTCTATGTCGAACCTTTGTTCTGAGGTACTTGGTATGTACCTCCCACGTCATTCTCTTTTCTAGGTGCAGTCCAAGGTAGCGAACTTGTAAGGTAGCAGCGGCGGTAGCTCTATTTAGTGAGAGTGGTTTTGCTAGCACTTGCCTGAAGTAGGTGAATGGGACTACAGAGGATTTACTCCCACTCATCCAAACTCTTCATTTGGTGCACTGCTGGGAGGTTCCATCCAGGATTCTACGAAGCTGGTCGCTTGCGGCATTTTGCTATATTATTTTCGATAATGAACCTTTGGAATCGACCAAGAATTTGTTGGTTTACGTTTCAAGATATGTAGAATCCAAAAATCGAATAAAAATTACCCCTCTTTACTTTCCTTATTACCATGGATCGATTTTGATGATATTTGGTACTGGTCCATTTGGGGTCTAGTTGTGCCCCGAAGCTTTAGGTTGATGTCAGTCACTTCTAGGGTTAAAAAATAAGGGATTAAATTTTCGAAAGGCCCTAACTGAAAAACTCTCAAAATAAAGGTATTGTTTTTTCATGAATTTGAAACAGTATTGAACTTCGGTTTATTATTTTCAATAATGAGTGTGAATCACAAAAGAGGACTAATCTCCGTTGGAATTTTAGCTGATCAAAATGCGACCGCTATTCGAGTTGTATTCAGTTTGCGTCCTTAGCAACCAGTTATCAAATTTCCATGTGAAGGAACCCAAACTTCCTATTTCTTGGAATCGAGTGTGAAGCGTTTTTTCTTCCAACCTATGTTTAGTAGGTAAAAAAAATGACAATGGCAAAGCTTTGATCTTTGCAGGCTAGTGATCTTTACAGAAAAATAATAAACCTTCGTGAAATATTTGCATCGTTTTTGTACTGCTTTCTTCTGGATATCTGAGATCAACGCGTTAGAAAACATTTAAATGAGTGGCTCTTCTATATCAGGCAACCATCTAAGTAACGATGACACAGTTGAAGAGTTAGGTTTTCTTCTTCTTTATGGTTTTGTGGTAGGTTTGCTTCAAAGATCCTTGCAGGTTACAAATAAAAGGTCATCACATCTCTTTAGATTCACTTCTGGTTCAAGAGCTAGAGAACCTGGAACACGTCGTTTACCTCCTCCACACCCACTTGGCATACAGTCACCGTATTTTGGGGACTAAGAGAACTCGTGTTTTTGAAACACTGTTCACGTTGAGTACGACAATAAATCCCGAGAAGAGACGGATAAATTCAGTTGGTCATCGGCCTTGGGGGTCCGACTTGGAAGTCCGGGGTAACATATTTTAGAGCAGGTTCGTTCTCGACGGCCTCGCTCGGATCAGACAACGTGTGATCCAGAAAGGTTCTCAAGTGCAACAGAGAAACGGGGATCTTTTCGTAAGGAGCGACAAATTCGAAAAACACGCGAGCGGAGCACAAAGAACTTTGACTCCCTGAGGAGTAATCATTACGACAATTACTACACCTGCCTATTATATTCATAATACCTACTTCTGTATAAATCTCTTTGTCTGTATGCTCGGAACCTACTGCTACGGTCACCAAAGTCTGTACATCATATGCAGTATTTCCCATAATAAACAGAACAATAAATTAGAACATTGTTAATTAATCTACCAAATTCTTAATATTATGAGAGATAAAATGTCCCCTTACCATAAAAGACAAGAAATCATGGCATTCAAGAGAAGGTCAACAAAATTTGGGTATTCCAAAATTTTCATTCGCATTTTTAGGTTCTGAGCTTCCTGAACATATATATATATTCCTGTGTTCATACATATGCTTCCTATGTGTTCCTGATATATTGGCTCCTTGTCCGTCAATGTAATAAAGAAAAAGTTTTTCGGGGGAAAAACGAGAACTGTCTGGAAAGTTCCGAGAACTTTCTGGTTGAAGTTGATCAGCCAGGAGTTATAAGAGCAAGCGTAAAATGCTTTCTATGGGAAAACTACTGAAAAAAGGGGGAAAACCACCCATTCAATTTACCCCAGAGATTTTCCCAAAATGTCAAGTAACCACCACAACGACGGCGAAATGAAATTGTTTACTTCAATTTTGTAGTTAGTCTTTTTAAACTACTTTTATCGCTAAAAAAAAAAAAAAAAAAAAAAAAAAACATTTAATTTTGAAATAATAGCATGAACATGAAATTTTTGAGGTTTTTGGCGTTTCCTGAATTTAGCTCACCTCTGGCAAGGGAACAAACCTCAAATTCGGACTAAACATTCCAAAATATTGTAGAGAACCGCTGAGAAGAACGCCTGTACATTTTCCCTTGGAAAACCCTAAATTTATCGGACGGTTCGGAAAGTTGTTTATAGGATGAGGAGGTTGGAAATAGGTTGGAGAATTGATCTTTCCATTAGAGAATTTGGACAACAATTTAGTAAATTTGGACCACAATTTTCTTTTTGCAAGGAACATCAAGTTTTCTTGAGATATTCCAGAGTTGAGATATTTCAAAGTTTTCTAAGCGGTATTCTCTAGTTGTGCGTACTGTATCTGATAACTGTAAGAGCGAGAAAACGAGACCTGGAGTTTCCTTCAGTAGAGTCTCGATTTGTGCTTGATTTTCACGACCTAAGTAACCCGATTCCTGCTGGAAAGCGATATTATTGCGCGAGCTTTATCATACTGAAATAATTCAATTTCTACGCATAAAAATCGTTTTTGAAATCATGAACTTCAGGAGTAACTGGGACAAATTTTAGTCAGGTAGTATAAAAGTGTAATAGCAAACAACAGTAAAGCAAAGTACAATGTACTTTGCTGTTGTTTGCTATTACACTTTTATACTACCTGACTAAAATTTTTCCCATTTATTCTGCCGATTCCTATGCCATCATGGAGGTTCTTCACTATCCCCATGAGGAGCGGGGCTCCTTAGCAAGTGTAGTAATTTTCACTGACTCCAGAAGTCTGACTTCTAAACTCGAAAACATAACACCTACATCGAAGCTCTCTAAAACCGAAGCATTTCTAAACGCACTCAAATCTCTGGGAACCCAAGTTGTGATTTGTTGAGTCCGACGACATCGCGATATATCTGGAAACGAAGCAGCGGACCTTGAAGCTAATCGTACCACTTCACTTTCCTGCCCACAACCCTTAAAACTGTTTCCCAATACATACTTGAAGCGCAACATAATACTGGACCAACTAAAACTTTGGAAGAAAGCTTTGGAACAGGTATAAGAATTTGTTCCCAATTACTAACATGAAGCCTTGGTTTAGTATTGTGCTAAGAAGCAGTTGCAACCAACACCTTCAAAGGATTGGGGTTGTCCGATCACCCCAATGCAGGTTCTGTGACAGTGCAGTGGAGACGAACGAGCACCTCATCTTGGAATGCCCGGTCAATTCATATGTCAGAAGAAATTTTCTAAACGGGATCCCTAAGACGATTGACAGACCTTTTAATCTGGACACCATATTGGCAACATCTGATTTAGAAGCATAAGCCCAATTATTTGATTACATCAAGGAGATAAATATTAATTTGTAACCATAAATTTGTTATTATAGAATAATGTTATATTTACATTTTATGTTATTTAAGTTTGTTTTCTTTTAATTGTTACTTCATCCGACTTATGTAAGCATTGTCGGTAATTATGTCTAACAGTTTCGATTTTCATTACACAAGTAACGGCTGTAATCAACAAGAAGCCAATAAAGAATAAATTTTAAAAAAACCTCTCGTGGCCATATTCAGGCTTTGGCGATGCTGTGACCCCTTTCGAAGGTAATGCGCCACAGTGGCCCGTCTTAAAGACAACCTCAAAGCTTTCTGTCGGTACTTCATCATAAAAGCGATTTGTGATTTGAGCTTATTTTGCAATCCTGGGACATTTTGAAAAGGATGTAATGTTGTCAAGAAGAAAGTTTTGAAATGAGCAGAAAGCCATGCGAATCAGGCAATCCCGTTTTCAGGACAAGCTGGAGAAAAAACTGCTGATGACGGTTCCGAAACAACATAGAAACTGGAACCAACGTAAGATCTACATTGGGATCACCCAATAAAACCTAAGAATTCGAAAAACCCGCAAAACGCGTAATTTTCAAGGACCCCAAAAAGATTACTGAAAAATGGGATGGGAGCATGATTAGGAGCACAACGCGGCTGTTTCTTCCCTACCAAAAAATAATGACAGGCTCCAAACCTATCATCTGTGCCGAATTAATTTTGTCGTACGATTGCTGATGAAATAAAAAGCTTCTGATAAATTGTGTAGCAGGTGATGATTATAGGAGGTTAGTGTCCGACGGTACCAAACGTGGGAGGATAGATTGGTAACTCGTTATTAAGTAAAAGCGACTTATTGGAGCTGAAAAGCTCCTACCTGGTATCTATCTATATATAGATATCTAATCTACATGTCAATTTCCAATCCCACAAAAATACGAACTTCCGCATCAACTGGAGTCTTTTGTACTTCAACCAATGCATTTGTTTGGAAATAAATACCCTCTCCATATTCCATTCCAAGAAACGTACACAAACACGAGTCAAGTTCGATGATGAATCATAACGTCGTTTTCATAATCAAGTCTCATTCCTTCAAGGGGCCAAATCTATAACTAACATGCAACAAGCAATTTCTCTTAGCAATTTTTTTTAGTAGCTTATTTTCCGAGTTATTTCAATTTTAAAGTTTTTTCCCGTGATTTTGACCTTATGTCATTAAATTGGTAACTCCTTTAGTTAGTTGTGATAATTACAATTTGAGGATTTCGTTGGAAAAAACGTTAAATTTCCTATCTGCCTAATAGAAAACAAAATTTTTTCAGTTGAATTTTACGGGGAATAGAGCAAGCTAAAAAGTGAACTTAGTAACTTTTCAAAACTTTCCGTTTTTCAACGCTCGTAATGTCCAAAGAATTCCTTATAATGAACAATTGCCGGAAAGCCTAAAAACTGCACCAGAATCTCAGCTGTCCAACGGCATAATCAAAAATATTTTACATAATAATTTGAGGGAGATATTCATGTTTGAACGCGGAAAAACGTGCATTTTGGTTCATTATTTTCAATAATAAACCTTCGGAATCGACCAAGAAAAAAATTTTAACACCCCCTCAAAATTTGTTGGTTTACGTTTCAAGGTACGTAGAATCCAAAAATTGAAAAAAAATTGGCCGTCCGTCCGCCGTACGCGGCACTTTCCCCACTTAGCATTGACCGATTTTGATGAAATTTGGTATGTAGGCTCCATTTGAGGTCTAGTTGTGTCCCGAAGATTTTGGTTGATGTAGGTCACTTATAAGGGTTCAAAAATGAATTTTGAAAACGCCTAAACTCAAACAATGTTGATATAAAGATATTGTTTTTCCATCAATTTAAGATAGTATAGAATTTTTGGAGACCACGCGGAGCCCTCTAGGACAAACTGTTCGCTCCCTATGAGAATTTAAGGGTTGGAAGTACGATAAATCAGAAACACGAGTGTGAATCGCAAAAGAGGACTTATCTCCGTTCAAATTATAGCTGACCGAAATGCGATCGATGTTTTTCTTCATGTTGGATGGTTGGTGGCTTTGCAGACGAGTGATCTATATAGAAAAATAATAAACCATTGTGTAATAATTTGCAGCGTTTTTTCCACGAAATCGAACGGGGAGACTCGGTGCTCGGGAGGAGCGGCGGCGGTGAAGATTTCGTTGAAAAAAATGCACGTTTTTCCGCGTTCAAATAGAAATTTCTCCCTCGAATTCTATCGTAAAATATTATCGATTACACCGTTGGAAAGCTGAGATTCGTGCGCTTTTTTAGGTTTTTCGGCAATAGTTCACTATCTGTAGTAATTTGGACATTATGGGCGTTGAAAAACGGAAAGTTTTCGAAATGTTACTATGTTCACTTTTTAGGTTGGTTTATTCCCCGTAAAATTCAACTGAAAAAATTTTATTTGGTATTAGAGAGATAAGAAATTTAACGCTCCTTCCAACGGTATCCTCAAATTGTAATTATCACAACAAATTAAAGGAGTTATTACCAATTTAATGACAAAAGGGCAAAATCACGAGAAAAAAAACTTTAAAATTGAAATAACTCGGAAAAGAAGATTCATGAAAAAACATTGCTAGGAGACTTTTTTGTTGCAAATTAGTTGCAGAATCGACCCCTTGAAGGAATGAGACTTGTTTTGTAGACACCCTTGATCAACGGAATATGTTTGGAAATCTGAACACTATGTGGTCTATAGGTACCGTTGAAGTTGTAGCGTAAAGTTCTTTTCTGTGGATACTATCATTACAGGTTAAAGCAACCTCTTCTGATTAGGCCTCAACTTACATTGATATGAAGGAAGTTGGTTCAGATCATACCTACTGAACCCTGTAGTAAGGCCGGGAACTTTGACACTAGTTTGTAAAAATTCCGTTAAACATCTGTGCAGTCTCGTTACATTATGTATAGTTTAGTCAGAGCCGGGTATTAGAATCTTTCTTGAATGTTGTATACATCTTCATCAAATTGGCAGTGGTGTAAGGTTACACGAACCTCCTCTATTTAGGTACGAAACTACCTCAAGATGAAGGAAATGGGCTCATGACTTCTAGGTGTCCATCAAGGCCTATCAAGTGACATTTGCCGCAGTTTTCAAACATTATGTTCAGAATCTGCGTAGTTTTTAGTGTTAAAAAATGGCACACCCGAGTACTAGATGTTCCCAAAAATCAGTAATCGGTGTATCTAGAAGAAAACTATACTAATACATCAACTTTATTATGGAATTTTGCTGAGAATTTTACATTTGTACCTTAAGATTATTGATTCGTTACGATCATCGAAATTTGAGCTGTTGAACTCTGTCTGGTACCGCTTGAAACAACACGTAAAGTTTGAAATCTATTTGGAAGATACCAATTCGTTCAAATGAACACTAGAAAGTAGATGGATTATGAATCTGTCCTACTAAGGGCGGTACGACCAGTCCTTAAGGATGTAGGTCATTTCTAGAATAGGTGTTGTCTACAATTATCGTCAAGAACTATGCAACCATGTTTTTTTAAAAAACCTCCTCAAAATCTTTGATTCCATGTCAGTAATTCGAAAAACATAGTCTTGTCACAGCGCCGTGCGCTTATGAAAATAAGTAATCACTGTACTTATCACAGAACGACGCGTTGAATGTTATTGGAATTTCAACTACTATCTCTCACTCAACAGAATATTTTAAAACGTTTCCAAAACAATCCAGTGATGGCAACATACAGATTGCTTTTATGGTCGGGGGCGGTCGAAAAAGAAGCGAGATAAACGATTATTGGGGAAGCCACATTCTCTCGCGGCGAAAAGAGAGAAAATCAAAATAAAGTGGAGTCGATTAAGTACAACAGACCCCTAAATCCTACAGAGAAACTCCCGTCTTTCTCGCACCATAAAACAGGAAACAGGTTTGATACAAGTTTTGCACCAAACGTGACCGCCATATGGTTGGTCCTCAAGATCGAATATTCTGTTGTTGGTGAACGAACTAACTTGTGTTGTGAGATTACAGAGAACTAATAGCATCAAAAAGTCGTCCAGTTGCAATAAAACCACTGTTGATTCAGCAACCCAGGATCATGCAGGTTGATTGATTGGTGAACATCGCATCAAGAGAATGTGCATCAACAGATGATACTAACGGACGCTTTGTTCAGTCCTCGGTTTGCCCACATACAAACACCTCTGCTCTACAAACACCGCGTTTCCAAGATGGCAAAACAGGTACTATTTTATAGTTTTGCAGTAACAAAAAGGAATAATTTTGCAATTTTTGATCATCAAATTAATAAGTCTATTTGGATCAAAATTTGGCCAATTTGGCACTTTTGCTGAATGAATGACGGAATCAGAAAGGCAAACTTGGGATTTTCGAAAGAACTAATAGGATGGAGGCACCAGTGCCAGACACTACAAGCAGAGATTCTCAGGTTTCTTCATAATGCGAGGCGTGATTTCTTCAGATGGGGGGGGGGGGGGGTCATAATTAGGTGCTCCAACTTCTCAAATACTCACCAAGACTTGGAAATCGAAGGATTGTTTTGTTTTTCGGATTTAATATGGTTTTTCCGAAACCATGTTTTTGCACCAGTATCAGACACGGAGAAATTTGAGTGGCGCCAGTATCAGATGCCCTTCAGGTCCACAATCATCAGACACGGATAAATTTGAATGGCGCCATTATCAGACGCCATTCAGGTCCAGAATCTGACAGTCCAATCAAACTCCGGAAAAACCTCTTTTATTGAGTAAATTTTTATTTGACCAAGTACAGACGCTTTTAGTATAAAAATAGAAAAAATCATCACATGTTCCTTTGTTCAGGTTAAACTTCACAACAGTCCACTCGAATGATCTGCTTGCACTTGAGGACCCATGGAAAAGGCCTCAAAACCGATAGGAACTCATATTTTGTGGATTTCAAGTTCCGAATGTCTGATACTGGACCAGTGTCTGAAACTGGTGTTTTCACCTTAATTACCTTCTCACAAAACCAATGTCAGCCAGCAACTCAATAAGCCTATTTTTGGACCAAAATTTGGCCAAATTGGACAACTTGTGCTGGACAACTTTTGAATCGATTTTGTTGGAAATTTTATAATTTTTTTTTCATATCTCATGAATACCAACGTTTTGCCAAAATTTCAGATGTCAACTAGTTGGTCAAAAAATGACTTTGATTGACTACGTCAGTACAAGTACAGAGACTGAGGAAGAAATACTCATGTTTTCCGCTTTTAAATATTTAGTTCTTGCAAAAAAAATTTTCCCGCCATCAAATACGTAAGTCATAAATTCTCTAAAATTTATTTTTTCAAATGGCCGCTATTTTTTAAAGATGAGGAGAAGCAAAGAAAATGGGAGAGGAATTTTTATTTGTAGTGGCGGGAATCCACGTTTTTATTCACGTTTGTTGGACAATTTATTAAAAATAGGATTGTAGTTTCCAACTCGTGATTCAGTGATTTCGGCTCCAGTGGCCTATTGCACAATGTTTTACGAACTAATAATATTAGTAATTTCTGTCCACAATCGAAAAATACAAGAGATAACAATATTAGTGAAATCGCTAATATTATTAGACTCTTTTGCACAATCGTCTCTAATAAATTAGTGACAGCTGAAACATTAGTAAACACTAATATCATGTTTATCAGTCCAAGTTCTCTTGTAAATAAAGTTATTAGTGAACTTCCGAAGAAGAAGATAACCAGTTTCCAAACAATTAACGACGGAGAGTGTTTAAATCAAGGATAAATTTTGGTTTCTTGACCGAATTTGAATTTAAGGAAGGATGCCGCATGTCTTCAGTCAGGATGCAGCGAATCGTGGGAAATCTTTTTAGTTAAAAAATTCCGCCGTTATAGTACGAGCTAGTTACTATTTTACCAAATTATATTTCACTATTTTCCATTTTATTTAATATTTTATCAAATTGACTATTTCATCACATATCACTGAAGACTTCTGGACGTTGGGCCACCAAACATTTCTCATTAAAGTGCCACCCTTGCCCGTCGGAACTGCTTGAAGGGATACCTCATTTTGATGAATATCATCCCACGCTCTGCTTTTCTTATGCCGCTTGGCTTTTCCTGTAAGCCGCTCCGAAAACGCGCCGAACAAAACGACCTTTATCGACTTAGTGCGTCTCAAAACACATAACTTTAATTTTCGCTTATCTTATCATTTCATTTTGTGAAGTACAACAAGTAGGATCGATCGGTAGGAACAAGGCAGGAAATCATCATCTCTCCAGCCAGTCGCTACCTTGGTGTGACGCTGGACGGGAAACTAAGCTTCTGGAGGCACATCAGTGGAGCAGCAGATAAGGCTGCAGATATTGTAAACAAGCTGAGCCGACTGATGGCAAATCTAGGGGGCCCATCACCCGCTAAGAGGAAAATCCTTATGCGAACAGCAGAGGCAATTATGCTGTATGGAGCAGAAGTGTGGGCCCCTTAGGTACCAAAAGTACAGGGAAGCTGTACAGAGGAGAGGAGCTCTGAGAATCTGTAGTGCATTTAGAACTGTCTCAGGTCCAGCATCAGAAGTGATAGCGGGAACTATTCCAATATACCACCAGGCACTGGAGCGTAAAAGGATAAGAATGAGGAAGGCAGGGGCAATATCCATAGTAAAGAAGGAAGAGGGGGAGGAGACCATCCGTAGGTGGCAAGCAGACCTTGTATGTGAAACCCGTGGAAGGTGGACAGCCCTCATAATTGACGATCTAAAGGCTTGGTTGGAGAGAAAACACGGCGAGGTGAACTATTAACTGACTCAATTCCTCTCAGGGCATGGATACTTCCGCTCCTTCTTAGTAAAGATCGGGAAAGCCACTGACCCAGAGTGCAGATACTGTGGGATAGAATAGGATGATGTCTGCCACACCTTCTTCACATGCCCACATGGGAGGATAAGAGGAGTGCAGAAGAGGTCATCGGAACGTTGCGTCCACAGACAATCGTACATGAGATTATTAAGAACAAGTCGAGCTGGGACGCAATGGCAGTATTTGCCGCTGCAGTCCTCAAAGCAAAAAAGCTGGATGGAAGATGGGAGGAAGAAGAATTGAAGGAGAGACCAAAAGTAGGAGCAGCCTTTATACAAATAAAAGACTCACCCTGAAGTAATACTGTACAAGTGGTTCCGGGGTGAGTCCTAAGCAGAGGGAGTGGGGTTTTAGTTGGTAGGCCCAATGCTGGGGAGTCCAACACTGTTGGAGTGAACTTCCCCTTCGCTCTTAAAGAGTTTCCCCACTTCCGTAACAAAAAAAAAAAAAAAAAAAAAAAAACGGTAGGAACAAGATCGGCAAAAAAGAAAACATAAAACCATAACAGCTTCGCCTTAATAACCTGAGTAGCTCAAATAACCTTAGCAATCTCGATCAGCTGACTAATATTTTTTGTTCAAAGACTTGTAAAACTTCGCTTATTGTGCAATAGGCCCCTGGTCTATCAGGTGCATTGTCATAATTTTATATTTGACGGCAGGATGTCTTGTAGAATGTAAGACGATCAGCATGATGATGGGAGTTACGATCTCTGATTTTTCTGTTAACCAACTCAAAATATTGTTTTCAAAGCAACCACATCCCATATAACTCCGATGAGGCTGGAAAGAAATATCTCTTGGAAAATATGATCATCAGCCTAAAGGTCACTGATTTTTCAGATAATGAACTCAAAATGTCATCTTCTACGCATCAAAATGACGGATAGCTTCGGACGAGCAAAACAAGTACCTGAGGAATATGCACATGAGTACGGTAACCGAAGAGAAAAAAAAACTAGTTCGCCTCGGTGTAACGTGTTATACGCGAAGGCTGAGCAGTTCGCCAACCAAGATGAGAAACCGGTATGAGTTTTTTGTATCCAACTGGGAACTGAGAGACGGATCGGATATTGCTTTTCGTCCATTCACACTTGAGCAGTGCCATTTTTTGCCTCTAGGTTTTTGCTAGGTCCCAGTTCTACTTCCTCACCCAATTCCAAGTGTGCTAAGCCCTCACGCCTCGCTTGACAAACTTTTTTCGCCGACGAAGGTCGGTTTTTGTTTCGGTCGGATAAGGGTTTCCTATTTTTACACTCACGTACCACCGTAAGTACCTCCCGGACTTATTCTGAGGTACATTTTCACGTCCGAGGTGAACTCGGTCAGTTGGTCGACTCCACAAAAAATATTACCTGAATCTTTGACTTTGCAAGGTCTTTACTCCTGACCTCTATTTAGGTTCCTTGGCAGGATCACCTGAATGTAAAAACAGGCGTTTACAGGCCGAATCAATCGCTCAGCTTTGTTTTTAATTGAATTTATTTTGTACTATCTTCCAATGAGTTTATCTTAGCCCAACCCTTCGAGTACAAGTTCTAAACATCCACCCTACTGAATCCCCTCCATACATGCGCTCGTGTTTTTTCTCGACTTCCTCAATTTTTGCATTTTTTTTTTGTCGACTTTAGTCCTTCAAGTTTCAATGGCACAGAAGTAGTTTTTTCGAGTGTATCCAATGTCAACGTTTTACACGAAGAGGCAAAAATAATTCATTAGCAAAATGATTTCTGTTGCTAAGCATTTGCTTAGCAAATCAAATCTTTATTTTAGCAAATCTTTATTCAAGTTCATCACTAACAGAGTTGGGCAAAAATGAGTTCTGAAACTAAAAACTAAAACTAAATTAGTTCCGAACTGGAACTAAAACGCTGCAAATTATTACACAACGGTTTATTATTTTTATATGGATCACTCGTCTACAAAACCACCAATCATCCAACATGAAGAAAATCATCGATCGCATTTCGGTCAGCTGAAATTTATACGGAGATTAGGCCTCTTTTGCGATTCACACTCGTGTTTCTGATTTATCGTACGTAAAACCTTTAAATTCTCGTAGGGAGCGAACGGTTTGTCCTACAGAGCTCCGCGTGGTCTCAAAAATTTCTAAAAATTCTATAGAATCTTAAATTGAAGGAAAAACAATACCTTTATATCAAAATTTTTTGAGTTAGGGCGTTTTCAAAATTTCAAAATTCATTTTGGAACCCTTAGAACTGACCTACATGAACCAAAATCTTCGGGGCACAACTAGACCCCAAATGGAGCCCATATACCAAATTTCATCAAAATCGGTCAATGCTAAGTGGCAAAAGTGCCGCGTACGGCGGACGGACGGCCAAATCTTTATTCGATTTTTGGATTCTACGTACCTTGAAACGTAAACCATCAAATTTTGAGGGGGTGTTAAAAATTTTTTTTTCTTGGTCGATTCCAAAGGTTTATTACTGAAAATAATAAACCAAAACTGCAAATAAAAGAATAAACTACTTTAGTTTCAGTTCGACTTTCGAATCTAAAGCAGTTTCATCTTTTATTCGTAGTTTCAGAACTAAAAATGAAACTAATTTTTTTCCTCGCGTTTTTTTACTGATTTGAAGTGAATGTGTGAATCAAAAAATAAGGGTGCTGGGTGCGAACAAGTTCTTTTTTTTTCAGGGTCGTAGAAGAATAGATACAAGTTTGCTCCCCTCCCCACCATTTTGAGTTGAACGTCAAATTTTTTTCAGGAAAGTATCGAAGAATTGAGGGTGATGAGTCATTCATTACGTCTGGAGGAAAAAATTTAATATTTTATTGGATTGACGAAACAGTTCGAAAAATGGAATACAGAACAGAAGAGTCCTGAGACAATGGAAAACGACGTAATGAAAAGATGTTTTATAAACGCAAAACAGGTCTGGCGTAAAATAATTCGCCATTGCCTTACAAATTTCTATTAAAAAAATTAGTTTCATTTCTAGTGTCGAAACTACGAATAAAAGATTAAACTACTTTAGTTTTTATTTGCAACTTCGAAACTAACTTTTGGAACTAATTTCGTTCCAAAAGTTAGTTTCGAAAGTCGAATTAAACACTAATATAGTTTTTAGTTTCAATTTCGAAACTAAAAACTAATTAGTTTTAAGTTTCAACTTTAGTTCAACTACATTTTTATTCGAATAATCCCAACTCTGATCACTAACTACCTAACAGAATCTACCTAACAACATCTGATGTTCACGTTTTCGATGAGGTTTGTTCCCTCGCGAAACCATGTAAAGTACGTGGTCAGGTTATTCGTGAAGACCTTTATCAGATTATAGGTACAGTCCCTTGTACGGTTAAAGGTAATAACCCAGATCAGGTTATTTGTGGAGCTCTTGGTCAGGCTACAGTTGATAGCCCTAGCCAGTTTATAGGTAAAGTTCCTGGTCCCTGGGCAGCCAAGTAATATCCTAAGTAAAACCCGAATACTTATCAATTTCCATTTAGCAAGAATTGGAGTTTTTCGAATTACTATTTAAAAAAATGTTGTTTTTGCTAATTTAAATAAAATAGAATACCAAAAACAAAAAAAAAATACCTAAGAGATTACGGACAATTAGAAACTGTGATATAGTAGTTAAAAGTAAAAACCAGCGACACATGAGCACAAGTTACTGTTAGTTTGTTAACAATGAAACTCATAGGGGACTGTGAAGGGGCTAACCCACACATTTCCAGAATATTCCATTAAAATCCTACGATACTTTTGTATGGTCGCATGGTTTTGCTTCGGACAGACACCGAACTAAAAATTTCCCCAGAAAATGCAAAAATGTGAATAGAAATTGGAAGACCTAAATTTTATTGAGTTGGTTCAATCAGTTCACATTTTAGCGTATTGTCGTAGGAAAACAAGTCGGTTTGTTTGATAAATGGCTGAAAGAGTCGCGAACAGGTGTAGCGAATGCCAGCGGTGCTATACCTTCCTAATCACATATTTCCAGACCACAGAGTAAGAAAAACTGTATCAATTAACCACTTGAGCGGAGGAAATGGAATACTCATCCGGTGGGGGACCTTGGCTGCTAATATCCTTTCTTCCTTATGTCAACACCAAGCTCGACTTACCTGAGAACAGAGGAAAGAACATCATGTCAGCTATTAGCGAGTACATAATTAGGTGCTATTACCTTACATTACCAGGTAGATGTTATCGGAAACTAGTTACAAGTACTGCTGATACTAGCAATAGCGTTTAGATTTTATTAGGAGTGTAAACAATTTTGTTTTCGGAAGTATCATGTACCTACTTGTTTTGGGTGTACTACACTTGTTTTTTTAAAGCTATTTAAATCATTTATATAATGTAAATTATTTGATTATAGGAGACATAAATATTTCGCTTCCTCGCTATCGAAAATAAAGAAGTTTGATGTTTTGTAAAATCAAAATTTTTACTCTTGTTAATTTTGCGTTTTTGTGCTCTCGTTCTGAGGTTGTACGTCTGTCAGTGTATGGTTTATTCTCTTTAATAAGGATATCTATAATGTAGATGCCAGTATATCAAGGCGTATCTATAAGAAATCGTCCATAATAGGTAATTAATGGTTTTTGCACCGAGACGAACTCTTTATGTTCAAGCTATTCTATGTGAGGATGCTCCACAGCCCACCCTATTTGGGAGACTTTTATTTTTATTTAGGAAATACACTAATGGATCTTACTACTGTGAGCCAGATTCCACTACACAAAGAGTAATTCTAATCGATTGAAACCTTCAAAACGTCTGCCAAGTGGGTGTGGCACATAGGTTCCTCGTATTCATAACCCGATTGTATGGATGATCCGATGCAAAGTAGTTAATCTCAAAACACCAATCTCTGAGTACCTTGCACTACCCTCATAGGGGGCCAACTACACGCCTATCTGAACAATCCTGAGAAGTTTCGTCGAAATCGGATGGAAAATGTAGAAGTTGTGGCTGTTAAAAGGAATTTACGTTTGCGCATGCGCAGCGGCTACTATCAGTCCAGAGGTGATGATTTTCGTAGGGAACCTTTTACACGCCAACCCTCACCATCCCTGAAAATTTCATCAAAATCGGACGAGAATTGTAGAAGTTTTAATGTGGCTGGGATTTCATGACAGACTCACAGACACGGAACCAAAATTGTTCACGAAGGTCTGAAACGCAAAACGCAAGTGGAAAATTGGATTTTGGAGAACATTTTTTTAAACCTTGAAAAGCGAAAACAAAGCTTCCGCTAACTTGGTAGACTCGGAAGCAAAAATGTAGGCAAAGGTAAAGTCAGAAGAATGTAGGCAAGGAGGGGTCTGTTCCTGAGCTAGTTTGTAGGGGAAGAAGCTGTGGAGAACAGTAGTTGGCGAGAGCGAGTACCGGGGTGGTACTTGAATAGTATTCATCTTTAAGAGCAGAGATGAGTAGTCATTGTTATCATTCAATATTTTATGGAAGAAAGTGAGATCGGCCATGGTACGACGCTCCATGAGCGATCCGAGTTGGCAACTCCCACGTATCACATTGTGGACTACATCAGCTGAAGACGTACCCATCTTAAAGGCCACATAGCGCAGAAACCTGTTCTACACAAGCTCCAACACCTACGTGTGTCTACCGCAGGACAGACGACTTCCCTCGTGTTCCCCTTCAAGAATGCAAGACTGCACTATCTGCAACTACTTCAATGTGCTTGGAGAAATTTAACCGTTCGCCACAGAGCTTTCGCAGATCAAGAACCCCGCCAGATCTTTGCAGAAGGGCACCTCCTAGCTTAAAGGAAAAAACGACTGGTGACCCCCGAGCATTTCAAAGTATTTACGAAAAGATGATTCAATGAGCTACAAGCTTACTTGGTTAATTTTCCCCTGCGAAGATCCACATTCAGAATCACTCAATGTAGCGGAAAATCTTGAGGTCATCAGCGAAGAGGAGCTAACGGATATCCGACCCGAATTTTCCCACGACACTGTTAATCATAATCAGGAAACAAACAGGTCCTTTTTGTATTATCAGCTACGTGAGAGATGAAACCTAATTCTTTCCCGTACTTCAAATATAGCTGCATTGCTGCACCCACCTTCGAGGCCAGTCGTGTAACAGCGACAAAAAAATGAGATTAGCTAGAGTGATAATTTGCATAGCAAACTTTTTTTTTTTTTTCTTTTTTTCTTTTTGGTACATAATATGTACCGTTTATCGTCATCTGACGGGAGAAAAGTGATCATATTATGATCATTTCTGCTCCCTAAATTTCAATCAATATCCCTACGTGTGGGCCCATAATCATCTTCTATATTAAATGTAATAAATTAGCGGGAAACTCGTCCAGAAAATATATTTTCGAGTCGTTGGACTAGTTTTTCAACCAACCTTTTCGAACCAGGTTTCCCCAGGTGGGGAGCCTGGTCCAGTCCGAGTACCCTCATTTTTGAACCAGCTCATATCGAGTTCAATGCCACCAATAATTTAAATGATGTTCAATGCACTCAATTTTCCACCCATTCAAAAAAAAAAAAAAAAAAAAAAACGCTGCAAATTATTACACAATGGTTTATTATTTTTTATTTTTCTATATAGATCACTCGTCTGCAAAGCCACCAACCATCCAACATGAAGAAAAACATCGATCGCATTTCGGTCAGCTTTAATTTGAACGGAGATTAGGCCTCTTTTGCGATTCACAATCGTCTTTTTGATTTATCGTACGTCCTAACTTTAAATTCTCGTAGTGAGCGAACGGTTTGTCCTACAGAGCTCCGGGTGGTCTCAAAAATTCTAAAAATTCTATAGAATCTTAAATTGAAGGAAAAAATACCTTTATATCAAAATTTTTTTAGTTAGGGCGTTTTCAAAATTTCGAAATTGGTTTTGGAACCCTTAGAAGTGACCTACATCAACCAAAATCTTTGGGGCACAACTAGACCCCAAATGAAGCCTACATACCAAATTTAATCAAAAACGGCCAAAGCGAAGTGGCAAAAGTGCCACGTACGGCGGACGGCGGACGGACGGCCAAATTTTTATTCGATTTTTGGATTCTACGTACATTGAAACGTAAACCATCAAATTTTGAGGGGGTGTTAAAAAAAAAATTTCTTGGTCGATTCCAAAGGTTCATTATTGAAAATAATAAACCAAAACTACGCTCGTTTATAACGTAATATCCTCTTATTATTATTATGATGATTATTCAGAAGTGAAATAATTGCATAGAACATAATAATTAAAACTATGTACCAGCCAACCTAATAGGTCATATAAGTTGCAGTGAGAAAATCTTCAATTGTTCTATTCAAAACTCCTAGGAAAAACGCTGCAAATCATTGCTCAAAGGTTTATTATTTTATGTATAGATCATCCTTCTGCATAGATCACTGGTTCTCCATCAATAGCACCTACCACCATCTGTATTCTCCCTTGACCTTCCCTCTCAAATTTCAGCTCCTGCGTTCAATAGGATTGAAAATGGCTTCGGAGCTCACTCAGCTGATCAGTGATGTGAGGAGTGAAGAAGATCTCCTCGAATGCTAGAGACGCCTGGAAGAGCACTTCCATTCAATAGGATTGAAAATGGCTTTCGAGCTCACTCAGCTGATCAGTGATCTGATCAGTGAGCAATGATTTGCAGCGTTTTTTACCTACAAACATTGTTTTACCTACCAATTTTTTTTACCTACCAACTATTGGTAGGTACTACCTACCACACTATAATGGCTTCACACCTTCACAATCAAGTTTATTAGAAAGAACTAAACGCTTCACACTCGATTCGAAAAATAGAAAGCTTGATATGGAAATTTGATTACTGGTTACGCAGAAGGCAAAACTGAATACAACTCGAAGAAATGAACAGCGATCGCATTTTAGTCAGATAAAATTTGAACGGCGATTAGACCTCTTTTGCGATTCACACTCATGATTCTGTTTTATCGAAGGAAAACCTTCAAATACTCGTAGGGACCGAACGGTTTGTCCTACAGAGCTCCGGGTGGTCTCAAAAATTTTTAAAAATTCTGTACTATTTAAAATTGGTGAAAAAACGATACCTTTATTTCGAGAGTTTTCGAGCTAGGGCACTCTTGAAAATTTCAACCCTTAATTTTCACCCCTTAGAAGTGACCTACATCAACCAAAAGCTTCGCGGCACAACTAGACCCCAAATGGAGCCCATATACCAAATTTGAACCAAATCGGTCCAGTGTTGCTAAGAAAAGTGCCGCGTACGGCGGACGGCGTACGGCGGACGGCGTACGGCGGACGGCGTACGGCGGACGGACGGAAATTTTTTTATTCGATTTTCGGATTCTACGTACCTTGAAACGTAAAACATAAAATTTTGAGGGGGGGTTAAAATTTTTTTTTTCTTGCTCGATTCCAAAGGCTTATTATTGAAAATAATAAACCAAAATACGTGAACACGGATATACGATCTGTATTAATGTTGACGTTGTTTTCACGATGATTGACGTTACGTAAGCATAGCAATGATGATCAATCTGTCATTTTCTTGGAGCTCTGATTGGACATCATTAAAAGTGAGACATGAATGGCTTCCGACCGTTCGTAGTACGCTAAAAATGATTCCTAGGACTATTCCTTTGTTTGTCAGGTATCTCGATCGTGGAATTACGAAGAGCTCGGAGATTATTTACCTGAAAATGATACTCTTTAATTCTGCCGATACTGCGATCGTGGGTTGTTAGCTTTTGAACCGATGAGTAGACAAAATTGGAGGAAGCTGGTTCTACTTTCAAGGATCGAAAATAACAGCTACCTCATTGGCATTCCAGAAATATGGGAGGGTGCGAATAGACTGGATGGCGACCGAGGAAGTTAGACAAAAATATGTAGGAAATTTCTTTCATAGAAAAGATGCGAAATTTACATATTGAAGATGGGAAATGAACTTTGTCAGTACTCCGTATTGTATGTTGTACATTTGGAACTTTACAAATCTTGGTAGGTATATGTGTGAAACATAGTGACTGATTGTACTGGATTATTGGTTAATTTTGCTTTCTCGCTACCAAAGGTAATGGTATTCCTTTCTTTCCAAGCTGCAACTAGTAATATACAGACGTCAATTACTGAAGAAATGGACCAATATGTGGAGAATAAAGTTGAACGTATCAAAATCAGTTCATATCAACTTTACTAACCGAAAAATTCCAGTCATGGATGTTGTGATCAATTCAAATAAAATTCCTCATACTGATGCAGTTAATTATTTGGGTATGACCCTCGACTCCAAATTAAACTGAAAAAAAAAAACCGCTGCAAATTATTACACAATGGTTTATTATTTTTCTATAGATCACTCGTCTGCAAAGCCACCAACCAACCAACCAACATGAAGAAAAACATCGATCGCATTTCGGTCAGCTTTAATTTCAACGGAGATTAGGCCTCTTTTGCGATTCACACTCTTGTTTCTGATTTATCGTACGTCCAAACTTTAAATTCTCGTAGGGAGCGAACGGTTTGTCCTACAGAGTTCCGGGTGGTCTCAAAAAATTCTAAAAATTTTATAGAATCTTAAATCGAAGGAAAAATACCTTTATATTAAGATTTTTTGAGTTAGGGCGTTTTCAAAATTTCAGAATTGATTTTGGAACCCTTAGAAGTGACCTACATCAACCAAAATCTTCGGGCACAACTAGACCCCAAATGGAGCCTACATACCAAATTTCATCAAAATCGGTCAATGCTAAGTGGCAAAAGTGCTGCGTACGGCGGACGGACGGCCAAATTTTTATTCGATTTTTGGATTCTACGTACCTTGAAACGTAAACCATCAAATTTTGAAGGGGTGTTAGAAATTTTTTTTTCTTGGTCGATTCCAAAGGTTCATTATTGAAAATAATAAACCAATATAAAAAAGAAAAGAGAGGAAATTAAAATCAAATTCAGAAAGATGTATTGGTTGATGGGAAGGAAATCTCGTCTCTCTCTCCACAATAAACTGCTTATTTATAAGCAGATCCTTCGCCCTATGTGAACCTATGGAATTCAGTTATGGGGCTGTGCCAAAAAAAAAGAAAAAAAAGTATTAACAAAATCCAAACTTTCCAAAATAAATTACTGAGAAGTATATTGCGTCCACCGTGGTACATGGGGAATGATGATGTTCATCGAGACTTGAGGATGGAATTATCGCAAGGTATTATCCACGGAATTATCGCAAGGTACTCAAGGAGGCACGAACAACGCCTCCACATCATGAAAACCCGGAAATGCTCTACGTTTTGGACAACGAAGATGAACTCCGGCGACTCAAGCGGAAAAAAACGAAAAAAAAAAAACCACTGGACTTCAGTGCTGTTAGAGTGCAATTATAGCTCAGTGTTGAAGATGCTGTTATGAGAAGGGGCTGGGTTTTACTGTAAACGGGCTCTCAAGGAGTGTACAAATGACATGTAATGTTGCTTCGATCTTTACTATATTGCGTTTCCTAATAAGAAATAGTAAAGTAATTAAAGTAAACAACCATTTCAGGTTAGATTTTCGTCCGACTGCCATTCCTGGCGTCGCGGACGTCATCAGCTATCTTCCTAAGGGAAAATCACCACCCTGGATTGTGACGAGGGGGAAATTGTGACCGACTTGCCCGAAAATATGCTCCCGAGGCGAGCCCCGAACTCACGTCCCCTGCAACCGGTCCGAGTCTCGTCCCCAGAGACACATGCCGTAGCTCGCTCGGCCACAGCTGACCCCTCCTAATTTCTTCCTAATAAGAAATAGGTACTAGCTTTAGAATTTGTTTAAACTTGGAAGGAGGTTTGTACATATAATAATCACAAGTGCTACCGTGGAATTTCCATACATAAGATAGTGATTTATATTGTACTGGTGTTACCAAGGAGAATTTCCCTGCACAAGCAAGCTATGTGGGTTGAGGTACTAATCAATGAGTGTTACCAGGACGAGCCCTGCTCAAGCAAGTTGAGTAGTGCAGAAATTTGGTTGATGGGCGAGATATTAGCAGAAAGTGCTATCAGGGACGTATTTCTGCTCAAGCGATCTGATAATAACTCGAAAGGGTTGAACCGCAAACTGACCAATATAAATTTGGAAAGGTTTTTAGGTTTGATAGATTTATAACACGAAATTTGAGAGAGAATGGTCTGGCTCAGAGCTTCCACCTACTGACCACGACGGCATGAGCCGTCGGCTATTTAAGAGGGGTCCCTCCACTCGCTCCTTCCCTTGCCGAGGTCGAGAGAGGTCAAGTTGAGAGGCTGTTTCCCTCTGGGGAAAAGCCATGTTTTGGTGTGCCAATGACCTGATTTAGTTAATAAAATTATACATAAAGTAGGGTTCCTACATTATTTGAGATTTCTAGTATTTGATATTCAGTAGCAATAACAAATCATGTTAAAAAAATTGTTTCTTTGAAACAATTGATTATCTATGGCCTCAATAAAAGGGTATTCCTGCAGCTGCCCGATCAGATTTGGGTCTCCATAATCAAACTTTTACTCCCATTTAGCGTTTTAGAGCTTCCGAACAATCTTGGCTTATAATTTTCAATTATGAATCTTCGGGATTGGGCAAGAAAAAAAGCTTTAATCCCCTCAAAATTTGATATTTTACGTTCAAAGGTACTACGTGAAAACCAAAATCGAATTTAAAAATAAAAAAGTCCGTCCGTTTGCCGCATGCAGCATTTTGATTCCTTGTCTCCAGGCTATGATGGACGACCACTTAGTATGATTTAAAAAAATAGATGGCGTTGAGGGGGCAAAAGTTTTCCTGGTTTTCCTGCGAACGTTATGAACTTTTTTGTCAACCTGAAAGCTCGAATGTCTCAGAATTTATAAATAATGGTAGCTGTAATAGTAGTTTTCCACTTCAATTTTTATAAAACGTCTGTTTCTTCCCAATGGCTGACCCAAAATCATGGTTTGATTTTCAGGGTTGGTGCGGGTTAGCCACGAAATGGTCCTCTACGAATTTCAAACTAATACAAACTTTCACACTAGCGAGTAAATACGCGAAAACGACATTTAACAACAATTTTTCACGAAGTGCCTAATATCCAGATTCTGCTTAAATTTGGTGGGTGGGAGGAGGGGCTGGGCCTGAGGAGAAAAACATTGGTTTCATTATGATCTGGTCAGTAGCTGCAACGATAAACATGAGAAAACGAAAAACCATCAAAATAGTGTGGAACACCTTCACAATCGTGTAGCTGTTTGTAAACTCAAAAAAACAAACAACATGATCGCGAAAACCGAAATTCGTTCTGGAGTGGTCCTCAGTGGTACTGCCAAATACAGGCGTTTTTGACCGACTTCATTGCATCAGCTGATTCTATACGTCAGTATATATATAATAGTATTATTATAATTAGATTTATTCTACGTGAGGAAGCTATAAGCTCACCCTTCTCTTAACTTGACCGAGACGTTCTTGCGTAAATTTGGTTTCTATCGCATATAACGAATTAATACTCTCGCACTATAGAATTATCGAAATCTTCGATGAGTAGGCAGTAGATCGGTTCAGCCCAATTAAGTATAATGTATCATGTGATTCGGTTCTGCGACGGCCAAGCGAATTTTCAAGGTTTTGTCTAGGCACTTAGAAACCAGTTTGGCTGTGAGCATTCCCGTTGTTCAAAAGTTAACGAGGACCGGGAACCAAACAGGTTACACAACACACTGCTGATTTCTTCTGAGAGCGTTTCAAATTTGTGGAGTTATTGGAAGAAAAAACCTCGAAGAAAGAAAAACCTTCGGAAATAAGGAACCTGGACTGAAAAATAAAAGTAATTTAGCCCTGTTTGGAGGACTTTTAGGGGGGTCTGCAACTATCTACGACTCGTATGAGTTCTAAAGATTTGGAAAATAAATAAGAATGTTCAAATTCAGAATGTTTGTTCATCGGGAACCTGGACTGAAAAATGAAAGTAATCTAGTCCTGTTTGGAGGACTTTTAGGGAGGTCTGCAACTATCTACGACTCGTATAAGTCCTAAAGATTTGGAAAATAAATAAATAAAATAAACAAAATAAATCAAATAAAATTAAACCTATTCTTGAGAGAAGTCATCAAAACCAATTCTGATCTTCCCTTTGGAAGACAGATGATGATTTACTTTATGTTGTAGAGTTGTGATCTTATACGGTGATATAGAAGAACAAATTCACATGGAAGTACCAGAAAATTTAGAAAAGTACATCAGGGAAATTCTAATTGATGAGAGTGAAAATCCAGATAACGCAGTGTACGAAAGGGCAAAAGAAATGCTGTCAAGACTGAGGATGATTGACAAACCACAAGCATGTCTCATGAAGAAAGCATTATATGGGCTCAAGCAAGCTGGAAGACAGTGGTACTTGAAGCTCGACAGCAAACTCAAGTTGATGGGGTTTACAGCGTCGACTGCTGATCCTTGCATCTACATTCGATCGTCAGGAGGAGATGTAGAGACTTTAGTCGCAGTCTATGTAGACGACCTCATTTTAGCCTCAAATACAGAGGAAAATTTGAACAAAATGAAAACAGAACTGGACAAATTTTTTCTGATGCGAGATTTGGGCCGTTTATCATACTGTCTCGGAATTGAATTAAAAATTACAGACAACACCATCACAGCTTCACAGACAAAATACATTGAATAAACATTGAAAAAATTTGACATGGTCGGATGCAAAAAGGTTTCAACGCCGATGGAGACAAACCTTGTCTTAGAAAAGGTCGAAGGAAAATCGGGAGACTATCCGTACCAACAACTAATTGGCACATTGTTGTACTTGTCTGTTCCGACAAGACCGGACATCAGCCACACCGTCAGATACCTGAGCCAGTTTAACACATGCCATGGGAAGGAACACTGGTTGGCCGCAAAACGTGTGTTGCGCTACCTACAAGGTACCAAGGAACTGGCACTGACGTACAGAAAAACAGGAGACTCACTATACGGACTGACTGACGCAAACTGGGCTACATGTACTATTGACAGAAGAAGCTACACCGGCTACTGTTTTAAATTCGCTGGAGCTGCCATTTCATGGGACTCGAGAAAACAGCGGACAGTGGCATTATCGACAGCCGAAGCTGAGTACATGGCGCTGACAGATGTTTCAAAAGAGGCTCTATATCTCAAGAGACTTGCACAGGACTTGGGAATCGACACAGGAACTGTCGAAATAAAGTGTGACAACCAAGCAGCACAGAACCTGGCAAAAAACCCAATTGTAAGCTCGAAGTCAAAACATACATGTCTCCGAGAACACTTCATCCGAGAGAAGATTCAGAACATAGATGTCCTCGTCACATATTTACAGACGGAAGAGATGACCGCAGGCATTTTTACCAAGGGACTTCTCGGACCAAGATTTTCTCATCTCAGGAGTGATATCGGACTAAACATGCAGCACCCGTGAGGAGGGGTGTTGTAGAGTTGTGATCACGAGTCACTGCAACGTTATTATTATTTATGTTAACCTTGGTTTCAACAGTCCCGAAATAAAATTTTCACTTGCTTGTGTGATCTCAACGAAAACCACGAATATATTTTTTTTCTCTGCGAAGTACGTTTAGGTACAACGTAAAGTGTACTGTAACACTCTGCTACACTTTACTTACTTAGATCAAGGATGATAGACATTTTCATTTGTTCATATTGTTTACTTAACGATTATATTGTTCACAACAGATTCAAAACGCAAAATCGTAGTTTGGAAACAGGTACAAAGTTGTTTACAGGTATAATCTTCCTAATCGATCTTTATACCATGATCAAGTGAGAACAATTTGTTTATCGGTCTCGCGGTACACTGAAAAAACCTTAAAAATAAATTTTACAGACCCCAACCTAATCATCCAGAACCATGTCAAAATCATTTCCGAAATCTTTTTTGAATGTTACAAACTGAAATTCTACGGACAAATTTTTGGATCGATGTCACACTTCGAAAATTTGCCGTAAGGATGGAAAAAATAAGTATGTATAGATACGGCCTTTGCAACTCCACAGTCCACAGAATGATCGGTTAAATAAAAAAAAATCATGAAATGCGAGGACAGGCTGTCTTGACGGAGTCAGGATTTGATCTCCACTGAGTCTCCATTTTGTAACCTGAGAAGAACTCACGCTTAAATGCACTATATTTTGAACTGTCTTTATTAATACATTTGTATAAGTTGATTATCTGCGTACTCTTAACCGCACAACATGCAGAGTGAATTGCGACAAAACGATGAATTCCAAATCGAAAACCGGAATTCGTCTCTTTTATTTTGGGTTGTCTCGTAAAAACCTGTGGTTCCGATCTTTTTGCTTTGTATACATACCTATACTTATAATGTTTTTTGTTTCATGGGAAATTGAACACGAACGACCCCTTTTTGCGATATGACGTCAATGGGGCGTTGGTCTGAACCCGATTTACAGTCTTCTAAGCAAGAGACCGGGTTCTTCAGGAGCAAAAAACAGCACTTAGCACGGGGATTCCCCGGTCATCGGCCATTTTCTCCGTGTAAAATCAGGTTGGAGATTTCGCGAATCCATCTAGCGAAGTAATTGGTGGGATAGAAATGCGTCATAGGCTCGGTGGTAAGTCGGATGAGTGGAAAGTAACTGACCTTAAACTTCGTGAAGTTATAAAATAAGTGCATCAATTATGGTTTATAATCAAACAAGATCACGAGGGAGTTCTGAGTATAGGGAACTAGCAACTTTGTACCTAAGAACTAATTCAGTAACTTAAGTGCTTCAGCCAACGCCATCATTTACGAGTAATAGATTCTATGTACTACTACTACTTTTTTTAAATTTCAGAAAGACTAATATTAAAAAAAACTGTTATTGACCTTCTTGGCGGTTATAGCTTGAAAATGTCTTGAAAAATTTAGTTAATAAGCCATAATTTTAGGAATTTTGCACTGGTGAAAACTTCTTTGGCTTTTGGTTTATAATTTTCAATAATAAACCCCCCTCAAAATTTGTTGGTTTACTTTTCAAGGTACGTAGAATCCAAAAATCGAATGAAAATTTGGCCGTCTGTCCGCCGTATGCGGCACTTTCCTCACTTAGCATTGACCGATTTTGATGAAATTTGGTACGTGGGCTCCATTTGGGGTCTAGTTGTGCTCCGAAGCTTTTAGTTGATGTAGATCACTTATAATGGTTGAAAAACAAGGGTTGAAATGTTGAAAACGCCCTAATTCAAAAAATGTTGTTATTAAAGTATTGTATTTTCATCAATTTAGGATAGTATTGAATTTTTAGAATTTTTAGAGGCCACGAGAAGGACAGACCGTTCGTTCCCAACGAGAATTTAAGGGTTGGACGTACGATAAATCAGAAACACGAGTGTGAATCGCAAAAGAGGCTTAATCTCCATTCAAATTTTAGCTCACCGAAATGAGATGTCGGTTGGTCGTAAAAACCAACATTTTTTCTTTCACATTTTTCTTCATGGTTGTTGGTGGTAACAATGGCAAAGCCGTGTTCTTTGCAGACGAGTGATCTATACAGAAAAATAATAAACTTTTGTGTAATAATTTGCAGCGTTTTTCTCAAAACTCTGTTTTTGGACATAGCGCCTTTGTGCTTTAAGGTATCGATGTGTTCATGTTACTGCCCACCCAACTTGGCGGTTTTCTCTATCATCTTGGTAATATTATTTCAACAGGAAATTACACTTTGATTCCGAATATACCATATATATATATACCTTAAACACAAAGGCAAGAGAAGTTTTCATCAGTGCACAATTCCTAAAATAATGGCTTTTTACACTAAAATCTTTATTTTCTTCAATAAATTTTCAAGCTATACTCATCAAGAAGGTCAGTAATAGTTTAATTGAATTTGAGTTTTTCTGAAAATTAAAAAAATGTGGAAGATGGATGGACATAGTGCCTTTGAGCTTTTAAGAAATCGATGTATTAAATATAACTTCAATATAAATAATAACTTTAAAACTGTAATTCCTTATAAGAAGCTCAAACGGTTCCTATCGGAAATCTCTACCAACGTGTAGACATTTTTCTTCAAACATTTGCTCCATGCTGTACGTCTTAACTCTTCTCCACAGGTCAGAAGTTGCGAGAAACCTCGTAGCAAACCAGATAAGTTATCGTAGCGAGGTAGGATGTTGTGAAAACAAGGCAAAATAGCTCGCTCGTAAAGCCTTTAATGCGTGGAAAATAACCGCGACCTTAAACTTCAAAACTGTTAATAATATTATACCTGGGAATTCGTTGAGGTTGGTTGAGCGCTCGACATTGACTTTCAGGCTGACCGGTTGAAACACTATCTCAACGGCGGATCCCAGTTAGTTTTCGGAGTCGGTAAAAACGATTGGGGTTTTTTTTCGAAACTCCGGCGAAACTTAATTTGCAACTCCGGCAGAATCTGGTCGTAGAGAAATCATGGAGTAGATGCTAAACAGCGGTAGGAATTTTGGGGGATAAGCGATTTTCATACTGCTTAGGTATGGTATTCGTTTTGGAACATTCCAGTTTTTTGGTATTGAAAAAAGAGCGACAACTATGAAGAATCAACGGGCTATGAGCCTTTCACCCTTCTTCAATGCTCATCAGCGGAAGAGAATTCAATTATCATGTCCAAAAGTTACGGCATAAAACGATTAATATTGTAATTTATACAGAATGTAAGCCAAACAGGTCTGCCATACTCCAGGAGTCGACTATAAAACTAATTTCAACAAAAAATGTCTCTTAACGTTTTTCCAAGTTTTTTCAATTTTAAGATTTTTTCGTAATTTTGATCTCACATAACTAAATTGGTCATAACTCTCTTAATTTGCTATGTAAATTCAAATTTGAGGATACCGTTGGAAAGAGCATGAAATTACCAAAAATTGACTTGATTGACTTTGATTTTTTTTGATTGATTGATTGATTGTTCTTGAATTGCATGAAATTGGGGTAGGCCCTCTGAAAAGAAAATTTTACCTAATTTGGGAAACCTCGTGTTTTTTCAATCGGAAGTTAAACTATGAGAACCAATATTTTTTCAAGAAGCAAGAACGGTAAAAACTGCGCCAAAATCTCAGTTCTTCAACGGGCAAGTCGTTTTTATTTTTTAAATGGAAATTATTACAAAAATTTGTGTTTCAACGCGGTAAAACGTGAATTTTTTCAAGACGAGGCCCCCTAAAACTGTGCTGATTCCGTTGAAAAAAATGTACGTTTCACAACGATCAAACACGAATTTTTGTAATAAGTTCCATTTAAAAAATAAAAAATGGCTAGACCGTTAAAAATTGAGATTTTGGCGCAGTTTTTACAGTTCTTGCATCTAGAAAAAAACGCTGCAAATTACTACACAATGTTTATTATTTTTTATTCTTCTATATAGATCACACGTCTGCAAAGCCACCAACCATCCAACATGAAGAAAGACATCGATCGCATTTTGGTCAGCTTTAATTTGAACGGAGATTAGGCCTCTTTTGCGATTCACACTCGTGTTTCTGATTTATCGTACGTTCAAACTTCAAATTCTCGTAGTGAGCGAACGGTTTGTCCTACAGAGCTCCGGGTGGTCTCAAAGAATTCTAAAAATTCTATGGAATCTTAAATTGAAGGAAAAACAATACCTTTATATCAAAATTTTTGAGTTAGGGCGTTTTCAAAATTTCAAAATTGATTTTGGAACCTTTAGAAGTGATCTACCTCAACCAAAATCTTCGGGGCACAACTAGACCCCAGAAGGAGTCTACATACCAAATTTCATCAAAATCGGTCAATGCTAAGTGGCAAAGTTGCCGCGGACGGCGGACGGACGGCCAAATTTTTATTCGATTTTTGGATTCTTCGTACCATGAAACATAAACCATCAAATTTTGAAGGGGGTGTTAAAAAAAATTTTTTCTTGGTCGATTCATTATTGAAAATAATAAAACAAAATGGCTAGACCGTTAAAAATTGAGATTTTGGCGCAGTTTTTACCGTTCTTGCATCTAGAAAAAATATTGGTTTTCATAGTTCAATTACCGATTGAGAAACTAAAGGTTTTCCAAATTGGTTAATTTTTTTTCGAAGGGCTTTTTCGAGCCTCAAACCTTGACTCAAAGGAAAGATCAGGCATCTAACCAATAGGCAATTTCATTTTCTTTCCAATGGTATCCTCAAATTTGAATTTACACAGCAAATAGAGAGGGTCATGTCCAATTTAGTAACGTAAGGTTAAATTCAAGAAAAATCATAAAATTAGAAAAAAAATTGGAAATATAAAGGGTTAAAAAATTGGTGAGACATTTTTTGTTGAAAATTAGTTGTAGAATCTACTGCTGCAGTATGGAAGACCTGTTTGGCTTACTGTGGGTGTGTTTGTCTATGTACCGCTGCTGGAGGGCTGCACTGATTATCATATTGGAGGAAGCAGGTTAACGAGAAACGGGATAGAACATAGGCTACGGCAGATCTGCCGTATAATACGACATCTATGTCGTATTACCACTTCCTCCAAAGTGAATGAACACGTTCGTAAACAGGGAAGGATGGTGCCTTTAGCAACCAGGCGTATTTCTGCAATTTCCCCATTTTGCATATTTTCGGAACATTTCAGTGAAATTCCGTTGAAATTCTCGCTAAAAAACGAAAATTCACTTGGCGAATTATGTTAGTTTTCTTCAAACATTTAGTTGACTGACCGATACACCTCTCTGACCCTCGGGTTGGCCGGTTGACCAATGTTTATAATCTTATAAGCTGTCCAGAAGGTAGAAGTTTCGGTCAAGGGCGACGACGGGGGGCAGTCCTGATGCAGACGTTGGTCCTGGAAAATTGCGCAACGCTGGTCAGCAAATTGGGAACAAAGGTGAACTTCCCTCTAAAACATATTCCTCAAGTTGGGAGACCTTGGAGAGCTCATGATTATCACGGGGTGTTTTGTAACAGACGTTTAAAGACCCGCAGTTCCCAAAAACTACTGTCTCAGTATTCCTGATTTTCTTCTCTTCAAAACATTTTTCGCATTGTGCACTTGATCAATAGTGGAATGTTGTCCAAACTTGTTTATCAGTCAAAGAAAATTTGTTCAGCAGTTTTCCCAAGTCTCCTAAGCTTTTGACAAAGTTTGGCATAAGGGACTCCTAGCCAAAATACAAAGAGACCTCCTATTCCAGTATTATCTACTGATAAAATCGTACTTATCAGAAATACACTTCTAAATAAAACATGAAGATGAACACTCAACGTTGAGGAACATAGCAGCTGGGATACCCCAGGGCAGTGTGCTTGGACCGGTTTTGTACCTTTTGTACACAAGGGATCTTCCAGAACGAACAACGAACGAGCAACATAAGCAGACGACACAGCAATCCTAGCTGTAGGAAACACAATTGAAGAAGCCTCAACAAAACTGCAGAATTCAGTGAACTTTATCCTAAGTCAACGTTAATAAACTTCTCATATCGGAGAGTAAACCCTAATCCTGTTGAAATTAACTCTCGAGCTATTCCATATGCAAATACAGCTAAGTACTTAGTTATGACCTTGGATACCAAACTGAGATGGAAAGAACATGTGAAGAAGAAGAAAGAAGAAATCAACCTGAAATTTAGAAAATTGTACTGGCTGTTGGGAAGAAACTCTCCCTGTGCACAATAAAGTGCTACTCTACGAGCAAGTGATAAAGCCAGTATGGGTTTATGGCTGTCTCATATCGGGATGCACCAAAAAGAGCAACGTGAAAATCTTGCTAATGTTTTCAATAGAAATCACCGTTTAAAACACATTTATATGGCATACTCGAGATCAGCGTAGAATTTGTTTTAAGAAATTGTGGTGAAGTTTAAAAGTGATCAAAATTCAAGTCATGAACTTTCAGTAATTGAGTAAGTAATTATGATATTTAAGCCTGGTAGGTCCTCCCACAGAGCTCTGGGTGGTGTCATCCAATTATTACAAAACGTCTGTTTTTAAAATAGGTAATGGAAAAACGCAGCAAATTATTACACAAAGGTTTATTTTTTTCTATATAGATCACTCTTCAGCAAAGAACATGGCTTTGTCATTGTTACCACTAACCAACAAGAAGAAAAACATCGATCGCATTTCGGTCAGCTAACATTTGAACGTAGATTAGGCCTCTTTTGCGATTCACACTCGTGTTTCTGATTTATCGTACGTCCAACCCTTAAATTCTCGTAGGGAACGAAAGGTTGTCCTACAGGGCTCCGCGAGGGCTCAAAAAATTCTATACTATCTTGAATTTATGGAAAAACAATACCTTTAGATCAACATTTTTTTGAGTTAGGACGTTTTCAAAATTTCAACTAGACCCCAAATGGAGCCTACAAACCAAATTTCATCATTTTTGGATTCTACGTACCTTTAAACGTAAACCAACAAATTTATAGGGGGGGTTAAAAAAAAATTTCTTGGTCGATTCCAAAGGTTCATTATTGAAAATAATAAACCAAAACAACACTTGTATATCCATAGTTTTCAAGCAAGGGGGGTTTGGAATTTTTTCCCTCAATGTTTACCCCTTAGAAGGGACTAAAATCACCGGCACAACTAGACCCCAAAAGGAGCCCATATGCCAAATTTCATCAAAATCGGCCCATGGGAGCTGGGCAAATGCCGCGTACGGCGGACGGTCGGAATCATTTTTATGCGATTTTTGGATTCTTCGTACTTAGAAACGTTAAGGGCGGTTGAATATGTTTCTTGCTCTGTTCAAAAGGGTCATAATTGAAAATAATAAACCAAAATTATGCCCTAGAACGTGTTTTTCGAGGTTACAATACTGCATTAAATCCATTACTATAAGTGGAATAGTCGGAATCAGCGTAAAATTTCGTTTATGAAGATTACCTACAGGTAAAAAAATTATTTTAGTTCAAAAATTGGTTAAAATATTTTTGTGAAAAAATGCTCATGCTGCACAAATGGGACTTTTTAGCTTCATATCATATTTTGTTTAGCGCTCTTGTTGATGGGTCCTCTAAATCCAAAAACGTCGATGAATTTAGCTAATGATGATCTGCATCATTCTCACTCGCCCGGGCTACAATTTTGATCTATAGCCAATCTATTACAGAGCAGACACAGTGGGCAGGTTCCGCGTGCGAGGGACGCCATCTTTCTCCGATCATCGTGAACTTGAAATGATCTACGTCCTGATTCGAACAGGTTTCGCGAATCAAGGATCCGATCCCGCCACTTATTTCGGATTTGAAACTCAATATTCGAAAAATTAATAAATTAAAACTTCACGGCTCCTTTGTGGCCGAGAAATGATAGGAGGGCGCTCCATGCAAAATAAACACGGCGGTGATTAATTATTCAAATCCTACGTCTTGATCCAAACTTCAAGTCGTTGATCTACGATGGAGGTTGCGGGCTCGAGTTATTTCGTTTAGGAAGGTCGAGGCTTCCGAAGATTCAAGAGAACCGACTCCCGATTAATAATTTGTGTGCATCATTTATTTGATTGGCTCGATAGATCCGTATTTATGTCTGTAGGGTGAGGTTTGGTATACAGACAATAGGAATAAAATAACAATTTTGTCCTACAGGGCACCGCGTGGTATCGAAAATTCTTTACTACCTTAATTTGATGGAAAAACAATACCTTTATATACCAAAATTTTTTGAATTAGGGCGTTTTCAAAATCTCAAACCTTATTTTTGGTTTATTATTTTCAATAATGAACCTTTGGAATCGACCAAGAACAATTTTTTTTAACCCTCAATTTCTTGTTTTAAGAATTGTTTTTTTCGGATTTTTTCATTCAAATTTTTTTTTGAATCGAGTGTATTTTGACAAGTTTATAGAATATTTCAGCAGAAGGTACGTCAAAGGGCCTAGTTACCGTCTGTCAGCTCGATAATCTGCCTATAAGCCCAATTTTGTTGAAGTAGAAGGAGGAAAATTTGAAAAATACTTTATGGTGGTGTCAGTTATTTCTCATCAAGAACAGAACCAAGGAATAAGGTGGAGAATAAGGTTCATGTCATGGAGGAATCTGTGCTGCTTTGACAGTTCTGAGGAAACCCAACTTATACTAGGTGAAATGAGGGTAGAAGTCTATAAGGGTACAGTCTGTCTACTTTTTGAATTATTATGTTTTTATTATTACGGTTTTTTACACTAATTTTATTGCTCCATAGTTTGAGTATAAAGATAGTCAGTGGTTATCAGTTTTTGTTTAAAATTGTATAAACTTTTGCAGGTTGAAAGTAGGACTTCCAAAAAGATACCTCAGGATATTAAGGGTTAACTCCCCCTCAAAATTTGTTGGTTTACGTATCAAGGTACGTAGAGTCAAAAAATCGAATGAAAATTTGGCCGTCCGTCCGCCGTACGCGGCACTATTGCCACTTAGCATTGACCGATGAAATTTGGTGTATAGGCTCCATTTGGGGTCTAGTTGTGCTCCTTAAGATTTTGGTTGATGTAGGTCACTTCTAAGGGTTGAAATTTTGAAAACGCCCTAGCTCAAAACATTTTGACATGAAGGCATTGTTTTTCCATCAATTTAAGATAGTATAGAATTTTTAGTATTTTTTGAGACCACGCGGAGCTCTGTTGGTTGGACTTACGATAAATCAGAAACGCAAAAGAAATCGCCTAATCTGTGTTGAAATTTTAGCTGACCGAAATGCGATCGATGTTTTTGTTCAAGTTAGTAGGTGGTAACAATGGCAAAGCCGTGTTCTTTGCAGACGAGTGATCTATATAGAAAAATAATAAACCATTGTGTAATAATTTGCAGCGTTTTTGTTCCTGTGACTATGAGTTAATGTACAACTCGTACTTGTCGATAAAATGTCTGTTTATCTAGCAAAATTCAGCCTACGCACGACTATTTCACAGTTTTAAGATAGACTGACAACATTCCCTGTTCTCAAATTCGTCTTTATGAATATACGGAATATAATCCATTCGGCATCTACAATAAAGTACGATTGTAAAAGAATTTGTACTGATTCAATTATGATAGAAAATTGAATCTCAATTTTTAAAAAATCACTTGAAATTATCTTTTATTTAAATTTATTAAAAAAAAATTTTATTGCAATTTTATTTGAAAAAACTTCGAACTTCCTTTTAGTTTTGTTTTAAAATGTTTAAAAATAGGTTTATAATTTTGTTCAAAAACTAAGATTTTTCAAAATTAATTTAAAAATGTCATTAAGTACCTACTTGGAATTTTTTTCTTATTCTGGATTAACATTTTCTTTGAAAATCACTCAAAATTTCCTCAAACTTTGGTCAATCATTTAAAATTTAATTAAAAATTATTTTTAAACACCATACATTTTGGTTAAATTTTCTTATTTGCTTGAAAATTTTGTTGAAAATAAGGGTTGAGAAAAAAGTATTTGAAACAGTTAAAACTGTGTTGAAATTTTCTGCCTTTTTAAAAATGTGCGCATGAAGCATTGAGGAAGCTCGTGTGTAACTATGCTATAAAATCCCACAAAACAGTGATTCAGGTGCCAAGCAGGGGAGAAATAAACCATCCAAATTTATATTTGACAACCCGAATTGAGTACCTCCTCTTTCGCGAAAGATAATTTTTGCGCATAATTTTGAAAAAATCAGATCTCCGAACTATTCAATGTTAAAGTTAGGAAAAAAATAAACATTATCAAAAAAATACACAAGTTGATTTCTACTTCCGAGAATTTCCAGGTTGATGACTTCTAACTTGTCATTCTGACTGCTGACGAATGGACATTGAAATCTATTGTGCACCTTTATTTAAACACAATTTAAAACATGTGTTTTAAAACACCCTTTTCTCAAAAATGTGTTTTAGAACTACCAACTCTGATGAAAATCACTTTAAATTTCCTTTCATTTTGGTTTAAAATTCTTTAAAAGTTGGACCAATTTTTTTCAAATTACTTAGTTAAAATGTCATAGGGGACCACCTACAACACGATCCGCATAATCCCTGAAAATTTCATCGAAATCGGATGAGATATGTAGAAGTTATGGCTGTGGCAATGATTTCACGTTTGCGCATGCGCAGCGGCTACTATCAGTCCGGGGGTGATGATTTCCTTGGGGACCACCAATGATGATTTCCTTTCCACCACCCCTCACAATCCCTGAAAATTTTATAGAAATCGGACAATAATTTCGTATAGTTATGCCCGTTATAAGGAATTCATGACAGACACACAGACAGACACGGAACCAAAATTGTTCAGAAAGGTCTAAAACGCAAAACGCGAGTGGAAATTTTGATTTTGGGATGTTAAATTTTAGTATTTAGATGGTCCCTTATGAAAATCACCACCTTCGGAATGACAGTAGCCACTGCGCATGCGCCAATGTGAATTTCCTTGTAACGGCCATTATTTCTACATTTTCCATCTGATTTCGATGAAATTTTCAGGGATGTTACAGATTAGTATTTGAATGGTCCCCTAAGAAATACATCACCCCCGGACTGATAGTAGCCACTGCGCATGCGCAAACGTGAATTCCTTGTAACGGCCATAACTTCTACATTTTCCATCCGATTTCGATGAAATTTCGAGGGATGTTACAGATTAGTATATAGATGGTCCTCTATGAAAATCACCACCTTCGGACTGATAGTAGACACTGCGCATGCGCAAAAGTGAATTTCTTTGTAATGGCCATAACTTCTACATTTTCCATCCGATTTCAATATAATGTTCAGGGATGTTACAGATTAGTGTTTAGACGTGTTTACAGTTTATTATATAGATGGTCCCCTATGAAAATCATCACCCCCTGACTGATAACTTCCACACTTTTCATCCGATTTCGATAAAAATTTCAGGGATTATGCGGATCAGGTTGTAGATGGTCCCCAATGAAAATTGAGGCCTTAAAATTGACAGTAGTCACTGCGCATGCGCAAACGTGAATTCCTTCTAACAGCAATAACTTCCACATTTTCTACCCGATTTCGAAGACATTTTCAGGGATTACGCAGATTTGGTTGTGGATGGTCCCCAATGAAAATCAAGGCCTTAAAATTTACAGTAGCCTCTGCGCATGCGCAAACGTAAAATCCTTGCCATAACACTTACGTTTTTCATCCGAATTTGATGAAATTTTCTAGGATTGTCCAGATTAGAGTGTAGATGGTCCCCTATGAGGGTAGCTATAAGTACTTAGAGATTGGTGTTTTGAGATTAACTACTATGCATCGGATCATCTATATAATCGGGTTATGGATACGAGGAAGCTATGTGCACATCCACTTGGCAGACGTTTTGAAGGTATCGATCGATTAGAATTACTTTATGCAGTGGAATCTGGCACACAGTAGTAAGATCCATTAGTGTATTTCCTTTCCATTAGTGTATTTTTGTCAAACAAATTTGGAACTTAAATTTTATTCGAAAAAAATTAAGAATGAAAATAAAATTTAAATTGAACGTGAATAGTGTTTTTTATTTTAAAAAATTCTATAAATTGGTTTAACGTTTTCTTTTGAAATTAAATGGAGTTTTCTTTTATTTTGTGGAAATACAGAATGGTGTCGCGAATTTACTCTTAGTGTTGATGATTACAGTAATATATGGAGAATATTATAGATAAATAATAGTTACATTTTCTGTTGGCTCCACTTCCGGCGGACAGGCGGCCGCCGAGGACTTTGGTGAAGACGGTCTCCGCCGGCGACAGCGACTCTGGCGTCGGCTCCGTCGTCCCTTCGTACACTTTTTCCGACAGACTCACAGCCGAGTAGGCGCCTCGCGAGTCACCGCCGAAAAATCGCTTCATGTCGGCGAAACGAAGGCGATATCGTTTGCGGCGTTGAGAAAGAAAACTTCGACGAATCCCGCACGTGAACGCGCTGATTAAACGGAAAAATTGATTCTGCGAGAGCGCGAAACGATACTCGGAGAGAAGGGGTGCACTTGAAACGCGAAACTCGGTGGAGATAAGGTAGGTCGGTGAGGTGAGTGTCGGGTGGTTGGAAGTAGGAAGAGGAGCGAGGCTCTTATAGTCACCCCCACCCGGCGCCTTCACCCTCGCGGCTATCTGGGGGATGACGGGCTGAATCGGCGGCTCCCGATGACCGCGGGGACGACCCTCGGGCGGCTCAAGACGGCTCGGGGACTCCCAGGTTGCCGCCGTCCAGTACAACAGAAGAAGGGAAGAGTACTCGGGCGCTGGATAGATTCAGCATTTACACGTTTATTTCAACCTTTTACAAACTCGATTCAACTTTTCACCAATTTAACTTATCCCAACCCTTCAACTGATCTCATGAGAAAACGTCTGCCAAGAGGGTGTGGCACATAGCTTCCTCGTATCCATAACACGATTGTATAGATGATCCGATGCATAGTAGTTAATCTCAAAACACCAATCTCTAAGTACCTTCCACTACCCTCTTAGGGGATCATCTACACGCTAATTTATTTATTTATTTATTTCTTAAGTTGTACAATTCATTATATAAATTAATTCAAACACCTTTGCACTTAGAAAATAAAACAACTTTATTGCGAGGCAGAAGGCAAAATGCCTGTAGCGCCTCACAAGAGCCCGCCAAACTAAAATTTGATTATACAATTCAGAAAAAACAAACAAAAAACAGTTATTTCCTCTCAATCGATCACATTATTGCTCCTATGTATATATATATATATATATATATAGATATATATATATATATATATATATATATATATCTAGATATATATATATAATATATATATATATATATATATATATATATATATATATATATATATATATATATATATATATATATATATATATATATATATATATATATATATATATATATACACACAAAACGAATTACGTTCTCTGCTTCCACAACTCCTAATTGCAGTATCCACTCAATTACTTCTTTTCTATATTCAGAGCGTGTAAGTTTACTTGGGGATTTAAGGGTTGAACTCAAAATACGATGAACGTGCGTTTTCCACATTAGATCCTCTTCAATCATAATACCGAGGTAACGAAAACTAGTCACCCTGTCCAATTTGCGACACGAACAGCTGGAAGGGCCATCACAACAGTGAAAAACCATGAAATGAGGTTCGATATTTATGCCCTCCTTCCCACTCCCAATGAGTAAATATTTCGTTTTACACATATTCAGTAACAATCGTAATCTGAACAATCTTGAGAAATTTCGTCGAAATCGGATGGAAAATGTGGAAGTTATGGCTGTTACAAGGAATACACGTTTGCGCATGCGCAGCAACTAGGTACTATTTAAATTTCAACATCATAACACATCTACGAGATTTTCTGACATATGATGTTTACTGTACTATTGAATGCACTTCAATTCAGCAGACTATAAATAAAGATAGACCGACGAATAAAAATTAAAAAAACTATAGAAGTTATCGACAAAATTGGTTTTTTTGCTCTCCTGAAAAGTAGGCAAAAGTTAGATGTGCCATGATGCTTCGATTTGACGATATGAGAATAATTTTGGTTTATTAGTTTCAATAATAAACCTTTGGAATCGAGCAAGAAAAAAAATTTTAACCCCCCTCAAAATTTGATGTTTTTCGTTTCAAGGTACGTAGAATCCGAAAATCCAATAAAAAATTTCCCGTCCGTCCGCCGTACGCGGTACTTTTCATAACAACACTGGACCGATTTGGTTCAAATTTGGTGTATGGGCTCCATTTTGGGTCTAGTTGTGCCACGAAGTCTTTGGTTGATGTCAGTCACCTCTAAGGGGTGAAAATTGAGGGTTGAAATTTTCAAGAGTGCCCTAGCTCGAAAACTCTCAAAATAAAGGTATCGTTTTTTCACCAATTTTAAATAGTATTGAATTTAAAAAAATTTTTGAGACCACGCGGAGTTCTGAAGGACAAACCGTTCGCTCCCTACGAGTACTTGAAGGTTTTCCTTCGATAAAACAGAATCACGAGTGTGAATCACAAAAGAGGTCTAAACTCCGTTCAAATATCTGACTAAAATGCGATCGCTGTTCATTTCTTCGATTTGTATACAGTTTTGCCTTCTGCGTAACCAGTAATCAAATTTCCATATGAAGCTCCCTATTTTTCGAATCGAGTGTGAAGCGTTTAGTTCTTTCTAATAAACTTGATTGTGAAGGTGTGAAGCCAGTATGGTGTGGTAGGTAGTACCTATCAATACGAATAAAGTCACTCGCGATGAGATTGTGGAAAACCATTTTAATAAAAACGGAGTTGAGTAGAACGTTGTCTATTTCCACGAAAATAATGAGTTACAAGTTAAATCGATACAATAACTTTGTTATTGTTTGTTACTGATGATGACCTAACCGTCGAAATCGATTTAACTTGTAAGTCATTATTTTCGTGGAAATAGACAACGTTCTACTCAACTCCGTTTTTATTGTACCTATCAATAGTTGGTAGGTAAAAAAAAACCGCTGCAAATCAATGCCCAAAGGTTCATTATTTTCTGTATAGATCACCCTTCTGTATAGATCCTTCCCTACCAACCGTAGGTACCTCTTACTACCTACTAGGCCATTTTTGAAAATTTCAACCCTTCATTTCCGTTTGGTTGGTGGTTGGGTTGAAATTTTCAAAAATGCCCTAGAAGGTAGTAGGGTAACCTACGGTTGGTAGGGAGGGATCTATACAGAAGGGTGATCTATACAGAAAATAATAAACCTTTGGGCAATGATTTGCACCGTTTTTCTCCAGTTTTTTATCTTAAATTCTTTAGAAAAGAGGTTCTAAACGATCAATTCAAATTTTGAATAATTCAAGAGAAATTTGAACAGTTTTTAAAATAGAAAACTGGCCATAGAGCTTCTTGTCCAGGTCGTCAGTAAAGGAACGAAAAAAAAAAGGTTAAGCACAGTCAAAACATAAAACTAAAATATACTCTGTCTCTCATTTTCACCGAGAATATTATTGTGGTATTAAAAAAGTAATCAAAAAACGCTGCACATTATTACACAGTGGTTTATTTTTTTTCTATAGATCACTCGTCTGCAAATCCACCAACCATCCAACTTGAAGAAAAACATCGATCGTATTTCGGTCAGCTATAATTTGAAAGGAGATTAGGCCTCTTTTGCGATTCACACTCGTGTTTCTGATTTATCGTACGTAAAACACTTAAATTCTCGTAGCGAGCGAACGGTTTGTCCTACAGAGCTCCGCGTGGTCTCAAAAAATTCCAAAAATTCTATAGAATCCTAAATTGAAGGAAAAACAGTTACCTTTATATCGAAATTTTTTGAGTTAGGGCGTTTTCAAAATTTCAAAATTGATTTTGGAACCCTTAGAAGTGACCTACATCAACCAAAATCTTCGGGGCACAACTAGACCCCAAATGGAGCCTACATACCAAATTTCATCAAAATCGGTCAATGCTAAGTGGCAAAAGTGCCGCGTACGGCGGACGGCGGACGGACGGCCAAATTTTTATTCAATTCTTGGATTCTACGTACCTTGAAACGTAAACCATCAAATTTTGAGGGGGTGTTAAAAAAAATTTTTTTCTTGGTCGATTCCAAAGGTTCATTATTGAAAATAATAAACCAAAATGTCGTTCTATGACACGCCGATAAAGTTTCGAAGTTGTTCAAAAACGCTGCAAATTATTACACAAAGTTTAATTATTTTTCTACATAGATTACTCGTCTGCAAAGAACACGGCTTCGCCTTTGTCACCACCTACCAACCACGTACCTACAGCGATCGTATTTTGGTCTATAACTTGAACGGAGATTAGGTCTCTTTTGCGATTCACACTCTAGTTGCTGATTCATCATGAGTCCAACTCTCAAGTTCTTGCCGATTAAAACCTCTCAAAACTACTCTTTTCTATATCTTCTTTAATCATAAAAGACTTTGATGTGGACTTAGTCAACAGTTTATCAGTTTGAAATGGCGGCACTCTAAGGGTGCGTTCAGAACGCGGAGGTAAGAGGGAAGCTAGGAGGCAGGATGGTGGGTCGACCTGGCTGGTCCGTTCAGAACAAAGAGGTCGATGAAGAGGTCAGAATAGAGGGTAGATATTGCCTCAAGTTTAATTATATGCCTGTAAATAGTCCTAGGACTAGTTACTTATTTTTTAATTTATAATCTATAACAATTTTATTCCTTTCGTACGCAACACGAGTAAATAAAACATTCAAAAACAATAACTCATTCAAAGGAAACCTTTCATTGATTCATATTCAATAAATAAAACAAAACTAGCGGTTGGGATGAGACAGTGGAGATGCGGCCTTGAAACCACCAATCACAGTCAAGGGAGCCGCGATGACATCGCGACATCGACCTTCCGCGATTAAATTTGTTTGAAAACCAAAAGCATCGACCCTCCAGCGTCCCTCCTAGCGCTACCGCGACCTCCTTGCTCTGAATGCCCCCATTCATTTCTGTGTACTTGTTTTCTCGCTATAGCTATCGATAGCGACATCGACCCCAAAGCGTGCCTCTTACCTTAGCATTCTGAACGCACCTGAATCCACGTTCTGAATCCAGCCCTAAGATATCTCTATCCAGCTGATAAATGCGAATTTATATTCAAATTCACATTCATTGACGTGCGACGTCCCTAAGCACTGTTCTATCACTCCTTCAACTCATAATATTCATAGAAGTAGATCACCGGTCATTGGAATGAGACGTCCTATGCTCTGATCCTGCCAACGACCAAGAGTCAAGAGTCAAGATATTTTTTATTGTTGAACCAAGAGAATGGTATAACAATAGTCAAACTTGAACTAATATAACGGAAATTTGTAAAACAGATAACGCAGTACATAAAAAATTCAACAACTAACACCAACTACATGTATTAAAAAATTCATCAACATTATATAACTCAGCCATAACAAGAATATTTTTTAAGGACCTTCTGAATTTTACACCGGCCAAGGTTTGCAGCTGAACAGGGAGATGGTTGAAGAACCTGACCCCCTGCTGCAGAGGGTTTGAGCGGAGAGAAGCAAATAGACGCACCGGAGGAGGACGGAGAGCACTACGCTGCCTTGTCTCATGATCATGAATACCGCAACCCTGCTGAACTCTGTCCAGGTTATCTTTTATAAAAAGTAATGCCTGGGATACGTAAAGGCCTGGTATGGTCAAGCAATTCATCTTTTTAAACCAACCTCTGCAAGAATGGCCATAGCCCAGGCCAAAAATAATTCGCAGTGCTGCTTTCTGTAGCCGGAAGATGGACTGATTATGGGCGGAGTTTCCCCAGAGGAGATACCGTAACTAGCCCTGCTCATGAAGTAAGCAAAAAATACCATCCTCAACGCATGGGGCGACAGTACTCTGGAGAGTTTAAGCAACGCAAAGTTGAAATTGGCCAGCTGAGAGGCCAAGTGGTCAGTATGACTCCGCAAGGACAATCTGTTATCCACGAGGATTCCCAGGAATTTCACTGTATTCGTTAGCGGGCCATTAAGGTGAGTCTCAAGTCTTGGGTCTTGCTGTTGTTCACCAGCAATGAGTTTGCCCTACACCAATCACCAATCTGGCTGTCAGAGGCGGCCAAACGATCCGCAAGTGACACAGCATCTGGACCGGTTGTACAGGAGGTTATGTCATCGGCATACACAATCAGGTCGTTGTTGCACTGATGTAACAGGTCGTTGACATAAAAAAGAAAAAAGGTGGGACCGAGAACGCTTCCCTGCATCACGCCACGTGGCACAGGAGCTATTTCGGATTTTTCCCCATTGAAGTTAACACACTGAGACCAACCAGTAATCGAATTCTACCAGCTTCAAATTGGAATGTAGAAATCCACTGCTCCGTCACTACCAGTTCAAATCTGCCTAGCTAACCGTGAATTCATGCAATAGGAAGAACAGTCCAGAGAATGGAAGCAATTTTGTCTTCAGGAAATCTCTCTGGAGTGAGAACAGTTACCGTGGACTGGAGTGATACTGATATGCTGGGGTGATACTGATCAACAAGCCTTTTTTTCATCTGCATGCGATTGCAGCGCTCCACACAGTCCTAAATGGAAAGTTAGGTTGTGTTATGTGTTCGTAACAACATCTTCTCTGTGGGGATATTGTTCCAGCCCGATAGTCTAGGTTACCATGATAGCTGATAAGGAAATAAACAACTCTCAAAATCGGGCCCAGCTGACATTGTGATTGTAACTTCTGTTGTGCCGGTGTCGGGTGTTGGTGAAGTTCCAGCAAAAAGATTTTCTTGCTACTAGAGGTATGCATGAAATATCTGCAACTAGTTTGTTTTTTCCGTGTTACTAGTAGTAACTTACTACAGTTGGTTATCTGTTAAAAACAAAACAAAATCATTTTCAGGGGGTGATAGTGATCACGGCCGAAATGCCCCGAAACTATCAAAAAGTCCATCATTATTTTTAGTAACAAGTGCTTTAACCCATTTCAAGCCGAGGGTAGAAATAACAGAGTAATGGGAGGAGGAGGATGAACTATGTTACAGAATGCCGGCCGAAATCAGGCATCATTTGCTCACCAACCGAGAGCAAAAATGCTCCAAATTTTATGACTTTAACATTTTATAGGATTTGAGAGGTCTCAGTTTTCTAAATCGATGATTTAAACATTTCATTGTTAGAAATCTAAAAAAAAAAATCTAGGTAAAATGTAAAAATCTATTTATGGACCGGAATCTGTTTCGAGTCATGGCCCAGAACGCTAACTCGCCCAGGACCGACTTTGAGCCACCATAATCACGCTTTCGGCCAAAAAGCCTCTTTCAAAAAAATTTCCCAAATCTCTTTGAGCTCCCGAATGTCGAAGAAATTTTTTTGAAATGTTTAGGAACTGCATGAACGAGAAAAAAATTCTTCTACAAAGATTTTCCACTATTTCAATGTCCAAAAAAGTCATTATTAGGACGATGCGAAAATTCATCAGTGGCCGCAAATGGGTTAAAAATACTGAAGAGCATATTACGAGTCTTGAGTTTTGGCTTCATTCTGATTTTTATAAGTAAAGAGTTGGTGTTAATTAGTTTTTTCAATACAAATTGTTCTGAAATGAGTTGTTGGTGGTTTTTTTACCTCAGGGTACTGAAAAACAATTTTTTTTTCTTCAACAGTGATTAGTACCACCCCATAGACACTCCGAATGCGTTTTGTTCGATTTTGTTCGAGTGATCACTATCACCCTAGGGATGTCCGATACTTCAAAAGTATCGATACAATATCGTATCGATACATCTAGAAAGTATCAAATAGTATCGATACGATACTTTCAAAAAGTATCGATATTTTGAAGTATCGATACTTTCCGATACTTTCACGAAAATGGGTGAAAATTTCGTTTTTTTTCTCTCTATTAGTGTGTCATCTCTCCATCGCGAGGATAATAAATAATATAGAATGAAAAAAACAACATATCACTCTTTTTTTATTTAATTTTTTTGTTTTTTGTTGGTTTTTGTTCTCGTATTGGTTAGATTTCGTTTTTGGTTAGGTTAACATTTTGGTGGTCCTTCCTAGATGATGGAGGACAGCAGGTTATCATGGAGAGCTGGAGGTGATGGTACACCATCTTTGTTTAATTTGTTGAAGTGGTTGGTCTTCCAACAATCTACGTAGAGGTTCTGTCAAGTAGAAAAGAAAAGGAACTGTCAAAATGTGAGAGAAAAGAGAGTATCGCCTCCGATACTGGGAAAAAAATCGATACTACGATATGTATCAGAGAAAAGAAGTATCGATATATATCGATACTTTTTTCTAAATGTATCGATACTTTTAAGTATCGATACTTTAGGGACATTCCTATATCACCCCCTATGTGCGGGGTGATACTGATCAATTTAATTTTTTTTTTTAAATGAGCTTAATTCAACGAAATTTCAAAGTTTGATATAGGATACTGTTCATAAGATGTGGGAGAATATAAACTATTTTTTTCAGATTTTTTGAATTATTACACTGGTAGTTTTCAAGGAAAAACTGTAGAAATTGATCACTATCACCCCAGTCTACGGTACTAATTTCTCCATTTTGTACATCAGTGATTCATTGGATTTAAATGAACCAAGTCGACACGAACTGAACAGAAAAGCAACGCACAGTACATTGATTTAGATGCTGAATTTTGTGTGGCCAAGACCCGGGAACATCTTCGCTTCGCTGTTCAGTGATTCAGAAGCCGATTCTACCTTCGTAAAAGCCTAGGAGTATAATCGCAGAGCTGTACAGTGAGCCAACTGCTGAATAATAATTAAACTCCTATCCCCCTCCTTATGGCATACATCATAAAGTGATTCAATTTTGAGAACTTTCAATGAGGTGGTTAAAAGTAATTAATTCAGCGATGGCTTCATGACAACCCGGTCAAAGCACAGGCAATATTTGATTTTTACACGGGATTCTCAATTATTGATAGTAATGACGATGGTGCTAAAAGTCTCATCAAACGGGGCTCAGTCGTTTAAGAAATCAAAATCACTTTACTAGCAATCCAAGCCATACAAAATACGGCTGATTTCCATCATTTATATCATTCGGATCTGATATGAACTTAACAACGGAGAAATACCTAAATAGGCTTCATCGCTCATCAATCTATTTCTGCGTGCAGAAGGTCACCATATGACCATGAGAAGTTACAAGTTACGGATAGAATAATGATGATGGACTATAACTAGGCTCACAGAGAGGTATCTACCGAGAATCCTGCTAGTTACCAAGTAGAATTAGGAAATAAGGTGCATGAGCAAGGTGCGTGGTGGTAACGAATGCGACTCTAATGATGACAGCGCTCCCACAACGATGATTATTTCGCAAATTGCCATCATAAAGGCTTGGAAATGATTAAAACCTACAGTCGTTTTCGTGTCCCATGTGAAATAGATTAGAGACCATCGTGGCCAACTATGGGTGGTGCTCACCTGATCTATTAGGAACTTATTCCTTCCTGCAGTGCAATAAGTTTGATGAATCTAAGCAACCAACAATTAACCTAGTGATAGATTTACGAGTAAACTGACAATTTCAACTCACCCATGAGTATAAACCATTTCTGTATCTTACAGCCTCTACGGTGTACATGCTGGTCACTCAACATCCAAAACTTTCCTGTCACAACTTAACCCGAAATTTCTCACTGACGAGTCTGCTTCGAGAGGCTCAACTGAGCTCTGTCTTATAGAAGTTGTCTACCATTAGAAACTCACCTTGAGTATCGTCGCAGGAAATAACAATTGTGTTTAGCATAATGCAACACAATGTCAGATTTGAGGTTTTTATCACTTCTCCGTGATTTTATCACTTCAGTTGAACGAATTTTTCTACTATGACCGGTTATAGCATAATCTTGATTCATAGAGGAGAGATTGGAAGGTTTATTGCACTACGGAAAATTGTCTCGAGTCAAATTAGTAAATGCATCTCACAGCAAGTTTGATTGGAGAGGTGTTTTGAGGAGACCGAACGGCAGCCTAATGATGCTGACATTTAATTTACATAGTTATATCATTACAGGAGAGATAAGAAAAAATTAAAATCACTTGCGAGGGAGGATGTCTGTTGTCTTTCCGGTACATCATGGACTGAAATCTGATGTGGAAGGTGACATGATAAGTCTAACCCGTGAGATCTCAACCTATCTATCCCTTACGAACGGTAGGTCCTACAGAGCTCTGGTTGGTTTCATTCGATTCTAAAAATTCGATACTATTTCAAATTGATGAAAAAACAACACCTTTACATCACAAATGTTTGAACTAGGGCGTATTTTTAATCCTTAGGGGGAGACTGACATCAACCAAAAGCTTCGGGGCTTAACTAGACCCTTAACCCTTAACTACTCGCGCCCTCCGCTGGAACAATTCTACACGCGGGCGGCACTCAGTCCCGTCCAGGTGTTTTTTGACCTTAGTATAATTCTCGAAGCATCTAGTGCAATTCTAGTGCAATCCAGAAAAAATCACCGGCTCTCAGATCCCGAATACGGGAAAATTAATAATTTGCATTAAATTGAAGCGTAAGAGGTACAGAAAAAAGGAGCTTTTAGTCTCTGACAAAGGGATCAAAAAACAGGAGTGCACTGTGACTATAACGAAATTTCAAAAAAATTGCATGAAGGAGCATTTTTCATTCATAAATCGACCAGATAGGTACTTATTCCAAGTCTGAAACACTATCACAAAATATCAGCATAATAATGTTTGGCTATTTTCCAACGAACAACAGAAAATTCTTATTCATCCCAAATTCCCTAAAACCAGCACTATTACGAAAATGAGAAATAAATCTGTTCTAACTTTACACGAAAATGTTGGAATTGAAGTTTTCATAAATATTGACCACAAAATTGTTCTGTAGTCTGTCTGAGTCTGTCTGTCGGAAAGTTTTTGGAGAACCCGAAAAAATTCATGGGGTTAACATCGATGTGAGGTTTTAGATGTGACCTACAACTTTGGCAAAAACCTCAACGATGAAAAAAAAAAAAAAAAAAAAAAAAACTGCAAATCAATACACAATGGTTTATTATTTTTCTATATAGACCACTCGTCTGCAAAGCCACCAACCACCCAACATGAAGAAAAACATCGATCGCATTTCGGTCAGCTAAAATTTGAAAGGAGATTAGGCCTCTTTTGCGATTCACACTCGTGTTTCTGATTTATCGTACGTCCAAACTTTAAATTCTCGTAGGTGCGAATGGTTTGTCCGACAGAGCTCCGCGAGGTCTCGAAAAATTTTAAAAATTCTTCAGAATATGAAATTGAAGGAAAAACAATACCTTTATATCAACATTTTTTGAGTTAGGGCGTTTTCAACATTTCAAAATTCATTTTTAAACCCTTAGAAGTGACCTAAATCAACCAAAATCTTCGGAGCACAACTAGACCCCAAATAGAGTCTACATACCAAATTTCATCAAAATCGGTCAATGCTAAGTGTGGAAAGTACCACGTACGGCGTACGGCGGACGGACGGCCAAATTTTGGTTTATTATTTTCAATAATGAACCTTTGGAATCGACCAAGAAAACAATTTTAACACCCCTCAAAATTTGATGGTTTACGTTTCAAGGTACGTAGAATCCAAAAATCGAATAAAAATGTGGCCGTCCGTCCGCCGTACGCGGCACTTTCCCCACTTAGCATTGACCGATTTTGATGAAATTTGGTATGTAGGCTCCATTTGGGGTCTGGTTGTGCCCCGAAGATTTTGTTTGATGTAGGTCACTGCTAAGGGTTCCTGAATGAATTTTGAAATTTTGAAAACGCTCTAACTCAAAAAATTTTGATATGGAGGCTTTTCCTTCATTTTAAGATTCTATAGAATTTTTAGAATTTTTTGAGACCACCGGGAGCTTTGTAGGACAAAACGTTCGCTAACTACGAGAATTTCGATAAATCGATAAATTTCGATAAATCCAAATCGTAAAAGAGACCTAATCTCCGTTCAAATTTTAGCTGACCGAATTGCGATCGATGTTTTTCTTCATGTTGGATGGTTGGTGGCTTTGCAGACGAGTGATCTATATAGAAAAAAAAACCATTGTGCAATAATTTGCATCGTTTTATTCGATTTTTGGATTCTACGTACCTTGAAACGTAAACCATCAAATTTTGAGGGGGTGATAGACAATTTATTTTCTTGGTCGATTCCAAAGGTTCATTATTGAAAATAATAAACCAATAACAAAGAAAAAACAAAAAACAAAAAAACGCGTAATATAAACGGTTTTAACAAATCCTAGAACAGAAGTAAAATACTTGCGTTTCTAGACGCGGGCGGTACGGAGTGCTCAAGAGGGGACCTCCCGACTTTGACGGTTGATAACTTACTAATGAAGCCTGCAAAAAAATTTGGCGTGATTTCCGCTTAAACGTAATTGTAGAAGAATACCCGGAACCCCATCTCTCTGAGGCGGGAGAAAGAAAAGGGTTTACCCTTGATAAAGCCAATCAACCAAATTTCATCGAAATTGATCCATGGGAACTAAGGAAAGTGGCGCATATGGAAGACGGACGGCAACATAATTATTCGATTTTGGTTTATTATTTTCAGTTTTCAAAGAGGCTTTTTCCGAATATGAAATACGATTACAAAACAATACGAGGTCGCAAATGAATATATTATTGCTTTGATGTTGTCAGTGAAGGAGAATTGTGACAACTAAAAAAAACTCGACGATTTCTTACCGAGATATGGTTAAGCCAGATGCACAGATATTCTTCACACGCGACTTAAAGGAACACGCGCAGAACGGATTCGTGCTCTTGAACGGAAAGAAGAAGAATAATAATGCAGTAACAATCTGTCATTTTGCAATGATCCTGCTTAATTAGTGAGTGAAGAAAGAAACCTGAGAAATTGAAAAATTTTCGACCTAGAAATTAAGATTTCATTTTCAAATCACCCTGTAAAGTTGAACAATAACTCCCAAACTGCCATCTATCTCTTTGTGAGCAAAAATCAGGCCTATAAATCATTAGTTTGTGCATGCTCGACGTTACCAACAGTCGATGCGGTGGAAATACAGGGGTCAACCAACACAATTAAAAGGAGATCATGAAATTAAAAGTTATACCACGACCAGGCCAATCAGACCGACCGTCAGACAGTCAAGGAACCAAAACGCAAGAAAAATTTCGATTTTGGAAGACCCAATCGTTATTTCTTTTTACTATCGAAGAGAGGGAAGCCTTGTTATCAGTACGATAGGTTGAGCATGTCCTCCAGAATCATAATTCACATTCGCATTTTGCATTTCAAAGCTCGATAGGGTAGGAGCATTTCAAAGCCTGAGTAGGAAAAACTGTTTATTGTTATTTTTAATCTAAGGTAGACATCATTTTGAGAATTTTGGTACCAACCGCGACCTTCTAGCGTGTGTAAATCTTTTCCTATGAATTTTTAAAGTTTCGACCATTTATGACGTCACAGTGGGCTGGGGGGGGGGGGTCCCGCCCAGGCGAGAGGGGCGCGTGACGTCATAAATGGTCGAAACTTTAAAAATTCATAGGAAAAGATTTACACACGCTAGAAGGTCGTGGTTGGTACCAAAATTCTCAGAATGAGGTCTACCTTAGATTAAAAATAACAATAAACAGTTTTTCCTACCCAGGCTCACACCCTATTGAGCTTTGAAATGCAAAATGCGAATGTGAATTATGATTCTGGAGGACATGCTCAACCTATCGTACTGATAACAAGGCTTCCCTCTCTTCGATAGTAAAAAGAAATAACGATTGGGTCTTCCAAAATCGAAATTTTTCTTGCGTTTTGGTTCCTTGACTGTCTGACGGTCGGTCTGTCTGGCCTGGTCGTGGTATAACTTTTAATTTCATGATCTCCTTCTAATTTTGTTGGTTGACCATCATAGAAACGGATCTACTCACGCTTGAAGGTCGCGGTTGGTGCCAAAATTCTCAGGATGTGGTCTACTTTCGGTTAAAAATATTAAAAAAAGGTGCAAATTATAACACAATGGTTTATTATTTTTCTATATACTATATAGAAAAATAATAAACCATCTAGTGATCTATTAGATCACTCGTCTGCAAAGCCATCAACCATCCAACATGAAGAAAAACATCGATCGCATTTCGGTCAACTAAAATTTGAACGGAGATTAGGCCTCTTTTGCGATTCACTAGTGTTTCTGATTTATAGTAGGTACGTCCAACCCTTAAATTCTCGTAGGGAGCGAACGGTTTGTCCTAGAGAGCTCCGCGTGGTCTCGAAAAATTCTATAGAATCTTAAATTGAAGGAAAAACAATACCTTTATATGAACATTTTTTGAGTTAGGGCGTTTTCAAACTTTATTTTTGAACCCTTAGAAGTGACCTACATCAACCAAAATCTCCGGGGCACAACTAGGCCCCAAATGGAGCCTTCATACCAAATTTCATCACAATCGGTCAATGATGAGTGGCAAAAGTGCTGCGTACAGCGTACGGCGGACGGACGGCCAAATTTTTATTCGATTTTTGGATTCTACGTACCTTGAAACGTAAACCATCAAATTTTGATGGGGTGTTAAAAAGTTATTTTTCTTCGTCGATTCCAAAGGTTCATTATTGAAAATAATAAACCAAAATCAAGGCGCATCCCCCATTCGATTCTCTCCTCGTGTCTGAGGTTAACTCCCTAGCTACAAGATAGTATTTATAACAACAAGAAATCGTAATTTTTAATGTTGACAATTTTAGGGTTAACACGAAATTTTACTTGATATTTAATTTCTCACAACATGTCTGCTCGATTAAGTTCAAATTTTGGAGGTAGTTAGGGACTGGACCCAAAACGAATGCAAATTTAGGTTTCGTGACGAATCACCACGAACGACTTTACAATTGCGTTGCTGTTCGATGATTCAGAAAACTATCAACATGGTCGTGAAAATCAAGTTTTGTACAGGGGAATTTATCAAAGGCGGGTCAAGCAATTTTACTCTAATGATTCTGTATGTCTTTGTTATTGTATGTGAGAAAACAATACTGCCCAACCAACTTGGCAGACTTTGTCTTCATTAACAATTTATAATTGGAAAAAATATTTCACCACTACAATTGATGGTATTGTACATAAATATTTACATCACAGCATTGGAACAGCACTTTCAGCACTCAGTAGTCATGTCCATCTGGCTGCTTGGTAACAGGGTCCGAGATCCGACCACGGACATTGGGGTGAGGGACAAGGTTGAATCAACTTGTCCAAGGAATGATGGAGGGAGCATTGTGCCGACGCTACTCGAGTTCAGCTCCAAGTCCCACGGGGCCCACTTGCTCCAGCCGTGGCACGTCGTCATGTGGCCATAGCCCTTAATGTAGACCAGATAAATGATCCTCCGGTTAGGACTCGGATGGTCATCCACTCTAGGATGAACATTGGGGAACCATCCCGAATCAGATCCTTGGCTGACTTGCCATGCCATATCCCTCGCCAGGTGATGGTTGCTCCAATCACCTTTAGTTGGTTTCGCTGATTGTTTGCAAGTGCTGCTGCAGCCTCTAGTAATGCATCAATTCCATATTTTTGAATTTTGGAAGTATTGATGTCTGCGAGTGATCTCTGGCCAGAGCCAGAAACCACTGAGACATCAATAATGAAAGCTCCTCTTGGTGTTACCACCAAGATGTCAGGACGAAAAGCTCGCTGTTCCAGGTTAAACAGTGGCTCAAGCCATACTGGCCATCCTTTACGACGAGCATAGCCTTTTAGTAGGTTCAGGGCAGAATTATGACGGGCACAACTGGGTCTTACCACGCTGAGCAAATACGGAACACATGCGAGGCTGTTTCGTGTGTTCGACATCACATTCGGCATAGGTGGATGTTGCCGGTAAAGGTTTTTAATACCATGGTGTCCTGGCCAGGACTGTTTCCTTGTAGGATATGCTGATGATGTGGCGGCAGTAATACTGGCAAGGACAACGGATTCAGCCCAAGTCAGGATGGAGCAGACCTTGTCACTAGTAATGGAGTGGATGGAAGTCCATAGCCTTGGACTAGCAAAGACTGAGGTAGTCATCATTAAGCGTAAGCTCATACCTACCATCTTCCCAATGAGGATTGAAAATGCCGAAATAACAACTGAACCAACAGCTAGATTTTAGGAGTCATGTTGGGCACCAAAATCACTTTTGGTGAACATAAAGAAGAACTGCAGAAAGAGCAGCACAAAAAAACAGCAGCTCTTTGTCACCGTATGAAAACATAAACGGCCCTAGACCGTGCAAGAGACGCCTAATGATGACAGTCGTGCAGTCAATTCTCTTGTATGGAGCGGAGGTATGGGCAGTCACATTGAGTGGGGCATATCGCCGACAGAGATTAATAGCTTTGGAGCATAGAGGAGCCCTACGAATCTCCTGTGCTTACCGAATAGTATCAGAACCCACTATTTTTGTCCTCATGAGTGTCATACCCATTCAGCTGATGGCTTCAGAGAGGAAAAGAATTTTTGAGAGAAGGGATGAAGGAAACAGGGCCTGCATAGCCAAGGAAGAAAGGGAACGCACAATGGCTAACTGGCAGGATATATGGACGGGAGAACATAGAGGAAGTAGACTGCAGGGCTGGTGCCAAACATTCAGACGTGGATGGAAAGGAAACATGGAGAAGTGAACTTCTACCTTACGCAATTGTTTACAGGACATGAAATTTTTTATGCCTATGGTGAAGGTATCTGCCCCAACATGTTTGCACTGCCAGAACAAAGATGACGATGATGTGCTCCACACCTTCTTCAAATGCACCAAATGTGCCTGAAAGAAACCAGCTGATGGCAGACATGGAGTTGGCTCCCCAGAGTTCAACACCAGAGGCTGTTGTCAGCAGGATGCTGGAAGGTGAAAGGAGCTGGACAGCTGTGGCAGAGTACACAGAAAGCATCCTGTCGAAGAACGAGAAAGTCCGCCCCCTCACCCAGAACTGATTAAACTCCTCAGGACTCTGCCCGAAGTTATGTGTTAAACGGTTCCGGGCCGAGTTCCAACGTGGGAGAAAAGAAGGTGTTTTTTTTTTAGTGGGTTTGAATCCCACATAACCCGAAGACGCGGACCCTTCCAGGTATCTTACGAGATCCAATTCCACCCATGGATCTTAAAGATTTTCTCACCTGCTTGCCGAAAAAAAACTATTGCTATATGGATTTTTATGACATGTTCTAAATTTTCTCTACTATGAGATTTTGAGAAAACAAGGTATTTTGTCTTATTGACATTCAAATTCAAGGTGTACGCCGACCACCAACCATGCATCAATTCTATATCGTGATTAGCTACTACCTACTATTTTCGTTACTCAACAAGTGAATTCGAGTCTACCTCCCCCTCCCCTCCCTACGCCACGACCACGTGTGCCAGTCTGGCACCACAGTAGTGATGCATGGTGCCGCTGGACTACCAGGTATCTGTTGGTTTTGGTAGCCAGTCACCAGTAGACCAGATCTGTATTCGAGGTGAACGACCAAAAAACCCACGCTATGCTCCAGTTCCTGATGTCCTTGAACCATGGCGATTCCATTACTTTCTGCCACAAGGAAATATAGAAAAATACACATACAAAAAAAATACACACTCATAGAAATCAGAAACCATCATGAAGATTCAGTTACCATCCATAATTAATTCATCTGTAAAGTAAGTAAACGTAAACAATCATGTCCGACTGCCATTCCTGGCGTCGCGGACGTCATCAGCTGTCTTCCAAAGGGAAGATCAGAATTAATTGATCTATTTATTAAATAACAGAGAGTAAAGCTTTGCGCTTATTCTATAAATTGTTTTTTGAAGTGAGAACCTGTTGATATTTTTAATGAAGTTCTTCTTACAGTTTTAGAACTGCAATCACAGTTTGTTTTTTAACATCTCAATTATTCGAATAAACATGACGTTGTGAATAACGGATTATCGGATTTTCCAGTTTTCGGGAAGACTTACAAGCGTTCTTCCACAGTTCCTGCTTCGTTCTTTGTTACTTTGTTGCACCACCGTCTAACGTCACTCATCCGAAGAAACCACACTCGCACAAAGAACAAACTACCTTCTCCAACGCACAGGGAAATTAGTATAACTCATTCATCGGAATTTAGTTTGATTCCCTTAACCTTTAAGACGCCAAAACAAAGAAACCGGTCTGCCGCCTAACAGAGTCCGAGAAGCCTGTCAGTCAAATGGCATGGTTGCTATACCCACAACTATTTATTACCTGCAGATTGAGCCACCGGCTTTGATTCCGCTGAGTCAGCTCGAACCGATAAATTAGCCCGGCGAAATTTAAATCCGACCATCTCGTTATATTGAGTACCGCAGCAAACGAAACCTTTTTAGCTTGGATTCTTTGGCGGAACGGACCCAATTGGGCTCATTATACCGTTGAGTTGGTTAAAATCGAATTTGTTTGATGGACGCGCCTTTTGAAATGAGACCTATCAAAGTCTTTTTGCCTGTGAAAGCTACGGGAAGTTATCTAGGGTGTGGCATGATTCGCTCTACACTTTTTCGTCCTTTGTATAGAAGGTGGAAAGGTTTTCTGTTCGTGCTGTACTGGCAAATCAAAAATTATTCTCATATCGTCGCTTAAGAAGCATCATGGCACATCTAACTTTTGCCTACTTTTCAGGAGAGCAAAAAAAACCGATTTGGTCGATAACCTGTATAGTTTTTGCTTTCGAGTCTACCAAGGTAGCGGAAGCTTTGTTTCACTTTTCAAGGACGAAAAAAAAAGTTCTCCAAAATCGAAATTTTCACTCGCGTTTTGCGTTTTAGACCTTTCTGAACAATTTTGGTTCCGTGTCTGTGTGTCTGTCTGTCTGTGTGTCTGTCTGTCTGTCATGAATTCCTTGTAACGCGCATAACTATACGAAGTTATTGTCCGATTTCAATGAAATTTTCAGGGATTGTGCGGGTTGGTGTGTAGACGGTCCCCTATGAAAATCATCATCCCCGGAGTGATAGAAGCGACTGCGCATGCGCAAACGTGAATTCCTTGTAGCAGCCATAACATTTACATTTTTCATCCGAATTTGATGACATTTTCTAGTATTGACCAGATTAGCGTGTAGATGGTCCCCCATGAGGGTAGTGAACGGTACTTAGAGATTGGTGTTTTCAGATCAACTACTATGCATCGGATCATCTATATAATCGGGTTATGGATACGAGGAAGCTATGTGCCACACCCACTTGGCATTTTGATTTTTATTCGTCGGTCTATCTTTATTTATAGTCTGCTAAATTGAAGTGCATTCAATAGTATAGTAAACATCATATGTCAGAAAACCTCGTAGATGTGTTATGATGTTGAAATTTTTCTTCTCACTTGTGATATGATGTACCAAATTTTTCTCTGTTGTTTCATGATGAAAGGCAACACTCTGTAGATGTAGGTTACTGAAAAACTATGAAATTTTGTCCTTCTCCATTTAAAAGCACGAATACGGGAATTAAATAAGTTAGAAATCGTAGCAATTCTGAATTTGTGATATAAAAAAAGTCTATCAAGTGGGTGTGGCACATAGCTTCCTTGTATCCATAACCCGGTTGTATGAATGATTTGGTGCATAATAGCTGATCTCAAAATATTAAGCTCTAAGTACCTTGAACTACCCTCATAGGGAATTATCTACACGCCAACCCGTACAACCCTGCTGACGCTCAAAATGATTTTCTAGATACATCGATTTCTCTCAACTTGAATTTGGATGATTTTGGTGGGTAAGTGACACGTGACAGTTGGACAGCGAAATTTCATGAGGAACCATCTGAAGGTTACTCATTTGAATTTCGAGAACTAACAACCGGAAAAACAACCTTCTATTCAAAGTTGCCGGGAACTGAGCTCCTTATATCTATGACAAAACGAGCCAGTCATCGCACCTTCAAGTTATTGACAGCAACAGGTGGATCACAAAATCTAAGAAGAGATTTTTGGTAAAAAATGAAAACCAAACGGCTTTTAGTACACTAGTTGCAAATCATCTGTTTTACTTTTGCAAATTTAGCGACTTGAGTGTGTCTTCCTACCGGTGAGTATTTCTTTGGTGGATTCCTCGCTGATAAATACGCACAAATGTGGACGGTAGTTTGAGGCTGGCTCAATATTGGTTCTTGCTGAGCATTAGGCCATTTGCAGCAGTTAAACTGCAAAATTTCACGAGGGACCTGCTGACGGTTACTCATTTCAATTTCGACCGGTAGCGACCATTTGACAGGCAAAGTTGCCGGAAAATGGGCACTTATTTTTAGAACCTAAATGAGCCAGTTATCGGCTTCCGTAGGTAATTGACAAAAAGTGACTGAAGGATCTAAAAATTCTGCAGATCTTCCAACTTTATTTGCCCAAAAATTACGGCTTGAGCACTTTTGCTTTGCAAATTCCGCGGCTTGAGAGAATCCTGCGAGTGAATATTTGTCTGTAATTTAACATCTTGGTGGAATATTTTGAAAACTTTCGGAGACATTTCTTTAGAATCTAGAAAATAACCACAGTGTTCTTCACAATGTCCAAAACTATCGCCATTTCTTGGGCGTAAGACGGTGCTTATCTTGGCTCTACTACGACTGGTTATAGGTTTCAAAATTATCTGTAGGTAATACTATTGCTTTCCAGTCTACCAAGGTAGCGGAAGCTTTGTTTTCACTTTTCAAGGTTGAAAAATAAAGTTCTCCAAAATCAAAATTTTCACTTGCGTTTTACGTTTTAGAACTTTCCGAAAATTTTTAGATCCGTGTCTGTCTGTCAGTGTGTCTGTGTGTCCGTGTGTCTGTGTGTATGTAATGAAATCTTTGCCACAGCAACATCTCCTACAGTTCTCATCTGATTTCGATGAAGTTTTCGCGGATTGTGCGGGTTGGCTTGCAGATAGTCCCCTATGAAAATCATTACTTCCGGGGCAGATAGTAGTCACTGCGCATGCGCAAACGTGAATTCCTTGTAACAGCCATGACTTCCACATTTTCTTTCCGATTTCGATGAAATTTTCGGGGATTATGCGAATTAGATTGTAGATGGTCCCCAATGAAAACTAAGGCCTCAAAATTGACATTAGTCTCCGCGCATGCGCGAACGTAAAATCCTTGTAACAGTCATAACACTTACATTTTTCATCCGAATTTGATGAAATTTTCTAGGATTATTCACATAGGTGTGTAGATGGTCGCTTGTGAAAATCATCTCCCCCTAGACTAATAGTAGTTGCTGAGCAAACGTAAAATCCTTGTAAGAGCCATAACATGATACACAATAAGATTATTATGATATACGGATTAGGTTGTAGATGGTCCCCAATGAAAACAAGGGCCTTAAAATTGACATTAGTCTCTGCGCATGCGCAAACGTAAAATCCTTGAAACAGCCATAACTTCTACATTTTCCATCCGATTTCGACGAAATTTCTCAGGATTGTTCAGATTAGCGTGTGGAGATTGATGTTCTTGGAGATTAATGTGTTGTGATTAACTACTGTACATCGGATCATCTATACTATTGGGTTATGGATACGAGGAAGCTATGTGACACACCCACTAACTGACTTTTTATATATATTATTATTACATAGTTGTAAAACGTGATGTCTGGAGCACCTCAGGGCATAAAATCCTGTATGCCCATCCTGTACTTGAAGCTCTCCAAGCAAACATCACTTCCAGGTTATTCATCGTGATTTGGAAGTTTCTAACTTACAGGTTATTGTGAACTCCTATATTAATAATTTAACCGTCACAGTACAATTTTCTCGACACCGCGCGCAAGGCTTAGTTGACCAGAAAAGCTCGAAATCTCATTTTCGCCAAAATGTGTCTTTTTTGGGTTTTGCAACGTGGATGTCCACGTACCACAATAAATCAGTTTCGCACTGATAAGTGTTCATGTTTCCAATCCACGTTGTTGTTGTTGCGCCAATTGACGTGTATACCGCTACCCCAAAACCCGTTAATAATAGACTCGTATTCACACGCTCCGCCGAACCACTTGGTATCGAAACGTCGTTCGTGTCAGAATCACGAAGAAGGCGTTCTAGACAGTTCTGTCACGCCAGAGTGAATATGGAAGGTCAAGGTAGGCCTTTCGGCTTACGAAGATCAGGCGCCTTCTTCACCCCGACTAAACTTCGGCTTAAAAAGTCCATTCATGCAGTATGAATTAATGAGCGAATTTTCAAAAAAAATCTTTCAGTTGGAGGTATGGTTAAGGGAAGGAATAATGGTGTTGCAATTTCTTTTGGAAATTTTTTTTCGCAATTCTTAGTTTTGCTTCCGAGTCTACCAAGGTGGTCATTTGTTCGAGTACTCCCCAGGCATGAAAAAGTTGTACGAGTACTCCCGGAGGAAAATGTACTAGTACTCCCGCAATGTATAGGTACTCCCCTTTACTATTGTACCAGTACTCTCGGTAGATAGGACGCTAAAAGTAAAATGAATGTAACGTAATGCATAATACAGAATAATTGCACAAAAAATTCGTCATATATGCCGCCTAGTATTGCATTACAAAATTACAGCGAGGTTGGCAGTAATTACGTTCTAAATTAGGGTTGCAGTTTTGGGGCTACTCGCTGAACAAACTCGTAGCTACTAACTTATTTAGCTCCCCAACAACGCAACGTTCTCTTTTTTTGTCACTGAACAGCGTTGATCTTTTGGTTCGTGGATTTTGTGTAAATTTCAGCTTGCAGAGACCAAAGTTCTTGGAGAAAAACAAAAATGTTGGGGTGAGGTGAAGGGAAACCCTTTTCAAATTGAGAGTAGAAAGCTTCACAAGCATTAGTTGTATGATTGCTGTCAGATGTCTTGGAAGTCCAGATGGTTGGAGGTTAGAGCGCTTCATCACGAACATAAAAATCATGTATGTACTCAGAATACCTGTGAGCACCAAAATCAAGCGGCATATATGTAGAAACCATTCACAAAAGACATCAGATACTTCCCCAGTATCTTCGTTCCCAGCTCATGGGAGTACTCGTACAATGAACCCTCAGGCGATAAGCGATCAAGCGGGAGTACTGATACAACAGGACTTTCACTCGTGAGTCGTGCCGGGAGTACTTGTGCCATTGACCACCAAGGTAGCGGAAGCTTTGTTTTCACTTTTCAAGGACGAAAAAATAAGTTCTCCAAAATCAAAATTTTCACTCGCGTTTTGCGTTTTAGACTTTTCTGAACAATTTTGGTTCCGTGTCTGTCTGTCTGTGTCTGTCTGTCTGTCTGTCTGTGTGTCTGTCATGAATTCCTTGTAACGCGCATAACTATACGAAGTTATTGTCCGATTTCGATGAAATATTCAGGGATTGTGCGGCTTGGTGTGTAGACGGTCCCCTATGAAAATCATCTTCCTCGGACAGACAGAAGCGACTGCGCATGCGCAAACGTTAATTCCTTTTAACGGCCATAACTTCTACATTTTCCATCCGATTTTGATGAAATTTTCAGGAATGTTAAAGATTAGTATTTAAATGGTCCTCTATGAAAATCGTCACCTTCGAACTGACGGTAGCCACTGCGCGTGCGCAAACGTGAATTTCCTTGTAACGGCCATAACTTCCACACTATCTACCCGATTTCGATGAAATTTTCAGGGATTATGCGGATTAGGTTGTAGATGGTCCCTAATGAAGATCATCTCCCCCGGACTGATAGTAGCCGCTGCGCATGCGCAAACGTGAATTCCTTGTAACGGCCATAACTTCTACATTTTCCATCCGATTTCAATGAAATTTTCAGGGATGTTACAGATTAGTATTTAAATGGTCCCCTATGAAAATCATCACCCCCGGATTGATAGTAGTCGCTGCGCGTGCGCAAACGTGAATTCCTTGCAACAGCCATAACATGTACATTTTTCATCCGAATTTGATGGAATTTTCTAGGATTGTCCAGATTAGCGTGTAGATGGTCCCCTATGAGGGTAGTGAACGGTACTTAGAGATTGGTGCTTTGAGATTAACTACTATGCATCGGATCATCTATATAATCGGGTTAAGGGTACGAGGAAGCTATGTGCCACACCCACTTGGCAGACGTTTTATGATTTTTAGTGTATCATACCAACATACTGTAAGCATGGGGTATGCCTCGATTTGTTAGGAGTCCATATTCATGTTCTAGTCGTCTCTACGAACTCATAGAGTACCCACACGGCTACTGCATTTCAGGGTACAACAATATGCGCACGTTTTCATTATATAATATATAAAGAAATATAAATGCAATGGATATAATGTATATATTATATACATTATATTTATATAATTTCATTATAGATCTGACTGGGAGATCTTGTCAAAGAGAGAAAAGAAATGCAGAAATGAGTTTGAGCTCATTTTCCAAAAAACCTTATTTTTGGTTTATTATTTTCAATAATGAACCATTGGAATCGAGCTAGAAAAACATTTCAACCCCCTCTCCCCTCTCAAAATTGGTGATTTACATTTCATCCGTCCGCCGGCACTTTTCTAAGCAACCATGGACCGATTTGGTTCGAATTTGGTATATGGGTTCCATTTGGGGTCTGGTTGTGCCGCAATGCTTTTGGTTGATGTCAGTCACTTCTAAGGGGTGAAATTTAAGGGTTAACATTTTCAATAGTGCACTAGCTTAGCAACCAGTAAACAAATTTCCTCATGAAGAGAGTCTTAAGCGTTAAAAAAACCATATTAACTTTGGACAGATTTCGAATATAGTTCTGAAGATGACAATTTTCACTAAGAACAAAGAAATTGTAACCTCACTTTATATTAGCTTTTGATGATTGATAATGAGTTGCTTGTTGAAAAAGTCGTAAGGTGAGTGGAAGTCTTGAGGTTAGTAGACCAATCTTGAGGACAGCAGATAAGTCGTAAGGTGAGTGGAAAAGTCTTGAGGAAAGTGGTTGAGTGAAAGAGTCATCGAGCCAGTCAGTTGAGTAAATACTTTTGGGAATCACTTCGCTAAAAGAGCAGTTCTTCCCATCACTAGTTCGAACCCTTCGTTATTACTTTTTTCCCATCACCTTCACCTCCTGCGGCGCATGAATACATTACTCATCTCCGTGCAACGCCTAATTACAAACCTGATTCTCGGTGCAGAGATTTATTCTTGATGGATGGCTTCATTTCTGCTGGTAGTCCCTAACTAGGTATTTTTGCGGGGATATTTTTTGGTTTTGCAGTTTTCTTCGTTTCCACTCTTCGTTTTTGGTATTCTTCGTTATTTTTTTGAAAGATTTATGTGGGGAAGATTCCCAGTGGAGGTCGCGTTTCAAAAATGTTTCCTTTTTCGGCCGTGCATTCAGTTTCGGAATATCATCGTAGAGCGAAAAAATTGTGTTATGAGTCTTCCCAATACCCAACGAGTCCTAAAAACCATTTCTCGTAACTGATCATACATTCTTCTCATTAAAATCCCTGCATTTTTTTGCGCCAAGGTAAAATTTATAACCTTTCCAAACACCCAACTTTTCAATAAAAAACACAACTTTTCCAAATTTGTTGGAGCACCCCCCAAATTGTTCCACTTCATAAATAAGTCATACAACCCAAAATTCTACACCCTAGTGTGAGTAGAAGACAGTGCTCAACGACTCGGAAGTCATGAAGTTCCAGCAATTCTTTCCATTTAGCTATCCCAATGTTCCCAGAGACTAAAAACACTGCAAATTATTACACAATGGTTTATTATTTTTATTTTTCTATATAGATCACTCGCCTGCAAAGCCACCAACCATCCAACATGAAGAAAAACATCGATCGCATTTCGGTCAGCTTTAATTTGAACGGAGATTAGGCCTCTTTTGCGATTCACACTCGTGTTTCTGATTTATCGCACGTCCAAATCTTAAATTCTCGTAGAGAGCGGACGGTTTGTCCTACAGAGCTCCGGGTGGTCTCAAAAAATTCTAAAAATTCTATAGAATCTTAAATTGAAGGAAAAACAGTACCTTTATATCAAAATTTTTTGAGTTAAGGCGTTTTCAAAATTTCAAAATTGATTTTGGAACCCTTAGAAGTGACCTACCTCAACCAAAATCTTCGGAGCACAACTAGACCCCAAATGGAGCCTACATACCATATTTCATCAAAATCGGTCAATGCTAAGTGGCAAAAGTGCCGCGTACAGCGTATGGCGGTCGGCGGACGGACGGCCAAATTTTTATTCGATTTTTGGATTCTACGTTCCTTGAAACGTAAACCATCAAATTTTGAGGGGGTGTTAAATTTTTTTTCTTGGTCGATTCCAAAGGTTCATTATTGAAAATGATAAACCTAAATGTGGGTGAAAGCCAATCAAGTAGCACTGAAAGTAGGACTCTCCTTCCCCTAATACAAATTACCTAAAAAAACGACCTCGTCAAAGTCGTGAGGCCAAAGGAAACCAGATTCTCATTCATCATGTGACAGCCCTTTAGACAGGGATAAACTTTCAGACAGACGAGCCCTCAGTTAGTCGGAGGAGCTCTCGGGCTTGATCCTTCTTCTCTTACAGTATCATGAAGTACAGTTCAATGAATGATTATACAAAAGCCACATTTTCCCCGGATGGTCCAATCATAGTTCACTGGGATGGAAAAATACTCCAATACATACCTAATCAGCCCATCGAAAGTTTACCGTCTGCCTGACTAAATTTCATTCACTACTGATGAGAAACTGCTGGGAGTTGCTAAACTTGCTTCAGCACGGGAGCATATGTAGCTCAAGCTGCCTTTGTTATGCTTGGACAATGGAATTTTCTTGAAAAAGCTGAGCGAATGTGTTTTGATACTAGCTCCACCTATACAGGTCTTAATTCTGGAAATGCGTAATATAGGATGGTGTTCAAACCCCATAGTTTGAACCCAGTTAAAAATCCCACGAGTACATTAACACCTAGGGTTTTCCCCAATTTGTATACTCTTTGTGAGGAACTTATCTCTTTTGGTCAGAATTCCATTTTGCAATTCCCAGGCAGCTTATTATTCACAACAATAGGCATTCAGGTCAAATACGAAGCCCAGGTCTTCAACCTCTTGGGTTTTTTCACCAGCTTCATACCCCTAACTGTATGCAACATGAATTTCTATTGGCTCCCCAGTTGAGCATTCTCATCCACCTCCACCTTCCCTAAACCGTAAGGGAGGTGGTACGAATGTTACGCGATTTACTAGGAAAAAATTGTACGACACTTCATCCCTGAATTCTCGCGTGAAACCTTACCACTGCCTTTCTTAAGACATGTCATTATTTCTAACTGCATATAGTTGCCGAAGTACTAAATATATCAAGTTTTAGTTTCGTTCTCTAATCGAAGTGTTTATTTGAAACATACCTAATTTCCTGGGCATGAACAGATGGGAACTGTTCTGGCTAGTTTGCCGCCATCACATGCTCGAGATAATTTTGAGTAAAGTAATCAAGTTTCGCTTGAGTCCATCCCAAGCAAATCCCCCACATATATTTATTTGGCAGGTTCATAGATACCTGGCTCTCTAGAGCAGGGAAACCTTCGGAAGTGGCTTCACTGTGATTCTCTCTTCACAATGTTACCCTCACCACTGTTTGAACTCCCTTTTACTTTGTCTGCCTATATTGGCATTTGTTGTTCCTCCCATACGCTTTAATTTCTCTGATCCAACAGGATTCAATTTATATTTCACTGATATCTGCTTCAATCTAACTGATAAAATATCTGCTAATTTGGGTTTGCCTTTTACTCTCTCGACTTATGGGATTAACCTCACTTTCACCTGTGACTATAGCTGTGGTCTTTGTAATGTATCTTCAGTTCTTGTTTGTTACTGATGATGACCTGACCGTCGAAATCGATTCAACTTCTTAACTCCGTTTTCATTGAAATGGGTCTCCGCAACCTCGACGCGAATGTTTTCATTTGTACGAAAAAGGAAGTGGTTGTACCATGATTTCTGAATAGAAATCAAATTTCTGAAAAGAATTTATACCTATTCGTACAGGAAATTCAACTTTGCATTCAAAGTTTATATTCAAGTAATAAAATACTTGTACTAGAAATGTTTTTCATTTGTATGCCATTTTCATATTTTACCCGATAAGAACAAAACCTTCGAAACATTGATGTCGATGAGCACCCACTTTTAGTTGAGGTGGGTGGTCCAAATTTTGACACGATTTTTTTGTTTTTAAGTGGAACAAATTCGAGTAGTGTCCCGGTAATTATCATAACGTTTTTCTTTTGCCCCTGTTTCGGGCCACCCTAATGTATACCTGATTTAGATCAGGTAGCTGAAACGAGTTTAGCAATTACCGCGGATGGTTTCTGTTTCTGTGTTTAGCAGCCGTTTACCGAATGCAATGGCCCTATTAAACAACTTTAAAGAAGCGAAGTTATTCTGCTCTTTGAATAACAACAAAAAACAATTCTTCCACTTCCTTGGTACTATCGGAAGCAAAAAAACGCTGCAAATTATTATACAAAGGTTTATTATTTTTCTGTATAGATCACTCGCCTGCAAAGATCACGGCTTTGCGATTGCTACTACCTACCAACTATATTTTCGCTTCATAATCATGTTTAATTAGAAGAATTAGGGAGTTGTGGGAGCCATCTTATAGTGGGTAATATGATACTGGTTGCAAGGACGCGAAACTGAGTACTACTCAAAGAAACGAACAACGATTATTTTGATCAGCTAAAATTTCAAAGGGGGATTCAATTCCTCCCTTTTGCGATTCACACTCGTGTTTATGATATGCGATACACACTTGTGTTCTCGTAGGGAGCAAACGGTTGGTCCCACGGAGCTCTGGGAGGTGTCATTCGATATCATAAATTCAATACTATTTTAAATTGGTGAAAAAACATTACCTTTATTTCGAGAGTTTTCGAGCTAGGGCGTTTTCAAAATATTAACCTTTATTGTTCAAACCTTAGAAGTGACTGACATCAGCCAAAAGCTTCGGGGCACAACTAGTCCCCAAATGGAGCCCATGTACCAAATTTCAACAAAATCGGTCCATGGTAACTAAGGAAAGTGCCGCGTACGGCGGATGGACGAAAAAATGTTTATTCCTTTATCGGATTCTACGTACCTTGAAACGTAAACCATCAAATGTTGAGGGGGGTTGAAAAACAAAAAATTCTTGGTCGATTCCAAAGGTTCATTAGTAAAAATAATTAACCAAAATTGAGGAGTTTTGCCATATCCAAGTTTCAATATCCAAGAGATGGTTTTTATGCAAGAATTTGATACATTCGGGATCAGCGCAAAACTTCTACTGGAATGCTTTATAAAATAATTTTGTCAACCTGCGAGTAGATTTTCATTTCGGACTGAATGCCTTGTTGCCTTAAACAGATATGAATGACTTTTTCGTTGAAGCCGAACTTCTTGTTTCTCACAGTTTAGGTAGAGTTTTACATACATAACCGAAGGACCTAGGTTTATCTAATCTTTGCTAGGCAGCGTTCGGACCATTTCATCTCGCTCTTCTCCTAAATGCTTCTTAAAATTTCAAGCAGTACGAAAAAAAAAAACACGAAAAAAAGAAAAACAAGAGGCAATTATGTGTTGTTTTACCTTTGTCTCAAAATTGCTGTAACCGTTGCCAATCCCGAACATCTTTGGATTTCTAGGTTGTCAAGCATGCCGGCTAATTATGGTCACAATCAAACATCTTTGGATTGTTGGATTTAAGGGCTATGAGTGTATTTTATTCAGTGGATAGGAGAAGTTTCATTTGTTCTTCAGTAAGTACTAGTGTGGAGTGTATTACTACGAGTATATTTATTTAAAAAAAAAACTATTAAATTCATCTAAAAATCCAATCTGCTCACCAAAAAAGCTACAGTTGGTATTATAGCATGCAATAATTCAACTCTAATAGGTATTGATGAGGTTTTTTAAGAAAAAAGAGTTTGATTTTGTAAAGTGTTTTTTCCGTTCTTGAAATGTTTCAAAAACTTGTTTCCAATAATCAGTCTGGAATTGTGTGTCGGAGTAGCTTGAAAAATAGTAGGTCCTGGACCGGACATTTCTCCCTACTGCTGTCTTATAACTAGCTTCGATCTAATAGTTTTTCTATTCATTCATTCATTCCTTCTCCTAACGATGTGACGTGATGCATCTACGTAAGTTCAGTGACACGTCTTTCGTCGGTATATTGGGAAAGACTAGGTGTCACCCCGTCATTACGCGTTCCCGACCCAATAATTCCCTCTAGACGGATCATTGGCAATCTCACAAATCTCACTGCGGCCCTGAGACCTCCCCAACCTTGAGCCACTTCTTGTCTCTGATAGGGCGGGTAATTATACAAATATCGGACTTGAAAATTCCAGATCAAAGTAATAAAGTAAAGTGCTCGAACGAACGCCTCGTGTTGGGGGTTTTCGTCTGAACTAGACTCGGCTCACTTCAAAAATGTGTCGATTAACAACAACAAGTTTGCACACTTTGCTGAAAGCGAAAAATCGTCTAATGTATATGAACCACTCCATATATTTTTTAAAATTAGCAACTCAAATGAATAATAAAAAGAATGAGACTAGATAGAACATAAATAATTATGCGCTTGAAATTCAGAAAAATCCAGTTTGATCAAGGCTCTACCCCATGCCCTATTACCAATGACGTGATTGCTTTACTTGAGTGATAAATAAAAGAGTTTTCCGACTAATCAAATTACATAGACTTGACTGACTAACTTTACATTGTTAACTGACCGCTATGTAAACTATCTCTACTGTGGTCGTGCCCAACGAATAATTACGATTTATTATGTAAAACGTCGTTCCCTCTAGTTTACTGGTTTATCACATTTAAGGTAAACGTACAAGAAGTCGTACTAGTAGTAGTGCACCGCGTCAGTAGTCGACACCTTCTCCAATAATTGAGAAAAGCTAAGGATACAGGACACTATTTGCAGTTCCAGTGATGGTTTTGATCCTACAACGTCTTTTGAATGTTTGTGGAAAGTTTGCTATGGAAACGTGCAGGAAAAGAACAAAAAAGTGGAAAGTTACAGTTTATTAGTGGTCAGTTCGACTGAGTTTGTGTTGATTCTGGAAGGCTAAGAAATTACGCCGTACGCGTCACTTTCCCCAATTAGCATTGACCGATTTTGATGAAATTTGGTGTGCAGGCTCCATTTGGGGTCTAGTTGTGCCCCGAAGATTTTGGTTGATGTAGGTCACTTCTAAGGGTTGAAAAATTAATTTTGAAATTTTGAAAACGCCCTAACTAAAAAAAATTGTGTATAAAGGTATTGTTTTTCCATCAATTTAAGATAGTATAGAATTTTTTGAGACCACCCGGAGCTCTGTAGGACAAACCGTTCGCTCACTACGAGAATTTAAAGTTTGAACGTACGATAAATCAGAAACACGGGTGTGAATCGCCTAATCTCCGTTCAAATTAAAGCTGACCGAAATGCGATCGATGTTTTTCTTCATGTTGGATGGTTGGTGGCTTTGCAGACGAGTGATCTATATAGAACAATAATAAACCATTGTGTAATAATTTGCAGCGTTTTGGTTTATTATTTTCAATAATGAACCTTTGGAATCGACCAAGAAAAAAAAAATTTTAACACCCCCTCAAAATTTGATGGTTTACGTTTCAAGGTACGTAGAATCCAAAAATCGAATAAAAACGCTGCAAATTATTACACAATGGTTTATTATTTTTATATACCTATAGATCACTCGTCCATAATCACCAAAAATCCAATATGAAGGAAAAAAATAAGAATAAAAAATAAAAATAAACAAAATAAAAAAAAAATTCAAAAAAATTCAAAAAATCAAAATCAAAATCACCAACCATCGATCGCATTCCGGTCAGCTCTAATTTGAACGGAGATTTCTCTTTTGCGATTCACACTCGTGTTTTGATTTATATATATATATATTTCAATATAAACCCTTAAATTTTCGTAGGGAGCGAACGGTTTGTCCTACAGAGCTCCGCGTGGTCTCAAAAAATTCTAAAAATTCTATAGAATCCTAAATTGAAGGAAAAAGGATACCTTTATATGAAAATTTTTTGAGTTAGGGCGTTTTCAAAATTTCAAAATTGATTTTGGAACCCTTAGAAGTGACCTACATCAACCAAAAGCTTCGGGGCACAACTAGACCCCAAATGGAGCCTACATACCAAATTTCATCAAAATCGGTCAATTGTAAGTGGCAAAAGTGCCGCGTACGGCGTACGGCGGACGGCGTACGGCGGACGGCGGACGGACGGCCAAATTTTTATTCGATTTTTGGATTCTACGTACCTTGAAACGTAAACCATCAAATTTTGAGGGGGTGTTAAAATTTTTTTTTTTCTTGGTCGATTCCAAAGGTTCATTATTGAAAATAATAAACCAAAATTTGGCCGTCCGTCCGCCGTACGCCGTACGCGGCACTTTTGCCACTTAGCATTGACCGATTTTGATGAAATTCGGTATGTAGGCTCCATTTGGGGTCTAGTTGTGCCCCGAAGCTTTTGGTTGATGTAGGTCACTCCTAAGGGTTCCAAAATCAATTTTGAAATTTTGAAAACGCCCTAACTCAAAAAATTTCGATATAAAGGTATTGTTTTTCCTTCAATTTAAGATTCTATAGAATTTTTAGAATTTTTTGAGACCACGCGGAGCTCTGTAGGACAAACCGTTCGCTCCCTACGAAAATTTAAGGGTTTATATTGAAATATATATATATAAATCCAAACACGAGTGTGAATCGCAAAAGAGGTCTAATCTCCGTTCAAATTAGAGCTGACCGAAATGCAATCAATGGTTGGTGGTTTGGATTTTTTTTTGATTTTTTTAAAAAATTTTTCTCCTCATATTGGATGGTTGGTGATTTTGTAGACGAGTGATCTATATAAAAATAATAAACCGTTGTGTAATAATTTGCAGCGTTTTTTGAAACGTCTGATCTCTTTATTTAATTTTTCTACCACACGTTATAGTATCAACGGGAAAAAAGTGGGAGTATAGAGGTTTTCAATGGTGCTGAATGCAAATTTGAGGTCAAAAACCTGAATTTCCGACCCACCGAAATACCCATTGGGTCTCTGCTCCGAGTCGGCAGTCGACATGGAGGGAGTTTCATCGTAACAATTGTAAATTTTCGTTGAACCTACGTTCTTAATCGCTTCTCTGGGTTCATAGCTACTATAAGATCACTAGTAAGTATGGTACTAATACATTACGTTTTTCAGGATTGTAAAGAAACAATGGCGCAAAGAAGAAAAAAGACGAAGGTCCCTAATTTTTGCGGGAGCATTTTGCTTCCGCGTCTACCAAGGTAAGCAAGGTTGAAGCACTGTTTTCACTTTTCAAGGTTGAAAAAAATATTCTCTAACACCAAAATTTCCACTCGCGTCTTACATTTTAGGCCTTCCCAAACATTTTTGGTACTAGGTCAGTCTGACTGACATGAAATCTTTGTAACGGGCTAAACTGTATGAAGTTCTTGTCTGATTTCGATGAAATTTTCTGGGATTGTGCGGGTTGGCGTGTAGATGGTCCCTTAGGAAAATCATTGCCCCCAGGCTGATGGTAGCCATTGCGCATGCGCAAACGTGTATTTCTTTGTAACTTAATAACTTTCTTCTACATAACTTCTACATTCCCCATCTGATTTCGATGAAATTTTTAGAGATTATGCGGATTGGAGTGTAGATGGTCTCGTGCTAAAATCATTACCCCTAGATTGACATAATTTCTTCATTTTTCAACCCAATTAGATGGAATTGTGCTTGATGACGTGTAAATAGTCTTCTATGAGGACAGTGCAAGGGTGTTTCATATTGCTGTTTTGAGATTAGATTTACAATGAATCGGATCATCCATTCAATCGAGTGAAGGATACGAGGAAGCTATGAGCCATACCCACTTGGCAGAAGTTTTCAACTACTAAGGTGTCTGCCTTTTTTAAACCTATACTTATTGTATATAATTAAAATCATACCTACAGTACAAAAAGCTGCAAATTATTACACAATGGTTTATTATTTTTCTATATTGATTACTCGTCTGCAAAGCCACCAACCATCCAATATGAAGAAAAACATCGATCGTATTTCGGTCAACTAAAATTTGAAAGGAGATTAGGCCTCTCTTGCGATTCACACACGTGTTTCTGATTTATCGTACGTCCAACCCTTAAATTCTCGTAGGGAGCGAACGGTTTGTCCTACAAAGCTCCGCGTGGTCTCAAAAAATTCTAAAAATTCTATAAAATCTTAAATTGAAGGAAAAACAATACTTTTATATCGACATTTTTTGAGTTAGGGCGTTTTCAAAATTTCAAAATTCATTTTTGAACCCTTAGAAGTGACTTACATCAACCAAAATCTTCGGGGCACAACTAGACCGCAAATGGAGCCTACATACCAAATTTCATCGAAATCGGTCAATACTAAGTGGCAAAAGTGCCGCGTACGGCGTACGGCGGACGGCGGACGGCGAACGGCGGACGGCGAACGGACGGCCAAATTTTTATTCGATTTTTGGATTCTACGTACTTTGAAACGTAAACCATCAAATTTTGAGGGAGTGATTAAAAAAAAAAAAAAAAATTTCTTGGTCGATTCCAAAGGTTCATTATTGAAAATGATAAACCAAAATATTATTAAAGTGCCTATATACTGAAAGAGAGCAGTGATTTGCCAAAGAAAGTCTGAACTAACCGAAATTATGCTTTAAGTAAAGTACCTACATGTAATATTTTCCATTGGTTTTACTATGATTGATCATAATCAAAATGAAGTGAGTTTATATAAGAATCTGGTTTGATTTTGTTGCTCAAATCATAAATCACGACACCTGTCGACTGCTGACAGAAATCCTATGTCGACTACTAGCACACCCATGTCGACCACTAGCTCACCTTCTGTCGACTTTTGAATAAATCTTTTTCCCGCCTGTCGACAACTACCGCAAAATTGGACTTTGGGAAAACCCTTTTTTCCCCCTACTAAACTCAATTTCAATAAAATTGCGAGTGTGGGAGGGGGGGGGTTGTGTATACTTTAAGCCGGTAATATCTTGGAAAATCTTAGTTCTGTTTCAATAAGAATAACTGTCGAAATTTTCTTAACGTGTCGACTACTAGTACGTGTACCTTATATCGTCGTATTCCCCAGAGAGCTCAACCCTGAGTTCGATGGACGAGCTTCCGCTGCAGTTCCTCAATTATTTCTCGTTTTATATGCATCAACCTAGATCAGTCGGGAGTAAGTTTGTCAAGGTCAATACCTTCCGTTTTACCAACGTTGTTAATAATGTTAGATGCCTTGATAACAGTATTCTTGAAATGAGAAATAGGAAACCCTCTTTGGTGTGAAAGAAGATCAAAAACGTCCGCCAAGTGGGTGAGGGACGTAGCTTGCATCCGTGACATGTTTGTGCAGCTTATCCGATCACGATGTAGCTTGAGTGATTTAGAAACTTCATTTCTACGCTACTTCCCAAGTGGAAAGTCATCGAATTTATGGAGCCTACAACTAGTTAGTGCGATCGCTAATCTGTACAGTCGATCTGCTAAGACACCTTCCCGCACAATCCCTGAATAAAATTTCATGAAATATTCAAAACTATTCCACTGAAAAGCATTCCGACTACAAAGAGTTCATGTTATTTGATGTAAGTGAACTATTCTTGCTCACAGCATGGCACTTTTAAACTTGTGTGTTCGACTATGATATGATTGAAATATGAGTGTTTTGTTCGATGTTACGAGTACCAAGCTCTAGCTATAGCAGCTAGTAGTAAACTACTGAGCATTTTAAGGGGACCAGTCCACCCAGGCAGCGCCTGACGCTACGCCGAACTTCAATCTACATTATATCCGTTCCTATTCAATCCAAGACCTTGAAATTATTATCACTTATTCCATCAAAGATATGTTACACAAAACCAGGATGGAAACGAAAAAAGTATAATAGGGGACATGCAAAAAATCAATAATGGTGATGTTTGTAGGTACCAACTTTTCACATTTAGGTACATTTTCCTCAGTCACTACGAGAGATGTTGACTTATTATTTATCCCACGTATCCGTCTTGCTAAGCTCTAAAAACGAGCGGTATTGGTTTTCTGAAATTTCGTGTTGGGTTCAGTAACAACATTTTTTCAACATTTTCCCCATTTCCGCATGAATCCTTGCGTTTGTCGAAAAAAAAAATTGATAATCGTTTCCATAGATTCGTAGAGCTTGACAATATGAACATTAACCCTTAATTTCCCGCTTGTTCAAAAAAGTTGTTTTCTCATACAATTTAGATGTATTTTGACAAATCTGTAGAATATTTGAGCAGAAGGTTCCTAAAAGTCCCTATTGCAGTCTGTCAGCTCAAGAATGATCTCTTCAAGGGCAACCTAAGTCAGCAGAATCTGTCTTTAAACCCTATTTTATTGGCGTAGAAGCAGGAGACTAGGATAGATGGGATGTGGTGTTTATTATTTCTCATAAAGTAATGTATTCAAGGAATAAGGTGGAAAAGTTCACTTCATAGAGGGATCTGTGGTGTCTTTGACAGTGGCTCCATTTTTGACGAGGAAACCCAACTATTAGCCTACAAGATGAGAAATGAGGGCAGAAGGTACCTCGAAGGCCCTAATATAATCTGTAAACTCGAGAATTATTTTGTTTATTTCGTTTTCTTGCACAGTCGAAAGTTGAAGTATCAAAATAGCCAACAGCTACTTATCAGTTTTGGTTTAAAAGTGGATAAACTGTTCTAGGTAAAAATCGGACTTCCTAAAAGATACTTCAGGATATTAAGGGTTAAAAAAAATTTAACAAAATCCTCCGAATGGTTCAGAAGATAAGTGTACCTTAGTGTGCAAAAACACAATTTTACAGGAGAGCGAGTTTTCGACAGCCAAATCTCGTCTGTGGTCTGCCGCTGTGCGCGCTCGTTTCATCAAATAACGAATCTGTTTGGTTTTTATTATCCATGTCTGTGTGTTCCGTTTGTTTCTGTCCGTCATGGTCATCTAGGACAGAAAAATATTGAGTTCACCACTATCAACAACAGCTGTCTGTTACGTTTATCAAAATAACATTAGGGTGTTTGTTGTTACTAACTTTGGTGGTCTGTAAGTACGACTTACTGTTATCAAAAAAATTCTGATATTTTTACAGTATGTTCCTCATGTTAGGTATGTAGTTTAAATAAAATTGTTTTTAAAAAAATACGGAAATTTTTATTTTTTTTGGGTGGAGTGGTCTCCTAAAGGCATTACTCCATCCACTACTTCCCTCTGTATAGCCATCTTGAATAGGTGCTGCAAAAAAACTTTTTAAATTTTCCAAGGAACAATTGTTCAAAGTCTCATTCTCCTTCCACAATTAAAAGTTTTCCTACAGTATTTTTTTCAGGCGCTGTTAGTCTGTGTCCGTAATCAATTTCTTGTCCTTTCACCCAACGAAATCATTCGCTTATTTCAATGCAATTTACAGGGTTGGTGCGGGTTTGCCCCAAGAAGATCCTCTTTCAGTTTCAACGCCTTTAGACTAATAATACTTATCAAATCAAGCTGCCTTGTAGTGTATCTGTTTATTTTATCGTCGAAACGACTTCTTGAAATTCCTTTAGGAGCTGAGAAGAAAGACTTGGTGTTTCTGAGCATAGAGCTAATTGATCTTGAACGGCGTTTATGACCAGCATCTGAAAAGAGGAAGATACAAAATGTTTACATTACAACCTGTAATGTTCAGAAAATGAAAGAAATATAGTCTTTTTGTATTAACGGAAAAGTTGAACCCTAGAAATTATAGAAGAATAGCCTTCTCTGTATGGATATTAGTAGGTATCTTGGTCTCTAGAACATGTTATTATATTACAAGAATAACTTAGTATCTTTATTCATCATTATACCAATCTTCGGGGTGGAGTTGATCCGTCTGGCTAACCTTTTATTTTAAAAAGGAACATCGAGATAAAATGAACCTGCCAAGTTGGTTGGGCATTCATCACATAGAATAACATGGACATACAGAATAATTTTGATTAAAATGCTTAGGTATAACTGATAAATTCTTTTTATAAATTCTTTTATTTCAACTAACAATATCACGATGGTGAAGTCGGTCCTTTTTTTGAGTCGAATACAAAGGTTTTACATTTTTATAGCGAGGAAACAAATCAATAAGTCTCTCAAAATAAATAAAAGGTTGGACTGACTTTCCTTGATATCCAGCACCAATTTTACTGTTGGTTGAACCAATTAAATTTAAATCCCTTTAACGCTTGCTGGTCATGTTATTTACAACAAATTGGATTTACTAATTTCTTCAAAGGAAAGTATTGGATGTGAGAGAGTATTGGATAACTCGCCCGATCAGGACTTAGGGATGCAGCTCTGGCTGTGCAAGAATGCAGACTTTTCAAAAGTATGTTCGCAGCACCTTGTCATATGAGAAATTAAGAAATCAATCGAAATCTAAGAGTAGATACAGTCAATGAGATCATAGTCGAATACGCAAATAAACACAAACTCCATAAACATAAGAACTTGGAAATGCTGTCCGTTCTAGACAAATGCAAAAAATATTGCTAAATGGAATGTAAAAATCTTGTTTCAGTTGTAATTAAAAGTATGTCACAGAAAAAACTAAAATTCTCTATATTCGTAATTCGTAATTTTGGTTTATTATTTTCAATCATGAACCTTTGGAATCGACCAAGAAAAAAAAAATTTTAACACCCCCTCAAAATTTGATGGTTTACGTTTCAAGGTACGTAGAATCCAAAAATCGAATAAAAATTTGGCCGTCCGTCCGCCGTACGCCGTACGCCGTCCGCCGTCCGCCGTACGCCGTCCGCCGTCCGCCGTACGCGGCACTTTTGCCACTTAGCATTGACCGATTTTGATGAAATTTGGTATGTAGGCTACATTTGGGGTCTAGTTGTGCCCCGAAGCTTTTGGTTGATGTTGGTCACTTCTAAGGGTTCCAAAATCAATTTTGAAATTTTGAAAACGCCCTAACTCAAAAAATTTTGATATAAAGGTGTTGTTTTTCCTTCAATTTAAGATTCTATAGAATTTTTAGAATTTTTTGAGACCACGCGGAGCTCTGTAGGACTAACCGTTCGCTTCCTACCAAAATTTAAGGGTTTATATTGAAATATATATATATAAATCAAAACACGAGTGTGAATCGCAAAAGAGGCATAATCTCCGTTCAAATTAGAGCTGACCGAAATGCGATCGATGGTTGGTGATTTTGATTTTTTTTTAAATTTTTTTATTTTTTGATTTTATTTTTTTTTTTTTTTCATATTGGATGGTTGGTTTTTTTGTAGACGAGTGATCTATATAGAAAAATAATAAACCATTGTGTAATAATTTGCAGCGTTTTTTCTATCCGAATTCGATGAAATTCTCCGGGATTATCAGAATTAAATTGTAGATAGTCCCCTATAAAAATCAAGGCCATTAATAGTAGTCTCTGCGCATGCGCAAACGTAAAATCCTTGTAACAGCCATAACACTTACATTTTTCATCCGAATTTGATTAAATTTCCTAGGATTGCTCAGATTGGCGTGTAGATGGTCGCCTATGAAAATCATCTCCTCAGACTAACAGTAGTTGCTGCGCATGCGCAAACGTGAATTCCTAGTAACAGCCATAACTTCTACATTTTCAATCCCATTTCGACGAAATTTCTCAGGATTAGCGTGTAGATGGTCCCCTATGAGGGTAGTGGAAGGCACTTAGAAATTGATGTTTTGAGATTAACTACTATGCATCGGATCATCTATATAATCGGGTTATGGATACGAGGAAGCTACGTGCCACACCCACCTGGCAGACGTTTTTTATTTGTACTCCTGAACAATACCTCATTCAATAGTTTCCAAGCCAACTAATTCTATTCATGTTATTGAATGTGAAGAAGCTCCAAACTAGCGCCCAAATTAGCAGTTCATTAAACGAAATTGATTTATTAACGATTCTCCTAGCTACCTGGAATGTTCATTTATTATACTAAATAAGAAACATCACCTACCATACTTCACATGGACAGGTCTATCATTCATAGTACGAAGTGAAAACACTGCGAATGACGCAGCACAAATAAGTGATTTGATTAATACGAGTTATTACCGGCAATTTTATTCACACCGTCACCGGCGGAATCTACAGCAATTTTCACCCACATATTTTCTTGATCTATAGTGTGCAATTTCAACGAGTATTTCATATAAGCTCGTCACAATCGTTAATCTTAATAACTTCATATACGACGGTAAATTGCACCTTATCTATCAAGTATTGCGAACTAAACAACCTTTATTTAAAAAAAATAATTGAGTCAATTGAAGTGATTGGATAAAGTACTTACTGCTTGGTTAATTTCTTCCTGAATATATTAAGTGGATTTCACGCCTTATAGTGAAATACACGATAAAGGTTTTGAGATCAATTTCATTTAAATTATACCTCACAAATAAAATCTACGCCCACGCGACACGCAATCGCCAACAGTCTGGAATTGACACAAACTCCAGAATCAAATTAATTACGAGTATAACTTTTCTATTCAATTATATCTATTGGGTCAACTGCTGCTGTTTCAACAGTCATTAATTTTTATTGCAGATGAGTTTGTAAACCAAATATCAGCCAGCCTCGAGAAGTAATTAATTTCTAATGTGACCCACTAAAAATCCACATAAAAAATGAAATGTAGAAGTTACGTGTTTCTCCGAATTGAAAACAAATCGATGGAACAGACATAATTATGCCAGTCTAATTTGTTTTGACATCTTTGCTGATGACGATTGATTTTATACACTCCTGCTCAAAATTAACGCACCACCACACATTTCTTCATTTATTCCGGGTTTTTTCATAAATGTCGAGTTTTTATCCGTCTGTTCACATTATTTACAACGCAGGAGAGGTAAGGTAGCCCAAAAAGCATACATTCTCAAAGAAAAAATGGTTTTTAACGACATAAAAGAAAAATGTACTTTGTGGTAAATTGATACAGTTTTCAATTGAGTAAAAAATTGAAAAAAAAGTTGTAAATTCTAAAGCGTTTGCTTTTTAGTACTTGGTGTTTCCCCCTCTAGCTCTAATGAGGGCTTGGAGACTTCTATCCATGCCCCTAATGAGGGTTTGAATGTCCCCCTGAGGGATAGTGTCCCACTCCTCTTTTGCTGCAGTTTCCAGCTGACGAAGGTAGTCTGGTGGTGGATCTCTGGCTCTAATTCTTTTTTTGAGCATGTCCCAAACATGCTCTATGGGGTTCATGTCTGGGCTCCTTGGTGGCCAGTCCATAGTGGTAATGCCAACCTCCTGTAGATAGCCAGTGACGACCCTAGCGCTATGTGGCCTCTCATTATCGTGCATTAAAATGAAATTAGGGTCAATAAAAGGGGCATATGGCACGACATGTTCATTGAGGATATCTGCCACCTATCTCTGTGCATTCAAGGCTGGTCTGGGCACAGTCACCAACTCCGTACGGGCGTCGTAAGAAATTCCTCCCCAAAACATTACAGAGCTCCGACCAAAGGGGTTGGTGTTTGAAAAACAGACTTCAAAAAACCTTTCCCCCTCTCTTCTCCAGACTCGCTCGCGTCCGTCTGGAGAATGTAGGCTCACCCTAGTTTCATCTGAAAAGAGTACACGCCTCCAATCTTCCAAATTCCATTCTGCATGTTCATTTGCGAAGGTCATCCTGGCTCTTAGATGGCGTCTGACGTGAAGCGGGCCTGTAGCTGGTCTTCTGCTGATGAGATTGGATTCTCGGAGTCTGCGAGAAACTGTCTGTCTGGGAATTTCGATATTTCGCACGCCTCTTTACGAAGCCTTCATCTCTGAACACGTTGAGGTCCTTTTACGAAGTACAGCAACTCTCAGAAATCGATCATTCCTTGCTGTTGTGCGCCTTGGACGGCCCTGCCCGGGCCTCCGTCAATCTGATCCGGTCTCCTGAAATCGCTGAATAGCCCGGCCGATCGTCGTATGGTGTACACCCAATCGCCTGGCAACTTCTCTGTTCGAATGACCTTCCTCAACCAAACTCTCGCTCTGATCGCGTCCTCCTGTGTCAAATGCCTTCTGTTCATTGTGAAACTTGCCACTTTGTATGCCAATAAGCAACTGATGACTGGCGTATTCCAACCCAACACGAAACATAACCGACCAATCCAAACAAGTGCAAAGGTGACAACGATAACAAAGGGTGGAAGAACAAAGCTGAGTAGCTCTGTGCAGATAACTTCTCTTTTGACCCGAATTCTGTACTGTCAGTAATATTGTGGGCTACCTTACCTCTCCTGTGTTGGTAAATAATGTGAACAGAAAACGGAACGTAAAAACTAGACGTATGAAAGAAAAAAAAAATTAATTTTGAGCAGGAGTGTATTTTGTATTTCAAATAGTATCTCTCTTTAATCTTTGGTGAAAGAGCCTTTATTTATGTCTACAAAACATTGCTTTTTGGTACGTATGTCGAAAGCAGAATAATAACAGGACCAAAGAAATGATTCTCTGAAGTGATATTGTGAAACAATGAGGATCTATCTACACTGATGGCTACGACAAAAGTGCAGAGTTTAATGAATAAATTGTGGTGCAAATACTGTGTATTACAACTCCTGGACAGAGAAAAACTTCAACTGAACCAGACCTTGTCCTACATTTACTTTTAAGAATATTCTTATGGCAACTTATTATACGAGGATTAATTTCATATTGACCACCTAAAGGTTCATCTTGTCCCTGACTATACAATAGTTTGAACACTACGAGTAGGTATTTCCTTCTAAGTCTATCAGATTCTTCCTAACTGAACCAGACCTTGTCCCACATCTATCTTTAAAAACATATTGTTATAGCAACTTATTATACGAGGATTAATTTCATATTGACCAAATATAGTGTCATCTTGTCCCAGATTATACAATAATAATACTCGTATATCCTAGACTAGGATTCCTAGTGAACCAAAACGGAACTCTTCATTGTAAGGGAGAACTGCTGTCAACGCGGACGACCCACAATGTCAGTTTTGGGAAGAATTATTCACCTTGGGTATGTTCCACTGCAAAAGCTGGTAACCTTGACAGCTGACACTCGTCTATACGTGATAGTTCGCGTCGAAGTGAATTCAAAGGACTACAGAGCCAGTAGGGCAATGTAAGGGATAAGGAAGAATCAAACTGTGTTAAAATAGATTCTTCCTCTTGAATTATCTGAAGAATTAGAAAGAAACAACGTGTGTGGCCGATCAGAGATTCGAGGTGGACATTTATATAACGGAGGACAGTTAAGTTTCCACACAGTCAATGGTATAATATACCATCGTATATATACAATGGTATAATATACCATTGTAATGTTCATATTATGAACATTACAACAATCTGGAGCATATTCCCGGTTGATAGCAAGTAGCTATCATTACAGGGTGTCTCGAAATCAATCTACTGTCAAATGAAAAATTTTGCTTTGACCTCTTTTTTTTCGTCATATCTTTTCAAAACATTTTTGTTTGGCATTAAGGAGATGGGAAATTTAGCGTTATTTCCGACGGTGCCCTTATTTGCCGAAGGAGGTTTTCTTTTCGGTGTGTCGTGGGACGACGATTTTTTATTTTACTTTTTATATTTTTACATTTGCACGGTAAACTAAGCTAATTATAGTAATTTTAGTGACAAAAGGTCAAAAACACAATGTTTTCTGATGTTTGTAGTTATTATTTTAGTACTAAATCTTGAATTTCGAAAAAAATAGTGTTAATTCAAAGTGGAAAAGGGTATCAAAAAATATAAAAGCGGTTTTACAGGCTATGGGTGTGTGTTATTTCGTTCTTTTCTTCGTTTCAGAGGTTATAGGATACGATAATGATGATAGAATTGAGGTTTCTTTATTTACGTATGTGAATATTTTTAATATGTAAGTATATATTTATATATTTAATTTTGACAAAATTTTGTGTCATGAACACCTCTGAAAATTGGATTGTATGCGATCAAATAGTGGAACGAATCCAAAATAAACGTTTGCTAAATCCTAATAAGAGATTTTCAACGATGACACGTTCTCGGTATATCACGACAGTAAGAACAGACCACATTACTGCGAATGACAATCCGAAGAACCAGGTTTTGTTCAAACAGGACCCTGTTGACTCTTAGCGGAAATATTTTACGAAAACATCGCTACTAACATCGTTTTGTTTCCCAATACCAAAGAAAACAAAAAGTGTCCGTCAAGTGGGTGTGGCACATAGCTTCCCAGAATCCATAACCCGATTGTATAGATGATCCTATGCATAGTAGATAACAGCCCACGTAGGGGACCTTCTACATGCCAACATGCACATCCCTGGAAATTTCATCGAGAGGAAAATGTAGAAGTTACAGCCCTTAGAAGGGTTTTAATCTGAAGCAAAAATGAGTGGGGTGACGGCAAAAACGGCGGTCTCGCTCTATTTTTATCCTCACATTAATCCATTTCGCCTGAATTCGCTGGAATACGGCAATAAAATTTTTACAGCTTCTTGATAATGGTCAGAACTTCAAGAAAAAAAAGAGTGAAACCAAAGGAAAGCGAAGCTTGGGTTTTCCGCGCCTCTAAAGCAGTATTTCGCTGTAAAACCCCAAATCTGGAGGTAATTTTCAAGCTAAAATGTTTTGAAAAAATAATTAGTATTTTTTTTAGAGATACTTCATATATGTACGTATAACATATTTATTAATGAATTAAGTTAGAGAAATTTTACAGAGATAAAGAGGAAAAGTTGTTTGATATTTTGATTTCAAATCTTTGTCAAAATTAGAGAAAAAGTTTTTGGGAAATGCACCGACTGCTTGGTATTGGGAGTCTTGGAACCCGTATGATTGCGAGTGGTAATTATCATCCAACACGGATCAATCGTTGAGATTAAGACCTGAGGCCGATTTGATCCCAGCACCCATCGGTGTGCCCTCTCTGACTGCTGGAGAAGTCTGTCATTTGTTGAAGCAGGCATCTTCTTTAGGACTTTAACTCCAAAGCAGTCATTGGAAGACACTGTCCTGCCATGTGATCGGGCATGGAGTTTTACAGGTCTTGGTTGACTTTGGTTGAGAGAAGCTCTATGGTTGTTCATTCTTAGGTTGAGCTGAGTGGCCTTCCCAACGTAAAAATTCCTGTTTTCCTCTTCCGTACACTTTTTGCAGATGAGTTGGTAAACACACATTTTCGACTGGCATTCTGACGTACCTTGGCATCTATATGTATGGGACGTGTTTGGGGATGTAAAGTCAGGACCTTCAATGACAATCTCACACTACTTGCATCTTGGACGGTCACAGCGGTGCAAGCCTGGCTGCGGTGCTTCCGGGGGTTGGTTTTGTGGGTGTCGGTGGGACAGCATAATCACCCAGGTTCCTTCCTTTACGGTAAACAAGCCGAGGCATCTCTGTGAACACGTCCCTAGTCAGTAAGCTTGAATTCAATATGGGCTGAAGCTCACGCAGAATCGCATTAATCTTCTGCACCCCGAAGAAAAACATGGTGACGAGAGGAACCCTGTCGGTTGAGCTTCGAGCCTGTTGTTGGTATGTGACATGGACTGGCACCATCCTTTTGTTGATAAATTGTGTTGGGTAACCTCTTTCTCCCAGTTTATTTCCCACTTTTGATAGGTACCCCTCCAGATTACTACGGTTGCTGCATATACGATGGCCTCGAATGGACAAAGATCGTGGTATGGATCGCTTCGTGTGTGGAGGGTGGCAACTGTCATAGTGCAAATACAGATGTTTATTGGTTGGCTTCAGGTGGACATTTGTCGACAAGCTTCCATCATCCTGCAACCGTATGTCTACATCAAGGAACGTTGCCTCTGACGTAGAATAGGACCAAGTGAACGTCACAGAGAACCTGGAATTGAGGTCACTCAAGAAACGCTGGAGTTCCTCCTCGCTATGTGGCCATGCCATGAAAATGTCATCTATAAAGAGCTTCCACAAGAGAGGAGTCTTTTCTTGAGATGCCAGGAACCTTTTTTCTAGGTCAGCCATAAACATTCGCATATGAAGGTGCCATCCGAGTTCCCATTGCTGTTCCTTTCTTTTGTAGGTAGGTCTGGTCCTTAAACTTGAAGAAATTCATTGTCAAAACGCATTCTGCAAGTTTTACAAGAAAATTTGTAGATGGTACTCTAGGTTCTGGACGTTCCTGCAGGAAATGTGAGAGATTAATAATATTATTAATATATTATTATTATTAATAATAATTATGCATATTAATATATAATGTTAGATATTATCTAATATTATATAATTTTTTAAAGAATTTTTTGAAACACATAGAACGTGGTAGGAAATTTTCAAATTACACTCTCAAAGTGCTTAAAATCTCGAAATATCAGGTTTCAGCCTCTGTTTAGTAGTGAAAACAATTTTTAACCACCAAAGGTCTTTCACACCCTGATTCTACAGGTAATGAACTTTGAGAAAAACACAATACATTTATTTTTTGGTCAGTCGTCATTCTTCGTACCGGCTTAGAATTTCTCTCAAGAAATGGTGCTCGAAGTTTGAAAGTTGTACCTAATTTTGAAATTTTCAAGGATTTTTGAAATTCATTAGTGCATCTGCCTAGGGAAGTGAAAAACTAAAAGATTGTCGCTGGGATCATCAAAATCGAACAATAATTGCCGGCAAAAAAACCGTTTATTCAGTTAGGGTTTCCCATTTTTCGCCGACAATAATTATTATTGTTCGATTTTGATGATTCCAGCGGCAATCTTTTAGTTTTTCAATTCTCTAGGCTGACGCACTAATAAATTTCAAAAATCCTTGAAAATTTCCAATTTAGGTAAAACTTTTAAACTATGAGCGCCGGTAATTGAGGGAAATACTAAGCCGGAACGAGGAACGAACGGCGACCGACTGAGACCCCCTTAAAACAAAATTGCTAAGAGACATGTTTTGTTGAAAACATCTTGTGGAATCGATTCCTCGAAGGTTGGACACATTAGGAGTGATCATCGGCTGTCGCAAACTGGGAACGTCGTCACAAAATATTTCTCGTCCTCTGTAGTACTGAAATAAACGAGATGAGTATTGGTCAACAATGACCCACATCGCCCATCATTAGTACCAACGAATCAACCGATTAGAACCGCACAGTAAAACTTGACAACTCAAGGGCGAAAAGGCCTCCCAAAGCGCACAATAGTCGAAGATCGCGATGTGCCAATTGAACATCGCGATGCTCGAACCTTCCGACTCTATCTGTCCGATCGATCTTCAATTCGCACCTCCGACTGCACGAGGTTGCAAAACTGCGGAGCTCGAGTTTCCGCTTGCTCGACCACGCTTGAAGAAATCCCATAAAATCGAGGAAACCTTCTTGGAAGTTCCAGGGTCTGTGTAAACAGATGGTCAATAAATTGAGAACGTTAGAGTACTAAAGAAAAGCATTCTGGCTAAAGGTACACCTTATTAGAAGCCAGAGGCTCAGGATCAGGACATTACCAGTAGGTACCTGCCTGAACACTTTAAGAAATTATTCACACTTCTGTAAGTGACTGTTTCTGTAAGTGACTGTAAGTGACTGATAAGTTTCTGTAAGTTCTGTAAGTGACTGATTCTGTAAGTGACTGAAAATGTTATGTAGGTAAGGCAATCAATTGAATGTTTCCCAACAACATTTGCCAAGTTGGGTGGGTAGTGTAGCTTACTCTGAAAAATAATAGAGAATAATAGCTTACTCAGTGAAATACAGTCGGAATTAATCCGTACGGAAAACTCAGCTCGTATTTCTAGCGAATATAAAACCATTCAAATTTCCCGCAATATTGTTGACGACTTACATAACGCTGCCAGGAATGCCCTTAATGTCCAGGAGAATCCCCAAAGAACAGTAATTAGTGCAACAAGTGAACAATACAAAATTACGAGTATATCAAAATCAAGCTTTTGCTTTATTATTTTCAATAATAAGCCTTTGGAATCGAGCAAGAAAAAAGTTAGTTTTCCCTAGGAACGATTGGTTGTACGTGAAAATCATCAGAAATTTCCGCGTAACGCTCCCCTCATAACGCTCCCCTCATAACGCTCCCCGCGTGACGATCCCCACGTGACGATTTTTCATTTATGTGCCACAGTAAAGACATAAAATGTCAAAATTCAAATTATGATAATTCAACAACTAAATATTTATTTATAGTTATGAATTGGATACAGTTAAATAACAAATCGGAGTTTGATTTATACAGGGTGTAACACGAGTGGTTCGAGACCTTTCTCCCACGTGTTCTACTAGTAATTTCCGACAAACCATAGTAAAGACATAAAATGTCAAAAGTGCCTCCTGTCAGTTTTTGGTATCCTCACTCAAAATGCCTTTTTTTCACTTTGAAAATTTTTCTCGTGTTTTTGACCTTTGCTCTATAAATCTACCATAACTCCCACAATTTAAGAGTTAGCTCAAATCTAAAATATCCGTTGGAAGGACCGTTGAATTTGTAATCTTTTTGATGCCCAATAACATTTGTTTAAGTGGAGTTGAGATGTGCAAATGACGTATGAAAAGCAAAACTCGTCAAAATCTTGAAATCGCTTGTTTTTTCAGTCGCCAGGTAACCATATCAATTCTTGGCGCAGAATTGTGAAACTTCAATTTAACGTGAGCAAACATCTCAGCTTTCCAACGGTGTAATCAAAAAATATTTTACAGCAGAATTTAAGGGAGACATTTTGGTTTAAACTTGAAAAACGTGCATTTTTTTCAACGAAATCGACGGTTAAACGGAGAGACTCGGTGCTCGGGAGGAGCGGCGGTGGTAAAAACCCCTGAGTCGATTTCGTCGAAAAAAAATTTAAAAAAAGCTGCAAATTATTACACAAAGGTTTATTATATTTCTATATAGATCAGTCGTCTGCAAAGAACACGGGTTTGCCATTGTTACCACCCTACCAACTTGAAGAAAAACATCGATTCGCGGTCAGCTAACATTTGAACGGAGATTAGCCCTCATTTGCGATTCACACTCGTGTTTGTGATTAATCGTTAGTCCAACCCTTAAGTTCTCGTGGGGAGCGAACGGTTTGTCCTACAGGGCTCTGCATAGTTTAAAAAAATTCTAAAAATTTTACACTATCCTAAATTGATGGAAAAACAATGTTATATCCAAATTTTTGAGTTAGGGCTTTTCAAAATTTCAACCCTTATTTTCCAACCCTTACAAGTGACCTAAATCAACCAAAAGCTTCGGGGCACAACTAGACCCCAAATGGAGCCCATAAACCAAATTTCATTAAAATCGGTCCATGGGAACTAAGGAAAGTGCCGCGTATGGCGCACGTCGGACGATCGAAAAATTTTTCATTCGATTTTCGGATTGTACGTACTTTGAAACGTAACCAACAAATTTTGAGGGGGGTTAACATTTTTTTCTTGATCGATTCCAAAGGTTCATTTTCGAAAATAATAAACCAAAAACCAATCAATCAATCAATCTTCATTGGTTTAATAGCGAATGCGCCTAGACGTAAATTCCTTGACATGGGATTCAATTTATCTGTTCCTTATTGTCAATAATCGCTAAATTTTGATGGGCTTTTGGTGAAGGCCGAAAAATAATTTAGCTAAAAGACCAATAATTTGCAAACTGATGTTTCAAAGAACCCATCATATGTAGTTAGTTATCAGTTATTATGCCAGTGTTGAATCTTTATGAAGGGAGAGGTCAAATACTTAAACTCATTATGATGAAAAAAGTCCATTCATGCAGCATGAATTAATGAGCGAATTTTCAAAGAAATCTTTCAGTTGAAGGTATGGTTAAGAAAAGGAACAATTGTGTTGCAATTTCTTTTAGCAAGTTTTTTTTTACACGATTCTTGTTTTTTTTCGATTTTCAGTATAGCACACCAACATACTGTATGCACCGGGTATGCTTTGAAGATGTTAGGAGTCCATATTCACGTTCTACTCGTCACTACAAACTCATAGAGTACCCACATGGCTATTGTTGTTTTTTTTTCGATTTTCAGTATACCTACCATACCAACATACTGTATGCACTGGGTTTGCTTTGAAGATGTTAGGAGTACATATTCATGTTCTACTCGTCTCTACGAACTCATAGAGTACCCACACTGCTACAGCATTTCTGGGTACAACAAATATACGCACGTATTCATTAGGTATTTATATATAAATAGATACATACTTTTCTTAATTTTGGACAATTTTCATTTTTGACGCATTGATATTAGAAATTTTGTGCTGAATCCGAATATACCATACATTACTATGATTTTGAAGGTAATAACCACAAAAAAAGGAAAAATCCCATTTTTTGGACTTTTAAATTTTGGACCACTTTGGATTGTCCAAAATTGCTGGTTAACGAACTTGACCTATGGTTTGTTGTTACAAAAATTATGACAGAAACTAAAAAAAAATTTCTAAACAATTACTCAAGTTATCGTGCGGAATGAAACACACACACACACACACATATACACATATGATTTTTGGAAAAACTTCAGGGATCGTTTCAGAATGTTCCAAAACGGATTTCAGTGTAAAATTTTTTCGAAAAAGTCCATTCTAAAAGTTATGAGGCCATTGCAATAGCTTCATTTTCCTTGAAAATTCGCTAATGGTGACATATTCATCAAAAAAGATAAACAAGGTTCAATTCTCTTTAGACTTTTTATCTACCTAAATACGAAAATATTCAAATTTGCCAAGCCACTTAACCTTCACTAACGCATAATTTTTCAACTACTGATAATCAAAATATCTCAAGGCGTGAGTACTTATCATAAACGTCGATTTGATTGGTTGATAGAGCAGGAAAGTACATATCATCAGAATTGAATAGAATAGATATTCATTTCAATTGACCTTGTGTGTACGTTCCGTATTTAAAACTGTTTACCGTAGTTGAAACATTAATTATGAATATTCTCGTAATAATATCAGTTTCTTGGAGAATTCCTAGTCGGAACAGGAAATTCTCAATAGGTTGACACTATAAGTAGTTACCTTACTATTATAGTAAGGTGTCGAGCCTATAATAGGCTTCGTTGGAGGACGAGGTTTCTTTTACGTTTTCCAGTACAGTAAAATTCCCTGAATATTCCCGGTTTTCCTGGTTTTCCAGGTCGCTGGACACCCCCCATTGCGGTAGAAATACTTTGCGACTGAATTTACGTTCAAAGTCGATGAAATATCCCCGTTCTGAGAGATTTGCAACTTGACCATCTAGACCCCGTAATTATGACCATGAAATCATCATTAGTGGCTGATCTTGCCGCGAATGTGCTAATGTTATTCAAATCAGTTCGAAGTTTATTGAAGGGTCACGAGCCCAAAGAATTATACAACCTCTAATTCGAACGGAAATTTTATATTTAGTACAGCCATAAACATAATTCAAGAACGACCGACGAAAGCGAAAGGGGAGGAACCGAATCTTAGTTTTTGAGGCCACCCTGTGGATATCCCGAAATTAGCGTTACACCTGAAACCAAATGAATTACCGTTACTGCTTCTCATGAAGCGTTTAATGGACGCGTTGCTTATCTGTTAACTGGTAACAGATCATTCTCCGATCTTCGAGTATAACGTCTATTCGACATTAATGGGTGTAGCCTAATCGTTTCTGCCGTCGCGATAAGCTTTCTGATTTGCCAATGACTATTCTTTTGAAACCAACTGGATGAATGGAAATTTTATACAAAATTCCTCGAGCGCTTCTTTAGCTCATGGGGAAATTACTGAGTTTCGTGGAAACCTGTCTCTAATCACTTGTACTCAACAACAATAATATCAGGTCGTCAACAAGTTAGTACATGATTATGACTCATAGTCGATACACGATTGAATCATAAATCTGTCGAGTGACTGTGGCACATAGCTTCCATGTATACAGCGTGTCTACACTATGGTTGTTCAGAACTCCAGGAGTCGATTCTAAAACTAATTCGCAACATTTTTTTATCATATTACTTTTTTAGTATTCCTAAAAGCCTAATTTTTTGAATTTTAAGATTTCTCCAGCGTTTTTGAACTTTATCACTAAAACGTCCTTACCTTCCTCAATTTACAAAATAAACTCGAATATGAGAGTACCGTTGGAAAGAGTGCTAAATTTTTTTATCCGTTTAGTGGGAAATAAAATTTTTGGTTTATTATTTTCAATAATGAACCTTTGGAATCGACCAAGAAAATCAATTTTTAACCCCCCCTCAAAATTAGTTGGTTTGCGTTTCAAGGTACGTTGAATCCAAAAATCGAATGAAAATTTGGCCGTCCGTAAGCCGTACGCGGCACTTTTGCCACTTAGCATTGACCGATTTTGATGAAATTTGGTATGTAGGCTCCATTTGGGGTCTAGTTGTGCCCCAAAGATTTTGGTTGATGTAGGTCACTTCTAAGGGTTCCAGAATCAATTTTGAAATTTTGAAAAAGCCCTAACTCAAAAAAAATTCATATAAAGGTATTGTTTTTCCTTCAATTTGAGATTCTATAGAATTTTTAGAATTTTTTGAGACCACCCGGAGTTCTGTAAGACAAACCGTTCGCTCACTACGGGAATTTAAAGTTTGGACGTACTATCAATCAGAAACACGATTGTGAATCGCAAAAGAGGCTTAATCTCCGTTCAAATTAAAGCTGACCGAAATGCGATCGATGTTTTTCTTCATGTTGGATGGTTGGTGGCTTTGCAGACGAGTGATCTATATGTATAGAAAAATAAAAAATAATAAACCATTGTGTAATAATTTGCAGCGTTTTTAGTAGTGAAACAATAGGCCAAAGTCAAAGTTTTAACATAGTTTTGAGAACTTAATTTTTTTGGACCAATTGTTTGTCTGTAATGAATAGCGCTATCGTCGGGTATCTATCAGGAAAAAATGGCCCACGATCTCAGCATCCCAACGGAATAGTCAGTTATTGCTTCCGAGTCTACCAAGGTGGCGGAAGCTTTGTTTTCACTTTTCAAGGTTGGAAAAAAAAGTTCTCTAATATCGAAATTTCCTCTCGCGTTTTACGTCTCAGACCTTTCTGAAAAATTTCGGTTCCTTGTCTGTCTGTCTGTGTGTCCGTGTGTCTGTCTGTCATTAAATCCTTGCCAGAGCCATAACTTCTACAATTCTCGTACGATTTCAATGAAATTTTCAGGGATTGTGCGGGCTGGCGTGTAGATGGTCCCCTATAAGGGCAGTGGAAGGTACTTAGAGATTGATGTTTTGAGATCAACTACTATGCATCGGATCATCTATACAATCGGGTTATGGATACGAGGAAGCTATGTGCCATGCCCACTTGGCAGACGTTTATTATTTATTATATTATTAATAGAGAGAAGTTTTGAGGAAATTGAGTTTTCATGCGAAGATACGTTTGTTTTCAGGTATATTTTGCTACTGAGTCTTCCAAGATAGCGAAAACATATTACTTTTCAAGGATTACAAAAAATGATTTCTCATGTAAGTTTCAAAAAATATGTATGTTTCTTGAATGTGTCTGTAAATTATTTTAAAGGGCAAAACTATAGGTACACAATTACATTCCGATTTCGATGAAATTTTAAAGGATTGGCAGGTTGACGTTTAGATGGTCTCCTATGACAATCACCGTCCCCGACTGGATTTTTGCGAATTTGAGCATTCGCAAACGTATCACGGAACTTATTGTTATGGAGGACATTTTTTTAATCCTTAAATGTGCAAGCAATGTTGCTGCTATCTTGGCAGTCTCGGTAACAGAATATAAAAACTCAAATCTTTGAAACTTTGACTAAAGCGTATTCTATAGTCAAAAAAATCAAAAGAGAGTTTCGTCTCTTTTACAATTTTTTAAGAAAATTGTGTTTCCCTCTGGAAAGGTAAGGAAATTCAACGCTATTTTCAACGGGATCCTCATAATTTACTTCATTTTGTAAATTAAGTGAGTTATGACCGTTTTAGTGTCGAAAGGTCGAAAACACAAAACTATCTTAAATTAACAAAAGTGGTTTTCAGGAGGGTATAAAAAGGTTATAGGACAAAATATGTTGCAAATTAGTTGAAGATCTACCCGTAGGTACTTCTGGTCAGTCTTATTTTAGACAGCCAGTTGTTTCGTGAATAGGGGTGTTTGTAATGAACAACCAATTAATCCATCGAATCAATGTTTTATTTTTATCTATAGTGGACTGTATGGATCTGGTAAATTGAAAATGATTGTTAATGATTCAATTGGTATCGGAAAAAATCTTATAGGTAGCTACGGATTATAAACTACCTACCGCAACACCAGCATAGGCAAGACAACAACCAATAAAGAAACCCATAAAAATTCTGATTCGGGTTCGAAATAACAAGATTGGTGAGGATTGAAAAGGATGGAGAGACCAGTCCCCAACTAAAGTTCACATTTGAGTGGAAAAGTTTGTGTTAGGTTGATAAGGTTGTGAAAATTCAAAAAAATCGTACGCAATGGAAACTAATAATACAAAACTTTGAAATTAGAAGGGAATCAGCAACAAGGTAGACTAATTGTACGGAGTAGTAAGAAAATTATGTTAGGAGATATTATGTATGGACAGAGTTGATTCGGATGATAAATTGCATTCCTCCAAGGACCATCCCAGCGACTGACACGCATGTATGAAATTTCAATAGAATCTACGATGGGGAAAAATCGCTTGCACGAAGAAAAAACGCTGCAAATTATTACACAAAGGTTTGTTATTTTTCTATATAGATCACTCGTCTGCAGAGAATACGGCTTTGCCATTGTTACCACCTGCCTACCACGTACCTACAGCGATCGTATTTCGGTTAGCTAAAATTTGAACGGAGATTAGGCTTTTGCGATTCACACTCGTGTTTCTGATTTATCGTACTTCCAACCCTCAAGTTCTCAAAGGGAGTGAAAGGTTTGTCCTACAGAGCTCCGCGTGGTCTCTAAAAATTCAATACTATCTTAAATTGATGGAAAAACAATACTTTTATATCGAAATTTTTTGAGCTAGGGCGTTTTGAAAATTTCAACCCTTATTTTTCAACGTTTAGAAGTGACCGACATCAACCAAAAGCTTTGGGCATAACTAGACCTTTAATAGAGCCCACGTATCAATATCGGTCCATGGGAACTAAGGAAAGTGCCGCGTATGGCGAACGGACGGAAAAGTTTTTATTCGATATTTGGATTCTTCGTACCTTTAAACGTGAACCAACAAATTTTAAGGGAGTTAAAAAATTTTTTCTTGGTCGATTATAATTTTATTATTGAAAATAATAAACCATAAGAGACTTGTTAAATGTTCAGACATTGAAAATCGTTGTTCATTTAATATTGGCTTACAATATTTGGGTGAAATTGGAGGTAATACATTGTTAATAATACAAATACATTGGTAATACATTATTCGTGATTTTTCAGCAACCGAACAACGATTGTTATCGGCGGTAAGTGAAGACCATTACAGTATTCATCAACAAGAGATGATGTTGATTATAATAATCATAATATATGAATATATCTCGATTCAAACAGAAAACGAGAACCTTAAAAGCTGCTCATCAACAAAATTATGTTCTATCGGTGTTAAAATTGTGAGTCAACATATATTATAATATAATATATGTTGACTCACAATTTTAACACCGTTAGACACAATTTAGACAGAATATTATTCTGTCTACTAATTTTAATTTTTCAAAGCTTGAATAAGCGATTTTACAATATTTTTTAAAAAGTAAGAGCTTTATGTGGGAAGGTTCATAGTTAGGTACTGCGTACATGTAATATTCACTGAAACCCCTAACGAATAAACTGTATGTATAATTTATTGTGGGAACTTTTCATTTTCGAATCGGGGTATTGGCAGGTTCTCGGACGGTACTTTTTAATTTGCGCGGTAGGGTTTTTCCATGTAGTTTAAAATATATGGCGTTCGTTTGATGAAAATCATGACGCGGGAGACGGTAATGGGGAAGTTCCGTTGAGCAGTTCTCTATCATTGAGATATTCGGTGGGAAGAATAAAAACCCCAGCTAAGTACCTACACTTATATTGTTTGATATTATTTCGTAACTGGCCTTAGATTGTTAGTGGAATCTTACAAATCGTTAGGCGTTTGTAATCGTCGATAATACCTATGAATCTAGGTAGTTGATAGGTAGTAACAAACTACTCGTAACTCATGTGGAATCCTTTATACGTCATAAGGTTGAAATAAAAGGTACAACATCTATTGTTTTTTGTTATTTGAAACGCTATAATGTTTCTACGGAGTTTACTTGTCAATTATTACGAAGAACAATTTTGGGAATGTATTTGAAAAACGCTGCGAATTATTACACAATGGCTTATTATTTTTCTATATTGGTCACTCGTCTGCAAAGCCACCAACCATCCAACATGAAGAAAAACATCGATCGCATTTCGGTGAGCTAAAATTTGAACGGAGATTAGGCCTCTTTTGCGATTCACACTCGTGTTTCTGATTTATCGTACGTAAAATTTACGGAGCGAACGGTTTGTCCTACAGAGCTCCGCGTGGTCTCAAAAAATTCTAAAAATTCTATAGAATCTTAAATTGAAGGGAAAAAAATACCTTTATATCAAAATTTTTTGAGTTTAGGCGTTTTCAAAATTTCAAAATTCATTTTGGAACCCTTAGAACTGACCTACATCAACCAAAATCTTCGGGCACAACTAGACCCCAAATGGAGCCTACATACCAAATTTCATCAAAATGGGTCAATACTAAGTGGCAAAAGTGCGGCGTACGGCGTACGGCGGACGGCCAAATTTTTATTCGATTTTTGGATTCTACGTACCTTGAAACGTAAACCATCAATTTTTTGAGGGGGTGTTAAATTTTTTTTTTCTTGGTCGATTCCTGGAGGACTGCCAAGTGGGGTGGAGGGTATCACTTTTACACGATTACATGAACTCATAGAATTTATTAGGTAGTGAAAAAATTGTATCATATGGCAGTATTAGGTGCTACCCTATGTTCTCGATTATGTAGGGGAAATTTCGATGATTTCAAGACTTCGAGTCCTGGCCTGGGACAAGGAACTGACTACAGGCAAACAGAAAGACTGACCGACAGACAAACACGCAACCATAATAATTATGGTTATAACAATAATTGAACAATTATTGTTCAGGGAGAAACGCAACATTTCGATTTTAGAGGACCCACATTTTTGATCTGCTTCACGATTTTTTTTATAGTGAGGAAACAAATTAACTACTTATTAACTTATTAAATATATTAACTTAATTATTTAAATCCAAAGAAAACTTTGAAAAAGAGTGGAACATCTATGCTCTTAAGATTCAAGATGTGACGAAAAAAAAGAATTTATATTTAACAGAATAAAGGTGAAGTAAATAAAAAACAAATTATTTTTTAAAACGCTGCAAATCATTACACAAAGGTCCATTATTTTTTATATAGATTACTCGCCTGGAAAGAACACGCCTTTGCCATTGTCACTACCTACCTACCACATACCTACTTCACAATCAAATTTATTAGGAAGAAAAAAACGCTTCACATTCAGTTCGAAGAAAACAGAGATTATTAGGAATTATTATAATACCCTATTAGGAAATTCGATTACTGGTTGCTAACGACGCAGAACTGAGTACAACTCGAAGAAACGAACAACGATCGCATTTTGGTTACCTAGCTAAAATTTGAACGGAGATTAGACTCTTCTGTGATTCACACTCGTGATTCTGTTTTATCGAAGGAAAAACCTTAAGTAGTCGTAGGGAGCGAACAGCTTGTCCTGCAGGGCTCCGGGTGGTCTCAAAAAATTCTAAAAATGCAATACTATTTAAAATTGGTGAAAAAACGACACCTTTATTTCGAGAGTTTTCTAGCTAGGCACTATTGAAAATATCAACCCTTAATTTTCTTCCCTTAGGAGTGACTGACTAGGCTGGCACAACTAGGCAGCGCGCGGCGTATGGCGAACGGACAGACATTTTTTATTCGATTTTCGGATTCTTCGTGCCTTGAAACGTAAACCAACAAATTTTGAGGCGGGTTAAAATTGTTTTTTCTTGGTCGATTCCAAAGGTTCATTATTGAAAATAATAAACCAAAAACGAACTGTATGAAAAGTTTTATTCTTCACAAGATGGCCGGTAATCAGGTTAGCCTTATTCCTCTCAAGAGTAAAAAATATATATCAACTTAAAGAATATAAAATTTATATTCTTCAAGTTGATATATATTTACATTGATATATATTACATTTAATGAAATTAGCTCCTCGAAATAAATCTTAATTTGAAATTAAAGAATGAATTAAGAAATTAAGAATTAAAATTTTTTTTGGAAATTAATTTAAATCTTTTAGAGAGAACACAACAGGCATAACGCTATACATAATAATTTACGTACGAATATATTCCTATCAGGAAGTTTTCTATCATTATTCATAAAAGTCAGTCGTTTGGAGGGCATAATAGTAGGACCTGGTACATTATGTACTGGATTGGTAAAGGTATAATGTAAAATCCTGTGTTTGGTTGAGTCTCAGGGAGAGCTGTCCAAAAAGGAAGTACCTAAGTGGGGTCTCATGAATCCCGGTTTCAGACGGAACATTCAAAACTGACTTGCATACAAAATTTTCATACTCTCCTTCCACTCTTTATTCCCTTTTTGGGGTGGCTAAATCGTTAGCTAAGTTTAAAGAAACTAAATGATTCACCACTTTCCCTTTTCACAGAGATTGAATAGCAGCTCCAGGTCCCAAGGTCCACACCTTTTCCACCGCACTTCGTTTGGTAGTCGTTGTCTTGAGTGTAGAACATTTTAATTCATATTCCTCCAGTCCTGGAATAGAAACAGTCATGTTGTGGTCATCGTCCTCAGAATAAATATAGAATAACCTGCAGGTGCCAGAGGATTCTTAGCAAATCCCGGCAAAGTCAGGTAAATACCTTTCAGTCTTGGCTGTAATATTGACCTCGCCACCTGCGGCCTGTAAGGCATTACATCTATTTTGTATTCCCGTTACAGACTTTTGCAGCAGATTTCTGCAAAAGGGACGCCGTCAACAACTGGAGACCATCAAAACACCAGTAATGTAGAACCTTCTTGGTGATCATAATTTGTGCAAAATATGGAAAAGCCAGATCATGCCGATTGTTTGAACAAGATGGAGTCATTGTCACACTTTTGATAATACACAAGAATACAGAAGGAAGAAGAATACACCGTAGATATTTACTAGATTAGGTATTTGAATATATTGACATTTTCAAAATTCTAGATATCTCATCTCAACTAAATCAAAGCGAAAAACTGTGTACGAACTACAGAAATCAACAAATGAGGTAGAATGTAGGAGGTCTGAAATACGTTTTGATAGATTGAATAAAAACTTACTGACTGTTTCAGTATATTTTGATATGGTGAAAGAATAAATTATGTAAGTAGGTACGGCAACATATTTGTATACAGAGATGTTTATCGGCTTCGGTGAGTTCTGGTTCTGAGGTTATGACAGCCGTGTGGACAGATTCAATGGAAATTAATATCAGCCTTAACCTTTCTCGTCCGGAATGAAAATAAAAAGAGCTAGTCGGAATCACCCGTCAACCCAGTTTCTTCGAAGAGTCCTGTTTGGGCAGATGGCATGCGAATTGGCACGAAGATGTCCCCTTTTTCCCCTCCCGCTTTTATCCAGCCTATTTGTTCTTATTCGTTTATTTTGATTCTTTTTGGAAGAATAAAGGCCAAAGACCTCGTTACATCCTGGTACCCGTTCATAAATTTCGATTCTTATCCGAAGGGTAGCCGCGCCAAACCGTCTCCCCTGTGGCTGTGAGGTAGAAATGCCTTATTAGGCTTGAGACGTTTCTCTCATTTCTCACATTTACAAAAACTCAGGACTTTGATTGATCAATTTTCATTCAACACAGAAGCCTTTCAGGTAGCGGATCAAGTTACAAGATCATTTTCAGAACCGTTCTTAGGCTGAAATAGACCAACTCACGTCTACAGGTACCACGACCAATTCACCTGCTATACCTAAAAAACCTGAATTTCAACTTTGTAGTCCTTCGTGGAGAGTAAATTACTGGAGGAATGTCCTGAGTCAAAGCAACGTTGCATAAATCATGTTATAATTCACCCCAATTTGTATAATTCCTTAATTTACAGTATTTCAAACTGGTAGACCAATATTTTTGTTGAAAATCCAGTTTTGTCGGACGATCCCACGGATCTCATGTTACACGTTATGCCCGTAGTATCAATAAATTATTACCATTATTTTACTTCAGTAGACACTGTTATTGTTCTTCCTACGAATCGTCCAAAATTGGTGGAAAGAATGGGCTTTCTGGGTTCTTTAGGTACTTTGTTAGCACAACAATATACAATTATCTGTGATATTTTGTGTTTTCAATGTCTAACAGTGGTGTGATAGTATTTATTGTATGTATGAGTGTGTGTTTGTGGATGTCCTCCCTCGTTGGTTGGGCTGTCGCCTGGTTGGTCCCGGGGGCGGTCTCCTTGGCGCATCGCTCTCGGCTACTTGCCAGAGATTGTGGTGCGGAGGTTGTCTGGTGGTTGTGGCGTCCGGTAGTTGTGCTGGGCGTCGCGGCCGTTGGGTACCTGGTATGGGGGACCGCCGTGGTGGGTGGGCCCGGGGCCGGTCGGGTGGCGCCCGGCCGGCGGGTGGGGGTCCGCTTGCGCAGCCTCCACCCACTGGATAATTTCATTAATCATAAGTTGAATTATTATTTTTTTATTATATTTTTCTCACATCCTTCCTGGCTGGATTCGTTGGTTTTTTTTATTTCTGCCTTATTATATAATGTTTTGTAATATACGACTGTTGTTTGCCTTGTTGTAGGCTGTTACATCTGAATAAACATAAACATACACTTCAGGTAAATAGCGCACAATACATGGAACAGACGCGTTAATCCCATAGTATGGAATTCAAACTACCGACTGCTTTCTCACTACCGATGGCAGAACAGCTTCTTATTCGTAGAATCAGATTTTGAAAAAAAAAAAAAAAAATAGTACAGTTTTATTGAGGGGCTTTTCTTTGTGAATTATGTCGTCGTTGGACCTATTACGCCTCCTCACATGCAAAAACGTGGCGTTTTTCATAATCATAATGTTTTTTATAATCATTTCCTCAAAATTCTATCTAATGGCTCGATGCTTGTCGATGGTTTTCTCAAAATGATGTCTTATTAAATTCAACAGGATTTGATCAGTACGTGCAATCATAAAAGTGAAACATCTTCAATATAAACAGGGACGAGTTCTAGATCGTGTTGATGACTGCTAATTTAATTAACTATGAACGTGATCATAAAAATAGTGTTCCTTATTTGGGACTTCTAAGTAGGCACAACTGTATAATATCACAAATTCACACCAATAAATCTTCAATTCCATAGTATTTTTCTAAAATGTTTATTGAATTTATTTCGAAATTTAAAATTAATGTAAGACAGGAATACCTAATTCATAGGCATCACATTCAATATTAGTAGTTTGCCAATTTTATTCACATGAAGGTGAAAATCTGATCCACGACACCCTTTGAGTGAAAACACCCTCTTAGCAAGCTAATCCATACTAGTCCACAAATCTCATAGTCGGTCCAGAAGCTATCACAGCAAAACGGATCATCCGAACATTGCCAAACGTTGTATATTAATATGTACTCTAAGAGGCTATTTTAAAGCACTGTTCTACTTGTTTAACAACTCAACTTTTTTTTTTCATCAACTCAGCTTTTTATAGGTTGATCTGTCTTTTAGAGGAATTTCAGCAGAGCGATCATTTTGCTCCACGACCAATTGGTCTTTTGGTGCATTTATATAGTCGTTTACTAATTCGAGAGTTTTGGAGTTTTTCCTAACTCTTCGTTAAACTTTCTTGATAACGTGGAAAGAATTTTCAGTCGATTGGTGGGCGATTACATGAACAGATCGTGTGGCTCCAGCCTCGATGGCCGTTTTTTACCACGAAACCTCAGTTTCAGTGTATTCAAACATTTCTTCGGCCCCCTATCTCAATCGAGTTAAAACGTTTATCAGACCTTTTAAAACAACGTGTAAAAAGTTAGACTCAGTCGGTCAAGAACGAGACGCAGGAGAAGCTGGCACTTTGGTGGTTCTCATATTATCAACTTAGGTCGCGATGCCGTGTTAGCATTGTCCGAGGGTGACCAAATTTTTTGTGGGTACTTAGGTACCCAATGGAACACAATGAAGGGGTAAAACTTCCAGTTTTTGAAGATTTTTTAAAAAGCCCATATAAGGGACACCGTAACCTAAATTCGTACAGTAGATGATTCCTACTCTATACTACGCGGATGATTCCTACGCCAGGGAATAGGAATTCCATGCATGTAGTGCGTTTTGAGCAACCGTGCGCTATATTGTACATCAGGGTTGATTGATTTCGAAAATTTACGATTGATTTTAAAATTATGTGTTGTTTTCATTCCCGTCATCACAATAAATTTTATTCATGGATTGCCTAGGAGGTTGACAATATAAAGATGAAAAGCCAAGGAAGTTTGACAGTGCAAAACTAAAGCGGGATCTTGGGGTTATGATAACAACTGACAAAGGAAACAAAGGAAATGGCCCGCGAGATTTCACGAGACCAACAAGAAGTGTAAACCTCTTTGAAGAGCAGATCCAGTGATCTGAACGCCAACTTTGAAGAGCGATCAAAGCGAGCGGACACGAATAATATAATATATTGAATATATATTAGTATGTCTCCAATCAATCTGCACTGCCACTCGATACCAAGCGCCTGATCTACCTTGTACTTATTCGGCCAATACGGGAATACGGTAGCCAGAGTTGGGGTGGAGCATCGAACTGTGAGGTACCTACTGTCATGGGATGTTCTGCAGAAATCATAATATGATGCTCGATAGCATATAAGCATATTATGCTCGATTCCACCAAAAGTTCCATAACCATCCGAACCCACCTGCTGCTGTCATAATAGAACAAACCCCACCAGACCGCCCTAATCGTAGGCTGAAGAGAAAAAGACACACTGATTTGCTCGTCACTTCCCACGACAACAATCAGCAATGAAAAAATCATCTTCATGTGAAACTAAAACAATAGCTCAATAGTCTCTAATGATAAATTTAAAATAATCTTTAAAATAATCATACTCTACTGTATTATTATTCATGAGAAGGGAGTCAAGTAATGCATTTGTGCAATAAAGTTTTAGGTACTGAAATTTAAAAAACTAATATATTATAAATGTGCAGCGAGATAAACTAAGCGGCGAAATTCACCAAAATATCACTAGCAGGATATTATGTTGTTTATGTTATATTAGATGTTTTATTATTATATTATATTATTTGTTTAAATTATATTGGATCTTTTTGGGGACATAAACAATTACAAGTGTACCAGCAAAGAAGCATTCTCGAAAGGATTATCCCTTGGAAAGGAAATAAATATTTTCCTTGAAAAACGTCAATAATTAACTAATACCATTCGTTTGGATGTTTTTCTGTTTTCACAAATCGCTGGAAGCTAGCCACAGAGAAGACTTAGTTCGTAAGCCCTTGTCCTTGAAGAGCTAATAGATGAAATTAACTTATTGTGACGTTATCGAGGATCGTGTTTTTCCAGTTATTTGCCGCGGGATCATCATAATGTGAAAATCTATTAGCGATTTCATTGGATGCCAAGAAGATGAATTCTTCTACTTGAAAAAAAACGCTGCAAATTATTACACAATGATTTATTATATTTTATTTTTCTATATAGATCACTCGTCTGCAAAGCCACCAACCATCCAACATGAAGAAAAACATCGATCCATTTCGGTCAGCTTTAATTTGAACGGAGATTAGGCCTCTTTTGCGATTCACACTCGTGTTTCTGATTTATCGTACGTTCAAACTTTAAATTCTCGTAGTGAGCGAACGCTTTGTCCTACAGAGCTCCGGGTGGTCTCAAAAAATTGTAAAAATTCTATAGAACCTAAGCTGGAGGAAAAACCATACCTTTCATCAAAATGTTTTGAGTTAGGGCGTTTTCAAAATTTCAAAATTGATTTTGGAACCCTTAGAAGTGATCTACATCAACCAAAATCTTCGGGGCACAACTAAACCCCAAATGGAGCCTACATACCAAATTTCATCAAAATCGGTCAATGCTAAGTGGCAAAAGTGCCGCGTACGGCGTATGGCGGACGGCGGACGGACGGCCAAATTTGTATTCGATTTTTGGATTCTACGTACGTTGAAACGTAAACCATCAAATTTTGAGGGGGTGTTAAACCATTTTTTTTCTTGTTCGATTCCAAAGGTTTATTATTGAAAATAATAAACCAAAATCTGCCAAGTCGAGTGGGCTATATTGGTTCAATTTAGGAACATACCATGTCTTAGCAGCTAGGATTTCAAAAATATTCCAAAAGTGTGAAGACTGATGGAAACATGTAATCCATCAAGCTGAGCACGACTGCATCGAAATCAATTATCCTGATCAAAAGTAATTTTAAACGGGTGGAAGTTTGAAAAAAATTAATGGAAAAACTGAATTATACCGAACGTTTCCATCACACTTCAGATGAATTATGAACCATTAAATTTTAATCTTACCTGTGTTTGAGTTGATTGGAGCAAATTAGTTGCTCTGCCAAGGTCGGAAGAGGCTGGATGGATTAGGCGTAACGGGTTTTTAATTTTTTTCAATCTGCTCCTATAATGCTGGCAATTATTAGAGAGGTATTATAGTGGCTATGCACAATGTGCTATCCTTCAAATAGGTACTCATTTATTGCACTTCCACCTGAATCAAGAGGCGATTAAGGAAAAATGTTGGCAAGTTGGAGCATGACGTGGATGTTTAGAATTAGGTAGGTAGTAGGTAGGTTACCTTTATTGGTTTAGAATATATTCAATGTAATGAATTATGATATTCACGGTCAGCTTGATAGTTTTCTGAATTGATAAACGTGGACATGTATGATAGAGAATTTTGTTTTGATTATAACGATGTATTTTTGCCGAGTGTACCGAAGTTCTTACTCATCAGATCGTGATGAAATCATGTTGTTCATGTGATGAAATCGATACGTAATCATCTTGGAACCCTACTTTAACCTCTAAATAAAGCAAAATCAAGCCACAGGATCTTGAGAAATGTCATTAAATCTACATTCGAGCATAAGTTTTTACTATGATAGGTCAGATGACGAACTTCCTACAGATTCTTACAGGGGTTCAGTAATTAGGTAACTAACGCTCCTAAACTCTGGAAACGTCAATAGAATAGAAAATGATGTCTAAGATTCCGTGTAGGACAAGGAATCAACCGAAAGCCAGACCAATAAAATTGTTCAAGAATCTAAAGAAAACAGGGGAGAAAAAAATTTTCAGAAAATAATAATTATAGAGAATGAATTGCTCCAGATAACATAACAGTTTATTATTTTTCTGTAAAGATCACCGATCTGCAAAGAACAAGGCTTCTTACGACCCTTCTAGGGAATAGTGGTAGGTGGGGAGGGGGTTGAGGGACCCTCGGTTGAGAAGCTTCAAGGGAATTCACTTGTACCTAATCTCGATTAATTATTTAACCATGGTTCATCTTTCAGAGTTCTGGATGGTCTCATTCATTTCTAAAAATTGAACACTAGCTCAAATTGATGGAAAAACGTCCGTAGTTAAATCCGCAAAGAAAGCGAATGGTTGGTCCAAAAGATCTCTAGATGGAGTAAAAACATGTTTAAAAATCGTCGCTATTTGAAATGAATGGAAAACGCTGCAAATATTACACAAAATTTTACTATTTTTCTATATAGATCACTCTTCTGCAAAGAACTCGGCTTTGCCATTGTTACCACCAACCAACTTGAAGAAAAATATCGATCGCAATTCGGTCAGCTAACATTTGAACGGAGATTAGGCTTCTTTTGCGATTCACATCGTGTTTCTGATTTATCGTAAGTCCAACCGTAAATTCTCGTAGGGAGCGAACGGTTGGTCCTACAGGGCTCCACGTGGTATTAAAAAGTTGTAACAATTCTACACTATCTTAAATTGATGGAAAAACTATACCTTTAAATCAAAATTTTTTGAGTTCGGGCGTTTTCAAAATTTCAAACCTTATTTTTCAACCCTTAGAAGTGACCTACAACAACCAACATCTTTGGGGCACAACTAGACTCCAAATTAAGTCTACATGCCAAATTCCATCAAAATCGGTCAATGCTAAGTGGCAAAAGTGCCGCGTACGGCGGACGGACGGCCAAACTTCGAAAAATGAACCAACAAATTTTGATGGGGGGGGGGGGTAACAATTTTTTCTTCTTGGTCGATTCCAAAGGTTCATTATTGAAAATAATAAACCAAAACAATGTCTGTACAATGTACATTAAAAGTTTTCAAGCTAGAACGTTCGGAAAATATTTTATCCTACTATTTACCCATTAGACTGACAATAACCAAAACCTACGGGGCAAAACTAGACCCCAAACAAAGCCGGTACCCAAAATTTCATCCTAATAGGGGGTGCGCCTGATTTTTTTTTAAAATAATTTTTAATCGATAGTAGACCTCATCCTGAGAATTTTGACACCAGGGGTTCTCTTTTTGGATTAGTAAATCTTTCTCTATGATTTTTCAAAGTTTCAAATGCTTATGACGTCACGCACCCCTCCCGCCTGGACGGGACCCCCAGCCCACTGTGACGTCATAAACATTGGAAACTTTGAAAAATCATAGAAAAAGGTCTTCTCACGCTAGAAGGTCGCAGTTGGTGTGAAAACGTTTAGATTAAAAATAACAATAAACAGTTTTTTCGTCCCATGCGCACACCCCTTTTGCCCAAAGGTATAGGGCGTAGTGCCAGAAGGCACGGCAGAAGGACGATTTTTGGATTCTACATACCTTGAAACGTTACCTAACTATCAAATTTTGAGATAAGGTTACATTTTTTGTTGTTCGATTCCAAAAGTTCATTATCGAAAATAATAAACCAAAATTGAGATGAGGACCTGCAGGTTTTTTAAAACCTGAAGCACGATTACACAGCGCAAAAGTAAAAAATATCATAACGCCCAATTCTATAGAAATGCACTTCGATACGGTCAGTTTTTTGAGATATGCAAAAGAGATAGTCTTCAAAAATTTGCTCGTTTGTTTTTTCAACATACGGGGCACGTGAGATACGCCCCACCGCAGGAATAATTTAGATTTGCCACGGATAGAGTATAATTTTCCTCGACATTATTTGAATATTGAATATTCCCTCCATGATTCTAGTAGGTACGCACGGACACGACCTCGGAGGTCCTTTATTGTGAATTTCTAGTCGTTTTGGTGATTTCCCTACCTACCACACTTAGGAACCTTGGGATGTTCCAAGGTTTTTGCTGGTCCCGGTCTTCTGAGGGTGGGCGTCTTATAGGTGTGGGGTCCTTGGGTTTTTCCGTAAATAGTCGTATTTTTTAATCAAGTATTTACTATTAACATTGTTTACGCAATATGTTTAACTAACTCCTGTTTATAAATTATTAAAAAGTAACGCAAACTTCGATCCGTTGAACTTGGTCTCTAGAATATGCCATTTTCATGTCAATTTTACACAGGGTGTACATAAACAGGTATGAAGAACTTCAGGAGTCGATTTTACAACTAATTTTTTGAGTTTTTTGATCCGCTTGAAATGCCAGTGGTTCAAGTCCCGAAGAAGCTCCCAAAAAGGGCAAATTGTACTAAATTTGGGAAATTTTTATATTTTTAACGGGAATAGAACCATATGGATAGATAATTTTCTAAAGTACAAGAACGGTAAAATGTGCGTCAAAATCTCAACTTTCCATTATTATAATTTTCTACGTTTTTTTTTCTTGGTCGATACCAAAGGTTATAATTGAAAATAATCATCCAAAATATAAAGATCTCTCGATTTCAGTAAAATTTGGATTTTAGGAACCTTTTTCGTGACTTGAACCTAAATTTTAATGGGAGGTCGGGCATGTGTCCAATAAGTCATTTACCGCTCTTTCCAACGTTTGGTTTTACTCAAGCTAATAAGAGGATTATGACCGTTTTAAATTCATGCGGTAAAAACCACAAAAATTAAATTTGATTTATTTATTTTGATTATTTATTTGATTTATTAAATTTGAAAAAAGTAGCATTTTAAGGGGACGCAAGTGTCAATTCCGCGCTGTGGCAGCAATTTTTTTTGCGATACTTTTTCAATGGTTCGTCCGATTTTGATGAAATTTTTAGAGACTAATCCTCAAAATATTCTGGTTCGATGGTAAAAATCTGAACTCAGTACGACCAACCAAAAAAAAGTTACATCTCCAAACGTGAGCTGTTCTAAACCTAAATTTTCGACATAAATGTTCCTTTTGGTTTATTAATTTCAATAATGAACCTTTGGAATCGACCAAGAAAAAAAAAGTTTAACACCCCCTCAAAATTTGATGGTTTACATTTCAAGGTACATAGAATGCGAAAATCGAATAAAAATTTGGCCGTCCGTCCGTCGTACGCCGTACGCGGCATTTTCCCCACTTAGCATTGACCGATTTTGATGAAATTTGGTATGTATGCTCCATTTGGGGTCTAGTTGTGCCCCGAAGCTTTTGGTTGATGTAGGTCACTCCTAAGGGTTCCAAAATCAATTTTGAAATTTTGAAAACGCCCTCACTCAAAAAATTTCGATATAAGGGTATTGTTTTACCTTCAACTTAAGATTCTATTTTTTAGCATTTTTTGAGACCACGCGGAGCTCTGTAGGGCAAAATGTTCGCGTCCTACGAGAATGTAAGGGTTGGAGTACGATAAGTCAGAAACACGAGTGTGAATCGCAAAAGAGGCCCAATATCCGTTCAAATTTTAGCTGACCGAAATGCGATCGATGTTTTTCTTCATGTTGGATGGTTGGTGGCTTTGCAGACGAGTGATCTATATAGAAAAATAATAAACCATTGTGTAATAATTTCCAGCGTTTTCTCTAAGAATACTAAGTATTAAGCTATCGATCTGAAATTTTTACAACACCATCAGTAAACTTACTGAAGTGAATATGGCTACCAAAGTCTTCATGAAGTTTACAGAAAACCCTTATAACTTTTTTTCTGTGAACTTCATGAAGACTTTGGTAGCCATATTTACTTCAGTAAGTATACTGATGGTGCTGTCGAAATTTCAGATCGATAGCTTAAGCAAAGGTACACGCTAGAAGAACAACCTCAAAAATTTGGTTCTAATCGGATGAGTAATTCCTGAGAAAAAGGAACAAATAACGTAATTTTATAGGAGAGCGGTTTGCATCAAAAACACGCGGCCGAGTTATGGTGGTCAGGTTTATCGAAATTTGAATGATTGTTTCCGGCTGTTTCCAACCAATGGGATAGCGGTATCAAGTGTCGATAGTTCAACATCGATATATATCGAATAGAATACATCGCTCAGCATCGAAACGTCTGAATGATAGCCTTTGTGAAGATTTACTTGGCTTTTTAGCTCGTCTTGTTTTTGCGTTCGTGTTGTGGTGAAGTTTTCAATCGAAAATGTCGAGACATACGCGGATTTTTAAGAAAAAAAAATTTCCGGTCTTTATTGAAATGATAGTTGATAATTTATACCGTCAAATAATTACTTATTATAATAAACGTTGTTCTATCTCCTGTTCTCCCGCGCAAGTGAAAAGGTATTATAAATAGTGCAAGTTACTCATGACTTCGTGGGTACTCTCTACATGTATGTGAATAACATAACCGTTGTAATTTCTTTTTTTCAATTAATGTTTTTCTTATTGGGCTGACTAGCCCGTGTTATACTGAATAAATAAATCTCAGCCTGTGCATCATTCCTTTTACAGTGCTTCCGAGCGCTTCCCAGTACTAGTGCCCCTCTAAGTTACAACCTAAATTTGGAACACTTCTACTCATCGGATTTAATTTTTTTTTTTAATTTCCGGAATTGAGTCTATTTAGAAATTTTGGGGAAACATATTTTTGTGTGTCCGGACCGAAAATTGACATGTGTGTCCCCTTGAGTGGTGGACAAAAAGTTATAGGGGAACTTTGATTAGAAATTAGTCGTAGAATCGATTCTTGAAGTTCGACATACCCTGCACCCTATTACATATAGGGGGGGGGGGGGAGATAGAGTTGAAGCGTTTATTCACAACAATTCAAAATATTCTATCACTTGACTTAATTTTAACAACTTATTAACTACTTCATCTTTATACAGTTTAATTTTCAAGTTTTAATAATCAAATCTATTTAACATATAATGTATTCAGTATAATGTAATCTATTGCAAAATTATTGCAGAATTACGCTTTTACTGCTGGTCATTTGTGACCGTCGCAGGGGGTAATCGCCTATATTGTTATTTGTTTTGTTTTAATTTAATTCCTTATATCTAATCACAATAAATTTGTCACGAACTTCAATTTTCATACCATTTTTACTATTAGTAGTTGAACTCTTCTATCAGAAACGTTCTATATCTGCCTGCCGCTCTAACAAATGCCACCACATTGTTCAGGTTTCCTCTCTTTCCATTCAACATATCTAACATTTCGGTTTCTCCAATGACTGCCTTTCCCAAGTGCCTGACCCTGAACTCTTTCAGCACTGGACATGTGGTCATAAAATGCAGCGATGTTTCGTCTTCATGGGTATTACACATACTGCACTTGTTAGCCAGCCCCTCCCTCCACCACCTGTAATTGACCGTTAACATTTCAGTTCTGGCTCTGCAGATTATTTTGATTTTGGAGAGGTCCGTCATGCTCAAGTACGCTAGACCACCCTCCACCGTCCTGTCCAATTTTGAGTACAGCTGATGGTGTGCTGATTGGTTTACCTCTGTGTTCATCCTTCTCCTCCATCTCTCCCTCACTCCCTCGATCAGCGCCGCCAGACCACTCCTCCACCCATCCTCCGTCCACGCCATCCCCAGTTCCTCAGCCACCCTACTGTATTCAAGCCACCATGTCCTATTACATATAGGTATCTTGTACAAAAGCAAATTAATAATTTTCATTTTTTAAAAGCATTTTTTGCATGTCACAAGGATTTGCTGATAAACATGCCTACACACACACATAGACGCGGAACCAGTCAAAAAGGTGAAATTCGGGTAAAAACTTTGATCTTGGATGCATTTTTTTTTTTTCACCTTCCAAGGTCGAAAGACTTGAAAGCAATCGAACAGGGAAAGTAACACCTAAAATGAATAGATATTCCAAACTCCGAGGAAAGAAAATAATAGATGCAGAAACACGTAACTTGGTATGTAGGTAATTTTAATTTTTATCGCTCGTTGCGAATTTTAAGTAAGACAAATGAGCGTTGTGGAGTTAAACCGTCAATTATTAGAACACCTCGATATTCTAAGAATGTGAGTTTTGCTGCGTTTTACTATTAGTCTACAGGCGGTTGGAATTAAATTACATACCGCCGACCGGTACTTGGACTACGCTTCTGAAGTAAAATGCAACGATTAGAGGTAAACATGTGTAGCTCAGTGAATATCTGACTAATTGTTTGAGTTCGCTGCGTTCTGGAAGAACGATTTACTGTAATTGTGAGTACCTGCCCATCTAAGTACCTATTATTTGTCGTCTCTTTGGTCGTAATTTACTTGGGATTCTTTGAAGATTTACGAGTTGCGAATTCAAGAGTGACTTCTTATTTCTCGAAGATGATATAATGACGGGGTAGGAGTCAACCTTCCAACCAAATCTCCGGGTAAGGGAGAGTGGGCTGTGAAATTGGCGTATGGGAGTTCCTCTATCAAGAGGTATAGAATCATCGCACGTAGTAAAATTTGGTTTACAATTTTTTTGAATAATGAACGTTCAAAAACCCCTTCGGGGCTTCAAAAAATGAAAAAAATTGGAGGGAGAAAAACGGTTGTGAATTGCGAATAAAATGGAAGGAAGCGGATGAATATTATGTTTTTGTGTTATTTTTTCCACCTTCTACAAGTTGTAACTGAGAACCTTGGAATTCCCTAAGGTACCTACACTATGGTTTCATGGATTGAAAAGGTATTATTTAGATAAATGGAAGTCTAGGCCTACACGGAAAAAAATGGGGCAAAACCGGATAAACCTGATAAAAACTATTCTGTGAGCTATCTACTATACTTTTTATCACTAAAACTGGACGTTTACATTTGGGTATGAGCGCAGGATACTGACCTAAATATTTATATTTAAAAACAAATAGTTTCATCCCCCTCAAAATGTGATGTTTCATGTTACCTACGAGAATCCGAAAATCGAATTGAAAAAAATGCTATCCGTTGGCCCCAATATTTTTGCAAGTGGGATATTCAGATGACTTGGGGGTAGTAGGTTGCACTGAGAGAGCTGTCGGGGTGGCCATAGCTGGACCAAGAAAGCAAGGAGATGGGCGACGAAGAGAAGTAAACGTACCAAGTAATATCACCATCTCAAACTCTTGAATTGGCTCGCAACATGAATGCTGAACACAACATGTTTGATGGTGGGAACAACTTCAAGTGTCTATGGGTAGATAATAATAATGAAAATGTTACCAGCCGATAAATTAAGAGTCGAATTTCGGCCGTCAACAGCGCCATACTTGGTCTTGAAAACCTGTTTAAATCAAAGCTCTTGAAGGCCAGGAACGCAAAACTTTGTACAGAGCACTGGTACGACCCACCGCTTGTTGTGGGTCAGATGAAAAAGACGTCCGAGTTTTCGAAAGAAGGATCCTGATTAGGGTAAACCATAGAGTAATGGACCGGTTAAGGACTTTCATGCATTTGAAACTCATTTTGTATGTTATTTTCAACTTTTTAAGGTTTATGAATATTCTAAGTTATTCCCCAGGATCTTCGCTTAACAATAAACTATGATTTTTTTCATTTCCGACATGTTATATACGTGTTATGTACATATCCCTGTGAACGGTCGAAAAACATAGTAATGGGACACATCATTCTATTATGGGACACCTCGAAATGAGGCCTCTTTGCGTAGAAAAGAATGTTTTAGCACCGTTTTGTTTTATCAATAAAAGAAAAAAAACAGGGTACCTACCTATAAAAACATAATTAAGGTCACGGATAACGGAAAAAATATTTTATCAACAAATAAAACTATTCATGAAGCCTGAATGAAAACTTGAATTAACATCTCAATATATAGTTTTTGCAAAATTGGATTACATGAACTGTAAATCTTCAGCATCTCAGCTTCTGATTGCACACTAACTTTTCATTGTAAGAGAACATGATTTCAAAAGATCTGCATTAATATCACTTGTGTTACTATCAGACGAAGTGTTAAAAATATGATCGTCTTTTCAGTCCCTTCTTCTTTATTGCAGTGAAGACACATAGCAGTATTATTGCCTTCAATAGAGCTTCTCGTTGTATTGAGGCTGCTTCGGCATTTCTGTAAGGTAAAAATTTGAAAAATAAGTAGGAATACAGAATTTGTATAATTGGACAGTACCTACAAAATACAGTAATGAGACACCTATGCGCATTTCTAAATGGACTCTTCCTGCACTCAAGTCTCTTATACGTGCAATATTATAATCAATAGTACTCTCCAGTGACTTATCAAAACCGGCTGGTTTTGAAAATTGAAAAAAAAAAAAGTTATGAGACAGGTGGACCATTACTGTCTTACCATCTAAATTTCCATACAGTAAAGAGACAGGGTCATAAATAACGCTAAAGTTTTAAAATAAACACCAAAACTAGCTAAAACTGTAAGTAATGTTTTCTTACCTGAAATGTTTGAAAATTTTGAAAACCGTAGAGCGTAGGGGCTTAACACCAAACACAGATTTTTAAACAGAAAATTTATTTTCACACCTGAATTTGTAGTCCAGATGATAATTAGCGTGGTGACGTCGATCACCTCGTGCTTGGCGATCGTAGATATTAGGATATTTAGTGGAGGCACCTCCTGTGTGAATTTCGCTATCAACCAATGAACTGAAAACTTATTTTCGCCGTTTGAACTTGGATTGTCCCATTACTGTAGAAGTCCCATTACTATACGGTTAACCATAGATGTTTGGACCTGTAAAGGAAGAACATGGCGAATCAGATGAAACCGAGAAATCAGAAATGAATGAATTGATCAACTATGAAGAACTAGAGATTCATAAAATTCCAAAGGGTCCGCTGGCTTGGCCCCTCGGTAAGAACTATACAAAGATGCCAAAGAAAGTTTTCAGAGAAGAGGTCCAAGGAACCAGAAGAGAAGGCAGACTGAGAAGGAGGTGGATGGAAGATGTTGCTGACGACATCCGAGTCATCGGTGTGGAGAGAAGGAGACGACAGCTCTTGACCGGTCAGCTTGAACTCGTAGAACACGGAAGGCCAAAGCTCACATTAAGATGTGGCGACGAATAAATTAATAAATACACAGAATCCGAAAATCGAATAAAATAACTTTGTACGCCAGCAGCACATTAAACGCAGTTTTTATGATCGATTGAGACCACACAGAGCTGTAAGACCAGCGATTGCTCGTGAAAGTTCAAAAGTTGACTGGCTCGAAGTGGAAACGAAGAACTGTGTTTTGGTTTATTATTTTCAATAATGAACCTTTGGAATCGACCAAGAAAAAAAATTTTAACACCCCCTCAAAATCTGATGGTTTACGTTTCAAGGTACGTAGAATCCAAAAATCGAATAAAAATTTGGCCGTCCGTCCGCCGCACAGTGGGGCCGGAGTGGAAAAAACTCCATTTTTGCAAAGTGACTAAAAAAGAAATGTAATGTGGTTTTCTCAAAGTCTATTACCAGTAGAATCAGGATGTGAAGGACCTTCAATGTTTAAAAATTGTTTTCACTGCTAAATGGGTGCTCAAACCTGATATTTCGAGATTTTAAGCACTTTGACAGTGGAATTTGAAAATTTCCTAACACGTTCTACGTGTTTCAAAAAATTTAAATAAAATTATATAATGTTAGATATATGTATGTAGGTAGTATCTCTAAAAAATACTAATAATTTTTTCATAACATTTTAGCTTGAACATTAGCTCCAGATTTGGGTTTTTATAGCGAAATACAACTTTAGAGGAGTGGAAAAACCGAGCTTCGCCTTCCTTCGGTTTGGCTCATTTTTTTTCTTGAAAATCTGACCATTATCAAGAAGTTGTAAAAATTTCATAGCCGTATTTCACCGAATTTAGATGTAGTGGGTTAAAATGTGATAAAAGGTACACCAAAAACGCCGTCTCTGCCGTCACCGCAGCTTCAGAGTAAAACCCTTCTAAGGGCTGTAACTTCTACATTTTCCTCTCGAAATCGATAAAATTTCCAGGGATTGTGAATGTTGACATGTAGAATGTCCCCTATGTGGGCTGTTAGCTACAATCACAGAGTAACGGAGTCAAGTTGAGGCTAAAATGGTCGGATCATCTATACAATCGGGTTATGGATACTGGGAAGCTATGTGCCACACCCATTTGGCAGACATTTTTTATTGGAAAACAAAATGATGTAAGTAGCGACGTTTTCGTAATCTATTTCTGCTAAGAGTCAACAAGGTTCTGTTTGAACAAACCAGATTCTTCGGATTGTCATTCGCAGTAGCCATTGTCATTCGGATTGTCATTCGGATGTCGTACAGTCGTGACATACCGAGAACATGTCATCGTTGAAAATCTCTTATTCGGATTAAGCAAACGTTTAATTTGGATTCGTTCCAATATTCGATCGCTTATTATCCAATTTTCAGAGGTTTTTATCACTCAAAATTTCGTCAAAATTAAATATATAAATATATATTTACACATATATATTTACACATATATATTTACATACATACATAAAGAAACCTCTATTCAATCATCTTTATCGTATCCTATAACCTCTGAAACGAAGAAAAAAACAAAATAACACACACCCATCGCCTGTAAAACCGCTTTTCTGTTTTTTTCACACGCTTTTCCACTTTGAGTAACATTATTTTTTTCAAAATTCAAGACTTAGTACTGAAATATTAAATTTAAACGTCAGAAAACATATTTTTCCAATGTATTTTCTTATTCGGAATCGAATGAAACCATTTCCAAGACGATACAGTAATTCGTTCAAAAGATAATGACTTTTTTCCGCTTTTTGGCCATTTGGCCCCACTGTGCGCCGTACGCCGCGTAAGTGGCAAAAGTGCCGCGTACGGCGCGCCGTACGCGGCACTTTTGCCACTTAGCATTGACCGATTTTGATGAAATTTGGTATGTAGGCTCCATTTGGGGTCTAGTTGTGCCCCGAAGCTTTTGGTTGATGTAGGTCACTCCTAAGGGTTCCAAAATCAATTTTGAAATTTTGAAAACGCCCTAACTCAAAAAATTTTGATTTAAAGGTATTGTTTTTCCTTCAAATTAAGATTCTATAGAATTTTTAGAATTTTTTGAGACCACGCGGAGCTTTGTAGGACAAATCGTTCGCTCCCTACGAAAATTTAAGGGTTTATATTGAAATATATATATAAATCAAAACACGAGTGTGAATCGCAAAAGAGGCCTAATCTCCGTTCAAATTAGAGCTGACCGAAATGCGATCGATGGTTGGTGATTTTTGTTAACACAGAATGTGTTTTTGCGATGACCAACCGAAAAAAAAATCGTCACGAAAAAGCGACAGAAAAAACCGTTACGCGCCTTTTATAATGATTTTAACGTGCAACCAAGCCGTTGGTAAGGAAATAGAACTCCCGCAGTGTTCATTGCACAGAAATTGTTCACCATTCGTTGGAAAGCTCTCAATTTATATAGTATTTTTCTTGTAGTTACATATTTATTTATATAACATTTATAGGGTTTTAGACCAAATTAAATGTCTAACAATTATTTATTTTATTATTGCCAAAGACTCCACATTTATTATTGTGTTTTTTATTTAACGGATGACTAGCATCGCAAAAACACATTCTGTGTTCCTATGATTTCATACAGAGTATGGAAAAAGAAATAAACCGGGGGGTGCAGGGGGGCGGAGCCCCCCGCCGAGGCGCAAAGCGCCGAGTTTTTTATTTTTTATTTATTTTTTTATTTTATTTTATTTTAATTTTTTATTTTATTTTATTTTTTTTTCTCTTCATTCTGGATGGTTGGTGATTTTGTAGACGAGTGATCTATATAAAAATAATAAACCGTTTTGTAATAATTTGCAGCGTTTTTTTTCTTTGAATTTCAACGTTCTTACTTTTGCCAAGCTACTCACTCGAAATTGAGGTTCAGCAAAATGACACACTGCAAAACAGCACCACTTTTTCATTGTCAATTTCTGGTATTATGGTAGAGATAACTGCATGTATGCTGATACATTTGATGGAGATGGGATAACTATTACTCCACTCTCCGGTACCTATTTTCTCTTCCTCCAGTTAGTTTTCAGGATCATAAATTACTCACGTATAAAGAAACAACTGTATTTTATGATAACTTGGCTCAAAACGGATTATAAATCAATCATATAGCTCTAAATAGTACATGACTGCCGAAACTCCCCTTTCGGCCAGTGTACTGGCTCGCTCTAAGCCCGACTGGTGACGAAGAAGTAACTAAGGAGATCCTTCCCCTCTTCTTTCAGAGTGCAACGTTTGGAGATCCAATCTGAATAGCCCTGTACTATCAGTTTCTGGTATCTGGGTAATACTGTGGGGGCTTCCACACATTGAATATGATCTCTTACCATTGGGTAAATCATTTGGAATACATTTTATTTCTTCATCACACGATATGCCAAGAGCCTAATAGTTGTTTTTCGATACCCAAATGTGTCCTATTTTGCAAAACATGCCTCTATAACTTTCGCCTCATAATCACTTTGAACTTGCGAGGTTTGTTGCAATTGCCTCATTCATATGAAACGAAGTTAATCCCTTCTCGATTAGACGAAGAAATCGTGTGGTACGTACAATCCATCTTCATGGCGTAGTTAAGTTCCTGCATATATCAACATCGAAGGGATAATTTCCTCACTTCTGGCTCATTGTCTTTTACAGATGATAAGGCGGAATCTTAGATCACAAGAGATGATATTGCGAGAAAAAGTGGGCAACACAGAAAAACATCGATTAACCCTGGATGTTTTCAACGGGTTCTTTTTTCAGTACTGTAATACTGATTATAGCCTGTAATTTACTGCGATGTTCAGCATGAAGGTTCTGCATCCCTCATTATCAAACTGGATGGACTTATCGCATTGACGTAGGACTCGTAATTGGTTTCGAAAACTCAAATGAGGCTTGCATACAATTAGAATCAACAAAATTCAGATTTCACTGGTAGAATTATAGTACTTTAGAACGGGCTAGAACTGCCTAGCAATTGAGAGAACCTTCAGTCACGCACTACTTATACCTTTACAGCCGCCTTTCCCACCAAAGTAATCGATGGAAGCGAGGATAAAAGGAATATGCAAGATAAAAACAATGAAAGTAACTGCTTAATGCCAAATAACGTAAATTGTAAGCTAGGTAGATGCTAAGGCCACGAATCGACCTCAAATTGTTACTTAGAGCTATTTTTAATTCGTCAAAAATATTCCAATGATATTTAAATGGTCTAAAGCAGGGGTGCTCAAACGGTCGATCGCGATCGACTGGTCGATCGCGAGTGCTTTTTGGGTAGATCTCGAGGAGAAAAAAATTGTTAATAAGTAGGTAGGTAACTAAACTAAAAAAAAGATAGGGAGTCAGCTGAACAAACTGATTTAGCAATTTGAACACACTGAACACACTGTTATTTAGTTCTTCACACGGACGTCAGGTGGTTGAGTCGCGGAAAATTCCTAGAAAGGTTTCAAGAATTATTGCTCGAAATAACAGCTTTTCTAGACGAAAGAGGTGATGACACTCAGATTTTGAAAAACGAAAAATGGCTAAATGATTTGCAATTTTTGACTGACATCACAATCCACTTAAACACCGTTAACTTGGAGCTTCAAGGTAAAGTAAAACTATTATTGAGATGATTAGCGCAGTAAACGCATTCAAAAGTAAATTGCAACTTATGATAGATCAACTGAAAAGAAAGGATCTGAAACATTTTCCGTCTTTGAAAGCAAGGATTCCTCAGTTGAATTATGATACGTATGAGGCTGAATTATCAAATATTTTGGGACAATTCGAAATGCGTTTTTATGATTGCAGTAAATTGGAAAATATAGCATCATTAAGAGTTATCCTTTTTCATGTAAAAACATTGAGGAATTAGCTACTGAAATAGCAAGTCAGTTTAATATGAACTTATGTTCTGTTGAAAATGAGTTGGTGCAGATTATATCAGATATACATCTCAAAGCTACAGCATCTGATACAAATTTCTGGTGTTTTACATCTGAAGATAAATATCCGAATGTAAGGCAAATAGCCCTTCAACTGGCGGCATTTAAGTTTATTAAGTCAAAATATCGCAATTGACTAACTGACGATCATGTTTCATCATGCTTGCGATTAGCACTCAGTGGTTACGTACCATCTTATGAAAAGTATGCTGAGGACATGCAGTGTCACGCTTCAACATCCAAAGCCACTCTTTTGTTTTGTAACAACCAATAAACTCGCAATTTTGAATAACTATGATTTTTTTCATTGATATTGTAGAGAACAACCTAACTAAACCTAACCCAAACCTTGACTAAAATAATGTACCTATATTGTGCAGAAAGCTAATATCTCTATATGCTACGGTACGCCCTACATAGGTAGGTAGGGTGTATCGTGTATGTACGACAACCCTGAATCACTCACACTTGCAGTCTCTCAGAGTCGATCGTAAGTAGTCTAAAAATATTGAGGTAGATCGCCAGCGGTTCAAGTTTGAGCACCCCTGGTCTAAAGCATGTGAAAAATAACAAGTTCACACAGCATTGGATCAAATCCCCATTCAGGTATCTGATAATCAAATGAGATTTCTAAAATCTTTTTCAAATCGGGATTGATGACACTCAGTTCTAGATACCTAGTTACTAAGAACCAGATTTCGTTATGACCACATGGACGCAAAAACGGCAATAAAACTGTTCAAGGAATTCCAAAACGCAAAAGCTTCCCTACTACTTGTTAGTGAGGAAGCAACGAACTCCATAAGGTGTAATTTGTGAATGATTTTATTTACATCCTTACCTTCCATATCTTGTAAACGTGGAAAGCAAATGAAAATGTTGATTTCGGAAGATTTTTTCATTCCTCTAAAGTTCCTATTAGACACTAAAATTTGTTCTTCTCCTTCGAGAATCGATTTTTGGATTATTCTTTTCAATAATGAAACTTTGGAATCGACAAAGACATGAGTCCATTTGGGGTCTACTTTTGCCGCGAAGCTTTTGGTTGATATCAGTCACTTCTGAGGGGTGAAAATTAAGGGTTGAAATTTTCAAAAGTGCCCTACCTCGAAAACTCTCAAACTCAAGGTATTGTTTTTTCACAAATTTAAGATAGTAGGTATTGAATTTTTAGAATTTTTTGAGACCACGCGGAGCCCTGTAGGACAAACCGTTCGCTCCCTACGAGAACTTGAAGGATGGATTTACGATAAATCAGAAACACGAGTGTGAATCGCAAGAGAGGCTTAATCTCCGTTCAAATTATAGCTGACCCAAATGCAATCGTTGTTCGTTCCTTCGAGTTGTTCTCAGTTTTGAGTCCTTAGCAACCAGTAATCATATTTCCTAATAATTAGGGCAACCTCAACTTCCTGTTTCATCGTGTGAAGCGTTTATTTCTTCCAAATAAACTTGATTGTGAAGTAGGTAAGTGGTAGGTCGGTAGTATCTTCGGTTGGTAGATGGTGACAATGGCAAATCCCTTGTTTTTTGCAGACTAGTGATCTATATAGAAAAATAATAAACCGTTGTGTAATAATTTGCAACGTTTGTTCATAGGTTGGCACCAATATATCTTTTCCTGTGAGTGTGTTCCTAATGTCTTGTAATAATTGTGTGAATTTATCCCAGAGTAAGTTATGCAAGAATGTGAATTCGAGAAAAAATAACTTCATAACTCTAATTGAAATAAATATCGAGGGTCAAGCTGCAACACCACGGAACGTCATTTTGCCAACTTTTCAGGAGAGCCAAAAGACTGGTTTTCAATGTTTTAAATCCACAATATTTATGTTTTTTCTCCTCCAGCTAGTTCCTTATGTTCACAAATACGTATTTCATCGAAAAAAAAAACAGTTTTAAGCCAAAATAAATGTTTTTAAAGAAAATCATGACGCTAAGTGGTGTTGTTTTGTCAATGCTTGACAGTAAGTTGTGTTGCGCCTTCCTTTCCCGCTGGATTTTTCAACTCATGAATCCAATCCATTTCAATTGTATCCTCGTTTTTCATGGATATTCACCAGTTTACACAGTTTGGTTGGGTCGGCACTATTGATATCGACGATATTGATGCAGCTAATGATTTTAGGATGATATTTTCACCAAAAATGAGAACAAAACGGGCTTTCATTTACAAAACAAATTATTGCTCAAAATAAAATCATTATAATCATGAATGTATGAATACAAAAGTGTCCTTCGGGAATTAGAATAGGGTAAGTACGCAAAAATGGGCAGAACAAGCTTCATAAAAGTGGGTTTTTCTTCAAGGAAAAAATCACAGCGTAAATCACAAACGTTGTTATCTAAGAAATATCACGATAAATGTATTGTTATCTAATATCACAAACATTGTTATCTAAGAAATATCACATTAAATTTATTGTTATCTAATATCACAAACTTTGTTATCTAAAAAATATCACAAACATTGTTACTAAGAGTATCACAATATATTTTTTTAAACTATAAAATGCAAAGAAAAATGCAGCAAAATAATCAAGAAAAGATATTAGTGACAAGAAATCAGTCTTATGAATGTCTCATCTCTCATCAAAAACTCAGGTTTTCTTTTTTTTTTGTTATATTTTTGTTCCCCTCATTTGAGCCACGAGGATACTATGTAGTCTGGGTCGTCGTTCTTCATCTTAACTGATGTAGGGATCTGTGAAAAAGGAAGAAAAAGGATACATCAATTCCCTGCAAATACTAGGGTAGTACCTTGCTAGGTAGCAAAGCAGTTTTTTGTTAAATAGGTTCACTGGTGCCCACTAACTTCAACCCTTAAAGAAAGTTGGGCAACCAGCTATACATCAATACCTAATATAAAATTGGGATGTTTCTCAATCACGATCAACGATTTTGGGGCGGAGGGGAGAGATCCTTGACGGAGGTGTCCATCATGAGGGTTGATGATCAACTCTCAAGAATCTCTCACTAAATTATTATTTATTTAACTAATGAATAAACTACATTATTTCAACTTGAGAATACGAAATGCAACACAACTTACTAAGTGTGGATGGTGATGCAATTCAACGGACTTGACTAGGGCAACTTGAGCTGAAATGTTTGCTCAAACTTCAAACTTGAGGCCTGGAAAAGACATCATTATTTCACTAACAAAGCATTCCATCTTTTACAACTTTTCAGGACAAGCAAAAAACGATTTCAGGCCCTCATGGTGCTACTAGGTTTATTTTTTAGTACCTAATCGACTTGAAATCTCGACAGAGATATCATCAATCCGAGGGTGATGATTTTCGTAGAATAACATCTGCACAACAACCCGCACAAACCCTGGAAACTTCACCAACATTTTACACGAAGGTCTAAACCGTAAAACGTATGTGGAAATTTTGATTTTGGAGGATGTTTCTTGTTCCACTGTTTGCGCATCTTCCGCTATTTGACGTCGCTTGTTCCAACATTGCGAAAATCAATAAGATCGATGTCGATACGGCATTTGGCGGATATTCCATTCCTTAATAACTTAGCGAAAAATGAAGAGGGCGCCAAAATCGAGCCTGGTTGGTAGATGTTTTGATTGCCTAACCAACGGTAGGTACCTACCAAAAAATCAATTTCGAAAAATCGTCGCTTATTCCACTTTTTTCGCGTAATGCCGTACAATAAGTTGACTACTAAATTCAACCCTTAAAACCAGTAGGGCAACGAGCTATTGACACATCAATAGGTACCTACCTAATATTAAATTAAGATGGTTCTGAACCACTATCCAAAATTATGTGGTGGAGCGAAGAGATTCTTGAGAGTAGGTCCATCATGAGGGTTGATCATCAACAATGGGCTCATGGTGGAATCTCTCACTAAATTATTATTAGTTCAACAACTAATGAATAAACTACATTATTTCAACACGAGAATACGAGATGCAACACAACTTACTGAACGTGAAGTGGTGATGCAATTCAACCGACTATCAACTTGAGCGGAACTGTTTGCTAAAGCTTCGAACTTGAGGCCTGGAAAAGTCATAATGTATAGAAAAAACATTTCATCGCATTCTTTGTAGCAATGAGAAGACGAAAATATCAAAAGGAAAAGGATTTATAATAATAAATACTTTCAAAAACTTACTTGAAAACGGGAAGACACGTCAAACTCGTCGCAGTCGTCGCTTTGTATGGAAAACATGGTGGAAACAATGACGGTCGGTGGTGTTGCATCGTGTCTTGGAGACGATGCCAGTCCGTTAGTTTGACGTTTTCTTGAATTTCACGCTACCTATTGAGAAATCGATCTAACTGATATTTTTACCGGATCCGCCGCAAGAATACGCATCGAACGATATAAAATACTCATTTTGGCCAAAAATGACGTTCCGTGGTGTTGCAGCTTGACCCTCGATATGCTGCATACCTACGATTCTACGTTTTGAAGAGAACTGAATGAAGAAGAGAACAGCACTTGAGTCTTTCAATTTATATGGACTGAAAAGGTAAATATTGTGCAGGTGCAGAGCAACAATCTCGGACAAAAGGCAGGGCTAGTGGAAAGGGGGATGAGGTAGTCTTGTACAACCACCTGATTGTGCAATCTGGATTAGAAATTGGTCCGCTCGTGGTAATAACTTCTCCGTGTTGTTTTACTCAGGAATGAGGTAAGTTGAATTAAGTACGAATGAAAGTAATATCGTCCCCCGCACCGCACATTTACGAATTTCCTAAGTTTCAGGAGGGAAAAAATGTAACTTTCAATTCAGAAAAAATTCGTATTCAGATTGTACGAGTTCTCCTTATTATTTTATCTCTTCGTTCTGTAAATTGATTTTGCAGCAATGAAAATTAGGATTTTTGTGACAAATTATCTACCTACCTAATAATTTTAAAAAATTAAGAAGATGTGGTGTGCTGGCATAATTTTTCAGCTTACTTGTATTATGCTGCGTTACAAAACCTGTGCTACACCACCATATTGATAATACTTGATAATGATTTTTCGCTTGAGCTAACAACGCGAAACAAACAAGGCAGGTAATTCTACTAGTATCCTCAAAGCTTCACCCCCTTGTGAATTAACCCATTTCCGGCCAATGATGCGTTTTCGCATTGTCATATTTATGAATTTTTTAGGAATTGAAAATATTGGAAAATCGTTGTAGATTAATTTTTTCTCGTTTATACTGTTCCTAAACTGCTCCAAAAGTTTTTGTTTCAACGTTTAGGAACTCATTGCGAATTTGGAGATTTTTTGAAAAGTAGGCATTTTTGATGGTCTGGAGGAGCTTTGACCTTATGGAATTTTTTGTTACGTTGAAGAAGGAAAAATACTTCTCCTCTCTTGATCCTGAATGCTTGGAACGGTGTAGAAGCCAAATACATTCAAAACAAAAAATAAATAAATAATGGTATTGGTTGTACAACGACGAAAATCGACGAATGCGAAAACGCACCTTTGGCCGAAAGCATGATCATGGAAGCTCAAATTCGATCTTGGGCAAATGAGCGATACAGAGTGCCTACACGTTCATTTTCCGGCATGCTCGGTTTAGCTTATCTCATTTTAATTTTCCTGAGTGGTGTATTCGAGGTTTTTTATTTATTAATTTTTTTTTCATTTTTTCAATGGATCCAAAAAGCGGCAAAGTTTGGTCTATTGACGAGATCCTCGCCATTCTGGATGACCTAGGCAATTCGTACTTTCTGATCACGATTACGATGCCCAAATTATTTATGTAGTATAATACACCCCCACCTGTGGATACAATAAAAGACGAGGAAGAACATTGGCGAAAATTTCAACTGAATAGCCTTGGCACACGACAACAAAGACATCCCAGGTACGTTTGAACTTCAAAAAGTGCAAAGATACGACAACAGAACCAGAAAGCCAGTGGTGCATTTGATTGATTCATAATACGGCATTCCACAGCTTCAAGGAAACGCTGCAGATGCTGCGGTGGACAGAAATTGTATGTCTGCGAGAAATAAGACGTTCATCTGCATCCAAAGTGTTTCAAAGGGTTCCATGTCAAGTGATCCTGCTTTCGGCCAACGATGCGTTTTCGCATCGTTCGTTATCTTTTGTTTTGAAATTTATTGTAAAATTTTGAGCTTCATTTCATGTTCATACATTCTTAATTTTAATGTTTTTACATAAAAATTTCAACTTCTAAATTTATCTCTACCCTTGGCCGGAAATGGGTTAAATAGAATAGTGTTTTAACAAATTTTTTCTTCTTTCGAATTCCCCACTCATGTTCCATTGTCTTGACAAAAGGTATCGAAATTTCGAGTTATAGTTATCACTTTTTGTCATGAAATTCAATGATAATCCAGAACCACTCTCTCCCTCACATATAACTTGATAAAAGATATTGACTGGGGGACCGATCGTACGCAATAAGTGTATTCATGAAGTTAAACAGCTCAGCATTGAACGTTTTTTTTTTAATACGAATGAAATCAACTCATTGGTCGTTTGCATAGCAATGTTGACAAGTGAATGCAAATCATTTTAGAAGTTTTAACAATAAAAATTTGATATATTTAAGTACCTAATAACAAAAATGATTACTACGTCAACTGACTGGGAATGGGATCAACTGGAATCCAACTCTTTCTTTGTTTAGTTTTTGGTAAATTTCTTACCTTCTTCAGGACCTATAAAACGAAAACCACATTCAGTATATCATGAAATAGGTTGATTCACTATCTGTTCAACACCCGTTGGTATTTTTATTCAACAGGTGTTGTGCAGGAAAAGTTTATTGACTCGACTTTAAAACTTGCTTGCTTGTGTTGTGTTGTGATGATCAACAAGTTGTATAAAAAATATAATTCACGAAATAATCAAAGACTGTGTTGAAGTGCCAATTCGTTACATTACAATAGGTATATCACCCTTAATGGCGTAAACTCTAACAATCCTATGAGTATAAAACAACAAAATTAGGAATCAAAACAACAATAAAAACCTAATAATGTCATACAGGTTTTACTGACTCGAAGGATGTTTTACTCAGTGAGCGTACCAAGCGTCAACACGAAATAATAATATCATTATCATATACCATATTATGGTGGAGACGCCACTACAAAATGAACAAGTAGTTAGTTCAGATTGAATTGTTTTAGATATATTTATAAATTAAGTTACATTGAGTGTAGAATACGGCCAATTGAAACAGGTAGGTACCTACCTAATTATTGAATAAGTAAGTTTAGTGTAAGTTTGAGTAGGGTAGTTGTGTCAGATAATGTAAATAAATAGTTTACCCATAATTATTGAAGACCAAATTTCATGGTATTGAATGAAGAAATGAATTGAATTAAACACCAGCTTTCGGGGAAAAATTTGACAAACATAAAGTTGTATCTGGAGAGAATAATAACTTAGAAACAGTGATAACTTCCTCTTCACCTTTTCAATTCGTACCCATTAGTAGCGATCAAACAGTTACTGTGTCAAAGTAAACAAACAAAATCCAAATGGGACCAAAACCTATGCAACTAACAATCCATACAACCAAAAAGCGCTTTTAAATGCAGAAATTATGTCCCCTGAGATATTTTTCTGTTGGCCGAGAAATGTCTTCATCCTTATGATAATTCATTTTACTCGGCTCATTTTCCCACAATAATTTCCTCCAACGCTCCACCCTATAATTATTAAAGCAACTCGGAAACAAATCGCATTTTCATTTTATTACTCACGTGCGGGCGTATAATTCGCCGCGTGCGAATCCTCCTCGTGGACGTTTGAAAGAGTACGAGAGCGATCACGTATGAGCCGCCTAATTGCATACATTAGGACTAGGACTAGTGCTTCATGACTATTCCGCTTCCCAGGAAAAAATATGTAGAGCTCTTTCGATTGGTGTTCCTAACTACGCCAACACCTCTTAATTAATGTAGTGACGCAGGCTTCGAGTTGATCAGATTGGCAACTATAAAAAAGATAATGGGACTCAAGATAGGTTAATATTAAGTATTAAGTACCTAGGAAGTGTAGGGAAGCATTGACGCAAGTATAATATCGTTCTATTTTCCTTGCACGTGCACATTACTGCAATGTACGAACGTATACACCATTTAAGAAACAACGCTGCACTGAAAAACGGAGGATTCTAATTCGGGATGGGACTATCTGTGACATTATGTAGGTACCTATTCCTACAAATTTTTGACGCTGAATCCGAAGTCCGTTCTCCCTTTAATTACAGTTCAAAATATGAGATTCAGCTCTTCAAATAACCTAACTTAATTATAATTAGCATTAAAAATTTTGACTTTTCCAAAATAAATTTCCACCTACTCTCCCTTATTTCCCCTATTTGTACATACAATAATTGGCGAACACTAACTACCTATACCGGGTGTCCCATAAGTTATCAACCAAACTTCGGGAGTAGTTTCTACATCTAATTTGCAACGAAAAATACCTCTTGGAGTTTTTTTAACCCCCTTAAAATCCGACATTTTTCACTTTTAAAATTGTTTCGTGTTTCTGACCTTACACCATTAAAACGGTCATAACTCTCTTAAAATTACACTCAAAAATTAAAAATAAGGATATCGTTTGAAAGAGCGTAAAATGTCTCAATAAATGAGCCGTTGACCAGTCGAGAAAAACTTAACGCTAGAGTAGTATTTTTACCTCAAACTTAAAAATTTGTCAATTTCTGTTTTTTTTTTTTGTTTTGAAATTGATGATTTTTTTTGGAAAAACAAGCTATTTGCCTGAGGGACTCAAAAGCTTAAAAACTGCTCCGTTTCAACAGCTTTCCTATTCAATTTATAATCGAATCTAAGGGGAAAATTTATGTTTGAACTCGTAAAAACGTGCATTTTTTTCATTCAACGAAATCGACGGTTCATTCAACAAAATCGGGGAGACTCGGTTCTTTGGAGGAGCCGCGGCGGAGCAAACCCCGGAGTCCTCCCGTCAAACCGGCGATTTCGTTGAAAAAATGCACGTTTTTCCGCAATCAATCATGAATTTCTCCCTTAAATTCGATTGTAAAATATTTTTTGATTATTCCGTTGGAAAGCTGATCAAACGTAGGAGTTTTTAAGCTTTTTGAGCCTCTCTGGCAAATACCTATATAATACCTGTAAATACCTAAATAACAGAAATTGACAAATTTTTAGGTTTGAGATAAAAATACTACTCTAGCTGTCAGTTTTTCTCGACTAGTCAACGGCTCATCTATTGAGAAATTTTACGCTCTTTCCAACGGTATCCCTATTTTTAATTTTTGAGTGTAATTTAAGGGTGTAATGGTCGTTTTAATGGTGTAAGGTCGAAAACACAAAATAATACTCGGCGCTTTGCGCCTCGGCGGGGGGCTCCGCCCCCCTGCACCCCCGGTTTATTTCTTTTTCCATACTCTGTATGAAATCATAGGAACACAGAATGTGTTTTTGCGATGCTAGTCATCCGTTAAATAAAAAACAACAATAATAAATGTGGAGTCTTTGGCAATAATAAAATAAATAATTGTTAGACATTTAATTTGGTCTAAAACCCTATAAATGTTATATAAATAAATATGTAACTACAAGAAAAATACTATATAAATTGAGAGCTTTCCAACGAATGGTGAACAATTTCTGTGCAATGAACACTGCGGGAGTTCTATTTCCTTACCAACGGCTTGGTTGCATGTGAAAATCATTATAAAAGGCGCGTAACGGTTTTTTCTGTCGCTTTTTCGTGACGATTTTTTTTCGGTAGGTCATGGCAAAAACACATTCTGTGTTAAAATCTAAAAAATAAAAAAGTCGGATTTTAAAGAACTCTAAGTGATTTTTTGTTGCAAATTAGCAGTAAAACGCTGCAAATCATTGCTCAAAGGTTTATTATTTTCTGTATAGATCACTGGTTCTCCATCAATAGCACCTACCACCATCTGTATTCTCCCTTGACCTTCCCTCTCAAATTTCATCTTCCTGCGTTCAATAGGATTGAAAATGGCTTCGGAGCTCACTCAGCTGATCAGTGATCTGAGGAGTGAAGAAGATCTCCTCGAATGCTGGAGACGCCTGGAAGAGCACTTCCATTCAATAGGATTGAAAATGGCTTTGGAGCTCACTCAGCTGATCAGTGATCTGAGGAGTGAAGGAGATTTCCTCGAATGCTGGAGACGCCTGGAAGAGCACTTCCATTCAATAGGATTGAAAATGGCTTCGGAGCTCACTCAGCTGATCAGTGATCTGAAGAGTGAAGAAGCCTTTGAGCAATGATTTGCAGCGTTTTTTACCCACCAACATTTTTTTTTACCTACCAACTTTTTTTTACCTACCAGCTAGGTACTACCTACCACACCATACTGGCTTCACACCTTCACAATCAAGTTTATTAGAAAGAACTAAACGCTTCACACTCGATTGGAAAAATAGAAAGCTTCATATGGAAATTTGATTACTGGTTACGCAGAAGGCAAAACTGTATACAAATCGAAGAAATGAACAGCGATCGCATTTTAGTCCGATAAAATTTGAATGGAGATTCACACTCATGATTCTGTTTTATCGAAGGGACCGAACGGTTTGTCCTACGGGTGGTCTCAAAAATTTTTTTAAATTCAATACTATTTAAAATTGGTGAAAAAACGATACCTTTATTTCGAGAATTTTCGACCTAGGGCACTCTTGAAAATTTCAACACTTAATTTTCACCCCTTAGAAGTGACTGAAATCAACCAAAAGCTTCGCGGCACAACTAGACCCCAAATGGAGCCCATATACCAAATTTGAACCAAATCGGTCCAGTGTTGCTAAGAAAAGTGTCGCGTACGGCGGACGGACGGAAATTTTTTTATTCGATTTTCGTATTCTGCGTACCTACCTTGAAACGTAAAACATCAAATTTTGAGGGGGGGTTAAAATTTTTTTTTTTCTTGCTCGATTCCAAAGGCTTATTATTGAAAATAATAAACCAAAACGACTCCCAAATGTTGGTGGATAACTTATGGGACACCCTGTGTAGGTAGTTAGTGTTCGTCAATTATTGTATGGGTAAGTTGGGGAAATAAAGGAGATTTTACCCCCTACCACTCATCACTCGTATACCCCCAGCCACAGCTCTATGAGAGGGGGCAAAAAGTCCCTTAGGGGGTATCCAGCCCCTCTTCTCTACAAAGGCCGGCGTTTCACCTTCGCCACGCAGGCCTTTGAGAGTGGTGTGTTGACCACCTGATCTGGGCAGTAGGTCTGCAAAGGTCGGTGTTTCGACGATTGAACTAACGGTATCTTCAAATTTACCATCAAGTGCGTCGTGAATATTATTAAGCCTGCACGCTCTAAAAATATGATTTCATCTCGTCACAAAATACTACTCATTCTCGCAATCCACCTGCAAAAGCCGGCATTTCGACGTCGGCATTCCGCCTATTTAAAATAGCATTTTAGCAGCAAAGGATGAGTGGAAGGAGGGGTAAAAGGTCCTTTATTTCCCCTACTTGCGTACAGTTATTGAACTATCCTATGGGTATTGCTATACTATGGGTACTTGCCGTTTTAATTTCATTTGTTTAGCTGAAAACAGGTGCTGCACGGAGAGTGCCCAATGGCTGGAAAAGAGAGAAAACGATCGCCTTAAAATTGCAACTTATGATGTCATGTAAAATTTTCTCATCTCTTTTACAGCCAATTTCCGTTTAACACGTTGGCTGCGGGAGCCCATTCCCGAGTTTCGCCGTGTCCTGAAACGTTTTTTCGAGCAAACCAGCGCCTAATTCAGGTTTTCCATCGCTTCTGCGCATAATTATGACAAAATAAAAAGAGAATTTTCTCGTCAAATTAATTTTTGGTTTATTATTTTCAATAATAAGCCTTTGGAATCGAGCAAGAAAATAATTTTAACCCCCCCTCAAAATTTGATGTTTTACGTTTCAAGGTACGTAGAATACGAAAATCGAATAAAAAAAAATTTCCGTCCGTCCGCCGTACGCGACACTTTTCTTAGCAACACTGGACCGATTTGGTTCAAATTTGGTATATGGGCTCCATTTGGGGTCTAGCTGTGCCGCGAAGCTTTCGGTTGATGTAGGTCACTTCTAAGGGGTGAAAATTTAGGGTTGAAATTTTCAAGAGTGCCCTAGCTCGAAAACTCTCGAAATAAAGGTATCTTTTTTCAACAATTTCAAATAGTACTGAATTTTTAAAAATTTTTGAGACCACCCGGAGCTCTGTAGGACAAACCGTTCGGTCCCTACGAGAACTTGAAGGTTTTCCTTCGATAAAACAGAATCATGAGTGTGAATCGCAAAAGAGGTCTAATATCCATTCAAAATTTATTGGACTAAAATGCGATCGCTGTTCATTTCATCGATTTGTATACAGTTTTGCCTTCTGCGTAACCAGTAATCAAATTTCCATATGAAGCTTTCTATTTTTCCAATCGAGTGTGAAGCGTTTAGTTCTTTCTAATAAACTTGATTGTGAAGGTGTGAAGCCAGTATGGTGTGGTAGGTAGTACCTAGCTGGTAGGTAAAAAAAAGTTGGTAGGTAGAAAAAATGTTGGTGGGTAAAAAACGCTGCAAATTATTGCTCAAAGGCTTCTTCACTCTTCAGATCACTGATCAGCTGAGTGAGCTCCGAAGCCATTTTCAATCCTATTGAATGGAAGTGCTCTTCCAGGCGTCTCCAGCATTCGAGGAGATCTTCTTCACTCTTCAGATCGCTGATCAGCTGAGTGAGCTCCGAAGCCATTGCTCAAAGCAAACCAAAAATTTTATGTTTCGCGTTTCAAGGTTCATACAATTCGAAAAATAGTACCTACCGACATGGAAATGAGTATGTCAAATTTGAGAGGGAAGGTCAAGGGAGAATACAGATGGGGGTGGGTGCTATTGACGGAGAACCTGTGATCTATACAGAAGGGTGATCTATACAGAAGGATGATCTATACAGAAAATAATAAACCTTTGAGCAATGATATGCAGCGTTTTTGATTACCCGTCCATTATATGGCCCAGGCGAGAAATTTTGCTCGGCGCCTGCAGAAACAATGAGTAATGTGCGTATAGACTAGACCCGCACAGCACCAACCTCTCAGAAAACACCCCTTTTCTTGACAGTTTCTTTGTCTTCTTCGGAAGTTCAAAGACATAGAAACGATTTATTCTTATTCAGGAGGCGTCGAGGAGCAAAACCATAATATGCCTTCAACCATAAGTTGAAGAATCGATTTACAAAAAATGCCTCATATTATGAGGCATTTTTTGTAAATCGATTCTTCAACTTCAAATTATTGGTAATCGAAAAATATCCCATCGATCGTGGAACTGAAGGTACCAGTCCGTTGAGAAATCAATAGAGATCGAGATTCAACATCGATTACAATATTAATCGAAATTAGGCTGAGGAGCAATCGAAAACCACAGTCATGTCGGATGCTTTTCATGATTACCTGTCCATCATCCCGCACACGAGCAGAAACGATTTGATGAACTGTCCATCGACCCGCACCTGACGAATTAATTGTTTTTGATTGTCTGGAGCTAAAAAGGGATAGTCTGAGGAGTTGACAAGAGTGTAAAACCAAAATTTTGATTCGAAAATGCAAAATTCCGACACACCAGAATTCCGCCGCATGAAACGAGAAACAATGCAGTAGTAGTTTTTGTGACATTCCCTCAGTCAACAATATTCAGATCCACGATAGAACATTTTTTATGCCCGGAATTATCAATTTCTGAGTTCATTTTACTATTAAGAGAGTAGCGTGAAGCTCCCTACCAGGAGGGTCCAAGTCTGTAATAGTTCACCAGTGACTGCGGCGCTGCGTGGAATTCTTTGAGTGGTTTCGATTACAACCATAACATGATATGTTGTCCACTCAAATATAGGTTGATCTGAAAGTAGGCAGATCGTGATTGATTTATGAAACGTACCGACGCGAATATGATTTAGTTGTTCTGAGAGATAATGGACTGATCTCTGCTCGGCGATTACTTCTCCACTGGACGCCCTTGCCATCCACACACTCAAATTGATTTCACGTCACAGTCAAGGATATATGAGCAGGTACCTACCTACGAGAATGTTGACTATTGAGAAATGCTTTTAAGAAAGCATGTATATCAGGTAAGGTTGCCATTCCAGATAGAGGAACGACCTGTTTGGTAAACGTCAAGTTAAATAATTTTTGATGTCTTTAGAAAGTTGACAGTAAGGTCCTACGTACGCCAGAAAATTACTTATGCAAATTACGTTGTTTTTAAAAGTAGAAAACCATCAATTTGATCGTAAAGCTTGTTTCATAAAATATTTAGGTGCCTGCTTTGTAAATATTGGCGCACTGATCACTGCTATAATTTTCAAATCAACAGATTCTAGTACCCGTGTCATTCTTTGTGAAAGAGGAAACTGAACAGCCACGGTGCAAAAAAAAAAAAAAAAAAAAAACACCACTGCTGTGTGCTGGTTACTTGTCGAAGCAACCTCCCCTTATTTTTTTTTTTTGCAAAGAATTCCAACATCACATTCTCGCGCATCGCGCAAGCACGCAGTGTGAGCCGACTTTGTTTTTTCAAATAGAACCCCCCATTTTTTGTTGCAGATTCGGATTCTACGTCAAATTTTATGAACATTTTATTTCGACAACTTTCTTTTTGCTTCGACGACTTTTTTTGAATGCGCACAACCCGCTCAGCGAGCGCTCAAAAATGCGCGACCCAGGGATTGTGCCACAATTGGGATGAAGGTAGACCTCAAGTGTGGCACATCACTTAGCACTGTTTTTCTACGTTGAATACGTGATATCCCTTTCTTGATTTGATTACATTTTACCGCATTTACAGCCGACAAAGTCACTTTTTGAGGTGGAAATCATCGATTTTCCGTGGAATCTTTTCCGAGTATCGTTTCCTTCACGAATTATTTCTCCTCTAACACAATTTTATAAATTTACAGTTTTTTTTACAGCATGCGCGACGCGCGAAAATTCGATGTTCGAATTCTTTGCAAAAAAATAAGGGGAGGTTACTTTGACAGGTTTTTTGATTTTCACACAAACAATGGAAATAGGAAGGGTGGTCCGTTACTTACGAAACACCCTGTAGGTAGTAGGTACAGCTTGACAGACAATTTTGAAAAATAATAAAAACATGTAATTTTCCACAAATTTTCTGAATTTAATAGGTTTAATTTAATAATCTAACTAAGTTAAAGTTTTTCAAAACTTGAAATTATCTGATCCCAGTTTTAAAAAAAATCTGGACATTCTACGAGTATTTCTCTACCTCTGATTCCTTTTTTGGCATGAATTCCTGCATTCACAAATTTCCCACCAGGTACAATTTAAAGATGGATATGATAGGTACCGTGACCCTGAAAACTAAGGCTGAGAACCAGAGGAGCGTTCAGATTGGTCGTCACACCGATCCTTGGGGTGGACTCCAAAATATCAGTAATCCTTCGAGGATTGTTGACACCCGTGTACCTGGTAAAACTGTAACACTCACGTGCAAAAATATAGGAAAACACTCCAAAAACAGAATCAATATTGAACAATTATTTTTGATTGAAAAAGTGTCTCAATCGTGAAAAAAATCGGCGATTAATTTAATCATTTCCCGAGATCGGAAGAGTTGACCGCCATCGTGCAATAGAAATGACTGTTTATGAAAATAGACAATAGAATAATTTATTTAAAATATACTTATCCAAATTTCCAATGTAGAAAATGACCAGCGTATCAAAATATCCAACGTGTTAAAATTTTCTATGTATCAACATTTCCAATGTACCAAAATGTCTATCGCATCAAAAGTCCAACGTATCCGATTCCCAATTTATCAAAATGTCAAACGTAGGTATTAAAATATTCAACGTATGAAAACTGCCAAAGCATAAAAATGTCCATAATATAGGCATCTATAACAAGATGTCTAACAAACATACTTACCAAGATTATTGTCTCCCTCTTATTTAGGTATCTTCTTAAATGTTATATTTTATAAGTGGGATATTGTGCTAATTTTCATCAATGCGAGCGTCATTGGGTTATTAATTTACTATTTATGATTAGGTGAAGGTACAGATACGTAGTGACCTCCTTAGTGAGATAAAAATACGGTACCTACTGCCTACCTAGAATAGAATAGAATAATAGTTTATTAACAGAAAGAAAATAAAATATAAAATGGCATATAAAAATCCTATCTTCTCTTTGAACGAAAGGGATGATGATAATTGAGAACTATTACAAAATAAAAGGAATTTATAACGTTACCTCGGTAAGTATCCTTAGTAATAAATTGTGGCAGATGGTAGCGACCGCCACGCTCTCTGCGGAAATTATCAAATATTTCCAACTTCTGCCTGGCGACGCTAGAGATCGCTTTAACTGATCCTTCCTCCTTGAGAGTTTCCTGCTCAATAATGGACCTAACTATTCCGAAATTAAAGAATGGGTTTTTTTAAAACGATTGAATACCTTCCCAATCATTTAAAAACCCCTTAAGCATCCGAAAAATACTTAGTTTGCAATGTTCATATGCAAAGGATAGATTGGGCAAAATTCTTTATTTTTGAGGATTACACCTTACTTACTGTAAGCTCTTGGTGTAGCGACCTAATAACAGTTCTTTTCTAATTAAATAAATGGGGGGTTGAAAAGGGGGTCGACACTGTAACAAAGCAAAATATCGGAATCTTAGAATATTGAATGAAATGGATACTTAACTGGTCGACTGGTAGGTAGCTGTCTCCCGAGCGGCTTGGAGATGAGGCGTAGCGTTCCAGGCGATACACTTTATTATATTTAATACTGTTATACCTGAAGGGTTTTGTCACCTGAAGGGTGTTTTCTTTGTATCGATGTATGTTTTGAATAAATGAAGTTACGTTACGGATGTTCCTTATTTCAAGCAAGTTCCTAATCGATACAGTTGAATCAGAATACTCAGAACCTGGGATGCGGGTCGTTTAAAGGAGAAATGCAAGGTTAAACAAATACTTAGGTTTAATGACCAGAAGTTGATTTGGCGATACAGGGATCTGACTCGAATGGTTTCTCCAAATGAGAACAAAGCCGGAAGGGCGTTACTGAGACTCGAAAAAGGTAAGTACGAAATGTTTTAGTTATAGTTAATTTAGGCAACAGAATTCTTACTCAATACGTCTTAAGATACGGTCGATACAGGTTCGATCCTACTGGTTCCTATTTGAATTATACCTCTTAAGTTCACTGAGTTCACGTTACCTTCTACCTAATTGGCCAATTGAGAGTAGAATTTAAGTTAATTACGCACTCACGTTCCAGGTTACCGGGGCGAGTCTGGGTCGCGGTGCGGCGTGGTTTGATGGGGAGAGCCGGGACAGGGCTGGTCCTCGATCCTTTCTTGATCCGGGCGACGGCGGAGGTTCCAGGGGAGGCGGGACGGAACAAGATCACTGGTTACTGCTAACTTCACTGAGTAAATCCTAGTGACTTGGGGGAGGCAGGAGGCGATACAGTTCGGCGCGATACTGGGTCGACGCGGAACGGGGGAGTGAGCTTCAAAGACAGGGGTGTGCGCTTCGAGACGGCTGGCAAGGCGGTGGCTTCAGGACTAACTGTTCTTCTGCATTACAATAGAATAAGAGGGCTTCTCCAGCCATCAGTGTTGCCCCTCCCCTCTGTGGTTGGTTGTCTTCTCTTGCTTCGGTTGGACAGGTTGCTCATATGGAAGTTGGATGGACTTCTCCGGTGATTTTAGATGGAAGTTGCTTTCCTGCTCCATGGTTGATTATTGCTCTTGTAGATAGTTGTTTTGTTTTGTGTTCTTTGGTGGTAGGTGAACACGGTGGTAGGGAGGTCACGCCCGTTGGTGATGGTGACCTCTTTCGGGCTTCTGGTCCCGAAGGGGTATCAGGACTTACGGACAGGCAGTGCCTGTGAGGGGAAATAGTGAGCAACTTGGCGGTTGCTCACATTACTACCTTTCCTGGTTAACACACTCGATACAGGCAGACACATCTCTCTAAAAATAATAGGTAGATTCCTACTTCCCCAACGTTCGAAGGGAAATTCGTGCCAATAAATCGTAACTAGAGAACTGTTACCTACTCAATCGGTTTTCCACCAACAAAAATGTACCCACTTGTTGGAAGCTCTCGATTTACGTCGACATTTTATGCTGGCTATTCGGGCATAAAAAGGAAGAATCCAAGTCAAACATAACGTTTTTTTGCGGAAATGTTACTCGCAGACGAAATTTTGGATTGATTCCAGTGATAAAGATGATTCATGTCAACAAGGGTGGCATTCTTCAAGCTTCATAACTGCATGAGTCAGTAGATGGTAAAGAACTCCGACAGTGCTCCGAAAGCCTAATCTCATCCCAATGGGTGGATTGGGCTTCAGAGGGCATTGGGGCCCAGGACAGCTGGAACTTCCATGCCATCTGCGTGGCAACACTGCCAACAGCGGTAAGGTGTTCAAGGGGTAGTTGTGGGATAACAGATACCCTTTGCCATGCCAGTTGGAGTGGAAATGAACACCTATATCATGTAGTGCAGCAGTGTCTACGGACTCATGGAGGCACCAAGCAGATAGCTGTACTCGACTTGCTGGTTACGACAGATTCTCCAATACGGTATGTAGATAATAATTGAGAGGAAGTATAAAGGCGCTAATATTAACTATCTGAATAACTTGTCAGTTCAAGGTTAAATCACAAAGTGACATTTTTATTCATGACATGGAAATGTGTTGCACAGTAACTAAGTAACGGTTATCATAATAATACAGTAGTCCTCTACATCTTCTCCCCTCCACCTTCGAACTTCAAGTCTTCTTCCTCATTTGATCCACGTGCTTCCTGAATCTTCTCCCATCACCATCTACCTCTACTTCATAGGACATGAGTCCCAATCTTTTGGTAACTACCCCAAGGGTCCATTCCTTTGCGGATGGTAGTTTAATCCAAGCTTCTTCCCCTTCCTCAAATTCTCTCAATCGTTTGCCCTTATGGTTCAGCTGCTGCTTCATGAGAGCTCGCTCTTGGTTTCGCTCTACGCTAGGTTTTAACAAATCAAATTTTGTGCGTAATCGACGTCCAAAAAGGAGTTCGGCTGGCGATCGACCTGTCGTGGTGTGCGGAGTTGAGCGATAAGTGAACAGAAATTGTCCCACCTTTTCCAATATTTGAGATCTTGTTCCTTTTTCCAATCGTAGTCTGTCTTTGAATGTTCGAACGGCCCTTTCGGCCAACCCATTTGTTCGGGGATGATACGGCGCTGACGTCACGTGCGAGATTCCTAACTCCTTACAAAATAAGGTGAATTCGTGCGATGTGAATTGCGGTCCGTTGTCCGAGACTAGAACTTCTGGGAGTCCAAACCTATTGAATAAATCTTTCAGAGTGGTTATAGTAGCCTGCGAAGTGGTACTGTTCATGGGCAACACTTCTAGCCACTTTGTTGAGGCATCTACCACAATCAACCACATCATTCCTTGAAATGGTCCTGCAAAGTCCAGATGTAGCCTGAACCATGGCTGGGAGGGTATATTCCATGAGAAAATGGGAGCCTCTTCAGGTGCTGCTCTTGAGCCTTGACACCTCAGACAATTTCCCACGTAACTCTCAAGCTCTTTATCTATTCCAGGCCACCACATATGAATCCGAGCTATGGACCTCATTGCTCTTGCTCCCGGATGACCTAGATGCAACATTTTCAGGAAGTTTTCTTTGATTTTCTCTGGCACAACGATCCTTCCACTCCAAAGAAGTATACCCTCTTCTAGCGATAATTCATCTCGTTTCTCGAAATACGAGTACAGTTTTTTATCTAAGTCTTTTTTCAATGGCCATCCGGAATGGTTGTATTGAATCACTTTTTGTAATATCTTATCTGCTGATATATGTTTCTTAATCTCTTTCGTGGTCACTGGCGAATCCCTCAAATGTAGATGCAGAAGTTGAGCTGCCCCAGGCTTTCCCAATTTTTCGTATTCTGACAGTTCATCATTTTCACTCAACGGTAGCCTAGAAAGTGTATCGGCCACTGAATTTTCTTTACCAGCAATATACTCAATTGAGTAATCAAAAGATCTTAGAATGAGGGCCCAACGCATCAGTCGATTGGCTGCCATCTTCGGTATTTCCTTATCTTCTGACAGTATATACTTTAATGGCTTATGATCAGTTTTCAAAACAAACTTCCTCCCCTGTATAAACTGATAGAATTTCTTTACGGCAAAAATTAAACCCAGTGCTTCCCTATCTATGGAAGAATAATTCTTTTCTGAAGCACGTAACATCCTTGAAGCATACATGATTGGTCGTTCTGATCCATCTGGTAAGCGATGGAATAACACAGCCCCTACTCCAGTTAAGCTGGCATCCGAGGTGATCACCAGAGGAAGTTCAGGAGAGTAGTGAATCAAAGTATCTGCTGCAGTCAATTTAGATTTCACTTGCTCAAAAACTTCCTGACAACTTTTTGACCAGTCCCATTTCATTCCTTTCTTCGTTAAACTGTGTAATGGTGCACACAACGATTGAAGGTTCTCAATGAATCGCCCATAGTAATTTACTGTACCTAAAAACGACTTTAGTTCTAGTACATTGTTTGGTGGTGGCATTTCTCTCATGGCTTTCAGATGATCTTCTAATGGGTGAATCCCATCTTTGTCAATCACATGCCCTAGGTATTTCACACTTTTCTGGAGCCATTTACACTTGGCTACCTGAGTTTTTATTCCGTTTTTGTCCAGTCTAGACAAAACTTCCTCTAGTGTCTTCAAATGTCCCTCCCTTGTTGTTGATGTTATTATTATATCGTCCAGAAGACATGCAACATTTTTTATACCAGCCAATATGTCCTCCATTCTCTTTTGGAACAAACCCGGTGCAAAGCTCACACCGAAAGGTAACCTGGTATATCTAAAAAATCCCTTATGGGTTGCTATGACCAAAAACTTTCTCGAATCCTCTTCAACCTCCATTTGCAAATATGCGTCTTTCAAGTCTATTACGGAAAATTCTTGTCCCCCAGATAGCTTAACGACTAAATCATCAAATGTCGGTAGTGGGTAATGATTAGCCTGAATAAATTTGTTCACCGTAACCTTAAAATCTCCACAAATTCTTACAGCTCCTGTTGGTTTCACGCAGACAACTATTGGGGATGCCCATTCAATTGGGTCGACGACGGGGTCTACTGCTTCTAAGATACCCTCACCCACTAATCTCTCTAACTCTTGGTCTACCTTATCTTTTAATGCAAAAGGTACCGATCTATGTCGAAATGCTTTTGGTTTTGCACCCTCCACTAGTTGAATTTGGGCCTTATACCCCTTCATCGTCCCTAAACCGTCGCTAAAAATCCTGGGATATTTGCTGAGAATGCTGTTCAGAGTCTTAATGGAGTTCTCCTTCGTAGGCTCGTTTGTCTGGAGTGAGCAGATCCTCGCTCCTCTAGGCATTGGAACGCCAAACTTCAGTGCCCAGTCTAGGCCAAATAAAGGAATGTCATGTTTTTTTACAACAACTGCCATAAGTGATAAAGTTTTGTCAAAGCAGTGAACTTGAACTTTTATTTTCCCAAGCGTCTCTATTTCCACCCCAGTATATCCTACCAAGCTTGTGCACGGATACAATTGAGGTTCTCCTAACTTTTTCCAAAGTTTTCTATTTATCACTGATTTAGCAGCTCCTACATCATACAGCATGTCCACGTTAAGTTCATTCAATTTAACATCCAGTACAACTTTACTACCTGTCGTTTTAACGTTGTTCAACGAATTGTCCTCTTCTGACGACATCTCACTCTCACCACTTCCCTCGTTCCTCTTGTATGAAAGGCGTCTCGTCTGTAGCTTCGATGTTTTCTTATTAGACATACAAACCCTAGCAAAATGTCCGATTTTATGGCAGCTCAAACACTCCTGTCCTTTGGCTGGACATTGAGCATCACCACTATGTTGTTCAAATCCACATCGGTTACATTGTCTCTCAGTCCCTTTTTTCCTTTGAATTACGCTTGGCTTTCTCTGATGAGGACTCGTCTTGGAGTGGAAAATTTTCCTAGAATCAGGATTGGAAAATTCTGCTAGAAGAACTTGCTGAGTATGGGCCTTTTCCATTGTCAAAGCAGATGCTTCCACTTCCTGGAATGTAGCCTCATTAGTTTGGTGTAACCTAATCAATTCTTCCTGCCACTTGGAAGAATTTATCCCTATAACTAACTGGTCCCTCAGTCTCTCCTCTAGTGTTGTTCCGAATTCGCATGTTCCCGCAAGTGTTCTCAATCCGTTGACAAACTTCGCTATAGACTCACCTTCGCTTCTGTTCCTCATGGCAAATGCTCTTCTCTCCGCAAATATACATGTAGATTTCTCATAGAATCGTTCTAACACTTGCTTCAACTCCTTATAGGGAACTTCCTTTACATCCCTTGGCCGAAAATGGTCCACCAAAATTTTGAATGGATTAGGGCCTACAGAAGTGAGAAACAAAATTGAGCGCGTACGGTCATCAATGCTCCCTGTCAACTCCACTCTACATACTTCAACTTCAAATCTATTGACGTAGTACGCCCAACGTTCCAATTCCTCATCATATTGTGGAAATTTAAAGTTATGGACTTTAGCCTTTCCCGATTTCAACTCACGGACTGGTTTCGCTGTTTCGTCCTGCGAGTCTGATAGATCCTCTTCTATCTTCTGCCTTCCTCTCCTTAGTTTTGGCATCCTGTCCGCAGCGCCAATATAAAGGCGCTAATATTAACTATCTGAATAACTTGTCAGTTCAAGGTTAAATCACAAAGTGACATTTTTATTCATGACATGGAAATGTGTTGCACAGTAACTAAGTAACGGTCATCATAATAATACAGTAGTCCTCTACAGGAAGAGATTATACCACATGCCAGGCGACCAGGGTAAGAAACCAGACATCGTTGCTGTCAAGCCCGAAAGGTCTTGCATTATCCTGAATGTCCAAGTTGTCAATGGCAGCATGGACATGGAGCAGACCAGGCGGGCTAAGATAAGAAAGTATGATAGAGATGATTTACAGCAAGCAGCATCTGAGTTAAAAGGAGTGGCACCCGAAAACATCAGGGTGATGGCTGCAACCTTGTCATGGCGGGGGAAAAGTGCCAAGGAGTTGTGCAAGTTGGGCATCTCAGTTGGTGTACTCCATGGTGTCACCTATTGCTCGACTCATATTTAAACTGGTGGTCATTTTATTGTGGCACTTCCCTTCATCCTTCTCTCCCACCCCCGCCTTCCACATCTTCCATCATTCCTATGGCCGGCGTCGGGTGAGTCCTGGGCGTCCTCCCCAATAATATTTGATTTATTCATTTATTTTATTATGATGTGCCCCCTCCGTCAGATAGACCTTTTGTCTATGAGGGGAGTTGAAAAAAAGAACAAATCCTGCAGATAGTAGGGGGATCAAATGTCTGTATGCAGCATTATGTTGCAGTGGAAACATTATTTGGAGTAAACACAATGAATGATTGGTAAATGAACAGCGTCATTTGATGTATATATTTACTTGTCAAGTTGGGCTTACCTACAGGGTTTGCATCGAAGCAGTTCTGTGAGCTGGTCAGAGCATCGAAACGTTGCTCCATGGCACCCTCCTCTATGAGGAAGTTCTCTATACGATTAAAGTCTATAAACCAGACTACGATTTGTTATTGAACCATACCCAATTCATATCTATATATGTTAGTTAATTAATAACTTTGAATTATATTTGAATCATTGGGTAGAAATCGTGGTTTTCCAACTCTATTTCACAATTCTGGTTAGGAAGAACCAATTTAAAGGGTCGCTATTAAAAAACCACAATGAGAGCGAAACTAATTCGGGTTGTGGGTGGAAGACAATAAATTATTTTGTACCTAATCAGGAAGGCTCGTGATGTTTTCCACAAAGAAGGTAGGGTTTCGGCTAAAAAGTTACACGTTGGTATACGAAAGTATTCTTTCTTAATTATATTGTTGAAATACGCCAAGCAGAACCAGTAAAACACTAAAACAACAGTCAGAAATACACTAAACAGGTATTACAGTGTTCCTACAACCGGGGAACATAATTTTTTTGATGGATTTCATAGAGTTTGTACCTAATACTCAAGGTTGGTTCACTTTACCAGATTTCACAATTTTTTGTTTTTTTCTTTTGGTTTTGTCTTTTTTCAGTTCTTTGACATTTTGAGATCCCTTCACTTTCTTCTTTTTCTTGTTGGGAAGTCTAACTTTAACGTTCGAGTAAGGCACAACGCTGTCATTCGCCACTCCGCTTGATCCGTTCAAGATGGCTTTCACTGCAAATCTGTACATCTGATTGTTCACTGCTTTGAGTTTTTCTACTTCCAACTTTAAATGGGCTTCTTCTTCGTTTGTAGTTACTCCAGAGGTGGACACGGGAGCTGGCAACTGGGGCTTGCCACAAGACGTGCGCTTAGGCAGATTTTCGTTGAGTAATTGGTCATCCTTTACAAAAATTTCAAAACTTGTATCGTTATGTGCTTCTTCATTGGACGGGTTAATGAAACTATGAACGACTGAAGAAGGTTTGAAACCAGTAGTGAAATCCCAGGAAGAGAATACCCTGAACATCAAATTCGTGACTGCACCCCTCTGAGATAACTTGCGAACGCATTGGTGACTTTCAATGTGCCAAACTCGTATGGTTTCGTCATGAGATCCAGAAAACAGGTACATTGAATCAGTGGAAATAGCGATACAAGATACTTGTTTTTCATGTCCAGCGAATACAGAGTCCTTGTCATCCGTGGGTTGGTGGTACTCTGCCGTTTTTCTGGTCTTGTCGAATAAGTTGACTTCGAAAATGCCTCCTTCAGAATTGCCAATGAACAGACCAGTTTCGTTGGGAGATAACGCCAAACAAGTGGGTCGAGCTGGGAATGCGATTGACAGAAGTAACTTCCCTGAGGCCACCTCGAATATCTGAAACAAGCAATGAAGATCAGAGATTTGCCAAAAACACTGGCGTATGACAAATCTAAGACCACCACATACTACCTAAATGAGCCAAGTCAAAAGCATTTTTTGGCACTGAGAGGCCTGTGCTCTACCGAAATGTTCATGTTCAAGACTTATTTTGAATTTATTGTTATGGATTTGAGAAGCTGAAGGAGGCACCACCAGAAGATTTCTAAATATCTATTGTTGGTGGACTCAAGAAATTATTTCTACGTGTGATTTCATGAGGTACTGCATGTAAAAAACCACACTGGAAATACCCATATTATACCCCAGAGGTTTTTCGAACCATTCTCTAGGTGATTTTCAGGGAGCAAGAGAACAGAAATCGCCCACATCCAGTGCAGCAATCAGAATTTATGGCCATAAAAGTATGTGGAAGATCTCTGAACTGAACGGTGTACTGGAAGAGGTTCGCCATGCCAGGAATGGCAGTTGAAAGAAACTTCAACCTGAGATAGTTGTTTACCACTGGAAAAGATAAAAGTTAGATTGGGTGAGTCGATAATTGAATCTACGGCCCACCCTTCAACTTGAGGATCCTATACTGCAAAAATAGGGATTGGAACTCCATGGCAACATTGGTGTCAATCGTTTAATCCACAGGTAACTGTGCAACAGTTACATCAACATTTCTGGTCTCAGTGGTCTAGAGAGTATCTCAGGTGTATGCAGCCTCCACAGGGCAAACTTATGAGCATATCTCCAAGTACCCATATTTAATTTTATTCACTTTTCGAGGTTTTAATACCAACATTTCAGAATCATAATATGACAAGTATCAACCTAGAACATCAATGCTACAATAATGTGTATTTAAGAGACACAGGGAGGTCAATCAAATTGCGATTAATTTTTTCTTGTGATATCTCTCTTCTTCCAAAATATTAACATAACATGTCTACTTACTGATAGCAATAAAAAGACAGATTAAATATAACAATTGTATCTTACCTTGCACGAAAAATCAGCCGAAACAGATAAAACTCTGGATCGCAAGCCGCCTGAAGTGAAAGTGAGGTCACTTATGGGCAAATTGTGATCCATAGAACTGAAGAGTGGATCGCTGCCTTGAACCAAGTTAGCTAGTGTCCACACGGTGATCATCCCATCTTGGCCTCCACAAGCGATCAGATTGCTGATATCGTTGAATTTAATGACCGATATTGGCTGGTAGTGCTTAGCTCCAATCCCCAATAGTTTTCCAGAAGATAGCTGTAAAAAAAATTTAATCGTAAAATCAAATGTTGACAACTTTATTATCTGAAAAACAAAGAAGTTAGGGGATGTCTACAAAAATGATTTATAAATTTCCTGTTTTTACCACGGGAATAGGGAGAAGAGTCACAGCACATAAACGGTATAAGACGGGTTTATTATACTGAATAATAGCGGTAATTCAAATAAGAAATAAGCAGCACAATGTAAAACGGGTGTTCAAGGTAATTCATTGATCTGGACTGAGCTAAGATGGCGGAACGGGGCAAACCAGGGGTGAAACAAACGCCACTCTGATTTTGGACTTTCGGGGAAATGAACTAATACCATACTATTCAATGTTCTTTAATTGTACTTATATTTACTCGTACTGGTTCTTATATTCCGGTTTATGATAGGTTGGGATTGGGCTTCTGAATGGGGTGTGAATGGGTCAGCAGTGCTGACCTCTGTAGGCGGGCTTTGGAACTTGTTGGGCGGTCAACTTTGAATCACTGGTCGGTAAAACGGGTGGTGAGTTCAAACATTTCCTCTTAGAGTCTACTGGGAGGTTCCAAGAGTTTAAAAGAGATGAGAACCCAATTCTGCACTCTTTCAACAAGTTGTACAAGTTGAAATTCATTCATTATTGCACAGTAGTTCACAGAGATCGTTGATGAAAGTCTCTCAACTTTCTTAATTCTCTTCACTTAGAGCTAACAAGCTGGGAATCCAATCAGAATATCCTCTTATTTAGTTGAAATTATGTTGAAAAAAAGACAAAAACACGAAAACTTCAACTTCGGATTTCAACAGGTGGGCGCTTCCAGGGCAATCTAGGGCTTCTTTATCAAGCCAGCCTCTACTATCATGTTCTGCTACACATCATTCATTTTGGGCTTTCCAATTCCAACCGTTGGCACACCTCACATTCACTTATCTTACAGTTGTTAGGCACTTTAAAACATCATTACTGCCAATTTTCTGAGGAGATTTTTTCCATGTCTCAAGGAGAAGCTTTCAACAACTGATTGCTACTTAACATTAATTACAATCAAGAGTGCGACTGACATGAAGAGATGAAATGATCCTAAAATCTCAGGAGTCTTGCAGCGTATACCGACTCCTAAACTACGACCTAACTCCAGCATCACTCACAGAAGCATCCCTCGTGAGTTCTACGCTGGTTGATACGCTTCAGAGGCTGCCTCCTTCACCTAAACAGCAAGCCCTATGACCGGGATGATGACCCGCGAACATTATGCTAGCTCGGCAATCTAATAGTGAAAGAGGACACTTCACTTCCTAGGGGTCTGTCCCATCCTCCCGGAGTTCAGGGTTCGCCATCTTGGAGGAGCGGGGATAGACCGGGATGCTGTCGTGGAGCTGCTCAATGGGGGCGACTGAAAGGCACTTTCGAAGTATGGGGCACAGGCTTGTGGGTACCCAACGGAATTGGTGACGGAATTCAACTGGTAAGTGACGGACACCTACCTCAGGCTGCCACCTAATGCTCAATTTTACTGATTTTTGTCCAATACTACCATCACTACAAACCAACTACCACAACTGAAATTTGAAAGAGTTCTAAATATAACTATATTGATAACAATAAATTCTCCATTCTACTCCACTTACAAAAATCAATTAGAAAGAATCCAGAATTTATTCGCTACCTGGCATTCAAATTACATATACCTTCTGATTGCATTAACTTCAACGAACTCTCTACAGATAACCACATCTTATCACTGGAGGATAGGCGGTTCGTGGCGGATGTTGCCTTCCTTCACCACCTTATAAATGGGAGTCTAGATTGTCCCTCATTGCTTTCTAAAATTAAGTTCAATGTCCCTCAGTACTCGACTCGCTCAAACCACCTATTTTTTGTACCCTTTTCCCCTGCGAATTATGTGTAACCGCCCTATCTGTTGTTTGCCACGTGAGGCCAATGTGCTCCTTGAAGGTTGTCAGGAGGTTGATTTTTTCTATTATTCGCTCTCCTCCTTGAAGCGACATGTTAAGTTATTTTTATTTTAGATTTTCAATTTACTAAACTTCATTCTGTAGTTCGTTTTGTTAATTTTGTTACTTTGTGGCCGCACTGTTGTACTCGTATTTTCTATATTCTCTCATATATATTGTTGTTATATAATCATAATTAATGTAATGTAATTGGTATTAATTACCGTAAAAATAAATACACTTTCCCTCTGACAGACGGAATAATTAATTGATAAATATCATGCTTTGTCTTATTGTATTTATGTTACTTATTTTCACGCATATTACAATTTTCCATTACTTAGAACGATGTTTGAGAGTTTTTCCGGCAATTGAAATGAAGAATTGTTGCTATTCTGTGTGTCACTTTTGTGCCTGTTACTGCTATAAATAAATGTGTTTTATCTCTAATATTAGTGGTGACCCCTACGTGATACTGTTATGTTTGCGTGTCATCGAGAGAAAGGAGATGACCTTCTCAATGCGGCGTTTGTGTTTCCTTTAACCCCTACTCAACGGAGAGAGAAAAGTCCCTATCCTAACATGCAGTACTGTCGCATCGGCGGCTCATGGAACCAGACCGGCATGCGGAGTACTGGGAGGTGCGGCTAGCCCGTCAGCCCCGGCGTTCCAGAGAAACCTACCGACGGGATATTTACCTAATGAGCCTAATACTTCGAGGAGATCCTTATTTGATGAGAAAGTTGAGAGCGAAATGAATAAGTCGGTTGACTGAACTAGATTGGCACAAGGGAGCATCCGTGAGTGGGCTTACATACTCATCTAGTTACCTCGCAGGATAGAGAGGTGGAAAGGTGACGTCATAATGGCGTGTCCCCCGTACCTCGTCTCCCCCAGTGGGTGATGACTCACTCAGGGATCCTCCTGTTCGCTTCTTTATTTAAAAACTAACTGTTAATTGATATGTGGGTCTTAATAACTGTAATAATAGTGATTTTTTCCAGTGCTTGAACAGGCAAGACTTGGAAAATTGGATGCTGGACCCTTAGGTCGCCTTAAGTGTCCACGAGTTGAAACTCGATTTTTTCTGCTTCCTTCTTCTAAGAAACACCAACAAAGAATGTCTAACGAAATAGCCTCATAATGAACCTCACTAGACATAACGCACTTACTTGATACAGATGTAACTTTTCACTGACAGCCACAGCAGCATGAGTAGAGTCCGGACTGAAGTCAAAGCACTCTATTTTACCAGGAGCGACCAACCGCCTACTGTCGCAATGTTGTTTATTGAGCGGCCAGCAGTGTATCAGCGGTTTACCTCTTTCTGAAGCATACAAATATCCCCCGCTGATTGATATGCAGTGACGGGGAATGCTTCCCTTCCCTCGGAAATGTGCGATCAGAGTCCCAGTCTTCGAATCCCAAATACTAGCTGGGTTGTTCTGCAAATAAAGAGTTGTAAGGTTTAGTAAAAAGTAACTGCAAAGAACAACAAAATTATCACTCCAAAAAAAATCAAAGAAATATCAACAACTCTTTCTTAGCTCTTTCAGATCACATACCTACCTTCCACTTCTAAAATTAGGAATCTCTCAATGACGAGTCTCATGTAGGTCAATCGAGCAATGAACCCTAAGACCCTAAGAAAAAAGTTGTTATTTCTAAACCCAATCAGAATTAAGAGTCAAGTAAATCGTACAAATTTGATCACGATATTTCACCTAAGTTTCGGTAATAATCGTGAAAAAGAAAACCTTTTGAGTGATGTCTCGGAGATAGTTCAAAGAGTTTCCATGATCTTGATTACTGGAAGCGTTTCATCTACGTACTTTTTTTCATTTACACAAGATAAATTACACTGTGAAATCTAGAAGGCAGAGTAATATTGGCACAGTTATGTAGTTTTCGAGGTATGTAGAATCCAAAAATTCAATGAAACAATTTCCGTTAATCTTCCGTACGCTAACCCCCAATTTTGATGAAATTTGGTACATAGGCTCTATTATGGGGTCTAGTTGTATCTCGAAGCTTTTGATAGTGCCATTCCCTTCTAATGAGTAAAAAGTGGGGGAAATACCCAAGTTCGAAAACTGTAGATACATGAATAGTTTCCGAAAATTGTTAGAGTCAAATTACTTATATGACCTAGAGCTTTGGGGACCAATCATTCACTACCTATCTAATTGATGTTCCGTGACATTTATTAATCAATTAAGATAGTATTAAATGTTTAGAGATGAATGAAACCACTAAGACGATCAACATTGGAATAGTTTTTATGCATTGGTTTGAATAAATTATTTGATATACCTACCTATTGTTCAGGTTCTGTCGACATTCAATACATAGCTTATTGAATACTCAAAGAACGAGAGTTTGTATCATTCAGATCAACTTTACAAACTAGCATTAAGATAAATTTAACGGAGTAATACAAACGGATAAAGTAAAACCCGGTCTACCCACATTCGAGATTTTCGAGTTATTTGACCATCTTGCGTTTTGACCACATCCACTGTCACCTGGCTACCGGCGTGACACGGTGTTTTCTAACCACTAACGAATCATACCTCATGAGGTATATGAGGTACATATGAGGTATATTATAACGAAACATACCTGGTCCATTGTAGTAGATACTAAGGCATTGACGCACTCCATCTTTAGTAATAATGAAGCGTCAGTCTGGAGATAGAACGTAGATCACAAGTAGTAGGCAATATATCCACTGGGGAGTAGTATGGGACTGCAAGGTGTGCGTCTCGGGATGTCGACGTTAAGCACTTATTTTGGCATTTTGCCTGAGCGTATTAGAATGTTTTCAACCATTTCCATGAATATTCATTAAACGATTCCACTAAAGGGGACGAATTCAAAACACTGGAATGCGACAGAAACTACCGAATTGACACAATTACCAGTAAAAACAGCAACTTCGACACAACACACGTGAGAACGCTGTTCGTGATAATAATCGATAACAGCACAATCTCAATGATAACGCTGATAAGAGACCAAAGAGAAGATTTTCAACAAACATGCAATATTCCATGAAGGCGTACCTCACATGGATGCTGTGGTACATCCATGAGCGCCAGCGCCGCTGTAGTTCCGGTATTCATCGCTAGACTTCGCCTACTCTCACTTCGCGCGCCGTCCGCGTTGGAAAGGTGCCCAGAGGAACGAAACGACCAAATCCCGCAAGGTAAATAGGTATTATTGACGTTTTTCAATTGAGAATAGTTTCTAATATCCTCGAACATTTCAACAACGAATGAAAAGTCGGAAGTAAGAATTCTACGAGTTGGTTGATGAACTCACAAATTTGTGATCACCGGGTAAAAATCAACAAAGTTTTGGGAGCGATCTCTTTCCTTTTCTGGTTGTAATTGATTACAATAGGGTCTCATGGATAACAGTGTGAAGTTTCTTGAGTCATTGACATGCTTATTCTGCTTTCAGACTTCCAGGTATCCTAACTTCTGTACGGTTTTACTAATTTATTTCATAGTAGTCTTTGGGTTTATAATATATTATGTTCGTGATGAGGCCTTCTATACGAAGAACACCACAGACTTAGTTGATGTTGCGATTTTGTTTGATTTTCTAACAGCGTTTTCTAACAGGTATCAGAAAGCCCGTTTTCCAATTCGTGAACGGCTGTTCACAAACTGCTAAACGTATGTACCTACTTGTTTAGCGTCAGCTAGTTTGTAAAGGCCATTCACCAACAATGAAACGTGGAAGACAATGCCTTTTTTATACCAGTACGAAAATACTTAGGTTACTTTGATTTGAGAACGACTCCTTTCACTGTTTTCCTATTTTTGTGAACACTTCCTCTTTCTTGGCTTATTCCACTATTCCTAGGCTTGTCTATAGGTAGGTAGGTACCTACTATACCTTTACGTTGGAAGAAGTACGTACTTTAACCCTCTTCTTAACAGCATCCACCCTAGGTTGCTTACTTATCCAGGTATTCGAGTAGCTAAGTCAAGTTATGTCTTATTTCTCGGATGTCAGGAAAGCGAAATATTCACAAACGGACAATCTTTTCAAACTTCAAAAATTCCCTTCGAATTCAAAGTCAAAATTTCCACGTCCCTTTTTAAGGACTTCCGGAACAATTTTGGCTTTGTGTCTGTCTGTCTACGCAACCGCAAATATTTGTAAGGGCCGGGGGTACAAGTCATCGTTTAAACGGGGACATAGCTAAGCTTAGCTTAATTTTGAAACACCGTTTAAACTACAGATCCCGTTTGGCGGGTGTACAAGTCCTTATCAGCTCGGTTTAAGAAACTGGAGTTTAGGAATCCAGAGACGACGAAGACGAAGAGGAAGAGAACAAAACGGCATGGAACTATAAAGGTTCCATGCTGTTCCATGTTCGTAACTGCAAATTTTTGATGAATTTCAGGGCAGAAGTTGGAATAAACATCAACTTCACGTTAATCAGGATAACCTAAAACCTCAATGTGAGTTTTGCTAGAATAAAAGTGCGGACGACTTTTACTTTAATCGGCTCAAAAACCTTCATTTTAGCGTTTCTATTTATTGTAATACACTAGTGGTGAAAGAAAGTAGTGTCGAAAAATAAATAAAAACAAACCAACGATGAAAACGACGTATTAACTTTCATGATCGACCCTAAAATCGGTTATTCAAGAAAGAGTCTTCCCGTCCAAGAACCGGTTTTTCGAAGATGTGGTGAGTACTTTCGACATATTCATTTTATCCTATTTCTTATCATTAAAAGAAATTTTGCATGCCGAATACTTCCGACGATAATGTGAAAGTGAGTAGTGATAACTACTATTTCTTTCACTAGCAAGCAACTTTGTTCCGGATATTGGTTGATGTACGTAAATAATCATAACGATCGGTAGAATACCTGATAGAATGTATTACCAAAAAGCACTCCTACAAAACCAGCAAGTAGGTACCTACAGCAACTCATGTAGCTCAAATTGCTCGTAATACTATAATAGTATTACGAGCAATTTGAGCTACATGAGTTGCTGTAGGTACCTACTTGCTGGTTTTGTAGGAGTGCTTTTTGGTAATATATTGGTAATACATCTATAATAGATGCATTCTTTTAAGTACTGTGGTGGACGCCTCAGGGCGTCCCCACTACCGCCCCCAACTGGCCTGGAGTAGGTGCCCCTTCTCCAGCCAGCTAGGGGGTATAAATAGGGCCGGATGGCCCGGAATAAATCAGACTGTGTCTCAACCTAATCGCCTTATTATTTTAGCTCTTAAGAACCTCTTGTCCAATTGACCAACCATATTGAATTATAAATCTGTCTCCATTTAACTGTCGGCCATTATAGCAGCGCAACACACTGGTAACACCGACGTTTGCAGCCATCATACTTCGCCGAAGTTCGCTGCCATCTTTGCACGCCATTCGCCTCCGTCGAGATACCGCACTTGCGACGCTCCGGACCGGCCACCATCAGCACGACGACATTTTCCGTGCCCTCCATTCGCCTTCCGTCGAGATACCTCACAGAGACGCTCCGGAACCGGCCATCAGTCGCACAGCGACATTTTTAATTACACCCATCTTGTGCAGCCATCATCGTCCGTCGAGATTCCGTGTTTACGACGCTCCGGACTCCATTCTGACCCGCCATTCAGCTCCATTTGCTTGAGGACGCCGCTAATCGGAACTCGCATTTGGGGCTCTCAGAATCGATCTGTCACTCATTCATTGATTGACCGCCGGACGAGAGTGAACGGGACCCCCCTCCTCGCGGCGACCCCCCACGAGGCCCGCTCTCCTTCTACCTGGCGCCTCACAGCTGTTCACGTTACGTCAGCCCCCGCCGCGCCCGTCTACGCTCGACAGGGAATCCCCTCTCTTCCGGGAAACTCTCGGCCCCCTTCTACGAATCTCAGCTATTTAACGAGAAATTCGCCGTTGATTAATTGCAGACCACTGCCCATCAGCTTCGGGATCACTTCTCTTCTCTTCTGGTCTCCACTTCGGCTCACCTCGACCTTCAGCTGCCATTTCTCCGCCATCGAAGGATCGACCATCAGCCGCCATTCTCCTCCATCGAAGGATCGACCATCGGCTGCCTTTCTCCCGCTATCACTGCATCGAAGATCAATCTCTCATTCCTCGAAAATTTTTTTAAAAAGATTATTAGAGGAATAGAGGCGCCATCATTCCGCCATCTTGCACGGCCAACTTCAAGTCTCGGCTACCGACCTTCGAAGAACACTCTATTTTCCTCGAAAAATTTTTTCTAAAATTTATTAGAGGAATAGAGGTGCCATCATTACGCCATTTTTCACGGCCAACATCGAGCCTCGTCTGTCGAACTTCGTAGATTACCCTACCTCCTCGAACATTTTTTAAAAAAATTAATAGAGGGGTAGAGGCGCCATCATTACGACCCGCTCCCGACAGAACCCGCGGCCGCCACCGGCCCCAACTCCGCAAACAATCATCATGGCTGCACCTACCAAGCTTCCACAATATGACCCTTCGCTTCCATCAGTATGGATTGCCCAGGTTCGACTCGCGTGCGCCAACGAGGACCTCAAAACAGAACCCGAGCAATTTCGGAGAGCCTTCCTCGCCTTGGACGTCAAAACAGCAGAACTAGTGGCGGACATCGACGCAAGTTCACCTACCGCTTTCACTTCTCTCTGCAACCGACTCCTACAAGCTCACGGACCTCGTGACGGATCGGACCTCTCTTCAATCCTTCAGAACAACTCGCTGGACGGATCTTCGGCCGCCGCACACGCACGCCTGCTTCGCAGAAAGCTACCTACTGACACACCGGCCTCCATACTTCGCTCCATATTCCTCCGGGCACTTCCTCCTGACATCCGCTTAAATGTCGCCGTCTCGACTGAAACGGACATCGACAAACTGGCCGCCATCGCCGACCGCCTACTGCCCCTTCGGGACAACTCGTCCTCCACGGCCGCCACTGCACTGCAGTCCACTTCTACCTACTCCTCCGATGACAATGGAGACTCAGCCGACGACGCTACACACATAGCCAGCGCTGCTAACAGAACACGCACCTTCAAAAAACCTTCACAGATGCCTCCCTCGCGACAACGTTCATCACAGATGCCCTCCTCGCGACCACGAAACTTCGCACGCCGTCGCATCATGCCGCAACAGCAAGAACAACAGTACCCCCCAGACCGGCGCTCACCATACTGCTACTACCATCAAAGATGGGGCCCTACCGCGATATACTGCCAATCACCATGCTCCTGGAGACAACACATGCCAACGGGAAACGCAAACGCACGGTCGCCAAGGTGGTAACGACTGTGCATAACCGACCCAACCACCAACGCCTGTTCATCAAATGCAAACGCTCAAATTACGACTTCTTAGTCGACACGGGAAGCGATCTCTCCATTTTACCCAACAACCATCTGAACCGCCGCCGAGAGACTCCATCTTCCACGCTACTGGCCGCCAATGGCTCCAAGATTACGACCTACGGCTCTCAAACTGCGACCGTCCATCTTCCCAAGTTACCTCCGTACGAATGGACCTTCACAGTCGCCAACGTCAGCACAGCCATCTTGGGAGCCGATTTCCTCAGCCACTATGGCCTCCTCGTAGACCTTCAAAACCTCCGGCTCATTGATTCAGCCTCCCAGTCGTTTCTTCCCGGCCACTGTCTCATCGCTTCACCACAGGAGTCCTACTGCTCCGCTGCCTGCGCTCCACCTCGCTTCCAACGTCTACTAGACGCCTATGAACCCTCATCGCATCCAAAATCGGCGCCCGTCTATCACCACATCGTGACCACCGGTCCTCCCTGCCATGCAAAACAACGCAGATTGGCTCCGCACCTCTACAACCAAACAAAGGCCCATTTCAACGAAATGCTGCGCTCCGGCATCGTCCGCCCTTCCAATTCACCTTGGTCAAGCCCACTCCACGTAGTTCTCAAACAAAATGGGGATATTCGACCCGTCGGAGACTACAGGGACCTCAACCGAGCTACAACTCCGGACCGCTACCCGATCGGCCACCTGCATGATTTCACACTCGCACTGCATGGTTCCACCTTTTTCTCAACATTCGACTTATCGAGAGCCTTCTTTCACTGCCGTATAGCGCCCGAAGACATTAAAAAAACTGCTATCCTGACACCATTTGGACTCTACGAGTTCACAAGAATGAACTACGGCCTACGAAACGCCCCGCAGACATGGCAACGCTACATGGATTTTATACTCCGAGATCTCCCGTTCGCATACGTCTACTTAGACGACATTTTGATTGGATCGCCGGATGCCGAAACGCACTTCCACCACGTATCTCGCTTACTTCATGTCCTTGCTTCCTTCGGGCTTTCAATCAACAAGGCCAAGTGTCAACTCGCTCGAAGCCAAGTCAAGTTCTTAGGACACTTGGTGGACAAAGATGGCATCAAACCTCTACCATCGAAAACTGCGCTCATCCGGAACTTTCCTCTTCCTCAGTCAGTAAACGATCTCCGTACGTTCCTCGGGCTCATCAATTTCTACCGCAGGGCTATACCTCACGCCGTGCACTCGTTAATGCACCTCACGAAGCTGCTGCCATCAAACCCGAGAAAAAACGACAAGCGCCCAATATCATGGCCTCCGGACGCTCTCCATCATTTCGAAAAAGCTAAGCAACTCCTCGAATCATCCGTCCAGCTAGCTCATCCTCATCCGTCCGCTCAACTCATCCTCCATACCGATGCATCTAATTTTGCCGTTGGAGCTGCCCTACATTACCAACACAACGGAACACTGTTCCCTCTCAGATTCTTCAGCAAAGCTCTCTCTCCCGCACAGCGGAACTATTCAACGTTCGACAAAGAACTTCTCGCAATATACTTAGCGATCATCCATTTCCGCCAAACCATCGAGGGTCGCCCACTTACGATCTCCACGGATCACAAACCCCTCACTACGGCGTTGACCTCGCTTACAGACACCATGCCGCCCATCCGACTTCGTCATCTGCGCTTCATCTCTGAGTTTACTTCCGACATAATATATCGTCCCGGAGCCTCTAACCTTTCAGCGGACCTCTTCTCGCGAATCAACCACACATCGGCCGTCTCCATCGTACCTCCCACGGCTATCCGTGATGCCCAACTTAATGACCCACACATAGAGAACATGAATCTCACGCCGGTCACTCGGGACGGAATTACTCTCCTCTGCGACATGTCAGATTCGTCGCCCCGACCTTACATACCTTCTACACTTCGCCCTGACATTTTCAACATGATTCACGGCTTGTCACACCCGGGCATCAAAGCAACCACGGCACTCCTACGCGGACGATTCTTCTGGCCGAACATGTTGACTTCCGTAAAAACCATGACACGCGCCTGCCCTTCCTGTAATCGCGCAAAAGTGACGCGACATATTCGCGCCCCACTCGGCCGCTTTAACGACGTCGAACCGCTACTTCACATCCACGCAGACATTCTCGGGCCCCTTCCCAGAAGCGACAATTTCAAATTCTGCCTAACAATGATCGACAGAGGCACAGGATGGACCGAATGCGTCCCCGTCCGTAACATCCAGGCATCCACCATCATCCGCGCCATTTTCAATTCATGGATTTCACGTTTCGGGGCCCCTCGCAATATCACCACCGATCGAGGAACACAATTCATGTCGCATGAATTCGCGAATTTCTGCCGCCAACATGGGATCACTCACAAGCCTACAAACGCTTATCACCCACAGGCCGACGGAATCATCGAACGTTGGCACAGAGTCCTTCAGGAAGCCATCATGTCCACCTCATCCCCATCATCATGGGCTCGGGACCTTCCCTCCATCATGCTCGGGCTACGCAATCGGCCCTCATTAGATGGTTTCTCTCCCGCTCAGCGTTTGTTTCATTTAAACCCTCGCCTTCCCGGCGATATTTTCACTCCCCTAACACCAAACGACATACCAGCGCTATCTCATGATTCCTATCGGAACTTCGCCCGCTCTTATTATCCGGCCTCAATGCGGAACGCTACTCACGTCTACGTCAGAGTGGACACGCCCAGAACAAAGCTTGCACCCCCCTACATCGGTCCTTTTTCGATACTGTCCAACGACGGGAAGACGCTTGTTTATCAAGACGACTCGGGGGCAAACAAACAAATCTCCGTGGACAGATGTAAACCTGCAACGACACACGCTCAAATCGCCGGATCCCCTTCTACTGTTTCTTCCCCCTCTTCGCACACACTTGGTCATTTCTCCTCGGCAACGTCTTCACACCGAGATGAGCAGCCAAACATTGCGCAACGATTTAAGGCTAACGCTGTCACCACCGCCTCCGCCGCCGCCTCCCCGCCTCTCGAGCACCACCGCAACGGCCGTCCTACCCACCGTCCGAAAACCGACGAGACCACTGCCTCCCGGCTCATCAAAAAAACCGGAGGCTACGGCACAATCAAAAGAGTCGGCCACCAAACCACTCCCACTGCCCCCACGACAAATCATGTCCATAACCGCGGCGATGGATCCGCCGAGGCCGCCCCTACCGTCACTCTCGTTCTCAATTCCGCCCTACAAAGGGAACTGCGCGGACTGTTGCATTCATGGGTGGCACATGCCTCGGACATCTTCAATCACAACGCAAACACCAATCCGGACTTCACCTCCGACGCCGCCGCCATACACGCCCACCCCCATCACGGATTTGAGGGCCGCATCACAGAGATCGACATCTCCAAAACCGCCGCCTCCGAAATCACGCCCCAAGTCTTCGGTTATAATTCCTCGCCGCCGCCGCTCGCCCAGCCGCCGCCGCCCACTCAGTCCGGCCTCCCGACGCCGAGCCCGCCGCTGAAAATTAAAAATTAACGTTGTATTTATATCGTTTTCTTAAATAAACATAAAAAAAAAAAAAAAAAAAAAAAAAAAAAAAAAAAAAAAAAAAATGGATGGAAAAAAATATATCTCCTCCACCATTCTTCTCCAACCCTTTCCTATAAAAAAAAAAAAAAAAAAAAAAATATATATATATATATACTCACCCTGCTGGTATGCCGCCGCTGCTGCCGCCGTGCCGCCGCTGGTGCCGCCGTGCCGTCGCTGGTCCTGCCGCACCGCCGCCACGATCTGCTGCCGCCTTCCGTCGCCGCTTCCGCCGCATCGCCGCCGCTATCCCGGACCCGCCAGCATCGCCGGCCAGAGACCTCCAGCCTGCGCCTTCCGGCCCTTAACCACTGTCCCCCCACAGCAAGATATTTTTTTCATTTTTCCATTATTATTTTGTATCTGGGGGGGGGAAGTGTGGTGGACGCCTCAGGGCGTCCCCACTACCGCCCCCAACTGGCCTGGAGTAGGTGCCCCTTCTCCAGCCAGCTAGGGGGTATAAATAGGGCCGGATGGCCCGGAATAAATCAGACTGTGTCTCAACCTAATCGCCTTATTATTTTAGCTCTTAAGAACCTCTTGTCCAATTGACCAACCATATTGAATTATAAATCTGTCTCCATTTAACTGTCGGCCATTATAGCAGCGCAACACAAGTACTTTCTCACGTCTTCTTCATAGTTACTTACCTACTTCACAACTCTTTTCGTCGCACCCCATTCCTTTTTTTCAGGTGATTACCATGTTCAACTGAAGATACGTCTCCTACGAAGGGTGCTGCCCATTCCTAATGGTCGTTTACTCCTACCTTCCCATTTTATTTTATCAATACAATATTATTCTGTAGGTATCAATTGTTGTGTAACTGAGTAAAGGACCTGACTGATATCTATTTATTAAATGGCTGTACCTATCACAAATCAATAATGTTTTGAGATATTCTGTATATTTTTTCCGAAAAATACACAAATGTACCTTTTTTATAATTTTTGTGACTTTACCTCTCTTGATTCCGTTCTTGAAATAACTGTCTTTAGTTCATTGAAACTTGAATGAAACGCTGGAATATTTCCCTATTTTAATGTTCAAATTGTTGAATGCTTTTTCCGACTAGGTATTCCTTAAAGTTAATGAATATTTGTACAGACTAACTTCTACACTAAAATCGTTAGTGAATAATGTAACATAGTTGAGCAGCTACTACAATATATTTAATAAAATTCAACCTCAACCAAAATACTTCACCACATTGGTAACAATATTTTTCGTTATTACCCTCTAAGCTCAGCTTAAACGGCCATCAGCGACCGTTTAACTTTAGTCTTAGTTTAGCTCTTATCAGGAACTAAAAGCGTAGTTTAGGAAATTGTACCCCAGCCCTAAACTGCATTCTCCGTTTAAACAGTAGTTTAATCGATGAGTGACGTTTAAACGGGTATTGTACCCCTGGCCCTAAGTCTGATTTCGATGAAATCTTGAAAAATTGTGCGAGTTGTGGTGTGGATGGTCCTCTATGAAAATCTGCCCCCGGATTGATAGGAGTAGCCAATGGGCAAGGTCAAACGTTGAACCCTTGTAACTATAACAATTATAAATTAAGATACTATTAACTATAGTTAACTATTAACTATAATTTCTGAAAATTCCATGTGTATTCGTTGCAATTTTTCAGGAGATTGTACTTGGAGATCGATGTTTTAAGATTATCAATACTATTTAAAATTTTTGAAAAAACGATAGGTACCTTTATTTCGAGAGCTTTCGAATTAGGGCACTATCGAAAATATCAACCCTAAATTTTTACTGACATCAACCAATAGCTTCGGGGCACAACTAGACCCAAATTTCATATGGTTACTAGAAAAAGTGCCGCGTACGGCGGACGGACGGAAAAGTTTTTATTCGATTTTAGGATTTTACGAAGGTTTTATCGATTTTAGGATTTTACGAGGTTTTACCTTGAAATCTAAACCACCAAAAATTGTGTGTGTGTGTGTGTGTGGAAGGGAGGGGTAAAAATGTTGTTTTTTTGTTCGATTTCAATGGTTCATTGTTAAAAATAATAAACCAAAATACAGTGGGTTGTTTTTACCCCATACTGCATAACTTTCGGTAAAAATTAATATTTTCGATCTTATACATGGTTTTTCTTTACAAAATCATTATTTAATGAGTTTAATGATAAAAAATCAAAGCCACATAGGAAAGTTATTGAGAGGTGTTTTGAGAGGTATTTTATTTAAACTCTCAAAACTACAAATAATCCAAACCCTAAATTTAAACAAAATGTATACCATAAATTAGTGCCACATAAAAAAACTATTAAATATTTAGCCTCGGAGCTACTCAAGTTCGTTTCCCTGCCGGTGTGCTCCGTGGTGACACCACTCACTCCCACCTCGGCTCTGATGAGGGTCATTCTATAGGGCACCTCCTCCAACTCACCACCGTTCAGTTCCTCAAATTCCCACCTGCGCAAATGTGAGATCCTACAGTTTTCATTACATTCAACGACATTTTCAATCATTGAATGCAATAATTGTAGGCACACGCGGATTGGGCTCAAGACGGTACTCAATCAATTTTATTTCAGTAAAATACACTCGTCCTAAGTGAATGCCTCCAAAATCAATCCATTCAAACGTGGGAAGCATTCACTGAGACATTACGTCATGGAGGATCATCAATTGGATTTTGTCATGGTTTCGAGGAAACCATTCGCCGTTCTCATTTGATTCTTTAATATTCCATCCAAATAAGGGACTACTGATATTCATGTGAAAGACAAGCCTACAGAGACATCTGCTGTACACCACAGGTGAACGTGCGTGACGCCCGACAACAACTGTCATGTCATTCGCCAAATTGACCATTCTTTATTCCAATTTTTAACGGTTACAAATGTTAGTTCTCATCACCATTTGCCCTGGGGGCGACTAACGGCACCTTCGCCCTAATTCAACGCTAACGATATTTTTGATACCCTCTCATCCTTCTGTTTGACCATTACACGATATTCAATGATCCGATGAAGTGTTATAAATTTTTTTGCAGAAACTGGGTGAGTACGTAGGTACCTCAAAAAACTCTTGAAAAAAAAACCTCCTTCTTTGTCTTTGTAAGCGACTAGTACTTACATTGTGGATAAACAGAATATGTTGCGTAACAAAATTTTTAATAAAAAAAAATTGAATAAATTATTTTAAAAAATGTATCAAAAAATAAATAATTCCTTCAAAAAAGCTAAAGAAATAAAATTTTTCATAAAATTTTATAAACAATAAATATTTCTTAATTTTTTTGAAACGAAATTTTGTTTCTCATTGTCATCTAATTGTATTTCGAAGAATCAAATTCCTGTTTGATATAGTACTCTTACCCGGAATACTAAGCCTCTTGAAATAGTCAACCAACTCTTTCAGCTTTTGTCAAATCGCCATTCTACCAGCTATTTTGGTTCGCTCCTTCCGTTGCAATTTCATCAGTTTTTTTGGGAATCATGTTCTAACTTCGAAATGAGTTATAAAAAATTGTACCATCCTTGTCAAGATCGATTTTACAATTGTAATTGTAAAAATTGTATAATTATTATACAAAAAATACCAGTCAATCCTTAATACTATTTACTGGTTTATATCAATGAATTGATATTTTCGACGCCAGCCTCACTTAGGACAGTTATATTTTATTGGTGACAACCTAACTAGTGCCAATCAATAATCAGGGATCTTATTTCCAATGAAAGGTGAAATCAGAAGGAGGACGTAGTTCGGGAATGACGGGTTAATCAGACCTTCCCCGCCGTATCGCTCCCATTTGGTCGAGCCCACGTTACAATTATTTCAGTGAACGCAAGGCTGCTTGGAATAATCGCCGTTATATGGCAGATGTCCCAACAGCTAACTGTCTTTTTAAATACATGGCACGCTCTGTGGCTCCTTCCAACGGCTTCAAATATGAGCGCTATTTTATTTTTAACGAATTACGAACGTGTGGAAATAGTTGGAAAATATACACATTCTGAAAGAATGTCTGCCAAGTTGGGTGGGCAGTTTAGTCTCAAACTGGATAACATGGAAATTGAACCAGCTGGTCCGAAAACTATTATTGAATTAATCAGAGCATAGCTGAAACTGAATTCTTTGATAATAAAACTGAACGGTCAAGTTGACGGTTTTTTGCATTTAGAATTCAAAATACCAACGATACTTCTGATTGGATTGCCATAAAATTCACCAGCAACCATTATTATACCAACTCCCAACTGCCATTAAAATTAGAGTAAAATCGGAGATAGCTACATCGATGTTTCAGGTAAATAAAGTTTTTGCTTTCTCACTGTCGAAGATGGCGAAGTTTTGGATCAGGCCAGCCAATAAAATTTTGGTTCCACAAAATAACATTTTTGAAGCACTTTGCGTTTCAAAGCTTTGGTTTTTTATTTTCAATGATAAACCTTTGGAATCGATCAAGAAAAAAAAACGTCTGCCAAGTGGGTGTGGCACATAGCTTCCTCGTATCCATAACCCGATTATATAGATGATCCGATGCATAGTAGTTATTCTGAAAACACCAATCTCTAAGTACCTTTCACTACCCTCATAGGGGACCATCTACACGCTAATCTGGACAATACTAGAAAATTTCATCAAATTCGGACGAAAAATGTAAGTGCGGTAGTGATTGGATCAAAAAGTTTTTAGCTTGACAAGGATTCGAACCTGGGACTCCTACGAGGGAATCCAGAGTATTGCTGACTGACCAATCAAGGGGGTGGTAGAATGGGGTTTAAGATCCTCACCTCACACGCCACTGTTACGGCTGTTACAAGGATTTTACGTTTGCGCATGCGCAGAGGCTACTGTAAATTTGAAGGCCTTGATTTTCATTGGGGACCATCTACAACCTAATCCGCGTAATCCCTGAAAATGTCATCGAAATCGGGTAGAAATTGTGGAAGTTATGTCTGTTACAAGCAATTCACGTTCGCGCATGCGCATCGGCTACTATCAATCCGGGGGTGATGATTTTCATAGGGGACCATCTAAACTCTAATTTGTAACATCCCTGAAAATTTCATTGAAATCGGATAGAAAATGTGGAAATTCACTTTTGCGCATGCGCAGTCGCTTCTATCAGTCCGAGGATGATGATTTTCTTAGGGGACTGTTTACACACCAACTCGCACAATCCCTGAAAATTTCATCGAAATCGGATGGAAAATGTAGAAGTTATGGCCGTTACAAGGAATTCACGTTTGCGCATGCGCAGTCGCTTCTATCAGTCCGAGGATGATGATTTTCATAGGGGACCGTCTATACACCAACCCTCACAATCCCTGAAAATTTTATCGAAATCGGGCAATAACTTCGTATATTTATGCGCGTTACAAGGAATTCATGACAGACACACAGACACACGGACACACAGACACACAGACACTGAACCAAAATTGTTCAGAAAGGTCTAAAACGCAAAACGCGAGTGAAAATTTTCATTTTGGAGAACTTTTTTTTTTCGTCCTTGAAAAGTGAAAACAAAGCTTCCGCTACCTTGGTAGACTCGGAAGCAAAATTATAACTCCCTTGAAATAATGGTGAAATCCAAAAATCTAAAATAAACGCCGTACGCGGCACTTTGCCCAGTTCTCATGGACCGATTTAGATAGAATTTGGTACGTCGGCTGTATTTGGGATCTAGTTGTGCCCCGAAGCTTTTTATTAGTGTCAAACACTTCTAAGGGGTAAACAGTGGAGGAAATGTTTTCAAAACGACCTAGCTCTGTCAAAATCCAGGTATTGTTTTATCATCAATTTAAAACTTCCTAAATTTTCAAGAATATTTTGACACCACCCAGAGATTTGAGAGACAAACCACTCCCTTAATATTAGGATAATTAATTATCTAAATAATGTAAGTTCCACGACGTTTTTCCATAAGTTTTAGATATGAGTAGTATTAAATTTCAAGAAACGAATGTTACCACACAGACGATCAAGAATAACTAGTTAAAAAGGCGTTTATTGTGAAAATTTTCTGAACGCGTGAGTCCTTATAGTTTTGCCTTAAGGACCCAAACACCTTCCCTCTCACCTACGCCTGGTCCTTATGAAGCAGTTGAAAGATGAAATTTACCGAAACTAATCACCCGCTGTGTAATAATTTTCAGAGTGTTTGACTATCTTTGGTTTCAGGCCTCTCCATCTGTATGTTAAATCCTTGTCCTGAGTATAAGTATTCGAAATCACGGTCTAATTTCAATAAGATTTTCAGGGTTGATGCTGAGTAGCCATGAGATGGTCCCTTATGGATTTCTTCTAAATTTCAACAATTTGCAGCATAAGAACGTTGAGAGTGCACAATGATCGGATAAGTGCGAGCTACGTTACATGTGAAAAACTGAAACATGATCAAAGTATTGAAACCATTAACATAATAGTGAAAATCATATTTCTTACTAAGGAATTTCATTGGTCCTGCTCAGTAAGGACCACACCAACTAATTCTTTAGGTTCATGTTATTTAATGAGATGGAGCTTTACTGCCCATTCAACTAAGTAACCTTTTTAATGTTTACGCAACTTTTTACTCGTACGCACACAATACCTTTGTTGCGAAGAAGACATAACATACTCCTGATCAATGTAAAGCTTGAAAATGTCACCAAAATAGGACCATTGTCGTTAGCTCCTGCAATAAAAAATTGAATTGCAATTTATAGGCAATCTTCTTGACGTCTTCACCCAAATATTCTTCAAATTTGATTCATTTTGGGCAATTAAGTTCTGAGAAATTGTAGTTTGACGTAATAAATGAATTCATGTTTCATTCATGGTTCATTTAGTGCTCACACGCTACGTCAGTCTGGTAGCAATGAGACTAGATACAAGGAACCGGCAATTAATCATAATTGTTAATAATGTATTATGGTGTTGCTCGCAATAAGAGGCTATTTAACAGACATACAAATTGTTCGGAGAGCTCTAAAACGCAAAATGTAATTGGAAATTTTGTATACTCAGAAATAAATGAATACTTGCAGGTATTTGAAATTTATTGTAATTTGGGAAGCACCGGAGGAGAAGTTAATGAATTTAAGCCCCATTTATAACGTGACAATTGACCCCAAAAATAGCTCTTTCACGTATGAATGGTGACACATAGGGGCTCTGCTAGTTAGAGGGTTCCGATGAGACGTTATAAAAACCGACTCACATTGAAAAAAATCAATCGGAATCCGTAAGCTAGAGAATTACTCCTATAAGGACGTAGACATGAAGAGCGCCGGTTGTAAAGGAAGTGCATCTGTTTGTGTATTCAGACAACGACAACTTCCTCCGACATCCGAGACACGACTTTCCTCCCAAGTTGTTGCCAACAGCCGATAAAAAGTTGTTGGTTTTCGGGTAAAGGATTTTTTTTTCAGCTAGCGGTCATCCTGGGAGTTTATAGTAGGTAAGTTAAAGTAAGGTTTATTTCGTTATAGGAGGGTGGGAACGGAGTCGGACGCATAAGAACACGAAGATGAATAAAACACACATGACTGCATCGATAAAAAGGTTTTATCATAACATAAGTTCATATTTATAGTTATCAAGTCCACCATACTGTGGAAGCCATTGATTCACTTATGTGAGTTGACGACATTTTTTATTTTCTTCACGCCTAAAAGGCGACAAAGAAATTATGGTTAACGCTGGTAAATTATTGTAACCGGAAGAAAACTGATTTTTTCGAACACCAATCTATAAAATTTAATTTCATCAGATATAGTTTAATATATAGATATAGTTTAATGTATGGATTAGATTAAGCTCTAGTTTAATATATGGATATAGTTTAAATTCAGTCAACTTTCTTCATATTTTAAAGAAATTGTAAAGACTAATGCACCTTCGTACGTACCAAGATTGCTCGGCTTCATACGAGGTCCGATCAAAAAGTTCCAGAAGTTTTATTTGAACTTTTTACCAATTAGCAGTATTCGATTGTGTCCCCTTCAAAGTACTCCAGGGCTTCATTACAACTTTTTCAGCTATTCGTCTGAATAATATACAGGGTGTCTACACTTAAGATGGGCATAACTTCACGGTTCGATTCTATAAGGTATTTCCAACAAAAAATGTCTCTTAACAATTTTCTTTTAACCCACTCAAAATTCCTTTTTTTCCACTTGGAACTTTTTTTTTGAGTTTTCGACCGTTATTTCTCATGCAAATCAAAGTCTGACTACACAGTTGAAAAGAGCATTAAATTTCCAAGCTACCTAGTGCAAAACCGAAATCTTTCAGCAATAAAATAGTTCAAAAAATCAAATCAAAAAGCAAACTTTAAAAAATTGTTCGAAACTGGACCTTCTTTGACCAAAGTTTTCAGTTTGAATCCCTGCTCATTTCGATGGGCGCTCTTCGGAAAAACATGTTCAAATTGTCAGCTTTCCAAAGGTTTATCAAGTTATTTTTTTAATTCAAATTAGAAGAGTAAATCAAGTTTGAATGACGAAAAACGTGTGTTTTACTTGAAAATTGAGTGTTTTTCGCGGTGTATGGTCACTCTCGATCTCACAATGACTTGACGAGTTTGGTATAATTTCCTATGTAATTTTTTACGCTGAATCCAGTGGTGTACTTCAGAATAATTCTGACTGCTAGAAAGTGGATTTTTCGAAGGAAGCCTTCGTTTTTCGTAAACAAAAGACGCATTATTCGTAGATATGGTAGTGAGCATAAAGTAACATCTTTCTACTCAATAAAGTCAAGAAAAGTCAATAGTTTTTTATTGCGGAACCAAGAAAATGGTATTACAATTATTAATGACTATTATAGTCATAATAAACTTAAATTAAGGGCGTGTACAAAGCAATTGTTAAATAAATAATTGAACCAAAACTGATGATCACTGATGAAATCACACCTACAGCATTAGTTCATGAATCCTTCGCAAGGGATAATAAAGCGTTTTTCCTTTGAATCATATGAGATAAGCTCAGTTACCTATCGGTAAAGCTTGAGATAATGCGATACAGCTGATTCATGGGAAAAATGCTTTACAATCCCCAGCGGAGGAAATATGAACTAATGCTGTAGGTGTGATTTAGACGTTTGTCTTTTTTACGGTGAAGTCCGACTTGAATTTGCATGAGAAATAAGCGAATTATGACCATATCAGTGCCGTAAGGTCGAAAACGAGAAAAAAGGAATTTTGAGTGGGTTAAAAGACTAGGACTAGGAGACACTTTTTGTCGGAAATACCTTGTAGAATCGAACCCTGAAGTTATGCCCATCTTAAATGTAGACACCCTGTATAATAAATAGAAGATATTATCTTCTATCGTCTAAAATCGATGTCTTTCGAATTACCGAAATCGATTAATTGTTACACCTTGTGGGATGAATTCGTGCTGAATAGCGCCCTTTAAATCATAGAAAACATTGAACGTGACTTTATCATTCGACCTCGCCCTGGGAGCTGTTTTGGATCTGGAAGAGGTTTTCGACTTCCACTGGAATGACTGCATCTTGGTTTCCACGTTGTAGCCATAAATCCATGGCTCATCACCTGTGGTGACGTTGTCCATGAAGTTTCGATTAGAATTGGCCATTTCTAAGAGCTCTTGACAAACCTCCATGCGATGCGCCTTTTGATCGTCTGCCATCAGTCATGGGACAAACTTGGCTTACACCATTGTTGGCCCTTCAAGCTTTCTTGAAGAAATCTGGTTCCTAGTGTCGGTAATTCGCAGTGGTTCGTAGTGTAGGTAATTACACGATTCTTATAGTTTTTCTATTAACCGGTTTACACGCTCATGCCATTTGTGCAAAGCCGGCAGTTTGCACAGTTATATCGTTGCGTGTGAACGGAGTTTGCGCAAACAAAAAATCTGGCTTGAGCAAAATCTGTCTCGGACAGAAAATCGGCATGAGGTTGGACCGAAGTTTGAGCGTGTGAACGCAGTACGAGCCAAACCCTCGATCTCGCGCAGGCGCATCCGTTCACACAATTTCTACCTATTGCCAAAAATCTCAGTGTTGCTGACAACCTTTCATGGGGGTTAATACTCGTCTCATTACGGTGTCAGTTCATAGTTTAGAAAAAAAAAGAAAAGCAATTAGGAAAAGCATTAGGTTCCCCTCTCAATTCCACGATTAAATTTTTTATGGGAAAAGTTATCCCTCCTGAGCATCCAAACCTTGCTCCATTTCCGAAATATTTTTGAGGCAACTTTTTTTCTTATCAGGCAAGCCACCGACGCACATAGGATGAGCTCTTCCTCATCCAGATCAAAATTTATTTCAAAATTAGGGGTTTTGATTTTCAAAAAAAGATCAAACAAAATTGCTGCAAGTCCACTGAACGGGCCACACATTCGTACAAGCACAACTGAACGTGTGAACACTACCACGTTGTTCGGTGCAGTTTGCGCAAACTGGCTTCTGCAAGCTGGTTTGAGCAAATGGCTTGGGCGTGGAAACGTTGCCGTTTTCAACTATGTTTTTTTTTTTTACCTCCGAGTCTATCAAAAGATGAATTGTTTCCCTTTCAAGGTTAAACAATTTCCTCCAAAATGAAAATTTCGTTTGATACGTTCCTGAACGATTTAGGTTTCGTGTCTGACTGAATGAATGCGTCTGCAAATTCTTGTAACGGGGAAAACTATAAGATGTTGACAGATGTTTATGACATTTACGGGGATTGTGGGTGTTGGCGTGTAGATTCTTCTTCTTTTTCCGGCTCTATCTCACTGAGGATTGGCGTCCCAAACAATATCTCTCCATTGTCCTCCATCCTCCGACTTTCTTCTCCAGTTTCTCACTTGCATAGTCCTTAAGTCGTCCATCACATCGCACAGCCATTGTGCGTGTAGATGGTCCCCCATAAAAATCCTAGCCCTCGGTTTGATGGTAGCCTCGACGCATGTTCCAACGTGAAATCCTTGTAACAGCGAGTAGATGGTCCCCTATGAAAATCATCTCCCTCATACGAATAGTAGTTGCTGCGCATGCGCAAACGCGAATTCCTCGTAAGAGCCATAACTTCGACATTTTCCATCCGATTTCGACGAAATTTCTCAGGATTGTTCAGATTAGCGTGTATATGGTCCCCTATGAGGGTAGTGGGAGGTACTTAGGGATTGATGTTTTGAGATTGATCTATACATTCGGGTTATGGATACGAGGAAGCTATTCGCCACACCAAGTTGGCAAATGTTTTTTCCTTCTCTCCACAAATACAAATTTTCCTATTTTTGGTAGCGAAGAAGCAAAAGAGTGCGTGTCTACAAGTACGGGAAGGGTTGATGACTCGGTCGATATTATTCTTTCTCCCCCTTGACGATGTTTTATTTCCAGCATCAAATTTTTATCCTCCTATCGGTAATTTTAACCCCCTCCCCACCTTCCTCGGAAAGTATCGGATACCCTTCGCCCCCTTTTATTTCAACCCTCAAACTGCGTATTTTTCATTCGAAACGCTTCCCTCCTCCTCTTCCCCTAACAACTCTCCAGCCCTCATCAACATCACGGGTAGGAAAAAGAATTGACTGGAAGGAAGACAGGGAAATTGAGGCGTGGAGTGGGGAAAAGGGAGGATGGTGGGGGGAATTTTTCTTTTTTTTGTTGTTATAAAGTGCAAAACGTGGAAAGAAGTACGACGAGAGGAGCAGGGGTGGGGGTTCCGGAGTTTGGACGAAAAAGTAAAACTCTATCGGAAAAAATGCCTGGAAAAAGAGAAGGCAAAAAAAAAAAACCAGGGGGAAAGTCATTTATTAGATAAACTTGCGCAAGAGCTTCAACTTGACGGCTAATCCAATAGCCGGCGGCTTCGAGCCCCTTCGGATCTCGAAATCATATCCGGGGTTCCTGGCTCGGCTCATTTTAGCTCTTCGTACAGTGAGGAAAAGTCGAAAAAAACTGCAAATTATTACTCAATGGTGTATTATTGTCCTTAGAAATGGCCATTTTGTGTAGATCACTTTTCTTATGATGACACAATGTGTTACAAAAACATTTAGGTCTGGAGAGGGAACGCTAGAGTTTGTTGGGAAATGCAGATTTTTTCGACATTAACCCCCTCTTTCCGTCTCTCAAAATTAAAATTCAACATTCCAGCGACGTAGTGTACAATGACGTTGATTTACAAGCCAATTAAAAATAAATAAATAAAATAAAAAAACATAATGTTTAGTAATGCATGCATTCCAGGGGACGTCCCATTGGATAAGTATTGGATCAGTTTAACCAGTTGTTAAGCGATAAAACTGTTTCACTCGATGTCATTTATTTATTACTTTAGGCAAGAAATAGTGACCCCCCCCCCCCTCACCATTATCCACCTTAACATCTCTAGCATCATGGGAGCCTCGAATCTGAAGAGCATTTTAAAATCCATGATCTACGACACCCAACATGGGAATTCGAGTTCACCCCCCCCCCCACCACCACCAATGGTGCCAGTCTGGCACCAAAGCTGAAATACGTCGTGACATTGAACTTTCATCTATTAGGTTTAGTAGGCAGTCCGTCGAATGTCACATCCGTATTCAAGGTGAAACACCAAAAATCCCAAGAAATATGAGGTTTATGGTTCAAATTTTCAATTAAGTCAAGTTTCATCGGATTCGGATGGAAAATGTAGAAGTTAGGGCTGTTAGAAGGATTTCTTATTTGAGTATGCGCCGCAGCTACTAACGATCTGTGAGCATCATTTCCATAGGGGACCATCTACACCCTAATCCGCACGATCCCTTAAATTATCTTCAAAATCGGACAATAACTTCTTGAAGTTTTGCCCGCTGCAACATATTTTTTATGACGAGGAGGCTGTGTGCTACACATACTTGGTAGACTACAGGGATTTCCTAGTTATCGAACCCCCCCTTATAGCATCCCATTTTACAGCTTAGAATCAGTATTCTCCGTTACAAGGATTTCATGACAGACACGCTTTGGTAGACTCGGAAGCAATAAATTCCCAAATCAGTTGGAAAATAAGACTCGAGCAGAGCACACAAGGTTTTGTGTTTGCCTGTGTGTCCGCAAATCCTTGTGACGGGCAAAACTATACAAAATTAATGTTCGAATTCGATGAAATTTACAGGGATTGTGCTGGTTAAGGTTAGATGATGTATTCATTGTGATGGGATAATAATTACCAATAATTGGTAGCCCCTACGCATGCTTCTATTTGAAATCCTTGATAAACCAGTTTCAATTCGATTCCGATGGGATTTTCAAGTGTTGTGTTGTTAAGACTCTGATTGGTTCCCCGGATGTCATCATCAAATTTGGAGGGAAGTGAAGTACTTGGAGATTGAAATTTTGAGATTCTCTTCTGCATTGTATCATCTATACGATCTATGGTTTTGGGTGAATGTTTGGAGTCTTGTTTTTGTAGTTTCTTTAATTTTTAATGCGGTACATGTTTCGACTCTTCCTTGGAGCCTTCCTTAGCCTTTATGTGAGTGGTCCAGATCCCATCCACTTTTGTAAGAACCTTTTCTGTAGGTAGTTGACCATTCATTGCTTATTCAATTTAGTATAAATTTGGGCGGTATAAATTTGGGCGCGGGTGGGCATTATTTCAGAGAAAATCTGTTCAAATCTGTTCAAAAGCATGGGTTCTTTTGAAATGAATCAATACGAACTAAGTTCAATCAATTTGAACAGATTCTCCCGCATTAGAAATTAAAGAAACTACAAAAATAAGACTCCAAGTATTCACCCAAAACTATGGAAACGGTCCCTCCGAAACAAACGACATGATCATGTTATGGATACGTGGAATCTATGTGCCTCACCCCCTTGGCAGCCCTTTTTGGTTTATTATTTTCAATAATGAACCTTTGGAATCGACCAAGAAAACATTTTTTTTTCAACACCCCCTCAAAATTTGATGGTTTACGTTTCAAGGTACGTAGAATCCAAAAATCGGATAAAAATGAGGCCGTCCGTCCGCTGTCCGCCGTACGTGGCACTTTTGCCACTTAGCATTGACCGATTTTGATGAAATTTGGTATGTAGGCTCCATTTGGGGTCTATTTGTGCCCCGAAGATATTGGTTGATGTAGGTCACTTCTAAGGGTTCCAAAATGAATTTTGAAATTTTGAAAACGCCCTAACTCAAAAAATTTTGATGAAAGGTATGGTTTTTCCTTCAGCTTAGGTTCTATAGAATTTTTAGAATTTTTTGAGACCACCCGGAGCTCTGTAGCACAAACCGTTCGCTCACTACGAGAATTTAAGTGTTGGACGTACGATAAATCAGAAACACGAGTGTGAAACGCAAAAGAGGCCTAATCTTCGTTCAAATTAAAGCTGACCGAAATGCGATCGATGTTTTTCTTCATGTTGGATGGTTGGTGGCTTCGCAGACGAGTGATCTATATAGAAAAAATAAAATAAACCATTGTGTAATAATTTGCAGCGTTTTCAACAGATTTAGATATAGGACGGTCTGAAACGGATATGTGCCTGGTTATTGTTTTTCTTTGTTGAGTGTTGTCCTGTATCATTCGAGATCAGTCGCATAAGGACGCCCAATGTTACTAGAGGGAGCTCTACTTCTCACACAACGTTTTGTTTAAAATTTCTTTTTGTTTGTTTCTAGATAATTTTGGTTCGTTTCGAATTTTGTACTGAAGGATTAGCATTATGAGGTATCTCTTACCCTGTCCACCATTTCCCTCAGTATCAATTCCTCTCGCATCACCAAGAGTGCGTGCACTTAAAACCGACCGGTTGTAAGTTCCTTATATTGAAAAGAAGGCTTGGGAAATTCAATTTTCATTCAATTAGAGGAGGCGTTTGTTTCGCTCCATGCATTTTGCGAAATGCATAATCTCTTTAGAGCCCAATATGGACATCACATTCCGGACTGGACCGTCGTTTCTATTCCTTCTATTTATTGTTATAATTGACCCCTTTTTCGGTTTCATTCTGTTAATCAAAGCAAAACGGATGACGAGAGACGGTGCAAAAACAATGAAAAAAACGGAGAAAAAACCAACATGAGTCTCTCCTTAGCGTGATCGAGGAATCCAGGACGTAATGACCAGCTATGGATTTTACCGGCGACTGCGCTCAAGTTAACTCAAACGGGGCCAAACTATACCGTGGAAAAAAAACTTGGCAGGAGGGAAAGGAAGGACTTAGTGAAGAGTGCACTGCTATTAAGAGCTCGGCTCAAACTATAACCGTTCATTATGCAGAAAATTAAACTTTTTAATTGTCCATCAGTAAGGGAATATATTTCCGGTAGGGTGGATCGCATCTAAATATTACCACGTTCAACCATTCGCTCTACTAAGCACGGCTAGAGGACCCCCGCAGCACGAATCCCATCGAAGTTTAATTACATTAATTATACATTACATATCTAGGACTCTTTATACATGTATGAGTGTATTTATTCAAATTTTCGCCTCTCGAGAACCATGACAATGCGGGTGCTTGAACTTGGTTTTTCGAAACTCATTTTTTCCATTCCCTTGTCCCACCCTTCGGTGTAATTCTACGAGTAATTTTATGTTAATTCCGACGCTAAAGAGTTTCTCTCAGCACTTTAGCGACCAGGCTGTGTACTGTTCATCAATTCCAACGGTGTTTGGTTCATTATCTTTACATCTTAAGAACTTCGTAATAGAGCGATGTCCAAATTATGGAGGAAAAAAGGCCTTAATTCTTGATTCTACGGTTTCAGCTCAGCAATTAACAAGTTTTGGTACAGAGACGTACAAGAATCTCACACATCTACGCATTATTATCTCGTTCTTGTTATCCTGAGCTACCCTCGGTGTGACGCTAATCACTGATCATTGAGTGATCCTAATGCACTAATTAGTGAAGCTTCGTGACTAATTTAAAGGAAGGTGGAAACACTATACCTGTAATTGTGTTGGTTTTTCTTTTTCCGTTGAATCAAGGTCAGTAAACGCGAATTGTTTTCTTTTAACGCCTAGGTGGTTCGATTATTACATGTGTCCCAAACTATACCAGGTATTGCAAAAACAAACTTTCATTCGTGAAGAAAAATAATTTAATACTATTTGGTCGAAAGTAATATCTGTGGAATCTCGTGTTAGCGACTACAGGAAAGTCACCTGATCTTCTCCTAATATGGGACTCTGAGGAATTTGAAGAACTACCACTGCCATCTATCGAATAGCTAATCCCTTAAATATCTATATTCGTTTTAGAGCCTCGACAGATTTTACTTATAAGGGTTGTGATTTGTCACAACCGCCTACTGCGTTTTTTCAAGAATCCATGTTGGAGTCACCACGGAAAGGAACTTTGAAAACTCTCAGATGTTTAGAGATTTAGATGTACCGATTTCCTTTATAAATCACCATGTTTCAACAAATATTTGTCTTGTGGTAATGCTTTGGCCATAGTGTATGCGACGCTACTATATTGTCTTCTACATGTCTAATTTAGTCCTTGTATATATTGATATTGGTAATAATCTAATTTCAATGTCTTACAGGCCCAACCTTGATGCTTTGGAGTCGAAGGGGAAAGGAATTACTTGCAAAAACTATATCGAAGAAGCGATCCACCACCATGATTGTGACCAACAACCTGTAAGTGATCGGAACAAATTTTGAATTTCGTACGAATGTTTCCACTTACCAAAGTTCATCAACTCGATTACGATAAATTCGTGATGACAAGTCGAGGAAGGTATTTAGTTTACAACAAAACGAGGCATAAACTTTGATAAGTTGAGTAGTAGTAAGTGCTCTGAAAATGCACCGAATATTGAGCTGATGCAATGCAAACTTGATATTCTCGATCATGTAGCTGTTTTTTTAGTTTTAAACAGCAACAGGTCAAGAATATCTACTTACTCTGCAGTTCCAGAGAGGTTCCTTGCAAATTTCAGATTCGGGGAACCAATAAGAGCTAATGACCGGGGAGATGTTCAACTTATCGTTCGTATGGACTGCAGACGATTGAGGCTTCCAGTGAAAGTTCAGGTTTGGAAACGAATATAACATATCCAGCTGAGCAGGGAGGTGTTTACATTGTCATTCGTACCAACTCCGCAATTCCAGACAGGTTTCCTCTTAAATTTCGTCTTCAAGGGGCAAAAATTTAGCTTTCCCAGACGATCAAAGAGTCACTCAGTTTGTCATACATACTATGCACTATTGTGAATAATTGTCAGCTTCATGGGGCCACACGTAGCAATAAGTTGACAAACAGAGAAGTTTTCCCAAATTCCAAGAGGTACTAAAGACCATTTTTATCGAAATTTAGAGAACACTTTCCCAGGGTTTTAAGGGGTACCGCGATCGTTTTGGAGCAAAAGATAATCTATTTCTTTGAAAAACGAGTTTGAATATTCCGTTAATTTCAAAAGGTACTTTATCCAGCACAAGGGCGGTCTCTCATCCGTTTTGTTTCAAAAAATACTCCATCCACATCGTATGTTTTCAAAAAGTACTATATCCACTTCGTTTGATTTCAAAAAATACTACATCCACTTTCTTTGATTCCAAAAATTACTAAACGCCTCGTTTTGTTTCAAAAAGTACTATTTGTCCATAAATCTGATATTTCAAATCTTGTTCAAATTTATGGTAAACTTTGAACTAAGTAATTTACCTTTTTTCCAATAATATTTATTATAATTTAGAAATATATCTTTAAAAAAATAAATCATTGGTTTATAGCACATTTTTTAGGTTTAGGAGCTTGATTCCTTTTGGAATCAAGCTCCTCAATTATGTTGATGAATTTTCACAAAAAACGTGGCTCCAACTGGTCAGATTCTTTTTGAGCCTAGTCCCGTACTATGCTCAATATCTGAGCGAAAACGGGAAGTGTGATTTCGGTGCGTGCGCATGTCATGTTGATAAAATTCATCGGAGCACCATCCTTGAGCATCACATGAAAATCGGATTCCGACTTGGGTGGTTTTACCAATGACCATTATCTATAGTTACTGAACACAGACAGACTGAAACTCACCAAAGTTGCTCAAAATGCCCTGAAAAGCAAACTGCAGAGGAATGGAATGTGGAGTTTGATTTTCAAGATCACAAATTTTGTTGACCTGCGTTTCACGAATACAAAGCTTGTCTATCTTTGATAGAGAGGAAGTAAAAGTGGACCAACGCAGACCTGAGGGAACAAGACACCAATGAATCATACCTTACAATACAAATACAATATAAATAGATGAGTTTGAGGGAGGGGGGGGGGGCTGTGATGGTGGTAAGTGATTAATTCGCTACCTGACTCCGGCGTGTACGAGTATTGAGGATCCCGAGCAGGCGTTGCGCCTAGTTACCTCTCCGAGCATCATAACTGTTTTACATACTGAGCAGATTATCTTCTTCCTCGTCCTTATTTTTTCCTCTTTCCCAGCTCAACGTGTGAGTGCTGAAGAGCGAACGAACTGTCATCAAAATGGTCTCGAGAGATGTTTTGCTTGCTCATTAAAGAAGAGTATTATGAAAGCTTCGTATTCGGGCAGCAGGTAGGAAAAATTCGGGTCACCTAAACTCAACGAATTTTGGTTTATTAATTTCAAAATTTTATGGTTTACGTTTCAAGGTAGGTAGGTAAATTCCTAAAATCGAATAAAAACGGTGCAAACTATTTCACAAAGGTTTATTATTTTCCTGCATAGATCACTCGTCTGCAAAGATCCCAGCTTTGCCGTAGTCACTATTTATACATTTTTTTATTTTACCTAACAACCATAGGTACCTACTAACTACGAGAGTTTTAGAGCTAGGACATTTTTGAAAATTTCGACCCTTAATTTTCATTTGTGCCGCGAAGCTTTGATTTTAAAGCCTAGCTAAAAACTGAAACTATTCACAGCGTTTTCTTTTTTTCCTACCAACTTTTTTTTTTCACCTACCAACCATTGGTAGGTTCTACCTACCACACCTTACTGCCTTCACACCTTCACAATCATGTTATTATAAAGAACTAAACGCTTCACACGCGATTCGAAAATAGGGAGCTTCATATGGAAATTAGATTACTGATTGCAAAGGAAGCAAAACTGAATACAACTCGAAGAAACGAACAGCGATCGAGTTTTGGTTAGCTGAAAATTCAACGGACATTAGACTTTTTTGTAATTTACACTTGGGATTCTGTCTTATCGAAGGAAAACTCTGAAGTACTCGTAGGGAACGAACGGATTGTCCTATAGAGCTCCGCGTGGTCTCTAAACATTCCAAAAATTCAATACTATCGGTGAATCGGTGAATAATACTATTGGTGAAAAAACGATACCTTTATTTCAAGAGTTTTTGAGCTAGGGCACTTTTGAAAATGTCAACTTTTAATTTTCACCCCTTTGAAGTGACTGACATCAACCAAAAGCTTCGCGGCACAACTAGACCCCAAATTGAGCCCATGTGTCAAATTTGAACCAAATCGGTCCAGTGTTGCTAAGAAAAGTGCCGGGTACGGCGGATGGACGGACAATTTTTTATTCGATTTTCGGATTCTACGTACCTTGAAACGTAAAACAAAAAGTTTTGAGGGAGGGGGGGGGGGGGTTAAAATTTTTTTCTTGGTCGATTCCAGAGGTTCATCATTGAAAATAATAAACCAAAATGATCCGTCCGTCCGCCGTACGCGGCATCTTCCTTAGTTACCATGGACCGGTATTGATGAAATTTGGTGAATGGGCTCCGTTTGGGGTTTAGTTGTACCCTGAAGCGTTCGATTGACGTCAGTCATTAGTAAGGGTTGAAATTAACAAAAAGCCCTAGCTCAAAAAATTTCGAGATAAAAGTATTTTTTTTTATCAATTTGAAATAGTATTGAATTTTTAGAATTTTCAGAGACCACACGGAGTAGGACAAACCGCTCGCTCCCTACAAGATTTTAAGGGTCGGACTTACGATAAATCAGAAACACGAGTGTGAATCGCGAATGAGGTCTAATCTCCGTTCGAATTTTTGCTGACCGAAATGCGATCGCTGTTCATTTCTTCGAGTTGTCCTCAGTTTTGCGTCCTTAGCAACCAGAAATCAAATTTCCTTATGAAGGCACCCACAGCTCCCTGTTTCTTCGAATCGAGCGAGTGTGAAGCGTTAATTTCTCCCAAATAAACTTGATTTGTAGTTGGTAGGTGGCGACAATGGCAAAGCCGTGTTCGTTGCAGACGAGTGATCTGTGTAGAAAAATAATAAACCTTTGTGTAACAATTTGCATCGTTTGTCTTTTCAAACCGTTTTGGTCCTTTGTCCGTCTTTCTGTCGTCAATTGAGCCCCTGAAAAGCCAAGTGGCATAAAAGAAAAGAAAAGCCAAGCTTGCTTTATCTCAAATGCTTTATCTCAAAAACAGATTTCCATGACTTATGCCACTCAAATGCCCAACAAATTTTGTTGCGTCCAGCTTACTGAAAAACTCCCAAATTTATGTAGCCCATTGAACTTGTGATGCCTCCTCTTGGGCTATTCTCGAAGCGCTAGACTTATGCCACTGGGCCAATAAACGAAACTGAATGTTCATATTACGTTTCCGCACTTATCTCCGTTTCATCCGAAATTTGACTTATGCCACTTGGCTTTTCAGGGGCTCAATTATTCTTTGCAGCAAGAATAATGTTTCGAAATCATAGTCCAATTTTCATGAAATCCCCGGAGCAGATATCTCTGAGCTTTGAGACAGCTGAAGTTGGGGAGGGAACTTTGCAATTGACTACCATGTCAAATGTCCTTTAGAGCAGTTTCAAACCTCAGTTTTCAACTGACCCCCTAGTCAGTTCTTCCCTTCAAATTTGTACACCTCATGAGGGATCATGAATGCGATGGAAAAACAACCAAAAGAGTGTGTGGATCTGAAAAATGCTTCTCCTTACTGTTTCGTTCGGTTTAAATTCAGTGTTCAGCAACCACAAATTCATGGAGAATTTTTTGTTTCTTTTTTCACGGATATTTACTTTTATGGTTGAGCTGTTATTTTCACTCTTTCAATCCCGATAAGGATCAATAAACCACATTTTGTTTTTAAGAACCAAAAATTTATTTTCTCTCCTTCACAAAAAACTTTGAGCTATGAAATAATTTTTTAATTGCAATTACAAATCAACAAGCTGGTTAATTACCTAATTAATTGATGATTGTACAACTGTTTATTCATGTCTCATTGTTAACCAATAGCATAACTTCGATGTTACAAGATAAAATAAAGAACAATAATGGATGTTATTCAGATCGAATGACAACTCCGATGTTTCAAAAAAGATAAATCATTCGTCAAGTTGGGAGGTCAGTAAATCTTCCTCACAAAAAATATCAACTGTTGCAAAAATGATTAAATTGGTCAATACGCTAATAAATTCCTCGATATAAAACATGAACTTCACGATCGAGTTTATAGTAGCCTAAGATTTAGTAACGTCAACACAATTCAGATTTTTATCTTATTTGGGTCAATTTTTCAGCGTTATGGCTCCTAAGAACAAATTGCCATAAAATTCATTATCATTCATTTTGAGGCCAATTTCCTAGTACTCATAAAATGTGATCGAAATCGAGCAATTTCATTGAGAGAAAACAAAGTTAGGCCCATAAAAATCTAAAAATTCTTCATAAAACAAGACAAGAAATATAATTTTTCTTCTAATGTTTACCGAGTTTCATAGCTTTTAATTTTTCTGAATTACCAGGCAATTGTTTTAGATCCTAAACCCAAATACCTTTCTTCATAAGCGTATAATCACAAGTCTCAAATAATTTCATCAAAATCGTGTATTTCTATCGAGCGTAGATAACAGTTCTGACCAGCTAGAAAATACTCCATGGGGTTCCGGATAGTTTCTATTCCTTGGTGATCCTATCAAGTTGAAACTTCAATCTTAGAGATGTTTTGTCTCCTCTGTGCAGCGTATCGGGAGGTGATTTGAGTAGTCGTGACGTCAGGCTGCTTGAGTGACGCTAACAGCCCGTGAAGGTGGGTGCCACGATCTCTAACGACACAAATAATGGTAAATAAAAAGTTCTACAATATTTCTTTATCTCACGCCTTCATCTCTCGTAATAAGAGGAAATTCGTGAAACGGAGCCCCTCATTGGAAAAAAAGAGTCAAAACGGCCTCAAAAGAGAAATTGTCTACGCTAAATGTGTGATAAAGTTCCCACATGTCGTCGAGAGATTTTCAGAAAAGTTGGGCGCTGGAAGGCACATAAGGATACCAGGTGAGGAGCCGTGACTGATGCCAAATAGCCTCCTATAGCCCCAGCAGGACGGGAGAGAATAGAGAAAAAAAAAACATTTGGTAGGAGCTCATTTCCTTTTTCTTCATTTCTCATTGTTGTTGGGTTTCATCTCTCATTGGTTCCACTCTAACAACCACGATTCAAACCAGACTTCCATTAGAAATCGAGGCTTGGAATCCCTCTTGGACTGGAACCCCCGATCAAATCCGTTTTCTTTTCTGGGTTTCTTGAAGAGGTAGTGGACGTTACACCATGCAACGAGGTTTCAACTTCTATGACAACTTGAACTGTGAAAAGGTGTTCTCTTTGCTTCTCCTCTCCCTCGGCTTGTAGGCGATTCGGGAAGTTGAAGCGTAAATTTACTATTGCGTCTCTTCAAAAAAGGCCGATCTCCGTCGTATTGTAAGAGATTCGCCACGATACGCAGTTGCTTTCAGATGGTGTCGAGCTAGTGTAGCAGTGAATGCTTGGAGTTGCTTAAAGAACGATCAAAAGGCAGAATTAAAACGAGAAAATTATAATTCAATCACTGGGAGTAGAGGCCTACTAATTTCTCAATCACACAAAAGGAACAAAAGACAAAATAAAAAGGGAACATACGTGAAATTGATCTAGTGCAATGATATAGTTGTCGGCCAACATCATTTAGGAGTCTTATCACCATAGTACGAATACGACCACTCGTATCTGAACTCCTTTTAATTTTTTTCTTTTTCATTTTACTTATCTATTACAGAATGCATTGTAAAACTGGAATATCTAGTTATAATGCAAGCTCATTCGAATCTCTTATCTTAATACGAAGAGGAGTCTATGTGTGACATGTCCTATTCTCAACTAGAGTCTGATCCTAAGAAATTAAGCAAATCTGATTTGAATGTTGCGCGATTTAAACTTTTTGTGTCTCCCGGATTTTCGCTCATTTGTGAGTTATGTCCGCCACGAGGACTTGAAAGCTATTATAATTCTACAGATGGAATATGATCGGCTAATATCTGATTAATTTCCGGAGTGTACTTACAGTCATAGGCCACCCTTCATTATAGATTTTCGAGTTCTCGAGGCGGCAATCGATGAACTATTCGTGTCTATGAAAAGCCAGAAGATGGACACTAGAATGAGTTGGAAAGTCATAAAACCATTACGTATCAGAGGTCTTATTTGGTCCACTTTGAAACCAGTTGAATAATTTGGAAAATGAGATTGCAAAGAGGGGTTTCTGATTTCCAATGACTTTTGTATTGTATTACCCTAAGAAAAGCTAGTTTAAAACGATTTGAAAGATATTCGGAAAAACGGTGCAAATTAATACTCAATGGTTTATTATTTTTACCACGGCTTTTCCAATAATACTACTTACACCCCTAGACAAAGCTTCACTATCCAGTTTATTTTGACAAAAAGTACGAGATCATTTACCACCTTCAGCAAACTATTGATATCCCAAAGTTGTTGCCTTCATTATGAAGTTTCGATCTTGGTTGCTAAGGGAGCAAAACAGAGTAAAATGAAAACTCTCTTAAATAGAGTTTCTTCAAAATTTGAAGAAAAGAAACAATTGATTAGCTGAACTTTAAACGGAGATTTGGCCTATTTCCGTCAGTGAATGTGCATTCGCGATTCTCGCTCGTGTTTATGCTTAATAATCCGTCACAACTTCAAGTCCTCGTAGGGAGTGAATGGTCGGTCATAGAGCTCTGCGTTGAATCATATGATACTAAAAATTCAATACTATTTTAAATTGACGATCAACGACATCTTTATATTTGAAGCTTTCGAGCTAGGGCGTTTTGAAAATTGCAACCCCCTTAGATATGACTAACATCAACCAAAAGCTTCGGAGCACAACTAGACTCCAAATGGTGCAGATGTACCAAACTTCACCAAAATCCATCCATCGTACCTAGGGAAAATGCTGCGTACGGCGGAAAGGCAGAACATTTTTTTTATTTGATTTTCGGTTTGTACATACCTCGAAACGCAAAACCATCGAATGTTATGGAGGGTTGAAACTTTTTTTTCTTGGTCGATTTCAAAGGTTATTGAAAATAATAAACCAAAATAAACTTTTTATAAGATGGCCAATAATGTATTAATAGGTCCGACCAATAATTAGCGCCTTCACTCTATCGATTGGTCATCTTCACCCTGTACGTACTTGCTGCATCAAACACCCAAGCACGCCGTGAATTCAGGACAAAAGTTGAAACCTTTTTGGTACATTATTTTCAATTATGAAGACATTTTTTTTAACCCCCTCAAAATTAGTTGGTTTCAAGATTCATAGAATCAGAAAATCGAATAAACATTTTTCCGTCCGTTTGCCGTACGCCGTACTTTCCTTAGTTCCCATGGACCAATTTTGATGAAATTTGGTATATGGGTCTGCAAAGAACACGGCTTTGCCATTTTCACCACCTACCAACGGTAGATACTACCTATATACCACATAGGTACATACCTACATACTTCACAATCAAGTTTATTTGAACGAAATAAACGATTCATTTTCAGTTTGAAGAAATAGGGAGTTGTGGGTGCCTTCATGAGGAAACTTCACTTCTGATTGCTGAAGAAGCAAAACTAAATACAACTCAAAAAAACGAACACCGATAGCATTTTGGTCAGCTAAAATTTAAACGGAGATTAGGCCTGTTTTCCGATTCACACTCGTGTTTCTGATTTATCGTAAGTCCAATATTCAAGTTCTCATAGGGAGCGAACGGTTGGTCCTACAGAGCTCCAGGTGGTCTCATTCGATTCTAAAAATTCAATACCATCTTAAATTGATGGAAATCCAAAATTGAAGGAAAAACAATACCTTTGTATCAAAATTTTTTGAGCTAGGGCGTTTTTAAAATTTCAACCCTTATTTTTCAAACCTTAGAGGTGACTGACATCAACCAATAGCTTCGGGACACAACTAGACCCCAAATGGAGCCCATACCAAATTTCATCAAAATCGGTCCTTGGGAACTAGGAAAAGTCCCACTTACGGCGAACGGACGGAAAAATTTGTATTCGATTTTCCAATTCTACGTACCTACCTTGAATGATGAACCAACAAATTTTGAGGGGGGATTAAAAAAAATATTTTCTTGGTCGATTACAAAGGTTCATTTTTGAAAATAATAAACCAAAATCGATTATAAATTTTTCCGTCGGTCCGCCGCACTTTGCCCTGTTCTCTGGTGACTGGATTGTTGGAATTTGGAATACCGGCTCCATTTGGGGTCTAGGTCCCCCACTAAAAAAGTGGGAGAAATATTTTCAGAATGTCCTACTTCTATTTTTTGACACCGCCTAGAGCTCTGTGGGACCAACTGTTTGCCTAATCAGTACAAATAATTACCTAATAAGTGAATGTTCATGGCATTTTTTCCGTCAATTTAAGAACGTGGTTAATTTCTAGAAACGAATGAAACAACACAGACGATCAAAAACAGTAAAATGTGCGTTTTGTGGAATTTCTCAAACCTACGGGTGAGTTTTCTTTGAGCTAGATAGAGAGGAGCCGCACCTTTCTTTTCCCACCTACCCCTTGTTAATAAGGACCTACCTAACTTAGCCTCTTCGGGCCATTATAGGGAGGTTTCTTTCTCCGTTGCTCCGTAAGCTGGAAGAATGAAGAATCAGAAACATGGGTGTGAATAGCATATGAATGGTGTCAGAAACATCTGAAATATGCATCGAAATATCGGATTGTCGGTAACAAAAGACCCCTCATAGAACCATTGTCTCAGAGATGTCCCAAACTGGTCTCAATGAGATTATAACCCTCTCACAGCCGTTGATCCTATTGAGAAACTACCAAGGCACGTGCGACTGAACATTATACTTTCTCAACAATTCGGTTTAATTGTTGAAACCAAAGATATTGGTCTGACTGATCCTCAATGGCAGTCTCCAGTTCTGTTAGTGCGATTCCACAATGAATAGCGTAGCATTTGAGATTTTAAAGAAAAGTCTCTCATTGATATCATACCAGTTATGTATTAATGGTACCAAAACACGTTCGAAAAAATGCATATCAGAGATTCGACTAGAAAATGATCATTTAGGTTATCTTGGTATGATGATATAGATAACTTCTGAACACCTAAATAAAGTTGCGATGTGCAGCTTGACTGGAAAACGCTGTAAATTATTTTACAAAGGTTTATTATTTTTCTGTATAGATCATCGTCTGCAAAGATCACAGTTTTGCCATTGCCACTATTTTATTTTTTTTTAAACCCACAAACCTTAGGTGCCTACTACCTACTTATTACACATGCTGTCTCCACACCTTCACAATCAAGTTTATTCGGAAAAAATCAACTCTTTAAACTCGATTCAAAGAGGTGTTGGATTCCTTCGTAGGTTTGAAATTTGAATACCGGTTGCTAAGGAGGCAAAACTGAATACAACTCGAAGAAACGAATAATAGCGATCGCTTTTTGGTAAGCTAAAATTTCAACGGAGATTAGCTCCGTGTGGTCTCTGAAAATTAAATGCTATTTAAAATTGATGGAAAAACTACCTTTATTTTTTCATACTTTATTATTTCGAGTTTTCGAGCTAGGGGACTCTTGAAAATTTCAACCCTTAATTTTCACCCCCTAGAAGCGACTGACATCAACGAAAAGCTTTGGAACACAATTAGACCCCAAATTTAGCCAATATACCATATTTCAACCTAATCGGTCCAGTGTTGCTAAGAAAAGTGCTGCGTACGGCGGACGGACGGAAAATGTTGTATTCGACTTTCTGATTCTATGTACCTTGAAATGTAAACCATCAAATTTTGAGGGTGGTTTAAAAAAATGTTCCTTGGTCGACTCATAATGTTCATTATTGAAAATTAAATCAAAATGGCACGACCGAACGAAACCTAGCAACATAATTCTTTTTTATTTTTTATTTTATTTTGGAACTGAGACCGAATTTGATAAGACTACTTCAAGTCAACGTAGGTCATAATCATTATTGATGAGGAAGTGATGGAAGTTAGTTTTGAGTAACGAATACCTATCCGAAGTTTAGAATCAGTCGTCGGAATATCCTTTTATCCAACACACCTAAACATTGAGGCTCTTTTTCTCATTACTGTCTGCAATGATCAAGAACAGCATAATCATTAAAAAGGTTCTTTTTACATTATTCAAAACCTTGATTTTACTCGCACAAAAATTCTTTGTCTTCTCTTGCACCCAATCAACTTTTTGCGGGCCCTATTAGCATAAAACACATAATGGAATGGAAGAGTCACTCGCTCCTTCCAACGGCCCCTTTCGCACTCAAACTATGTTTTTGAGGGTTTTGAAGACCATATTTTACGTACACTACTCTGACCTATAATATCTGGCTTATGAATTATTACTGACTTTTGCTATATTACTGTAATCAGCTGTGCACATAAATATAATATTATATATGTATCATGTCTTTAGGATGGCCTGCGATTTCAATGTTTGTAGGTTTGTGATCGGGACCGGGATGCACGAGCAGGGCTTATACTCGTATTGTCGGTTAAGAACCAACATAACCCATCACATTTTTGCCCAACACTGGTCACTTTTATCTCAAAATGAGAAAGGTGGTTATGGTTTTTGAGATCGGTGGTATTCGATTATTCGTGGCGAACACGCTACCTACCTGTTGGCCTGCCACTAGAACAGACATTTTCTTGGCCATTTTTTCAGTGAACAAAAATCGTTCACAGCTCGTTAGAACCTGTTGAACATTTTTTTAGTCACCATCCCCCGTACCTTATCAGTTTTTAATTTACTCATTTAATTATTTGAACTAGTTGACCATGTGTCAATCAAGTTACCTAGGGATTTTAAACAATAAAATATTCATTCTCTTCTGGAAATTCTTGGAGTCAGGTTATTACTAATTTGAAGTTTTCATTTCAAGTTTTCAATCTTAGAGGAGTAGTATAGGATAAGTACCCCCTAGAGGTATATCTCAGCTTCGTCCATATTTACAGCTGTTTTGGCAGTATATATTTTACGCATAAATTGAAGGCTTTTCACCGAGTGGCGAACGATTTTCGTGGGATAAAAACTAACGGCGGATACATTTCCCTAGAAACGGGTCGGTTGTAAGTGAAAATCATTACAAAATCTCGCGCTACTTTCGTTCCACAGTTTCTTCACGTTTTTGCCCAGTTAGGTGAAAACTTCCAAATTGTTATACAATGGGTAATTATTCCTCTGTAGAGTTCACCTACCTTTCAAGGACCAGTGGTAGAGGGGAGTGGTTTGAATAAGTTCCACAATAAACGCGCATTTAACAATAATAATTGTTGATCGTCTACGTGGTAACATTCGTTTTTGGTTCATTATTTACAATAATGAACCTTTGGAATCGACCAAGAAAAAAATGTTACCCCCTCAAAATTTGATGGTTTACGTTTCAAGGTACGTAGAATCCCGAATAAAAATTTGGCCGTCAGCCGTACGCGGCACTTTCCTCACTTAGCATTGACCGATTTTGATAAAATTTGGTATGTAGGCTCCATTTGGGGTCTAGTTGTGCCGAGAAGATTTTGGTTAATGTAGGTAACTTCTAAAGGTTCAAAAACGAATTTCGAAATTTTGAAAACTTCTTAACTCAAAACATTTTGCTATAAAGGTATTGTTTTTCCTTCAATTTAAGATTCTAAGGAATTTTTAGAATTTTTTGAGACCACGCGGAGCTCTGTAGGACAAATTGTTCGCTCCCTACGAGAATCAAAGGGTTGGACGTACGATAAATCAGAAACACGAGTGTGAATCGCAAAAGATGCCTAATCGCCGTTCAAATTATAGCTGACCGAAATGCGATCGATGTTTTTCTTCATGTGTGATGGTTGGTGGCTTTGCAGACGAATGATTATTCATAGAAACCATATAAACCATAAACCATTGTGTAATAATCAGCAGCGTTTTTTAAATTGGATACTATCTCAAACTGATGAAAAAACGTCATGTAACATTCATTAATTAGTTAATTAATTGTCCCCATTAAAGGATACTTTAATGACCACCGAGCTCTGGGTGGTGTCAAATAATTGTTAACAATTGTGGCTATTTCAAATTCATGAAAAAACAATAAGTAATACCTGTAAAGTAAAGTAAGTAAAGTAAAGTAATCAACCATTTCAGGTTGGATTTTCGTCCGTCTGCCATTCCTGGCGTCGCGGACGTCATCAGCTGTCTTTCTAAGGGAAGATCAGAATAATTCTGATTATTCTGAATAATAATTCAAATTATTTGTGCTGATGATTTCGCTCATGGCTTCCCATTGGCCTCTCCGCCCAGGGTTGTGATGAGGGGGAACTGCGACCGACTTGCCCGAAAATATGCTCCCGAGGCGAGCCTCGAACTCACAGCCCCTGCAACCGGTCCGAGTCTCGTCCCCAGAGACACATGCCGTATCTCGCTCGGCCACAGCGCCAGTAATACCTGTATATTGAAAGTTTTCGGTAAAAGAGGATAGTATGCTGCTAGCTTAACCTTCTCAGCTCCTTAAGCCAAAGCAGGTTCACCCGTACAATCATAGCGGCCACCACACGGGGAAATCGGGGTTCACGCATCTTCATCACTCTCAAGAGGTTTTTTTTTTTTAAGCGTTTATTTGTCAATATATCAACTAGTTACAATTGAGGTATTGTACATCAGGTAACTATCTAGATATTTACTTCACATATATATTATGCGTTTCTCATGCAAGTCTCTTCAGCATCCAAGGTCCAGTGGCTTGGTCCTTTTTAGACGTCGGATTTCTTGAGTGTTGTCCAGAAGCTGGATGGCTTCTGGGTTTGTGTGTGCGTGATGCCTCTTTTCGTAGTTTCCCACGTATCTTTTTGCTACCTCGCTAATAGTCGCAATTTTGAGGCCCTTGTGGAGGTCATCATTACGAATGTGCCACGGAGCATTCACAATACTCCTCAGTATCTTATTTTGGAACGTTTGAATAATTTTCATGTTACTTTTAGCTGTGCATCCCCATAGCTGTATACCATAGGTCCAAATTGGCATAAGTACTGTTTTGTATAACAGCACTTTGTTGTGTAAGCTAAGTTGTGAATGTCGGCCCAGGAGCTAATACAGTTTTCTGAATTTGATTGTTAGCTGTTCCTTTTTCTTTTTGACGTGTTCTTTCCACTTCAGCTTCGTATCTAGAGTCATTCCCAGATACTTAGCTGAGTTGGAATATGGAACTGCATTGATTCAATATCAGCGGCATATTTGTAATTTTTTTGTTGGTGAAGTTCACATGAGTGGATTTGGTTTCGTTCAATTTGAGGCGCCATTTTCGAGTCCAATATCCAATAGCATTCGTAGCTTCCTGTAGCTTTACTGTAGAGGTTTCAACTGTGTCTGCAACTGCCAAAACAGCTGTATCGTCTGCGAATGTGGCTATAGTTGTTCCCAATGTGCGAGCAACATCGTGTGTATATAGCAAGTAAAAGAGGGGTCCAAGAACACTTCCCTGCGGGACACCTGAAGAGGTAATTGCAGTGCAAACTGAGGGTGAAGACAAAGAGAGGACACCTAGTCACGTAGTCCGGGGTATTTTGAGGCAGGTGAAACATTCTTTTAAAGAAGTACTTGAAAACCTGCTCCACCACCTGATACTGTTTGCAGCCCCAGAACTGGGCACCGTTACACAGAATCGACCAAGCACCTGTCATGATTGGGCCAATAGTAATTTAAAATAATTAATATTATAGAATTAATAGTTAGAATCTGCTCTTATAACAATATTTAGATCGGAAGTATGTACATAATTTATTTACACGATCATACGAAAGTATGATCACCAATACCAGCCCGGAATATGCGTCTGAAACTACAGAAGTTCTTACTACAAACTGGTTATTGGGTGGTATAACCTGTAGGACTTCTCAGAACCAGGACGAATCAAAAGTGTAGCTCTTTTTTCTAGTTAAAACACTCGTTTAGGGAACTTTTTTACTTTTTCTCAACAATAATACATTTGAGATAGGTGTATGGCGAGGGGAGGAAATGAGCGGCAGATTCTCAGTTTTCATAAAATGTATTATGTCGAGCTAGCTTCCGCCATTGGCATTGTCAGGGCAAGGTTGGACAACGGGTGCAAATTTAGAATATAGGACAGTGCTTATTGGTAGACTAGGTACAGGGTTGGTTAGGGTAGATATGAGTTGTTTACCTTCTTTACGGTATTGGTTCAGATAGGTCATCGGATTATTGCCTGTTATCTTCCTACTGTGCGTCTATCGTTCCAAAGAAGTGGATTCACACTCTTCCAGTTGGTGAGTAAAATATTTAGATACACCTGTAATTATCAATTAGGTAGTTGTAAGGTAGGTGTATCTTTAGCTTTAGTATAAATGTTGGTGGTGGTTACTTAGATTTAAGATCACTTACAGAGTGTACGCTAAGACTAACTAGATGCCCAGGGGGCAGGAAGCATTTATCTTTGAATCTGAGCTTTGCAGGATGCCTAAAACCAAATGGTCTACATACCAACTTATCTTAAATGTAAGTAACCACCACCAAACATTTATGCTAAAGCTAAATACCAACTACCTTACTACTACCTAATTAATAATTACAGGTGTATCTAAATATTTTACTCACCAACTGGAAAAGTGTGAATCCACTTCTTGGAACGATAGACGCACAGTAGGAATGATAACAGGCAATAATCCGATGACCTATGTAAACCAATACCGTAAAGAAGATAAACAACTTATATCTACCCTAACCAACCCTGTACCTAGTCTACCAATAAGTACTGTCCTATACATATTGATAAAAAATTGGTAAAAAAAAGATTTTTTTTTTACATTTTGTCAAAAGGTGGCAAATAGAAAATTTTTGCTCTATGGCTGACACTTTCAGGAAGATGTAGGTGATTCTTAGATTCACAAGGACTTAAATGAGATCTAAATGTTAAGTTCAATACGTCCCTTCCGGATCCTGGTAGAATTATATCCAACGAAGACCCTCGTAGAAACCGGAACATGAGAACCAAAAAGAAAACAACGGAAAGACGCTCAAAAGTTGAAATCAGTTCTCAAATGAGGAAGGGTCAGTAAGAAAATAAGGTGAATAAACTCTATCATGCGATATTGTGTTCCCACCGGCTATATGTTCTCACAATGGCGATTAAAATTCCCACAGCTCTGGATAGTGGTCATTCTTTCATTAGCACAAAAGCGGCCTCGACAAAAAGGAGGAAAAAACGGCTTAGAAAACCTACTCTCACAATTTCATATTAATAACAATACCAAATTACAAACCGTGAGATTTGTGAATGTTAAGCACATTTCCTACTGGTAATTTCTCCACTTATAAATTCTCAAACGGCCTCAGTCTTTCTCGCTTCTCCGGAGCGTCGGTAATTGGAGGATAACTAACTTTTTTTTAGGCGGCGCGGCGTGCGCTCGAACCGCGAGAAAAACTAGAGAGGCAGTGACCCGCCTAGTGGGATTTTCGGCCCATTAAATAAGAACCTGACGCTTTTTCGGTTCAACTTGATAATTTTTCGATGTAAACGGTATTTTCCTGCCGGTAATTTTTACGAATTGTGGTCTAGAAACGTGATTTTAGCGAGGACTGAAGTCGAGTTTTCAATGTTATGAAGATTGGTGGCTGTGATTTGGTAGAATGGTATGTAATATGGAATTCAAGTTGATAAATATTTTCCAATTCTGGGAGTTGTGGGTGGATTGTTTAGGACAAATTAAATTTGAATGAAAAAATGGCTTCTCCGAATGATTCAACTTTTAAAACGTCTGCAAAGTGGGTGTGGCACATAGCTTCCTCGTATCCATAACCCGATTGTATAGATGATCCGATGCATAGTAGTTAATCTCAAAACACCAATCTGTAAGAAGGTACCTTCCACTACTCTCATAGGGAACCATTTACAACCTAATCCGCATATTCCCTGAAAATTTCATCGAAATAGGATAAAAAATTTGAAAGTTACGGCTGTTACAAGGAATTCACGTTCGCGCATGCGCACCGGCTACTATCAGTCCGGGGGTGATGATTTTCATATGGGACCGTCTACACGTCAACCCGCACAAATCCCTGGAAATTTCATCGAAATCGGACAATCACTTCGTATAGTTATGCCGGTTACAAGGATTTCATGACAGACATCATCAGTAACTAACAGTAAGATATTCACTTTTGAAAATTTCAAACCTTATTTATCAATCCTTAAAAGCCCATTTACCAAATTTCATCAAAATCCGTCCATGGAAACTAGGGAAACGGCGGACGGTGGGCCAAATTTTTATTAGATTTTTGGATTCTACGCCTTGAAACGTAAACCAACAAATTTTGAGGGAGGGTTAACATTTTTTTTCTTGGTCGATTCCAAAGGTTCATTATTGAAAATAATAAACCAGAAAATTTCTGGTTTATTATTTTCAATAATACTACTTGTAGTATTTATTACTACATATATATGATGCGAGTATATTGAGATATTTGCAGACTGTCTCAGCAGTATGGTATGCAGGAAGAAGTTCTTATTTTAGAAGGAGAAGACAGGTTGAAGTTGGGTAATGTACTGATTTATCGGCCCTTATTTATACTCCTACCCAATCGGTAGGAGGTGGTAGTGGGGGTCGATGGGGACCACACTACAATACACCTTTAAGAAAATATTGTTGAATTTCCCATATCAATGATGTCTAGCCAATTGTTTCAATATCAGAGTGGATATCGGAAAACTGACTCGACTTAGTGTCTTCTTCTAACTGTGTTATTTACCCCTACAAAGTTGACTTTGTGTCTTCATATATAGAATTGATTAAGTGGATTTTTCTTGTATTCAGTGCCTCCGTAAAATTTATTTTGTGCCTCTCTTTTGTAGTATCGCCTCAGTGGCTTCCCCAGTAAATCAACAAAATATCGGTAGAATCCGTAGCTGTAGTTGAGAAACCTTATCTGATACTCCAAGTGCAGTGAGTAGGGATGACATATCGAATGGAATATATCGATATTCTGATCAAATGATTTATCGTCAATGAAATAGCGATACCTACGATACATTGGTGAAAATATATCGATATTTCGATGTATCGGAAGATTTAACTTGGGAAAACTTGTTGAAGTTAGTATTCAACCATCAAAAGTTTGATGGTTTACGTTACAAGGTATGTAGGGATGGCAAATCGAGTGAAATATATCGGAAGATCTACTTGAAAAATCGTATTGAAGTAAGTAGGTAGGTAGGTGAATTGAATCTTTACTAATATCATTTTGGAAGAAATACATCGATATACTCGACTTATCGGAAGATCTACTTGGAAAAACGGCTGAAGTAAGTATTCAACCTGCTTTAAAAAGTTACTGGTATGAATTATCGAAATTATCATACCTAGTTGAAAATTTGCGAAAATGTCTCGGTTGTCAGAGCACTACGTCAGTAGCGAATTGTTTTTGGGGTTGCAAATTTGGGGATATACTACTGAGGGGTCCTAAAACATAATATAAAAATCATAAATACCCTCACCAAGGCAATATTTCATTAACTTATAAATTGCGTCAACTCGTATAGTAGGTAGTTTTAATCTGGATGCCCCTTCATTACTTTTGGCTAAAGTCAAATAATTGAGACTTGATTGCCACTGTAGTGTAAACCATCGTGTTTCAGCTGAAGTCAACAGTCTGAAATCAATTCATCACGTAGGTACCTACAACATGAGGAATAAAATTAGTTTATGTTTTTACAGGTAGAGGCGTTCCTTCTCATTAAATGAGGTAAAAATTTAAAATTAAAATGAATAAAATTTATTCATTTTAATTTTAAATTTTTACCTGTTGAAAACTAGTAGCGATATATCGGTAAATATATCGATATTGATCGATAATATCGGTTCTCTACATCGATATCAATATATCGATTTATCAAACGTAACATATCGATATATCGTTGCCATTCCTATCAGTGAGTATTCTGTGTCTTATCAATGAGCCTGCATTTTTTTTTCTGCATCGGTAGCGAAAGCGATGAAAGGAGACAAGACAATTCATACAAGGTTGAAACGAAAATAGTACAAAAAGAACAAAAGAGCTTCGTTGAATTTTGTTGTGTAACAGCCAAGCATCGAGGCCGTCAGTTCAACAGGCAGTGAAATGTGGGATAGTATGAGAGCCACCGGTCCGGAACGCCACTGAACCGTGGAATAATTTTTGAAGGAAATCTTCACGAGTTTTGCCTCTTTTCTTTCGGATCTTTATAGGAGAAATCGATTATAATAACTCAGGATTTCTCAGCTCAACAGCAATTGTTTTTGTATTATCTTGTCAAATCAAATCACTGAATTTGTAAAAAAAAAATGTAACGTTTGTAACAAATTTCGGAAGGATAACCAAAATGAAGAAGTAATTGAAGTCAGTACCAACAGGACCTTGGACGGTTGTGGGATCCGATCTCTATCATTTGTCTAGAAAAGACTACCTCATAATAGCCGACTTGTACTCAGGATTTTATGATTTTACTGAAGTTGAAAATACGTCGTCGTACACTGTGATCCAAGAATTAAAGAAGTGGTTCTCAGTACGTGGCATACCTGAAGTCTTCCAGTCTGATGGGGGTACACAGTTTACTTCCTACAAATTCCAGCAGTTCGAAGGAGAGTGGTATTTTACTCACAGAGTTTCAAGCCCTCACTTTCCTCGTTCGAATGGTCTGGTCGAACGGTATGTTCAAGAAGCCAAGCTCCTTCTAAAGAAGTGCCATGAAGAGAGATCTGATCCCTAAGTACCTCTCATTACTCCACCAAAGAAATGTACCAAGGAGCTCATTGGGATCACCAGTCCAACGCTTGATGAGCCGTAGAACGAGAACTTTGTTTCCACATACAACATCGCTCCTCAAGCCAAACATTCTTGAAAACGTAACGAACAAACTGCAAGCTGTTCGGGCGAAAAGCAACTGCTATGGAAATCAGAGGAAAACAGCAGCTCTGGACTATGAAGACGGAGAAAATGTATTGTACCGAGTGGATCGAAGAAATTGGCAGCCTGCCACGATAGTACAGAGAGGACCTCAGCCAAGATCCTACAACATAGAGGATAAGTACGGCAGACACTACCGAAGAAACTCTTGGTTCTTGAGAAAATGTGTACAACACCACATTCCTCCCTAGTTTCAGCAAACCAAAGTCCTGCTGAACTAAGAAGATCTACCAGGACTGCCAATCCTCGAAGCAGGCTCAATCTATGATCTCTTCACTAAAGAAGGGGAGATGAGACGAGCTACTACTAGGTACTTCATCAAGAGCATCAGCTACCTTCTATATCAGCGCTCCTCTCCAGCATTCAGTTATTAATCTGACGTGGATGATCAATCTTATTATTACAATTCTAACTTCTTCTTTCAATGTCAATTATCAAGTTATTCTTATAAAACTAGAATACTTATTATAATGTTCACATTATCGTAACTCGTAGTTCTAAGTTATTACCTAATAGTTGCAATGATAAATGTGAGAGGTACATAGTTTATCCACTTCAATTGATCATGATATCTGTCATGATCCTGGTCGGGATTAGTCCAGAAGCTGGGGAAACTTAATTTCATGCTACTATTCAGACATTGTCAATACCATTCATTCATCTTCAGCTTGAGGAATTCTTGAATACTTCAAAAATCAATTATAGAAGAGATCGAGCCAACATAATAGGGAATGGGGTGGTTTTAATGTATGCGTTGCAAGTGATGGCATTGTGTAGGTTGAGTGAAATCTATGTGAGTATATTGCAAGTGTCATAATGAAAACCTTTTGTCACTCTTTTCTTGCGACTTTGGTGTGATATTTAGACTGAAACATGAAGCATCCCAATGGAAAGTTGTGGAAGTCATAATGATCTCCAAACCAGGAAAGTCACCAAACAAGAAGACGGGGCATCGGTTAATACCCCTCCTCCCCGTTATGTCAAAAGCTGCTTCTTAAACGATTCAAAACATTAATAGAAAATAGGAGTTTGATTCCAAATCACCAATTCGAATTTAGGCAATGACACTCAACTATAGTCAAGTCCATCGAGTCACTAACAATAGAAAAGGCCCTTGAAGGTAAGAAATTATGTGCCAGTACCTTCTTGGATGACTCTCAGGCCTTTGACAAGGTTTGACCCGAGGGAGTAGAGTTTAAACTACCCGGAGATCTTCCAAAACAGTACTACTTACTACTAAAATACTACCTTGAAAACAGACTTTTCAGGGTGAAGCAAGATGACCACTACTCTGGGGTCCCGTAAGGGAGTATCTTAGGGGTGTCCAGTGGAGTGTCCAGTCTTAGGGTTGGAGTGTCCAGTCCTTTACCTTCTGTACACACGAGACAGATTGCAGATGGTAAGTCTTTCCTTTCTGTCCGTGAGACAGAAGCTGCAATAAGTAAACGTCTGTTGTCCAATATTGAGGTTTTTAAGTGGACCAAGATGTGAAGAATGAAATTTGACGAATCAAAATCAGTTTACATCAACCTTAGAAACCGAAAAAATCCAGTTATGGATGTTGAGAGCAATTCAAATAAAATACCATTCCCTTACCGATGCAGTCATAATCCGAATAGGAAAATAGGGGTTTGGAAGCTTGAATTTTAGACAGAAAAAACCGGATCGTCTGCATACGTGGAGGGGAATGATGGAGAAGCAAGCAAGGGAACGTCGTGGCTGAAGAATTATATATATAAATATAA